>CM042483.1:6447500-7647500 GCA_023621385.1 Quercus gilva
GGATGATACATAAAGATTAAGACCCAAAAAGAAATTTAGTCTCTTTCGTCACTCTACTCATTCAAAACCCTGAGCCCCAATTGATAAATCTGTACAGGTATCAAATGCAGGCTGTGCTATACAGCCAAGTTAGTCTCTTTCATCGCTCTACTCAGCAAAACGACAGAACGAAAAAAAGCAAAAGACCAGAAATCCAAAAAATAAAATGAGAAAGAGGACACACCGAAAAGAAAGAGAAATCCACGATGTTAAAAGCAGAAGCTTCTCCGGCGAGAGAGACTGATATAGCCCTTACAAAAATTAGAATTACTTTTTCTTTTCTTTTCAAAATTCAAATGCGGGTTGTGTAAAAAACGTAATTGATTAGTCTAAAACAAATAGAGTATAATTTTTTTTGAGAAAAAAAAAAGTATAAATTAATTAAAGGTAAAAAGTTTTTTTTTTGGGAGGAATGTTTTCTTTAGACTTAATTATACGGTAAAACCTTTTAAACTTAATTATCAAGTAAGACTTTCTTTCATAATTTTTTTTAAAATAAAATTTTAGATGCATTTCATTATATTCTCCAATTAAATTTAAACATATAATTGGTCAATATAACCATGATTTTTTTTTTTTTTTTTAAGAAAACGTAATGTACTACATTAAATGTACTATACTTAAGTTTTTCCTTATTTATGTGAATTAAATGGTTATATTTTACGTCTTGGAAAATTCGACCCATTATACCACAGATAATTAATCGTATTGATTCATATTGATTGTAGGTTAAGCATGTCAACCTACAATTGACTCATTTCTTGGGCTAAACATATTTTAGAGGGAATGAATATTTATGTTATAAATCCACTAATTCCTAAAGAAAAATTGATAGAAATTGTTTGTGAATTTACTTAATTTAATGTAGTTTTTCTCTGATTGACATATTAACAGAGACAATGCACAAATACAACAACTTTGTTATTGTTAAATGTGATACAAAAAGGGATTATATGCATTTATTTATAGATATATGACATGCTTAATAGTATTGTCCCACATCGCTCAAAACTATTGGTTTATTAATATTCCATGTGCTTTTACTAATATCACATGTGTTCATAAAAAATGCACATGTGATAAATGTGATTAATGTGCTAGACTACTAACCAAGCTACCATTGATTATCCAATTGTAACTGACTATTAATTAATTTTTCTAATCTAATTCCACCATTTATATATCATCCCTCTAAGTTATTGGGGTTCCTAGTATTTCCTTCCCCTCTTAAACACCTTTCCCACAAGGTGGTATTGCCAAATGTTCATCTTGCTTCTTAATTAAAAGGGATCTTTAAGTGGAACAATTTTTTGGTTATCTTGCTTCTTAATTAAAAGGGATCTTTAAGTGGAACAATTTTTTGGTGGCATCTTGATCACCATGTTGACAGCCGGCCTCATGTACATTAAAGTTATTTCTTCATATATGTTCAAACTATGCTTAAATCCTTTAACCTTCAATGGTTCTTCAATCTTCAAGATCTTGTTAGTTCTTCAAACCTTGGATTAATCTTGGATTCTTAAGACCTCATTTGAATTTTGAATCATTGGAATTTTTGGCTCTCTCATATTCAATTCATGGATCATACTTGGATTGCCAATTGTTGAATTGTGGAAACTTTAGAAGAGCCTCCATTGGTGCATCAAGGATTAGTATTTGAAACTAACAATGTATGCTACATACGTATTCCACCAAATTCACAAATAGTCTTGATGCCTCCATATATTGAAATCAACATGCGTCTCATTCCATGTAATAAGAGACAATGGAAACCACAAGCAGTGGTGGAATATAGTCAAGAGTATGTGCAAATGTGGCTAGCACTCTCCACAAATCGTTACAAATGGTATCATAGCAAACTTGGTAACACCATGTGGCTTAGGGGAACTATAGTACAACATGAACCTTAATGATGACATTAAGAATTTAAGAGAGTAAGATTATGACATCCCAAATCGAGTGAATTGAATTGTTTGAGTGTGTGTTATGCAAATGTGTACTAAACCCCACAATGGGTGTTTACTATGTTGATCTTAAAATTACAATAGATTACAAGGAGCCTCAATTGCAACTTGTCTAGTCCTTGTGGGGTATAAGCATAAAATGGCTAACATTTTTTTATTGTTACAAAACAGTAGCATATGATAACGGGTGTGATCAATGTAAGTTGATGAAAATGTGTATGCAAATTGGTTAAGTTCATGCACTAATTTTGATCTATGGGTCATAGATGAGAGTTAAATTGAGATAAAAACCATAGGAATAACATATGTACACAAATTGGCAAGGTTATGCTCAAAATGTGTTTTTAAATTTAGTCTAAAGGTAAAATAAATTTAACAACTATTAAGGTAGGAAGTTGTTATTGATAAATAAAAAAGTGGAATTAGTAGTGTTCTCACATATTAATAAAATTTGATAAATAAATTATTATGAACATTTTTATAAAATTACTTATAAAAAATGGAATTTTTATACAATTATCATGCATGTAGGCAATACTCGTGTTTTTACTAAGAGAAAGTCTATAGAAACAACAACCAAAAAAAAAAAAAAAAAAATTCATACGTAGTGTGCGCTTGGCATTGGTTTAAAAAACTAGTATTTTTTACTATTTAGCTTATTTTTGCTATTATTATTTATTAATGGTGTTATTGCAATTTTTTGTACTATTCATAAGTTCTACTATACTATTTCAGTTATCTTTTAGATTTATTTAAAATACTTTTAGCAAAAAGTTTTCATTTTCAGTAAAATAAGTCGTTCCCAAACAAACTCGTAACATGATAAATTGTGAGTGAAAGGTAAAAATTGTCCAAATCAACTATTATAAATAAATAGTTTAAATTTATTTTAGTATGCAATACTACTTCTTCTTCTTCTTTTCTTTTTTTTATTAATAGTAGCTAAATGGTTATTCCCTGTATATATTTTATTATTATTTATTTTTGGGTTAATCCGACAACAACAACTTTTGGACAAAACTTTTAAATTATGAGATGTGATTCCAATTGATGGACACTAGAGATGCTCAAGCTGTTTTGTTAACTTTGTCATTTCGATGTGAAGTCTTGCAATCACATTTTGATGCTTTTGTTTCTTCTTTTTTTTCCTCCAATAGTGGGATTGTGGTAGCAAAGTACTCATGCATAATAAACCAGCTCCCAATTACCTGAAGCTTCTAGACCAACACTGGGGGGTTGGGCTTGGGCACGGGCAGAGGCACTTAGGCTTAATCATTATTATTATTATTATTATTATTATTATTTAAGGAGTTTTTCCTGTTTGGATTCTTCATTTTTTAGTTCAAAAATGGCCCTACATCTTTATGTTTAAATAGAAACAAAACTAAAAGACAATCCAGTAAAAATGCATTATTATTATTATTATTATTATTATTATTATTATTATTATTATTATTATTTTTAAGTTACTTTCAACCTTTAGCATTATCACTCTTTTGTGTTTATCTCCATGAGGCATGAGGGTGGGAGATAAATCTCTCTCTCTCTCTCTCTCTCTCTCTCTCTCTAAATTCCAACATTATCACTCTTTTGTGATTATTTTTATCTTTATTATTATTATTATTATCTTCTTTTAAGAACTGACTTTTTGATCATTTTTTTTTTTATCAATTAGATGAGAATATGTATTTTTTGGGTCCACTTTTGGGTCAATTAGAGAATGGTAATTATGTTAATATTCACACAAAACATACCCTTATTTTATTTATTTATTTTTTGTGGAAAAACAATAACTTCATTTCATTTAACTTTAAAAGAAAACATTACAAAGTTTCATTGGCAATTATAACCAGTGTTATTAATTCCGTTTTAGACCCTGTTTCGGTTTGTCTAGTGGAACGAAATATTTCGGTATCGGCCTATTCCATCGTACTATTTCATGGTGTTTCTGGGTTCCTAAAAAACAAATATATATATAACTAGATATTATTACTATTATATAAAGTAATGAATTTTATTTTATTTTTAAAAAAAATCTTAAATAAAGTGGTATTAAAAAAATATTTATTTATAATTTTTCTACAAATAATACAATAAATATAGTGTATAAACTTTTACCTTAAAAAAATTCAGTGAAGTGGATAAAAAAAATTATGTAAATATTTTTTCACTTTTTACTTGTGGCATTGTTGTAAATAACTAAGTATCTATGAATAGTTTTTTAAGTAGGAAATTTCCTAGAAGTTTCCTTACCATTTCCATTAGCCCACACATATTTTTCCACTTATCATTTCCTCTTCATCTGATCTCCTCCTTTCTTCTACTTCACAAACTTCTCCGCTTTTTATCTCTTTTTTTTTTTTTTTTTTTTAATGCATCCTTAAGTCTTAACTCTTCCTCACACAAACAAAGGCTGGAGCTCAACACACCCAACAGGTAAGTGTTCTCCAGCAAAGGAAATGTCAACAACAGAGAATTCTGGTGGCTAAAAGCAACAAGGATGAAGCTAAAGGAGAAACAGTGGCTTTGAGTTTAGAAATATTCCAAAGCTTTTTTATTCAAAGCTTCACAAAAGTCTCACACTCCCTCTTTTTCTCTCTGGAAGTGGCAGAGACACAAGCTTGCAGAAGTGAGTTTTAATGGCAGCACTTGAGCTTTGTCCATGACTTGAATTTTTTTTTCTTCTTCTTTGATCTGATGTGAATCTTATCTTTCTTCTTCTTCTTCTTCTTCTTCTTCTTCTTCTTCTTCGATCTCTGTGAACTGTGAAGTATGAAGCAAACCCAAAGCACATACCGGCCGAATCTTTAGTTTCAGCCAGTATTTACCAAAACACACCAGAATGATTGAAATGCCCCGGAACTGGTCGGATTTTGACCCAAGGTGGAACAAAGGGTATTCCGGTTCCGGATTATATACTGGTACGAGCAATTTCGTCCGTTTCGGCCGGAACGGAACGGAATCCACAACAATGATTATAACAACAATATAGTTAGGATAGTCTTAATCCATACATTCTCTAAATAAAGTTTTTATTTTTGCATTTTGTTAAATATATTAATAACGCAATGTGTTATACCATGTTGTATATGCTAGAGTGGATGCGGAAAGGGAAATATAGAATAGGAACACTGAGAACACGAGAGTTACGTGGTTCAGACTTGTCATCCTACATCCATGGAGGAATCCCTTAAGGGTTACATTTTTATAATGAGTATATATAGGCGACTAAACCCTTGACTACTAGTACAAGTAGGAGTGGGCTTGGGCCTATTACATTGGGCTAATATGTCTAATATATCTTTGACACCCTCCCTCAAACTTAAGGCGGAAGCTCGATAAAGAATTGAGGTTGGATAAGCATGAGAAGATTACATGGAGATGCCTTAGAGAATGCCTTTAAAGAAACCACAATGAAGAATGTGCCAATTGACTGATTTCGGAGTTTCAAATGAAGAAACAGAGTCCAAAATCGGAATCTATGTGAAAAACTGAGCAAGATAGGCCCTTTGAAAATTTTGACTTTTGGTCAAAGATCATCGCAAAAGTCAAAGTCAAAGTCAACGATGGTCAAAGTCAATAGATCCAGGTCAAAGTCAACAGTCAGTCAACGGCTACATAGTCCAGGTCGGTTCTGGGTTTCCAGGTCGGGTTACAAATAGACGGTGATGTCATCTTGATGACGTGGCACTGACTTGGATTAGGGCTGACGAGGCTAAGGCTTATGTGGCACTAACGTGGCTAGATGACGTCAAGATGACATCATCAGATGTTTTCGGCGTGTGGTTGGAGCATGTGATGTCCACCAGCGTATGGAGGAGAAGCCAAAAACGCAGGCGGCGCGTGTTAGCGAGATCGACGGTTGGATTTCTCGGGTTTTGCAGATCGGCGAGCTACAAGGCCAACAGAGCGGTGTGTGTAATCATAATCCTACCTGGAAGTCAAGAATTTCAGCAGCATGTGGGAGAGGCGCTAGAGCCGTTGTCGCATGTGGTGGCGAGTACGGATGTTGTTGGAGGTCGAGTTCTTGGGTTTTGGTCGCGAGAGGTCGCGGAGCACGTTTGTTGTGTTGGTTTCATAAGGTGAAGCTTGGATTTACACAAATTTGAAAAAAAGAGGCACAGATTGCTTGGGCTTGAGGATCTTGACACAGTAGTGAGCCATGGTGGTTGCATGATGATGTGAAGTCTAGATCTGAAGCTAAGCAGGGGCACAATGAATCTAAGCTATGCATGTATGAATCTTCTTTGTTGTGTAGAGATATTTGTTTGATGCCAAGAATGAAGTTTGGCTCTGATACCATGCTAAATATATTAGCAACGCGAAGTGTTATACCATGTTTGTATATGCTGAAGTGGATGCGGAATGGGAAGCATAGAATAGGAACGTTGAGAACACAAGGGTTAGTGGTTCAACCTTGTCGACCTACATCCATGGAAGAAGTCCTTAAGGGCTATATCTTTATGATGTAAGAGTGCAATATAATAACTTGTGTTACAATGAACCTTAACAGAAGTATATATAGGTGACTAAACCCTAAACTACTAGTACAAATAGGAGTCGCCTTGGGCTTATTATATTGGGCTAATATGTCTAATATATCTCTAAAGATACTTCTAGTCATACTCGACTCTTCCATTCTCTGGGAATCCCGAACCTGGACTATATTTTCTAAAAGCCTAGACCTTGTGATCTCCTCCATGTGGAGGTGGAACTCCATACCCATTATGGTAGGAGCTTTATCCGTTTTGTCGTGTGTGCGTTAACACACGCCCCTGCATCGCACGCTCCAGCTAGCACCAAAAACCTCTGATGATGTCGTCCTGACGTCAACTGATGACGTCATCTAGCATGTCAGCCCTAGCCACGTCAGCCCTAGTCTAGGCAGCGCCACATCATTAGGATGACGTCACCATCTCTACAACCCGATCCGTAACTCGACTCGAAAACTTGGAACTGACCTGGACCATGTAGCCGTTGACTGACTGTTGACTGTCATCTAGCCATGTCAGCGCCATGCAAGCCCTAGCCACATTAACCCTAGTCTAGGTCAGCGTCACGTCATTAGGATGACATCACTATCTCTACAGCCCAACCATAACTCGACTCGGAAACTTGGAACCGACCCGGATTGACTGTTGACTTTGACCTAGATTTGTTGACTTTGACTTTGACTTTTGCGTTGACCTTTGACCAAAAGTCAAAATTTCCGAAAAGGCCTTTCTTGCTTAGCTTTTCGTGTAGATTCCGATTTTGGACTTCGTTTCTTCATTTGAAACTCCGAAATTGGTCAATTGGCACATTCTTCATTGTGGTTTCTTTAAAGGCATTCTTCAAGGCATCTCCAAGTGATATTCTCATGCTTATCCAACCTCAACCCTTCATCAAGCTTCCGCCTTGAGTTTGAGGGAGCGTGTTAGAGCTATATTAGATATATTAGCCCAATGTAATAGGCCAAGCCCACTTCGACACATTTCAAGCCATCCAATGAGCAACTTCATTAGCCTGTCTATCACATGTGAGAAGTACCATTTTCCTATTGCTTTGGTAGCAACTTTTGCATCCTCGATTATAGGACATACAGAAAAATTATTAGTGAGGAAATAATTTCGCAAGATGATGAACATTATGATAACATTGACTTAGATAGAGTTGATTAGACATTAATCAATTTGAATGTGAATGTTATAAACACGTGTTAATTTGATTTATTTAGATAGTTTTGTTAAATTTTATTTCATAAGTAATAATTAAATTAGTTATTAGTTGAATATATTTTGAATTTATATAAATATGCATTTTATATGTAGAAATGGGTTCAAGTTACACCTGGTGTAACTCCATAAGAGTTACACATTTTTTAAGCTGTAGATTTATAAAAGATCCAATAAATAAAAACAAAACACCATTATCCATTACAACATTAAATACTTACCTAATTAATGGTCTCCTCATTATCTCTCTCCTCATTAAATATTTCTTATGTCTTTTTTTCTCTCTCCTTATTAAGCCTTTCTTTCCATTTTCTTTACAATTTCTCCTATAGTGTTTTTTTTTTTTTTTTTTTTTTTTTTTTTGTTGGGAATATCACTTTCCTTATACTATTATGAGAAAGGTATTTAAAGGCATACTATTGTAAGAGTCTATGGCGGTTTGACATGGAGGCATTGCCAGCAGATCTTATTCGAAGGTATGGTTCTAAATCTAATGCACACATTAAAACACTAAATTCTTTGATGCCTTTAAATAAAGAGAAACTTTTTGCTGTATTATATACTACATCTTCAAATGTTTAATAAAGAGAAAGGTATTTAAGATTGTAAGAACTTATAGGCCTCTAGCCATACTATTGTCATACAATGAGGGTAAACATTAGGATAAATTTGAATTACAAACAAATTCTAATTGGATCAAATTTGGGTAGTTTCTATCTTATCGTAATCTATACAATCGGATGTAATTTGGTTTACTTTCTTCATCCATTTTTCTCTATTGATGTTTTTTATTTCTCCTTATTTCTGCACTTTCTTCTGGCATCCTTGAACGTAACTGATTTTTTTTTTTTTTTTTTTTTTTGGGGGAGGAAAGTTTGTTAGGAATTTAGATACAATAGTACTTACTCCTTGTTAGGAATTTTTTAGGACTTTTTTTTTTTTGAAGATTTTGTAAAACAGGTATAAGGAAAGTGAGATTTAGGAAAAAAAAAAAAAAGAAAAAAAAAAAAGGTAGAAATGTAGCAGATATTGCAAAGAAAATGGAAAGAAAGACTTAATAAGGAGAGAGAAAAAGAGACATAAAAAATATTTAATAAGGAGAGAGATAATGAGGAGACTATTAATTAAGTACGTATTTAATGTTATAATGGATAATAGTGCTTTGTTTTTATCCGTTAGATCTCTCATAAATCTACAGCTTAAAAAATGTGTAACTCTTGTGGAGTTACACTAAGTGTAACTTGAATCCATCTCATTAATTTCTATGTTTAAATAATTCTAAGTTCACTAATGATACCATCAATATAAAAGAACAAAAATAAAAATACTAAATATTGTGGACCATGTCTAGTTATCAACCTACTCTGGTGTGCCTATTTCTATTGCATATAAAATAATAATAATAAGGTTAAATTACCTAGGAAGATAACTAAACAAAAAAAGTTCTAAGAATAAAACCTAACGTATTATGTAAAGTTGTGATTTACAACTATGTTTTATATTGGCTTTATTTCATGACAAAAAATGTTGTAATTGTTTTAATTTTATTCCTTGTATTTTGTGAGATTTTATTGTATTGGGTTTAATATGAAGTTGGTGAAGACTCAAGGTTAAATGAAGAATCAATGGATCTCGCGAGTGTCTCGCTGGAAGCTAACCCACGAAAGAGCCACGTGAGGAGCACATGACTGGAAGCTGAAGAGTCATGCCAGACTGTCGTTTTCGCGAGTGTCTCGTGGGTAAGGCATTCCCGCGAGATAGTCGCAAAAATTTCTACCTGGAGGATTTTAAAGAGTGACTTTCTTACCCTTCACCTATACTATATACCCACAAATGTAAATTAAGTTATTCAGAGAGAAAAACCCTAGATAGGTTTTCTACAACACACACACCCATCTTTTTGAGAGAGAGCTACTTATCCCTTATGAGAAATCATTGTAGCCTCTTCTCCATCCTTCTCCCATTGACATACTTTGAGAGGAGATTTGTACCCAAACACAACTCAACCTATTCAGAGTGTAGAGAATGTTTTGAAGCTGCTAGGAAGCATTGGAAGAAGCCAAGGATGGAAGATGCAACATGGAGCTTGTTGCGGGATCTGGAAAGCTAGACAAGATAAGGTTCCAAGAAGCCTTGTTGGAGCAGGAGCTTGGAAACTTAGGTACAGAGGGTAGATTAGGCTTGGAGGGTCTCTTGCTCACCCTTGTATCCCAACTGATTGTCTAGTGGATCGATTTCAGCTTAAAGGGCGGCAGAGAGGTTTTTCACCGAGTTCTTCAGTTTCCTCTTCGATAACACGTCTCGGTATTATCTGTGTTTGCATCTCTCTTCCCTACTCTTGTTCATTTCATTTTTACTGCTGTGTTGCTTTAAATATGGATTAGAGTAGTTGTCTTGCTTATACGCTTGTGTTTACACTATTCCACACTTAGTATTAAGTTAGTGTAAAATCAACCAAGCCGAAATTTTAATTTGGGGGTCTAAATAGCTCGTGTGTTTTCAACACATTTTCGAACTTTCATTTGGTATTAGAGCGTGTACACTTGATTTGGTTTCATTACCTAAGTGTGATTCTTGACCCCTTGTGTGTTTTGCCATGGATAATGCTTTGTATGCTTTAATAGATGTTGTTGATTGTAACATGCCATGTGTTTGTAAAAATTCCTCTATGAGTGTTAATCCTCATAATTGTGATGACATGTTATTTGAATCTATGAGTGTTGTTGACAAACTCTTGAAGAAAAATGCTAAGAAGTTTCAAAAGAATTTGAGCAAGTTATTTTGTGCAAAGGATGATTTGATTACTAAGCTCAATGAATCCAACAAATTGGTTGAGAAATATAAAAAAACTTGATGAAAATTCTCTTGAAAAGCTGAAAGAGTTTGAATGTTTAAATATGGACTTGGATGCTAAACTTGTTTTGTCTAACAAACCAGTTGATAATCTTAAATATGAAAATGAATCTCTTAAGATGCATGCCAAGTGTTTGATTGTTGAACCTGTTACTAAAAATGATGAAAATATCTGTTGCAATCATGTTGTGGTATCCGATTTTATGCCTATTGTGTGTTCTATCTCAAAGGACAAATCGGTGTACATTCCTCCACACAAAAGAAACCAAAAAGTGGAGAGAAAGGCTCTTAAGCCAAAGCCTCTGTTTAGGTCTCAATCTAAGGTTTTAGATGGATCTAAGTTTGTCCATACTTGCCACCATTGCGGTGTGATCGGTCACATAAGACCTTAATGCTCCATGTTGAAGAAAGGACAAAATCATGTTGCTAGATCACTCCCTAAAAGGCTTAGTAGACCTAAACCCATTGTTTGTCACCATTGTGGTGCCTTTGATCTGTTGGAAAATCTGGTTTTGTATCTCATACAAAACACACAGCGGAAGCAACAAACACGGATCTACTTTAATCATGAAAGATAAATATGTAACCATGAATTCTAGAATAAATAATAGAAAGCGTACCTTGATGCAGTGAATTTCAAAACAAAAACTTGAGAAAACTTTTAATCTTCATCTCAATTCCACATGGTGCCCAAGATGTGTGGTTTCTCAATCAGTCTTTTGTACAAAGACTGTCAAAGAAAAAACCTTTTTTTCTCCTTGTGGAGAAAAACTGATTTCTTTTCTTTTTATCATACGTACGTTATAACTACATTAGTAGTTTCTTAATTTAATAAATCTTATTAAATAATGACTGATTATCTAATTGGGTTAGCCTTTAGGGCCTATCCAATTGGGTTTAAGTTTGTGACTTGAGATGGGACCAAAGGGAACAAATAAGACTCTAACTCTAATGGGCCTTGGGCTTTTCTGTCAACTCTTGACAAGTCGAAAGTTACCATTAATTATATTCAATACCACTATAAGAATATAATTACACTTTAGGCCTTATTAATAAATTATATTCCAAGACTTATTATACATACAACCCTTTCATTAAAATATTCGTAATAATACAAAGTTATAAATATAGACTGCCACTTTGAAGATTACTACATCTTAATCCTTGAGTACCCGGTTTAATCCTTTATGTTATTCATAATATATTTATGAAATCCAATTCCATAAATATATATTTTAGTAACTCCTTACTAAAGTGGTTGGGTCCAACACTCTGAATAACCAAACCTATTAAACTTATTTCGATGGAATATTTTATATCTTCGTTAAGAGATTATGAATTCCATCTTGAGAATATATGTTCCATTAACATTAAATGTGGTTGCCCAACATACTAAGGTTTTGACCGTAACTAATAGATCTCACTCCTAATATATCAGAACAACCTACATCTCATGATCAGGTCCATTATTCTCTCAGGATTTAGAGTTGATGTAAATAGAAGTCGTGAGATTTATTATTCAATTGACAGTCATTTGGAGAATAATAAATCTCACAGCGGTCCAGTTCAATATGTCTTAACTCTTAAAACATATCAACATACCAACTAGAAGTCTCCACTTCCATGATTAAGACAAATCATCTTAGTTGATATGTTATAGTCTTCGCAGATGAAATGCCCAATTTCATCCCCGACTACGAACTGAAATTCTGAGTTTATAAAGAACTTGTGATTTATATCTTTCTGTGACTTTTCATATAAATCACATACTATGCATCTCATGGACTAAGATAAGTCCCATTAGTTCATTTATAAATAGTCTCATATAACTAAATAATTTAATTATTTATGACATGTCAATAAATTGGATTTTAGGGCATAAATCCCAACATGATCATCTAAGACCTCATTGCTCTAAGTTTCAAGCTCTTAAAAGAATCAAAAGAAAAGAGAAACTTAAGCTTCTTGGAAGTTGTGTTTTGCATGCTAAACCAGATTTGAGTGAAAATAACATGTTGTTAAAGAAAGTGTTTAATGCTCTTAACTCCTTGACTATGTGCATCTCCAGTTCTCATTCTTCCAACCCTCGTCTCACTTCTCATGAGACACTCGTTCCAAACAATCATTCCGTTTGGATGAGGAAGGGTTCCTATGGTTGAGCTTTTGCTCTTTTGGTTCTTGATCTATTTCTTTCGATCTTTGTAGGACCCTTCATGCATTAAATGTCATATCTTCATGCATTTTGTGCATCGTGCATTTCTTTATATGCATTGTTTTATTTTGATCTTAATTTTATGTTTTTGTTTTGTGTGAGTAAAAATCCAAAACCACATAAAAAGTGAAAGATTGAAAAAGTTTGATCATATATGTTTGAGCACATTTCACATGTGAGTTTGGCCTAGTACCTTCGTACTAATGGCGTAGTGCATTTACGAGTTTAGCTTGTATTTATATGCACATTTATCTGGGTGGAATATATCTTGAAAATTATGTGTGATTGTTGTAAATAGATCTTCAAGCTTGTCATGAATGATTGGTCAATAGTTTTGATGGTCTTAATACTTGCATAGACTTGTGCCTATATATCTTTCCACTTTATTTTTTTTTTTTTTTGCAAAAAGAGCTCACCAAATGTAAATCTCCAAATGAAAAGAGATTTTGAACTGCAAAAGTCTATCGCACATACTAGTATTTGATTAGGAAAAAGAGAAAGCAACTTTTTATTATATTGTATGGTGCTCAAAAAGCCAAAGGCTAAGTCTCAATGTTGAAATATCAAAAATTTCAAGCACTGATCTCAAAAAGAGGTGTATTATTCAAAAAGGATTAAATGCCATGATTTATGTAGAAGCCAAATGAAAAGCTTCTAAGTTGTGTAATCATTCTCTTGTGGGAGGTCATATATGTTCATTTTTATAATAGAGATTGTCCTCTTGACTTAATATTAGTTGTGTATGACTTGATTGAATTGATCATTGAAGCTTCACTTTGTTCTAAGGACTATTCCACACTTGATTCACACACACAATACACAAGTTTAATGTTCAATGAATGCATATTTCATTTATGTGTTTGTACATGTTCAAATGTGATGTATATGTGCTCAACCATATGTGGTTCAAACCAAAAAGATTTTTGTTCTTTTTGTTTGATTTTGGAAGTGATTTGTATCACCTATGTTTTTAAATGTTTTTAAAGTGTTTTTATGTGAAAAACATGTTTTCTGGTGTTTTCGTGACCTATTTCATGTATAGGCTCAATTGGGAGTTAAATGGTCTAATTTTAAAGGTTTTTCAACGTTAGACAGAGAGTTTCACGACTGTCTCGCGACTAGCTTGCGAGTAAGACTTACTCGCGAAAATTTTCACGAGTAACTTCACAACTTAGCTTCCCACGAAAATTTCCAGATCAGCTTTTTAAAGGGCATTTCGTGGGACATTTGTTTTAAACTTCTCTCATCTTTTCCCAAACCCCTATTTTAATGCTTTAACATCAAAACTCATCTAATTTCAACTGTTTTACATTCCATAAACATCTCTAAGGTAATCTTTAACTCTTTTTCATTGATTTTGATCCTTCGATTATGTTTTGGGGGTTTTATGTTCATAGTTGGGATTTTCTCAAATGAGAGTTGGAAAACTTAATTTTTGTCAATCTTTTTGATTGGGCTTTGTTTTAAATGATGATTTGCTTTGAATGTTGGCCCCTTGTGGCATAAATAACATGAATTTAGGCAAGATTTTCATATGTTCTTGCATTGTTTCTCATACATGTGTAGTGTGTGTATTTTAAGTGTTTGATAAAATGCCAAATAGCATTTTCTCGTTGTTTTGGACTCCGATGAATACCAAACTTTGGGGATCACCATAATTATTCATGTTTATCATGTTTTGATCATTGATGGTGTGTTTTATACACTTTGCCTCGTGAGTGCTTATTCATGCATTGATCATGCATCTCATATGCACACTAGATACACACTAGATGCAATTTGCTGCACACACTCTAACACTTAACATGTTTTTGCATTCACTCATGCTAGTTAAGTCTTTTTAGACTTTTTAGCACATATAACATGTTCTTGTGTCTTTGTCATGCCTAGATTCATATCATGTTTCATCATCCTTAGCATGTCATGTTCTTTATGCTTTGTAGCATTTTTTTAAAGATGTTTTATTTTGCGTTTGAGCTTCATTTTCTCATACATCTTGCACCCCTCGTGCATCATCTTTTACACTTGTTCATATCTTATTTTCTTTATCTCCTTCCTCTTGCTTTATTTGTCTATTCGTGACAAAAAGGGGGAGATTTTCGTTGTCATTTCTATATGACTCATGTGCACATTCTTAGGGGGAGAAATTCTACCTCGTGCACATTCGTAGGGGGAGAAAGTCATAGGGGAGATGCATATACCAAGGGGGAGAAGACATTTTTTTAAGAAAACCTTGATTTACTTTATGCTTGTTTTCTCATTGCTTTATGGTGCTTTGTTATGCTTTATTGCTCTCGTTGCATCATTTTATGTGTTGGAACACTCTTGTGCCCTTGTTAGATCTTGTATCCTTAATGCAAATACTTTGGTGTTTTGCATTGGTTATGTGTTGGGCATGCATTTATCTTTATGTTATTGTGCTTTATTGGTTGCATGTTCGAATGATCATTTGCTTTGCTATATGATCATTGTAATCATTTTCATATGATTGTCATGTGTTTGATCAAGTTGATCACATGTTTCACATCATGTTTACTTGATTACATTTTACTTGTTACATTATACTTGTCTTTTTATCACTTGATTTACCTTGAGGGTTTAATGCGTTTTGTGTAAGTGTTTCAGGTTACAGGTATCTTGTTCCAAGTGCATCACAAATTTTAGATTTAGGTGTGAATGAGTTTTGCCATTGTTCCCAAACTCACGTTTAAGTCTAGAGTTTGTTATAGGGTGTTTTGTCACAGAATAGCCAAAGGGGGAGATTGTAAAGTTGTGATTTACAACTATATTTTATGTTGGCTTTATTCCATGACAAAAAGTGTTGTAATTGCTTAAATTTTGTTTCTTGTGTTTTGTGAGATTTTATTGTATCGAGTTTAATATGAAGTTGGTGAAAACTCAAGCTTAAATGAAGAATCAGTGGATCTCGCGAGTGTCTCGTTGGAAGCTAACCCACAAAAAAGCCATGTGAGGAGCACATGACCGGAAGCTGAAGAGTCGTACCAGGCTGTCATTTTCGCGAGTGTCTCTTGGGTAAGGCCTTCCTGTGAGATAGTCGCGAAACATTTTGCCTGGAGTATTTTAAAGAGTGACTTTCTTACCCTTCACCTCTACTATATATACCCTCATTACCCACAAATGTAAATAAGGCTATTCAGAGAGAAAAACCCTAGATAAGTTTTCTGTAACATACACACCCATCTTTTTAAGAGAGAGCTACTTATCCCTAGTGAGAAATCATTGTAGCCTCTTCTCCATTCCTCTCCCATTGACATACCTTAAGAGGAGATTTGTACCCAAACACAACCCACACCTATTCAGAGTGTAGAGAGTGTTTTGAAACTGCTAAGAAGTATTGGAAGAAGCCAAGGATGGTAGATGCAACATGGAGCTTGTTGCAGGATCCGGAAAGCTAGATAAGACAGGGTTTCGAGAAGCCTTGTTGGAGTAGGAGCTTGGAAGGCTTAGGTACAGAGGGTAGATTAGGCTTGGAGGGTCTCTTGCTCACCCTTGTATCCCAACTGATTGTCTAGTGAATCAATTTTCGCTTGGAGGGCGGTTGAGAGGTTTTTCACCGAGTTCTTCGGTTTCCTTTTCGATAACTGTTGACACCCCATTTTGCAACCCGTATTTAACCACGCATGGAGGGTAAAAGGGTAATTTTGCCTTGAAAATATACATCTTGATTCTAGCCATTAGATCCTTGGACTCATTTCACCAAAATGATCTTGATGTTGTAACGATCAAATTGACTGGTCATAAGCCCTAATCGGACCACCAGATTGAAAGTTATCATCAAATTAAGATTTAATGGCTAAGATGTACTATCACAAATTGAGTCCAACTATATATGATTATGAACAATTGATTTCAATTGGTTATAGGAGTGATCAATTTGAGATCAATGATGTGTCATAATTTAATTGGTTAAGATTACATTTTATGGTGAGGTTGCGTACACCTAATTAATTAGATAGTTAAACATTAATTATTCAATGAGTAATTTGTGTAATTATCTTTTAATTAGAGTAAATTTGGAACCAATTAATTCTGAAATGGGAGTGATTGGAGCCATTTAATGTTAATTGGGAGCTAATTTGGGACCTATTAATGTTAATTGTGCTGAAACCATTTTCTAACAAATGACCTCTGCTCACCATTTCATCAATATCTCTCAGAATATTTTGAATCTGTGAATGAGGTTAATTTTCCCAGAAACTAGACATCGGGGGCTTCAATTTGAGTACAAGAACGAGACAATTCCGATCAGAATTGGGTTAGATATGATTTTTCAAAGTTGGCTCTACAAGCTGTTACAGCAGCTACGGGAAAACCGAATTTTGGCTTGCTCCCCACTCCCACTAATCTCTCCATTTAATGCACAAGATTTTCCCCAAGGCTAAAATGAGGTCTAGGTTCATAATCCTTGTCAACCCTCATTAAATGGCCTTCCATTCATATTCCCTCCACTACTACTATATAAACCCTCCCTCTCCTTCATTCCAAAACACAAAAAACCCCCCCTCTCTTCTCCTCTCTTGAGTTCTAATGAAATAGAGTAGTCTTGTCATATCTTGGTCTTCCTGAGACTCAAGGTATTGAGTGAGACTCACTCTCCCTCTCCTAGTTCTTCTTTTTTTCCTCCTCCCTTAGGACCCCCACCAAGTGTCTCCTCCTCCACCCTATGGATCTTGCATGAAGGTAGAATCTCTTTTCCTAACTAGTTTTTTGTATTTCCATGATGAGAGTTTAAGATTAAAGCATGATAGTAATCACTTAAATTCCCTTGAATGTGTTTGAATGTTCTTAATTGTTCTTATATGTTCTTCACATGTTCTTGGTTGTTCATCACATGTTCAGGCATAAACACTAGTTTTTGATCTTAAATCCACATCAAAAATATGAAAAACATGTTTGTTTCATAATTCTTTTAAATCCTTGAATCTAGGATATCACCATACACACACATTCACTAGAATTTATTTTCCAATCCAAATGCAATGCTTAATAAATTGAATTAGGGTTTGTCACATGCACACACATTGAATTTAACATGTAAATTAATTGACATATTGGATGATATGATATGAATGTTGGCCACCATAGTCTAGAAGACCGGTTTCACCGGGCAAGGTGGGTGCCTAACACCTTCCCACTTTGTAACATAGCCTCCGAACTTAGATCAAGGGTTAGTAGATCAAATGCTTATCCATGTAATTTTCGATTTTTAGATTGTAACTAGGAAACAAAGCCATGTACTTTATCTTAGATTGTATCTAGGACCAAAGCCATGTAATTTTCCTATGATCAATGTAAATTTCAAATTAATAAAATGAGGAATTTTTCAATTATGGTTTTCTTATTTTTCCAATAATTAAATAAGTGGCGACCCCATTGTAAAACCCTTAATCTAAAGAGGAAAATATAACTAGTCGAACCTCCATTTTGAGAGGCAATAACACGACTCCACCCATTCATGTGGGTTTGGCCCAACATTCCTATAAAAAAGGGGGCCGGGGGCGCGGTCTCTCACAGTGGCGACTCCACTGGGGATATTGAGGGCTAGACTTCAATTAGATTATGGTGGCCAACCATGTCATTGTTTGTTTATTGCTTTTTGTATATAATATGTCTAATATGTCATTATTTTGCATATCATGCATCATTTGCTTGAATGAAATTTATTTATTTGTGTGCTAGCCCGGAAGCCCGTTAGTATTAACCGTGGATTGTGGTCTTCCTGAGACTCACATAGCCAGCGGTGAACCTACCACCCACCGCGACAAGGATCATCATGGTTATGCCATGGTGGTTCATAGGGACAAACTGTACCGTTTGGACCAATGCGGCGCTCCTGGCGTCACAAGTTGGGAGGTACGACGTCCTAACTTGTGGGGACCTTTAACCTACCTTCTACCCATGTTGTAATGACCCATAGAACCTTCCTTTAGGTCGGTCCATATAAATTGCATTGCATTATGCATGTGTTTGGCCGTTGTTTGAATCATGATGAGCCCAAGTCCAATGCTTGAGCCCATCATAATTGTTTGAACCTTGTATGCTATGAATGAACTCTACTTGGTAGTGAAGCCCAAAATTGTTTCTTGAATGAGTCTAAGCCCAACACTTGAGCCCATCGAAGGTGAAGACATGATCAACATTGAAGGTCAAAAGCTTACAAGATGCATGCCTTCCAAGTGTAAGCCCAAGCCATTTCAAGCAAATACCAAAAGATCATAATCAAGGTTCAAGCCTTCCAAGTGCAAGCCCAAGCCATTTCATCACAATCAAGGTTCAAGCATCCTAAATGGACCAAGAAGAAGCAAGTGGCCCAACTTTGCCTCACTCCACATTTGGTTTGCAACATCATGGTTAAGCTTAAAGATTGTTTGTTTATTCCATGTTTCTATGTCTTTTTGAATTCAAAAATTTCATGTAGCATTTAATGAGCTTTGTTTGTGTATATATATAAAAATAAAAAAATAAAAAAAATAAAATTTTTTTCAAGATTTCCAAATCTTTCCCAAAAAAAGAGAAAAATTTTCAAATGAAAAAAAATCTTTGTACTAGGGGCATTGGACTTCCTAGTGACTTTTTCAAAAAGAACCTTTTTTTTTTCAAAGATTTCAAGATTCTTTAAAGTCTTCTTTTCAAAATGGTACACGAGAATCCCTTGGACAAAACATTTTCTAAATCTTGATGTTTAAAGGCTTGAGCAATCAACTTGTGCCAAGGAATGATTAATTTCATTTAATTCATGTAAAGACTTTTGCTACTTGACTTAGAATATAAGAAGAAATGGTCTTAAAAGGCAATAAAAAAGAATCCATCCATCGAAAAATCCCAAGAAACCATACACTCAAACCAATTTTCAAAGATCTTTTGTTTCACAACATTAGAGCATTCATACTTTTTCTTTTAAGATGAATTTATTAAAAGAGCTTAAGTCATTGTACCTACAAGCAAGCATTGCTAGGGATAGGAGGCCATCTTTGGTAAAACAAGATTATACCTTAATACCTAGAATGATTATTATCCATTGCTAGCCCATTTGAGCCTTTAAACACTTAGCCTCTTTTTTGCATGAACCCACTAAAATCTAAACCTAGGGTGGGAAGATTCAAAGTATGTATGCTTAAATCTCATGTTAAGGAGGAGTCGACCTTGAACTTTGAAGCTAATTGATAAAGCTCTCCTAGAGGACATGAAAGACAAGAAGAGAATTCATTAAGCTAAAGATAAGAGATCATCAAAAAAAAAAAAAAGAGCTTTCGCTCAATCAAGAAAAGAGAAATGAAATTCCATCAATGTGAGAGAAAAAAAAGTGTGCATCAAGTTTGAAGAGCCTAAAATTCATCATGCGAAGAAGAATACAAGATTCATCCAAAAGAGATTTCATCAAAAAAGGAAAGATTCATCAAGCATAGAAATGTGTAAGTGCATCGAGCCAAGAAAGATGTAAAAAGAGTGCATCAAAATGACTTAAGCTAAGAAAAACAAGGAAGGCAAAAGATCCTCAAAAAGTTCATTCAATAAAGAGATGAAAGACAACCAAAAAAAAAAAAAAAAACTTGCTAAGCTGAAAACCCAAAGGGCAGTCTAGGCAAAAGTTAGGGCCAAAAAAAAAAAAAAAAAAAAGGGAGCCCGCTAGGCTGAAAATCCAAAAAGGCGGTCTAGGCAAAAGTTAGGGCCAAAGAAAAAGAAAAAAAAAGAGAGCCCGCTAGACTGAAAACCCAAAAGGGCGGTCTAGACAAAAGTTAGGGCCAAAAAAAAAAAAAAAGCCCGCTAGGCTGAAAACCCAAAAGGGCGGTCTAGGCAAAAGTTAGGGCCAAAGAAAAAAAAAGAAAAAAAATTGGAAAATCCTACCAAGTTGGAAACTTGAGGATGCAACCTAAAAAGGGAAGAATTTTACAAGATGAAAGTCTAGAGGTATGATTCAAGAGGAATAAGCATAAAAGCAAATGTTGATACAAGTGACCAATGAAGACAAATGAGAAGATGACAAAGAAGAAATGAGAAAACTCCTTTAATACTTGATTTTTGAGTAATACATACTTGGGGGAACATCATCGGGAATTTTGAGCTTTTTTATATCATTCATTTCATAACCTAAACCCAGCCTACATTGCAACCCATGAATAAGACCTCCTTGAAGTCTTTGCTAATTGTAGGCGCATCTTAAACTCTAATAATATTTTTCTCTTGAATTAAAAAGGAAAAGTGCTTAAAATTGTTAAACCCCACAGAATGATATGTCTGAGGACAAAATTTCTCAAATTCTCAAATCCTCAAAATGACTCAAAAGGACTTCCAAACTTGAAGCATTCTCCTTGTTTGCACCCAACAATGTGATTCATTTCATTTCTTGATTGCCTTTGAAGACTTAATCTGATGATGTTCAAAAGGATGAAGCAAATTTGATTACATGAATTTAATGATCTAGATCCTTCCCAATCAAAGAGATTTGTTTGATTTTTAAACATTTTGATTTGCCAAAATGGTTGTTCAAAGGATCACCTCTTGTTCAAAAAAAAAAAAAAAAAAAAAAAAAAAAAATCTTTTTCAAAATCCAGTTCTCTTGAATTACGTCTTGACCTGATCCTCTACGAGAGAGGTACGTAGGCAGCCTTGCAAAGGCCCGGTCCCATTCACCAAAACAACCTTGGAGAACAAAGTCGAAACAATGTGACAAAATTGTTTAGGTGCATGTTTGGTTAAGCCCATTTGTTTGCATTAAGCATGTTTAAACTTGGAGCATTGTCCTATTTATATTGTGTGCAAGTTTTCATGATAATTGGTTTCTAACAAGCTAGAGAAAGAAAGTCTTGTTGTAGGAACCAAGGACGGCGAACCATGATCTTTTTCATGTTCCCCAATGGTCACAACATCAAATGAATTCAGCTTCAATCTAAGCATGAAATATGCCCTAAACTAGGGGCATTGGGTAAGTACTTCCAATTCATTTCAATTAATAAATCTATTGCTAATTGAAATTATCTTTTTGCAGGAATTAAGCAAGGACTTATCTAGCAATCCCCATCAACTTCCAGCCAAAGTTGGTCTCATTCAAAGAATAGGTTTTTCAAAAAAAAAAAAAAATCATGAATTGATCTTCATCACTTTTACTCCATCCTCATCTTCATCTTCTTCACTTTTTGATAAAGAATAAATCTTCAAACCTCCAAAAAAAAAAAAAAAAAAAAAAAAAAAAAAAAGATAAAAAGACAAAAGACAAAATTTTCAAAAAAAAAAAAAAAAGCCTTGGGACTAAGGGCATTAGGTTCCTAGGTTGCTTTCACAAAAGAAAAAAAAAAAAAGGAATTTTCAAAAAAACCTGGGGACAAGGGGCATTGGGCTCATACTTCTTAGGTTTAAAAAAAAAAAAAAAATTCACCAATCAAAATTTTCAATTCCTTCAAAAAAAAAATTTTTTTTTTCAAGATTTCCAAATTTAAAAAAAAAAAAAAAAATTCAAGATTTCCAAATTTTTTTTCAAAAAAAAAAAAAAAAAAATCATCAGCCAAAATTTTCAATTCTTTGAAAAAAAAAATTCAATTCCTTCAAAAAATTCAAGATTTCCAAATTTTTCAAAAAAAAAAAAAAAAAAAAAATCATCATTAATCAAAAATTTTCAATTCCTTCAAAAAATTCAAGATTCCAAATTTTTTCCAAAAAAAAAAAAAAAAAAAAAAATCTTCATTAAATTCTTCTTCAGGAATAGAAAGCTATAATCCTCTTCCATATTCTCCAGTGGTGCAACATCAAATCAATTGTCTACCCTCAGCATTCATCGAAGCATGGAATATGTCCTAAACTAGGGGCATTTGCCAGGTATGCCGAATTCTTTTCAATGAATGACTCTGTTACTAATTGAAAATATTTATTTTGCAGGTACTAGGGTAAAAGGCCCACACACATCGGCATGAGCCAAAGATCCAAAAATCCTAGGTCTCTGAAAACATGAGCCAAAGTCCAAAAAACCCTTGGTCCTCTGGAAAACATGAGCCAAGATTCAAAAATCCTAGGTCTCTGAAAACATGAGCCAGGATTCAAAACCTTTGGTCCTCTGAAAACATGAGCCAAAGCCCTTGGTCCTCTGGAAAACATGAGCGAAGATCCAAAAATCCTAGGTCTCTGAAAACATGAACCAGGATCTAGAACCTTTGGTCCTCTGAAAACATGAGCCAAAGTCCAAAAAACCCTTGGTCCTCTGGAAAACATGAGCCAAGATTCAAAAATCCTAGGTCTCTGAAAACATGAGCCAGGATCCAAAACCTTTGGTCCTCTGAAAACATGAGCCAAAGTCCAAAAAACCCTTGGTCCTCTGGAAAACATGAGCCAAGATCCAGGAATCCTAGGTCTCTGAAAACATGAGCCAGGATCCAAAACCTTTGGTCCTCTGAAAACATGAGCCAAAGTCCAAAAAACCCTTGGTCCTCTGGAAAACATGAGCCAAGATCCAAGAATCCTAAGTCTCTGAAAACATGAGCCAGGATCCAGAACCTTTGGTCCTCTGAAAACATGAGCCAAAGCCCAAAAAACCCTTGGTCCTTTGAAAACATGAGCCAAGATCCAAAAATCCTAGGTTTCTGAAAACATGAGCCAGGATCCAGAACCTTTGGTCCTCTGAAAACATGAGCCAAAGTCCAAAAAACCCTTGGTCCTCTGAAAACATGAGCCAAGATCCAAAAATCCTAGGTCTCTGAAAACATGAACCAGGATCCAGAACCTTTGGTCCTCTGAAAACATGAGCCAAAGCCCAAAAACCCTTGGTCCTCTGAAAACATGAGCCAAGATCCAAGAATCTTAGGTCTCTGAAAACATGAGCCAGGATCCAAAACCTTTGGTCCTCTGAAAACATGAGCCAAAGTCCAAAAAACCTTTGGTCCTTTGGAAAACATGAGCCAAGATCCAAAAATCCTAGGTCTCTAAAAACATGAGCCAGGATCCAGAACCTTTGGTCCTCTGAAAACATGAGCCAAAGCCCCAAAAACCCTTGGTCCTCTGAAAACATGAGCCAAGATCCAAAAATCCTAGGTCTCTGAAAACATGAACCAGGATCCAGAACCTTTGGTCCTCTGAAAACATGAGCCAAAGCCCAAAAACCCTTGGTCCTCTGAAAACATGAGCCAAGATCCAAGAATCTTAGGTCTCTGAAAACATGAGCCAGGATCCAGAACCTTTGGTCCTCTGAAAACATGAGCCAAAGCCCAAAAAACCCTTGGTCCTCTGGAAAACATGAGCCAAGATCCAAAAATCCTAGGTCTCTAAAAATATGAGCCAGGATCCAGAACCTTTGGTCCTCTGAAAACATGAGCCAAAGCCCAAAAAACCCTTGGTCCTCTGGAAATCATGAGCCAAGATCCAAAAATCCTAGGTCTCTGAAAACATGAGCCAGGATCCAGACCCTTTGGTCCTCTGAAAACATGAGCCAAAGCCCAAAAAACCCTTGGTCCTCTAAAAACATGAGCCAAGATCCAAAAATCCTAGGTCTCTAAAAACATGAGCCAGGATCCGGAACCTTTGGTCCTCTAAAAACATGAGCCAAAGCCCAAAAACCCTTGGTCCTCTGGAAAACATGAGCCAAGATCCAAAAATCCTAGGTCTCTGAAAATATGAGCCAGGATCCAGAACCTTTGGTCCTCTGAAAACATGAGCCAAAGCCCAAAAAACCCTTGGTCCTCTGGAAAACATGAGCCAAGATCCAAAAATCCTAGGTCTTTGAAAACATGAGCCAGGATCCAGAACCTTTGGTCCTCTGAAAACATGAGCCAAAGCCCAAAAAACCCTTGGTTCTCTGGAAAACATGAGCCAAGATCCAAAAATCCTAGGTCTCTGAAAACATGAGCCAGGATCCGGAACCTTTGGTCCTCTGAAAACATGAGCCAAAGCCCAAAAACCCTTGGTCCTCTGGAAAACATGAGCCAAGATCCAAAAATCCTAGGTCGTTGAAAACATGAGCCAGGATCCAGAACCTTTGGTCCTCTGAAAACATGAGCCAAAGCCCAAAAAACCCTTGGTCCTCTGGAAAACATGAGCCAAGATCCAAAAATCCTAGGTCTCTGAAAACATGAGCCAGGATCCAGAACCTTTGGTCCTCTGTTTGGTCCTCTAGAAAACATGAGCCAAGATCCAAAAATCCTAGGTCTCTGAAAACATGAGCCAGGATCCAGAACCTTTGGTCCTCTGAAAACATGAGCCAAAGACCCAAAAATCCTAGGTCTCTGAAAACATGAGCCAGGACCCTTGGTCTTCCATTTTTTTTTTTCTTTTTTTGACCTCAGGTAAGCATGTCTTGTACTTATTCAAAAAAAAAAAAAAAAAATTCATGCATGAACTACGTTTGGACCTGATCCTCCCACCAAGAGGTACGTAGGCAATCTCCCTCGAGATTCGGTCCACATTTTGATCCATAACATGACTCTCTACATTTTCATCTACATGCATCATACATTCACCACAGTTAAATACTGATTGCAAAGTTAGGTGTCTCTTTCATACATTGACATTCGCTTTTCAAGCTCTGCCAATGAGGGGCATTCTGTTGACACCCCATTTTGCAACCCGTATTTAACCACGCATGGAGGGTAAAAGGGTAATTTTGCCTTGAAAATATACATCTTGATTCTAGCCATTAGATCCTTGGACTCATTTCACCAAAATGATCTTGATGTTGTAACGATCAAATTGACTGGTCATAAGCCCTAATCGGACCACCAGATTGAAAGTTATCATCAAATTAAGATTTAATGGCTAAGATGTACTATCACAAATTGAGTCCAACTATATATGATTATGAACAATTGATTTCAATTGGTTATAGGAGTGATCAATTTGAGATCAATGATGTGTCATAATTTAATTGGTTAAGACTACATTTTATGGTGAGGTTGCATACACCTAATTAATTAGATAGTTAAACATTAATTATTCAATGAGTAATTTGTGTAATTATCTTTTAATTAGAGTAAATTTGGAACCAATTAATTCTGAAATGGGAGTGATTGGAGCCATTTAATGTTAATTGGGAGCTAATTTGGGACCTATTAATGTTAATTGTGCTGAAACCATTTTCTAACAAATGACCTCTGCTCACCATTTCATCAATATCTCTCAGAATATTTTGAATCTGTGAATGAGGTTAATTTTCCCAGAAACTAGACATCGGGGGCTTCAATTTGAGTACAAGAACGAGACAATTCCGATCAGAATTGGGTTAGATATGATTTTTCGAAGTTGGCTCTACAAGCTGTTACAGCAGCTACGGGAAAACCGAATTTTGGCTTGCTCCCCACTCCCACTAATCTCTCCATTTAATGCACAAGATTTTCCCCAAGGCTAAAATGAGGTCTAGGTTCATAATCCTTGTCAACCCTCATTAAATGGCCTTCCATTCATATTCCCTCCACTACTACTATATAAACCCTCCCTCTCCTTCATTCCAAAACACAAAAAACCCCCCTCTTCTCCTCTCTTGAGTTCTAGTGAAGTAGAGTAGTCTTGTCATATCTTGGTCTTCCTGAGACTCAAGGTATTGAGTGAGACTCACTCTCCTTCTCCTAGTTCTTCTTTTTTTCCTCCTCCCTTAGGACCCTCACCAAGAGTCTCCTCCTCCACCCTATGGATCTTGCATGAAGGTAGAATCTCTTTTCCTAACTAGTTTTTTGTATTTCCATGATGAGAGTTTAAGATTAAAGCATGATAGTAATCACTTAAATTCCCTTGAATGTGTTTGAATGTTCTTAATTGTTCTTATATGTTCTTCACATGTTCTTGGTTGTTCATCACATGTTCAGGCATAAACACTAGTTTTTGATCTTAAATCCACATCAAAAATATGAAAAACATGTTTGTTTCATAATTCTTTTAAATCCTTGAATCTAGGATATCACCATACACACACATTCACTAGAATTTATTTTCCAATCCAAATGCAATGCTTAATAAATTGAATTAGGGTTTGTCACATGCACACACATTGAATTTAACATGTAAATTAATTGACATATTGGATGATATGATATGAATGTTGGCCACCATAGTCTAGAAGACCGGTTTCACCGGGCAAGGTGGGTGCCTAACACCTTCCCACTTTGTAACATAGCCTCCGAACTTAGATCAAGAGTTAGTAGATCAAATGCTTATCCATGTAATTTTCGATTTTTAGATTGTAACTAGGAAACAAAGCCATGTACTTTATCTTAGATTGTATCTAGGACCAAAGCCATGTAATTTTCCTATGATCAATGTAAATTTCAAATTAATACAATGAGGAATTTTTCAATTATGGTTTTCTTATTTTTCCAATAATTAAATAAGTGGCGACTCCATTGTAAAACCCTTAATCTAAAGAGGAAAATATAACTAGTCGAACTTCCATTTTGAGAGGCAATAACATGACTCCACCCATTCATGTGGGTTTGGCCCAACATTCCTATAAAAAAGGGGGCCGGGGGCGCGGTCTCTCACAACAACACGTCTCGGTGTTATCTGTGTTTGCATCTCTCTTCCTTACTCTTGTTCATTTCATTTTTACTGTTGTGTTGCTTTAAATATGAATTAGAGTAGTTGTCTTGCTTATACGCTTGTGTTTATACTATTCCGCACTTAATATTCAGTTAGTGTAAAATCAACCAAGCTGAAATTTTAATTTGGGGGTCTAAACAGCTCGTGTGTTTTCAACATATTTTTGAGCTTTCATATTAGGTAAAGAAAAATAAGTAAATATTTAATATAAATTGCATCTCATGAATCAAACCTCAAGTTGGCTTGTAATTTTGTTGGTATTTTCATCTACAATTTTTTTTTTTAATATAAGTTAAGAATACAAAGAAAGTAATTCAATAAAGAATAAAATTATATAACTATACTATTTTATAAATGAATTAAGTTACCTAAATGCATATAACCAATTTTTTTAATAAAAAAAATCACTTTAAAAAAACATTTCAGGTTCAATTCGCCACGAGTTGACCTGCCTCGACCTGAAAATTAAGCAGTTCAAGTACGGGTTGACCCATTTTTACTCCAAGTCCCGAAATCCCAAGTAAGGTTGGGTATTGTCCTTAACTTGAGTTAAGGTTTGACAAAAAGATTCAATATCTTGAACTTATCTTTAATCAACAATCATTTTATGATGAGGAATCTATTTTTTTTAAATAGTTTTTCCCTTTAGTTTTTAAGGTAATTGTTAGTATAACTAAGTATTATATAATTCTATTAATACCCAGTTAATTTAAATAATTAGTGTATATAACTTATCACTAATGGAATCGTGACTCTGTTAAAATGAATATAAGAAACCTTAAAGATTGTAACCCATACAATAATTACCCATAAAGATTGTTGAGATACAGACTAAGTTACTAGACCTCCAGCACATAGCCTTTAGTCTTCACATTGATTCAGTGCCACAAGTAGATTGCCGACCACCAAACCACTTTCTTGGTTTCTTCAAGGCCACTTGAAGATTTTGGTGTCACTTTATAGTTTCAACAGAACTCTTAACCTATCAAAGATGATCAATGGGAGGGGGTAGAACAACAAAAAGCGCTCTCAAATGGTTTTTTTTTCTTGGATAATGTAGCCATCTCCCTTCTACCAACTTAGGGTTGATATTGGGTTTATTTATTTATTTATAGGGTTTGAGCTAGAGGTGGCTACACAAATGAATCTAGAAGCAAATCTCGAAATTTTCCGTAATAGGATATTAGTTGACCAAGAGTCTTCCAAGTTTTTTTTTTGGGTCAATCTCACACGACCAAGCCTTCATTCTTGCATGGTCGAATTTGTCATTCTTGTATATATAGTGAACAGATGATTAAACTTTCAACCTTCATTACCACACAACCCAATAATACAAATAAATTTGTCATGAAAAAAGCTAACACTTAAAAATCCTAACACCACTACTTCGTAGTTTTTACAAACCACTAGCAAACTCATAGAATCAAGTGGGGGGGGGGGGGGGGGGGGGATATTTTCCTAAAGATAATGATCATTTCTACCTCTAAACCTATTTTACTAAGAAAAAAATTTGCCTACAAACTAATTTGTAGGTAATGATTACAAACTCCTGCTAAAAAATTAATAAGGCTACATATTTTGAAAATAAAACCATTCGATTGTATGTTCTTTTTTATTTTTATTTTTTATTTTTTATTTTATACAAGATAGAATTTCTACTTTAACCTAATTTAAATAAATATATGTTAGTGAAACTCCATCCTGGAGACTTGAACTCCGACCCTTGCTCCCCACACCCCACAAACGCTTATACTTATAGAGTAACGATTGCACCAAGGGTGTGCGATGGTGATTGCATGTTCTTTATGTTCTTAACATGTGTGTCACATTTTGTTCAAATTAAAGGTTATTTATTATGCAACCCATAAACTTATTTTTATGCATAGTTTAAGATTGCAAAAATTTGGAATTTAAACATTTGATTGATAATATAATTATTGATTTTTTTTTCTTGAAATTTTGCAAGCATTGAGGACATAATAAGAAAATGTAATTGTTGGGGGCTCAAGCCCAGATAGTCAGTATTGGCCCACTCAACCAAGGCCCAAGATCGGACAAAGTAGCCAAATCTAGCCCATGAGATAGAAGTACACCCAAACCTCGTTGAAGTGAGCCCAGCCCAATGACATATATGTTGAGACTAAGAAATTATCGTTCGAGAGAAGCCCACAACGTTCGGTCCACTATTGAACAATGAGGCGGTGGGAAAGTGATGATGAAATGATTAGATTCAAGTCGATTACTGAGAGTTGTCAGTGCCTTTGGGAAGTTCGTTGCCGAACACTATTTGATGTCTGGAACAAGTTTCAAGAGAATCCTTAGAAGGCATGATTGTTTCTTGGGATTTTGGGTAACAGTGGGATTACATGGAAACTGGTGAAAAAGTAATGATTTGAACCCCACTAAGGAGAGACTGTATAAAGAGAATAAAGGCAGACAATGAAAGGGGGTTGACAAAATGCTAAGGAAAAGAAGGGAAGAGAGAGAGAGAGAGAGAGAAAGAGAGAGAGAGAGAGAGAGAGAGAGAGAGAGAGAGGAGGTGAGGAAGGAAGAATAACAATCAAAAAGGGAGGGGGTGTTGTTAAAAAAAAAATTAAAACTTAGAGAGAGATAATTGAAAAAGGACTATCCAGCTTGTGTTTGAGGCAATTTTCCTATAGGATTGTTAGGAATCCCACCAATAAATAAATTAGGGGCCCAACTCCTTTGTCCAAGACCTTAGTTCTCACAGGTTTGGGGACCATGGCAATCTAATGGTGAATCTATCGAAATTCAAATCCAATAAAAGGATATACAGGGAGTTTGTAGCCATTTCCTTTGTAAGGTTGAATTTAATTAACCATCTTGTTGGCTTTATTCCATGCCAATTTGCTTGTAATTTAGCACTTAGTAACTCTGTATTTAGGTGGGAAAATTGTAAGGGTAGTATGTGAGAAGATGTGAAGAAATGCTCAAGAGTGTGCAAGAAAACAAAGTCTCGCGACTGGATCTCGCGGGTGAGTCACGGCATACGTGCCAAGCATGCCAGAAGCTGAAGAGTCGCGCTAGCTGTTGCACTATAGGACAAAAGTCCCAGGCTGGCCAGGCCGTTGGCTTGCGGCTTGAACTCGCGACTTGACCCAATCGTGAGGTCAAGTTGCCAAAATGCCCTGTTTGGAAAAAACTGACGTTTTGCATTCCTTTCTCACCTTACTACATATATACCTTTAAACCCACCATATTGAGAGAGCTTCCAGAGAGAATTTTGTGAGAGAAACCTTAGAGAAATACAAGATTGATTCATCCACAATCTTAACTTTAGAGATTCTACAAATTCCTCTACTCTCTTCCTCTCCATTGTTATACCCTTGAGAGGCCTTTAGCCAAATTCTTGTCTCACCACACCTACGTCTGTGAGAAGGTCTATTTGGTACTATTGGGAAGCAGTTAAGAAGGAACCAATCTACATTAGTTGATGCTATGGTCTAGTAGCGGAATACGGTAAGCTAGAAAAGAAAAAGGTTCAGCGCAACCTCGTTGGAGCAAGAAGCTTGGAGGGCTTAGGTATCTGGGTAGATTAGGCTTAGAGGGTCTATTGCTGTTCATGTATCCCAACTACATTTTCTAGTGGATTATTTGACCGCTTGGAGGGCAGCGGAGAGGTTTTACGCCAAGGGCTTCGGTTTCCTCTTCGATAACACATCGTGTGTTGTTTGTGTGTTTGCATCTTCCTTCCTTTTATCTTTGCCTTATATTTATTGCTGTGGATGTGTTTATATTTGGCTTAGATTAGTTATCAATTTTGTTATTAGCTTGTTATCATGTTCCGCACATTATTTGTTTGATAGAAAGCTTGAATTGGTATTTTTGTATTTGGGGTCCAAACGTTCAAAGGTGTTGTATACCCCTTATTGAACTTTCAATTGGTATCAGAGCGGGTACACTTGTTGTGGTTTAAATTACCTAAGTGTGATCTTTGACCCCTTTGAGATGGATAGGTCTCAATCTTTTAATGTACCACCGTTCTTTGATGGTAATAATTATGCATTTTGGAAAGTCCGTATGAGGGCGTTTTTGTGTTCTATTGATGATGCTGTGTGGGATGCAGTGGAAGTAGGATGGACAAAGCCAGAGGTTGCCAAGTCTACTTGGGATAAGGCTGCTCTTGTAGCGGCAAATGCAAATAGCAAGGCATTGAATGCTATTTTCTGCGGTATCTCTCTAGAAGAATTTCATCGGATTTCTCATATCACCATTGCTAAGGAAGCAAGGGAAATTCTGGAGACAACCTATGAAGGGACGAAGAAAGTGAAGGACACAAAACTTCAAATGTTGACCACTTGCTTTGAGGAGCTAAAGATGAGTGAAGATGAATCGTTTGATTCGTTTTACAACAAATTGAACGAAGTTGTTGTTGGCAAATTTAACTTGGGAGAAAAGATGGAGGACTCGAAAATTGTAAGGAAGATCCTCCGTTCACTACTAGAATGTTTCCGGGCCAAGGTTACAACCATTATCTTGACGACATTAAGGTTCAAGAACTGGTTGGGTCTTTGCAGACATACGAGTTGTCCCTTCCTTCAGCAAAAAAGAGCAAATCCCTTGCTCTTAAGACAATTGATGAGAGAATGGTGTCTCATGACTTTTCGGAAGAGGATACAATAGACAAAGATGTTGCGTATCTTGTAAAGAACTTCCGAAAATTCTTAAAGCTTAAAAACAGTGGAAAATTCGGTGACAAAGGAAAATTTCAGAGTTCCGGGAAGGAGAAGAAAGAATTCCGAAGAAAAGACGGTAAAGATTCCTAATCCTCACAAGGAATTACATGTTTTGAATGTAATGGACATGGGCACTTTAAAAAGGAATGCCCCAATTACTTGAAGTCAAAGGGAAAGGCCTATGCCACTACTTTAAGTGATTCTGACACTTCAAATTTTGACTCTAAAAAGAGCTGTGATGAAGAAGGAAATTTCTCCGCATTCATGACCATTGCTCATGTGGAATCCTCAGATGATTTGGATACACTTGTGAAGGAGCTTGGAGAGCATTCTGATTTGGAGTCTATTGGAGTTGTTGAAGAATCAGATGTTGAAGAGGATAGAAATATAGTTAATCTTCAAGAGAATTACTCCTTACTTCTTGAGAAGTTAGGAGAGTATGCAAGAATAGTCAAGGCAGCTATGAGAAAAATAAAGAAAGCAGAGGAAGATTACCTAAGTCTCGTGGTCAGACATAAGGAAGCCAAATGCGAAATAGAAAAACTTAATGGTGAGCTGTTAGAAGCTTACTTAAAGATCAGATTCTTGGAGCTTGAAGTGGTTCAAGCCAATGCCAAGGTAGAAAAGGTCTCCACCAAGAAGTTGGATGATGTAATTTTCTCTCAAAAGCAATTTTCAGATAAATTCGGACTAGGATACACTGGAGAAAGCAGTGCAGCTACTGTGAATATCTCCAAAGAAGTAAAGTTTGTGAAGGCCAAAGAGCCAATTGTAATCGGTCCTACTGTGGAGAAGGCTAAGGTTGAAAAGAAGAAGATGGTAACAGATCAAAGGGTGATGAATAAGCCCAGAAATCAACTTACAGTGAGGACTGAAGCAAGAGGAAGATCAATCCCAAGATATCAACGGGGTCCTAAAACAGATTATGTGTATCACTATTGCGGATTGCAATGACATACAAGACCCAACTGTCAAAAGATGGAGCAGACAACAATGCTAGTGCACCTCGGTCACGAGGAAGAAGAAATGACGTGAGGTCTTAGGTTGGTGAGCAATCAAGAAGTCAAAATCGTGATCCAGAAATGACGGATGTGATGAAGATGATCGGTGCCTTCACCAACTGCCTTGAAAGCTTCACACGAAGGTTTGATAGCCCTAATTCTCGAACCCAATCTGTCAAGGATATCACCCCAAACGCACGTGTTGTGTGGGTGACAAAGGGTACTCATGCATAAGCACTGCAACATGTCCATGCATTAATACTTCCCATATTTTGTGTTTATGCTTGATTATTTTGCTTCTTGCTAGTTTGTGATGAAAATTTTTTTGGTTAAATTATTTTTCTCTTTGCTAATTTTGTCTTTGATCATTTTTTTTGCTTTTGTGTCAAAAATTCAAAAACACATAAAAAGTAGAAAATCCAAAAGTTTGATCAACTTTGTTGAGCTTTTGTCTCAAATCATGTTTTGCCTTGTACCTTTGTACAAATGGCTTTGTGCATCTATGAGCTTAGCTTGTCTTCTATGCACTCGTATCATTATGGGAAAAATTCTGAATTCTATGTGACTGTTGTAAATAGATCTTCAACCTTGTCATGAATGACTAGTGAATGGTTTTATTGATCTTGAGACATACATAGACTCATGCCTATATATCTTCCCACTCTTTATTTTTGTTTTTGCTTAAAAGAGCTCTCTAAATGTAAATCTCCAAATGAAAAGAGATATAGAGCTGCAAAAGCCTATCGCACATACTAGTATTTGACTAGGAAAAAGGGAAAGCGACCAAATTAAAATGTTTGATGCCCATAAAGCCAAAGGCTAAATTATAAATTGAAATATCAAAAATTTCAGGCATCTATCTCACAATGAGATTTTCTTTGCTCAAAAAGTGCAAATGATATGTTAAAAATGGAGTCAAATGAAAAGTTTCAAAGAATGTTATCAAGTTCTTGTGGGAGGTCATATATGCATGTTTCTATAATTGAGATAGGTCACATTATCTAGTGCTAATTGTGTATGCCTTGATTGAATTGATCATTGAAGCTTCACATTGGACTAAGGACTATCCTATTTTTTGATATCCACCCACAACACACAAGTCTTTGTTCAATGAATGCCATATTCATTTGTGTGATTGTACTTGATTAAATGTGTTTTCACATGCTCAATCTTTGTTTGATCAAACACAAAAAGATTTTTGAGTGTTTTTATTTGTTTTTGGAAAGTACTTTGTTTTTACAAAAATGTCAAAATTTCAAAAACAGTATTGCCCTGTTTTGGCGACTAAGTCGCGGGCTGTCCCAGTTGCAAGTTCCAGTCACGAGGACCATTCAGAAACTTTTCACGGCTCATTGGTGAGTCAGTAACCAAGTCGCGAAAAAGACTTAGAAAATTTTTCAAAATTTCAGTTTTGCAGTTTTTCGCGGCTCTGTTTGGCGACTTGTTCACGGGTGGAAGGTCCAATCGCGAAGGTTATTCAGAGATTTTCGCGGCTCAGCTCGCGACTCATTCATGGGTAGACCTTCCAGTCGCAAAAAACACTTATTTCAAATTTCTTACCTTAACAGTGTTTCGCGGCTTAACCTGGCGACTTACTGGTGACTTGATCAAGTCGCGAAAAATGCGTGTTTTGCATTTTAAAGATAGTTTTCAAATTTTTTTTTTTTTTTTCAGTTTTTCCCTCGAATATCAGTGACTGTTCATTGTCTTCTTCATTCCCTCACTCAAACACTTCGTTTCTCATTGAAAAAGACTCCATTTTTGCATCATGTCTACATCAAACTCCAAGAAAAAGGTATGGTTCTTGTTCCCTATACTTTATTCTTAAGGTTTTGGTGTTATGATTCCTATTTTATAAGTTACATTTGTGTTCTGCAACATATTAGGTTCTAACATGGGTTTGCTCAAAATGTTGAGTCTGACTGTTTGAGTATTGCTATTCTCTTGTTTGATGTGTTAACTAAGTACCTTGTTAATGCTTCTAATTGCTTGTTATGTTCTGAGCATTACCTTTGGGCATTGGGGTTTTTGGGTTTCTCTATGGGTCTCTCTAAATACTGTATTTGGTTTTGATTTTCAGTTTCTATGTGTTATATGTGTTTTGCCTTGTGTTATTATTTTTCATATTTTGGGTATGCTACTGCATTGGGGTGTTCATGCTCACTTCCTACTCTTCATATCCTGTTTCATTGCCTCTTGGTCATTTCTGGGTACATTTCCTTTTAATTGACTTTTTACTAAAACTAACCAATCTGATGTTTGCTTCTGGTGGTATTGTATTTGGCTTGTTTTTGTGTCTGTTTTGTTGCAGTTAACTCGCTATTCATCTAGAGGTAAAGGCATTGTGTCTGAAGATTCGGCAACCCCAGTAGCTAAACGGACACGGTTGTCGTCTACGTCATCCAGGGACTCAACCATTGAGAGATTCAGGACTCCTACTGACTTAAAGACCTACACAGACATCTTCAAAGAGTCCTCTCCCATTATGGAATGAGCTGTCAAGTTTGATACCCTTGGAGAAACTTTTATCCCTAACATCTTTAAAGACAGAGATTGGGCTGACCTTTTTGGAACTTTGAGGATCCAATTGAAGAACTGGTTAAGGAATTCTACTAAAATGCCAGATTTACCGGTGTAGAGTTAAAGTGCTGGGTTCAAGGAACAGAGTTTATCCTAAATGCAGACTACATTGTAAAGGTACTCCGCATTTCCAGACCAAGTAATGTTGATCGAACTCCATACGATGACAGAGTGCTTCAGGCACAAGACATCCTCCAAGTTCTTGGGAAAGAACATGCAGTGGGAAGCACAGGGTCATCAATAAGCACTGCATTGTTTTCGCTCGAACTAACAACCTTAAAGCTGATTATGTTTTCCAATCTCTATCCTCTATTAAATACTACCTTCATCAATCTTGGAAAGGCTCAATTTCTGTGTGATCTGATTACTGGTGCACCAATTGATATTTGTGCTTATATATTCCAAACCATTGGAAAGACATCGGCTCATTCAGTAACACGAACAACACTTCCTTTCTACAGTTTAATCATGAAGATTGTTCTTCGTGAAGGTATTAGTCCTTCATCAGATGAGAAGTTCTTGTCTCGTCCTCGACCGATATCACTGTACTCTCTCCAAGCTAGCAAGAGTCACTCTTCCAAGAAACCTAAGAGTGAACCATCCTCTCAGGCTTCTCCATTCGCTCATGCTATAGCTACTCCTGTACAGTCAATCAGCACCCTATCTATTCCTCCTGGATTCCAATTTCCCAAACAAAGTCATTTCATTGAAAATGTATTTCAGCAAATTTCTGATTTGGAATGGCTTCTCAACTCATTTCACAATCAAACTCAAGTGCTTTTCAGAGAGAAAACCCTAGAAATTACCCTTGAGAGTTAGAGATTGTCATACACACAATCCTCTACACATTCCTTGGTCCAAATCCTTAAGCAGTTGATAACCCAAACACTTACCACACCCAATCTGAGTGTAAAGTGAGATTTTGGTGCTGTTGAGAAACATTGGAAGAAGCCAATCGTTGGCAGATACAATCAGGCTGAATTGCGTAATCCGGGAAAGTTAGAGAAGACAAGGCTTCGTAAAGTCAGTTAGGAGCTTGGAGGGCTCGAGTACATAGGGTAGACTAGGCTTGGAGGGTCTTTTGTTATTCGTATACTCCAACTTATTCTCTAGTGGATCGTGAATGTTCGGATAGTGTGTAAAACACCAATGAACGTTTAGACCCCCAATTTACAAATTACAAACACTAGTTTATAATCAAACAATATATGTACAGAATATGAACATAAGCTAAAACGGAATTGGCAAAACAATCTAAACCAAAATTAATCACAACCATAGCAGTAATTAAAAGGTAAAGATTAAGGGAAGAGAGATGTAAACACAAAGACAACACAGCGATATGTTATCGAAGAGGAAACCAAAGTCCTTGGCGAAAACCCTCTCTGCTGCCCTCAAAGCGGTCAATAATCCACTAGAGAATAAAGTTGGGATACATGAATAGTAGAAGACCCTCCAAGCCTAATTTACCCAGTACACCTAAGCCGTCCAAGCTTCTTGCTCTAATAGAGTTACGTCGAACCTTGTCTTCTCTAACCTACCGGATCCCGCAATAGCCCATTACATCAACCAAAATGAATTGTGTTGTGAAATTTATATCTCGGTTGATAGAATTAACAAGTTTTAAACTCAAGTTGTTATTTAGATTTATTATGAATAAAGCTCGTTAAAACAAACAAACATCAATATCATGTCAAAATCATGCAGCAGAAAAAATAAATAAGATAAGATATGATGACCTAGGAAAACCAATGAAACAAACTAGTTTCACGGTAAAAAACTTGGGGGGAAATCTTCCCGAAAAGTAATCCACTATAGAAAAGAGAAGTTTCAGATCTAGTACAAAACCTTTGTCCCTAAACTCTACAATCCCCGTAGATGAACTTACAGCAGAAACCTTCCACTGCTTTAGAACCTCTGAACTCTTCAATATATGAATGCCACCCTTTGATGCATGAATCCCAGTATGTGACTAACTAATTGCACAGATCCCAGTACGCAACTTCAATCACCAACTAGAAGAAGAAGAATGTTTGCTGCAAAGTTCTTCACTTTATCAACAATAAAGATCAAGAAGGACTTGGTTACAAAATCCTAAGGTGTAAAGACGCAGTAGCTTTTTTCAAAAAGAATAAGACATTGGTCACCTTTTGCATATGTTCTCCTTGTATTCTTTTATATGACGACCTCTAAAATAAGCCTTATATTGGTTTAGAGTTGTGAGAAAAGAAACCCTATATATACATGTCATCATGGTTCAAAAATCAGATCTGAAAATCTGAATTCTCGTAATCTCGATCGATCGGGAGGTGTCGAGCTTTAAACTTCGACAGATACAGCTATTGAGAAGCTATCGAGGAGCTGTCGAGGAGATAGGAGTTTTCTCAATCGATCCACCAACTATCGAGAAGCTATCGAGACTACGATAAGAAGAAGTTGAAAATCTCGATAGATAGATTAGCTGTCGAGAGGTGTCAAGCAGTTGTTGAGCTATCTGTCTAGCTTTATTGAACAGCTTTTCTTCACTTGTTTCTTGGTCCAATCTTCATGGCTTTAATACTAGACTTGAACAATATGTTTCTTGAAGTATTAAATACATCCTAGATTTACCCAAATACAAGTAAAATGTGTTTTGTCAAAGGATTAGCTAATTACATAAAAGAATGACATATGTTCTTAACAAGTGAAACACATATGTCCTAACAAATTGGTCCCTTTTGAACTGCTTCCCAAGCACCAAAAAGCCTTTTCACAGATATGGGTAAGGTGAGATAAGGATTTGGCTAATGTATCTCTCAAGAATATACTAATGGAGAGGGTGAGAGTAGAGAAATTAGGAAAATCAAAGGATGAAGATTGTGGATGAGTCAATCTTGTTTTTCTCTAGGGTTTCTCTCTTAAAATTCTCTTTAGAAGCTCTCTACATTTCGTGGGTATAAGGGTATTTATAGTAGGGTATATAAGGAATGCGAAGAGTCAGTTACAACCAAACAGGGCATTCTCGTGACTCGAGCTTGCGACTAGAACGAGTTGCGAGTTTAGTCGCAAGCTAACTGCCTAGCCAGACTGGAAGTTTTGTCCTGTAGTACAATAGCTGGCGTAACCCTTCAGCTCCCCCTGCATGCTTCACACGTGTGTCACCTTTGGCGACTCGCCAATCGCGAGATCCAGTCGCGAGGCTCTTCTTGAGTGCACACAATACGTGGAATCCATGGGGAAAATGAAAAATGTTAAAAGAACATATTTATTGAGGTGCTGAGTTGTGATTAAAGTAATATAACTTCTAATTGGATTTGTGATTGAAACAATTTTTATTATACATAATCATAAATTCACAATATATCAAATCAATAATTGAGAAAATTTTGAGAGCAACTCTTGCTGTGCACTTAAAAAGTGAGTTAATAGTGTGTATTCACAGAATTAATCACAATGGTCAATACCTCAAGTCTTTTAATATTGTCGTTTTTTCAACAACCAATAAAGTAAGTTCAGAATCTTTGGGTGCAATTATTTCCGAATTTTTTAGATTTATTGACAAAATTATTGTTGGTATACAAGTGTAAGCATTCCCATGCAAAAAGAAACGCATTTTGGATCATCAAAAAAGTTATTTTATCTATTTTACATTATCATTTTAATGATTTATTATACATCTTATACTATATTCTCTTAACACTTTATTTGAATATTCTTTTTTTTATTCAGTTTTACATTATTATTTTAATAATATGCCTTACATCTCATATTCTATTTTTTGTTGTGCAATTAAAATTTTAGTAGTGGAATAAAATAATATATTGTTCTAAGAAATGACCAGGTCTTTCTAGTGGAGGCTGCCCCTCATCAAAGGGGATAGGCTAGGAGGAAAGAGAAAGACTATGAAAGGACTTAATATTCCTCCTTTCTTCTAAAGTGATCAAATTAGCTAGCTAAACATGGAAACGTGGAATCCATGGGGAAAATGAAAAAAGTTAAAAGAACATATTTATTAAGGTGGTGAGTTGTGATTAAAGTAATATAACTTCTAAATGGATCTATGATTGATACAGTTTTTATTATGCATTAATAAAAAATTCACAATATATCAAATCAATAATTGAGAAAAAAAAGTTATCACTGTGCACTCTTGGTATAGTGGTTACTCTACTAGTATAAGTGCTTGTGGGGTGTTGGGGGATAAAGGCGGGGTTCAATTCTCTAGGAGGGAGCTTCACACACATATATGCTTAGATTAGATTATAGTAGAATTTCTATCTTGTATTAAAAAAAAAAAAATTTGAGAAAATTTTGTATGGGAAGACTTATTACATAAAAATCCAATTTCACAATTTCCTAACAAAGAATAAAAAAATTAAGAAAAAATTACACTTTTTAATTTTTAATAATTCAATGTATGGTTTTTTTAATTTTTAATTTTTTTTATGCAAGATAAAACTTCTATTCTAGCATAATTTAAATGTATATGTGTGTGAAACTCTCTCATGAATACTTGAACCCTGGCCTCCCACACCCCCCCCCCCCCCCCCCCCCCCCCAAAACACCTTACAAGAATTTTGTATTTGTGGAGTAACAATCAAGCCAAGAGTACATAGTGGTAAAGTATGGTTAAATAACCTAACAATTGTGCTCAATTAACATTGTCATCTATCATGCATTAATGTATGTAATTTTATTTTTTTTAGGATAAGATAATGTATGTATGTTAGTTAAAGGTAAAAGTACTAAATGTATGAGATAACATTAATGACTAGTCACTACTTAAGTGATTAGGACGTTAACTAATAATAGATCATGATATGGGTTCAAGCTCCATGGTAACTTGTCTATATTTACATCTTTTTAAGGTCATATATTCTCATTAAATCCAATGGTCAATAAAATACTATTTTCCAATAATTAACGTAGAGTTATTGATGGAGATCATATTGTCAAACATTTGTGGAGCCAATATTTAGTATACTAAGGAAACTATAAATATTTCTCTACGAGTAAAGATTAGTGACGCACCACTAACCTTTACTCTAAAGAGTATCATGAATTTTTGGACTTAATTGTCCTTATTTATTTACATTTATCGAATTTAAGGGGTGTTTTGGACGGTTTTCCTTCTATTTGGCATTTCCGAAAATTGACCCCGGCAAATTTCAAATCAGATTCCTCTGATTTTGGACATCAAAAACCAGTTAATTTCAAGTAAGAATTTCTTATTATTGTATGTCACATAACCTCGCTTTTTAAATCAACATATATAACCTTATTCCTATTGGTTGTGATTGGCTACAAGAATCATAATCCTCAATTAAATCCATGTTCAGTACATGATTAAGAGAGTGAACAGATATCAAACTAAAACCTTATACTCTAAATCTAAAAGGTTAAAAAGGACCAAGTAGAAAAAGGCCATAGTGGCTAATCCATCCAAGCTCAATTGGAAATGCTAAATCTTTTTTAGATCTGAAAAATTATGCAAAATTAATTAATTTAACACGGAAAGTGAGTTCAAATTTTGCATAAAATTGATAAAAACTTGTAAAACAAAAATGCATAATCAAAACAATTTAAAGAACTCAAAGAAAAATCGAACCACAACCATCTGTTATATAATATTAGTATGGCTTGCCAATCCACAATATTTGCCCCATGTGTTTTGCCTGATGGATCTGAATTGCATCTTCATATATAGTTCTCAACTCCATGGTATCCACTACAACTAGAGGACCATATTAGTAAACCAAAAAAAATCACTTCCTAACCTCAAACTTATTTAACCCAAAAACAAAAACGCATAAACGCACTATTTTCTCAAATAATAGATGTCGGTGCTAGTGTCTAGCGGTTTCCTTGTAAAGATATCGCAATGAAACAAGCCAATCTTGTGGAAACATCCTCATTAATTTCAAGACTTGATGTAATTTGTTATTTCTTGCTGATATGGAATGGAAGTCCTTTCTGTTTCTCAAAAGAGAGAAAAAAAAAAATTAACCGTATTAGCTATTCTTTAAATCAGCCTAGTCATGAACTAAAAACCAAAAGAGAATTTTCGATATTAAAAAATACCTTCCCCATCCCAATAGCCCTACCTCTTCGCATTCCAACATTAAAATACAAGCAGCATTCAATTCAAGAGGAATAATATTAACCCACAACGCGACCACGATTTCAGAGGATAAGCAACTGAATATTAGACAGAAAAAAAGGCACAAAAGTAGAAAAGAGAGGACAGATGAAGCAGTGAAGCACGCTTGAGTAGTCTTCACCGCACCAGATCAGAGTAGTCTACATCGATGTTGCTATCAAACGGCACGGTGGGACACTGGGACCACAAACAGCGAGATTGGAGACGGGAGGGAGTGACGCTGTTCAATTGAGAGAGACCATCTCCCTGTTTGAGCTGTCTCTCATCAATTTATGTCTCACAACTGAACCTCAAGTTTCTCTATCTCCCATCTCTTTGGGTTAGGCAAATTTTGTCCAGCTTAGAGGCGTTAGTAATTTATTTAAACTTTAGACTCGACAGAAGTATTAATTTGGCTTATGTATGAAGTTGAGGGAGTAAGTGTTGGTTTGTAACCTGTTTATTTTGTTGAAATTGAAAACTTTTCCTTAAAAATACTATAAATAAAGGTAAAAGTTAACTGAAATAGTATAGTAGAACCTATGAATAATACCAAAAAGTGCCGTGAAACTTATAAATAGTAGCAAAAATAAGTTAAGTAGTAAAATAAGTTGGCAAAAATATACCATACCAAATGCACACTAAATTGACTAAAATAAAAGTTCAGGAGATGTAATGCCTACTATACAGCCCCGACTATTCTAAAGTTCAGGAGAGGTGTAAGAGCATTTTTCCCACAAATTTATAGAGTTAAACAAACTATTCTTTTTAAAGCAGATATGATGCTTGACATCGCTTTGAACTTCCCAAGAAATATTATGGATTAGGTTCTCCACATAAACATCTTCGTCTTCTTTAAATCTCTTCTATATGTGATCCATAATCAAGCTTCTAGTCATATCCTTCTAATTCGTAAAGGTTTTTTTGGTTTACTCTTTTTCTTCTTCATTTGCAGTTGTAAACCCCTTTTAAAATTTTCTTCCTGAGAAGACCACCATTTTCCAAATTTTTCTATTTGAGAAGAACTGCATACTTCAATTGATTTTAAAGTTCTCTGCTGCATGTACACCTGTCACACTTACTCATAAGTTAATATCGCCAAATATTACACTATATAGGCATTAACAAAATGTATATTTTTACCAGTATTGTCAAAAGTATGTGCTTAAATGATTAAATTTATTATATTTTAATAGTTTAAACTTTTGAAACAATCAGTAATTTAACATAGTATATATAAAATCTTTTTATATCACACAATGATGCACACAACCTAATTGGGTAATACAGTGAAAAAGTCTGAATTTTTTGCTTGGAGGTTGGATTATGTTAAAGATAAATCGGTTAAAACATACTCAAAACAGTGTGTGTATGAAAAATACTCAAGAACATACACAACCTAATTGGGGTGATAGTGTGTGTGTCCCCACACGCATCTATGAAAAGAAGTACAAATCTTAATTTTCAAATGATAGAATATATTATAACAAATAAATATACTATATACAAAGTGTTCATACAAAGAAAGACAAAAATATTAAAGAGAACTTATCATCTTCCTAAATTTTACAAAGTGAACAAAAATTGTGTGATTTGCTATACACACACACATATATATATATATATAAAAGTTATTTAAAAAGAATTTAAATTTAGTGATATTATTTTATGAAATAAAGTTCATCCTTATTATTATTAATTTTTAGATGGGTGCATAGTTGGGAGAGTTGGAGTTCAACTCATGGTTTTAAAAACTAGAATGATCAAAGAACTAGAAAAGGGATCGGTTCTTTATTTTTTCTAGTTCTTGACCAATTTTCACTAGTTTTTGTCGAACTAGTTCTTGGTTCGATTCAACTAGTTGTACCGATTGGTCCGATTTTTAAAACAATGGTTCAATCTCTTTAATATGTTTTGGCTTTGTCTTGTTGACCCTCAAACCTTTTTCTTCTCAGCACATGAACTTGAATGTGATAACTTTGATTTTGTGGTTGGCTTATGAAATTTATTATATTTTCATCTTTGTATGAATTTATAGATCTATAATCCACAATTGTATAATCTAGTATTTCATAATAATAATGAAGAAAACATAAATAACCAACACTTTTTTCATTCTTTACCAAGAACAAATTTTATGCTTACCTTGACGCTTACTATAGATTTGAATGTCATCCCACCATTTGGCTTTTCTTTGTCTAATTTATTAGATACAAGTTGTAATTTTCCTTATCACAAATCTCCCAATAATTAAAGTACTCTTCCAAATCTAGAATCCAATAAATAAAATCCAAATTTTACATCTCTCCATCAAAGAATGGAACTTTCTCATATTTGGGAATGCATCTACGAATAGATTAATTGTTGTTGCTGTGGAAGGATTTCCTAGCAAGAAGAGTAGTGACTACTTGTTGTAATTCGTGTAATTCTTGTTGGTTCTCTTCACAAAATTGTTGAAACTCAGCCCTAGTGAGGATTGCATCTTCAACTTTATCATCGCTGGGATGATAGCCATCGCGTCTATTAGTCATCAGACTAGGGTATGTTAAGGCTCTAATACCAATTGATGTGGTGTGGAAGCCACAAGAGCACATCTATTTCAAGGAAATAATCTCAAATTCACAAGAGTTCCTTGAATCCATGAGAGTTTCTTGAATCCACAAAATATCTATACTTTTATTAAATTGAATTTGAATTACAAAAAAACCTTTACAGACTTTGAGATCAATTTAAAGGCTCTAACATATTCTAATTGATATAATCCACAAACCTAAAATTTTGAAAATTACTCAAAATTTCAAAATTGATAAATAACAAAAATTTTTATTGTAAATTCTGTCCCAGCACACACTCACTTTTATAGAAGGATCGATGAGGTGAGGTGGCCCCCGTCAACAACCCATACTACCCTGCCCCCTCCAACATTTTTCATCTCCTAAACTCATCAGTTATGTCAAGTCACCAAATATCTCCATTTGAATCCAAATCCCGATACCAATCCCAAACACAACTGCACATTCAACCACCCAATCACTACCGTCGAAACTCCTTCCTCCCGACCTGGCTTCCATTGTCGCCTCCTCCGTCCTCTTATTCTTGATCATCCTATACAGTAATATCACCTACAAGTGCACCACTCCTGACTCCCACATTAATCACTTGTCCTACTCTATCCTCTAACATGCCCACTAATTCCTTCTCCCATTGCCTCGTCTTGAGCGACTTTGGCCCAGTTGTATTTGGTTGCAAACACCCTTACTACCATTGCCATCAAGGTCATCGACTCTTGTTCATTCAATGCATGTGCTAGTTCCACAACAAGCTCTTCTTCTGCTTCAAGCTCCACTCCGCTTATCTCATCTTTGTAATTGTGTTTCTTTTCCCACCGCAAACGACATTTTTTTTATGTTTTTGGTTGCCAAGAAATTAAGGGGAAACTAAGGAAAACAAAATAAAGTAATTTTATTTGAATTTCTTTATTTTAAGAGTAATTTTTAAGCTAATGTGCCTTCTTTTTGTTGGAAATTTTTTATTTTTTATTTTTTAGCTAATGATGAAGAATGACAGGGTTTAGACCCCTTAAACCACAAACAAATTGCGTAGCCTAGATTAATTAGCCAAGTTTTTACTTAGTCAAATTAAGCAATTCTAGGTTAAAACAATTACAAAATCATATCATGCATGTAAACATATAAAGCAGCGGAAAGTAAATAACACAGTGATATGATCACCCAGGAAAACCAAACCGGTAAAAAACCTGGGGAGGATTTTACCCACCGATCCTCAAGGCAAAACGGAATCCACTAAGAAAGAATTGAAGTTGTTACAAGAGGACTTACAAGCAACCCCGCTTGACTTCCTAATGCTACCCACCAGTAGTAACTTCCTGACACGACCACGCGCAGGCTCCGAATCCACGGACTACTTCTTTCTTTTGTCTTCCTTCAATCTGGTACAAGCTCCTCACTTGTTAATCTTTAAGTTCCAATGGCAGCAACCAAGTTGATCATCAAGATGTAGAAGAATCTTAATCTTGAAAACCCTAAGTTATGTGTAAAGGAAAGCTCCTCTAGATCTCACAAGAGATTTACACAAAACAGCAATGTATGAGCAACAACACAACTTGTGCAACTCTGAAAAACGTAGCTAGGGTTTGCCTTATATACCTAGGGCAAAAACATAAAAACCTAGACGTTTAAAGAGTTAGGGCTGAGTTGGAATTCTGCAGAAAAACGCATCTGGGCCGATTTTCGATCGATCGAGAATTACATTCGATCGATCGAGCCAGGCCGAGAAGCTCCAATGCTTCTGCAGTCTCTCGATTCCAACTTTACAAAATTAAACCAACTTTGAGCAAGCCTAAACAAGACTAAACACATTGTTTTGATCATGGTTTGCCAACATTACAAATTAGGTTCTAAATACATAAAATCCTAAGACTTTTGGAGAGACTTGTGTGTTACTCTTTGTGAGATTTGAGAGGTTTTGTACATTCTAACTACACAAGAATCTACCTAAGCCAAAACTACAATCAAGGGTTGGTAGAACATAGTTGCTGCATCAAGATCATTACTGAAGGTGATATAAAACCTTTGAGCGAGATCTCAAAGTCACAAGCAAGGCAGCTTGTGTTGGTGTAAATCCAAGAAGAAAAGGAGTTCGTAGATTCGAAGCTTGCACGTGGTCGTGTCAGTATGTTACTACATGAGGTAGTAATAGATTTAGGATTAAATTTGATTGTAAAAACTTCTCTTTTATGGTAGATTTGGTTTACCTTGAATATAGCTAGATCAAATCCTCCCCAAGTTTTTACCTTGAAACGATTAGTTTCATTGGTTTTCCTAGGTCATCATATCGTGATGTTATTTACTTTTCCGCTGCTTTGTATGATATGATATATACTTGTTTAAACTAGATCTGAATAATAAACCTAATAATCACTTGGTTAATATATTAGGTTAAACAATCTGGTTTAAGGGGTCTAAACGAACAAACAATTGGTATCAGAGCAGGTTAGCTCTTGTTCTTAGGTTTCTTAACTTAGAGTTGATCATTGACCCCTGCTGTCATGGAACAAGGTCACTCTCTTGTGATCCCCCCACACTTTGATGGAAATAACTATGCTTACTGGAAGGTTAGGATGAAAGCCTTCTTGAAATCCATTAATGAGAGAGTGTGGCTGTTTGTTGAAAATGGTTGAGAAAGACCAACCACTGCTAGTGGTGAATGGACTACTGCCCTAAAGGAAGCAGCAAGCTTTAATAGTAAGGCTATGAATGAGCTATTCAATGCTATTTCCATGGAAGTATTTAAGAGAATCTCAAATGTGGAGATTGCTAACATTGCTTGGAACATCTTGCAAACAGTGCATGAAGGCACTAAGGTAGTAAAAATAAATAAACTGCAACAATTGACATCTAGATTTGAAAGTATTAGGATATCAGATGATGAATCTTTTGATGAATTCTATGCCAAGTTGAATGATATTGTCAATTTTGCTTTTAATTTGGGTGAAGTATATGATCAACCTAAAATTGTTAGGAAAATTCTTAGATCATTGACTAAGGATTTTAGACCTAACGTGACTGCCATAACTGAAAGTAAAGATGTTGATTCTATCCCTGTAGATAAACTTGTAGGATCTCTTTAGTCTTATGAATCTGACTTACCAAAAACTAATAAATCCAAATCTATGGCTTTAAAATCTGTTGATGATATTGATGATTGTGGATTTGATGATGAACTCTTATCTACTGAGACTGCTTATCTTACTAAGAACTTTAGAAATTTTCTGAGAAATAATAATAGGAGGGTAAGAAATAGAAACAATGTTGACCCTAAGAATGTGAAGAAGAATGACATTGCCAAAAACAACAATGCTGAAAAATCAAAAGATAAAATAGCTCAATCTTCAAATAATTCTTTAGGACAACAGTGTTATGGTTGTTAGGGTTATGGTCATCTAAAATCTCAGTGTCCAACTTTCTTGAGATCAAAAGGTAAAGTTATGGTTGTTACTCTAAGTGATGATGAAGTTACTGATCTAAAGGTGATCAAGAAGGAAACTTCATGGCTTTCACTACTACTAATGTAGTAAGTGAAATAGAAACTACTAATGAGAATCTTTCTGATGGGGAACTCTCTGAGAATGCAGATTTGCAAGAAGCTTACAACAAGCTCTGCAAGGTAGTAGCTAAAGATGCTCTGAGTGTTGAATTAGGGTTGAAAAAGATAAACACTCTTGAGCAAGAAAAGAATAATTTGCTGCTAAAGTTGTTTGATGCTAATGAACTCTTAAACTCTATTAAGATTGAGAACATGCCTTTGCTTGAAAAGGTTAAAAGTTTAGAATTAGAATTATCTATTGCTAGAGAACAAATATATAGAACTTCTACCTTTAAACTAGATGAGATGTTGCATGTTCAAAAGTCTATTTCTGATAAGATAGGTTTAGGGTTTGCTACTGTGGTGAATCCTCTTAAGTTTGTACCTACTACATTACCTTCTGTTGTTCATCCAACTCTTTCTGAAGTAAAGGCACATAAAGGTGTAGTTCCAGTTTCTTAAAGAACTAGGGTAGATCTGAATGAGTCTAAACCTAAGAATCCCAATCAATCTGGAAGTAAGAAAAACCATAAACCTTAGTGGTTTTGTCACTTTTGTGGTGGAGTTGGGCATACTAGACCAAATTGCTTTAAGTTGCAAGCTTTAAAGCAATCTTCCAAACAAAAAGTGCTTGTTCCAAAAGCACAAGAACCTATAGCACTTATTCATGAGTTGGTGAAGGTTTTTTTACCTTTATACCAATACTGGAGCTGAAATTAGGGTAAATTCAAATAGAAATCCCAACTCTAAGTTTGCATCTAAAAAGGTCTAGATGCAAAAGACTCAACCTCAGTGAGTTTGTCTGACATGGTCCTTGTGTTAATTTTTTCTATCTCTTGTGATCAAAATTGTTTTTCTTTAGGATTGCATTTGCATAACATTCATAAATTGCATTCTAGGTTTGTTTTGTTTTATGTTTTTTTTTTTTTTTTTTGGTATTATACATCTTCAAGATGTGTAATTGAGGTTGGCCTATGAAATTTACATTTCATGATGATGTACCTTATTTAGCTTTGATGAGTTTTATTTTTCTACACTTTGCTAGTTTGTGCTCTGTAGTGCTTGTATTGTGTGAGTTGTTTATGGTTTTTAATCACATGCTCTTGATTTTGAAGTCACATTCTTTTGATTGTAAGGACTAAAAAATCCTAGGAGAAATGAATAAATAACCATCTCACCACTATTACTCACCAATCATGAACACCTGTGTGCAAATCATAAAAGCTGTGCTTGATAAAGTGTAGCACTTGCACAACAAAATTCTTAAGGTGTTATTGTACATTAGTTAAAAAAAGTAAAATTAAAAAAGAAAAAAAAGAAAAATATGCTTCAAAAGAAAAAGAAAAATCAAAGTTAACCCAAAAAAAAAAAAAAAAATTTGCATGGTTGCAAGTGTGTTTTCTAGGAGATGTGGGAGTTATATGATGTAACTCTTTATGTGATAGTTACTTTCTACATTACAAAATTATGTGATGAATAATATAGAAAGTGTATTTATTCTCTGTTTACATATCACCTTGTGAGTATCTAACACATTTACTAGTTGCACACACCACAAGCAAAACTTGGTTAAAGTTTTGTGGCCTTCCAAAGTTAAACTTCTTGATGTGTTTAATGCATTTTTGGAAGTGAGGAAAGAAAAGATTGAGGAAATTTGATAAAGTTTGGTTTTGAAAATCATTTGAAGCCATGAATATACATGTCATATCACAAAAACTGTTTTTCAAATGATTCTGCAGAATTTTTTTTTTCTAGAATTTTCAAAAATTTCTGTCCTTTAGATTTCGACCGATTGAGTTTATTTTTCAACTGATCAAAATGTGAAGAAGAAAAATAGGTTTTAATTAAAAGTTTCGGGTTCCTTTGATTCCTACCCGATTCCTTTTGATCAGTCGAGCATGTTTTCATGTGAAACTCGATTCCTACCCAATTCCTCTCGACCGATTGGATCTCATTTTCTAAAAACATATAGGAATCAGATCTGACATTTTCAAAAGCTTCTTTTTGTCTATCTCTTCGATTCCTCTCTCGATCCTTTCTCTCTAATTTTTTTTTTTTTTTTTTTTTGTCGTTTTCTTGGTCAAAGGTTCAAAGGTTTTCATCGTACACTTAAGGTAAGACATTTTTGTCCTTTATTTTTCATCTTTTTACAAGTTTTCATGCATTTTTCATTGATTTTTTTAGGGATTTTTGTATTTTTGGAAATTTGGGATTTTTGATGATTATGGACTTTTTGATCAAATCTGAACCATGGGTTTTTGTTTATGCATCATATTAACATGATTCACATGCTTTAATTTCAAAATTTCTGTGGTTGATTAAAAATTTCAAAATTAGGGTTCTAAGTTCTTGAGAAATTGGGGATTTTGTGAAATTGGGCAAAATTGAGTGAAATTGACATGTGTTATTGATAGATTGAGTAATTATAACATGCTTCATGCTTGTTATGTTGTTCAATTGATCAATATGAGGTTGTTTTTAAAAATAAAGTTTTTTTTTTCAAAATTGGGGATTTTCTAAAATTCTTAATTTTCTTTGTTAATTTTCAAAATTTTGATGAAATTATATGTTTTAGAGCATTAGAGCATGCATCATATGGGTTTAAATGTCATGCATCATTTAGTTTTTCAAATTGCATGTTATCTGTTCTAAAGATTTAGATTTAAATATTTAGAGTCACATTTGTATTGTGTTGGCAAACCGAGAACAAAACATGTCTAGTCTAGGTTTTTAGGCAATACTTAAAAGTGGGTGATTTAAGATTCAAGTTCAGTTGAGTGCAAACCCTAGCCACATATAAATTGGAAACCCCAACCACATTTTGAAGAATTTTAGAGAGACTTGTATGTTATTCTTTGTGAGATTTGAGAAGTTTTGTACCTTCTAACTACACAAGAATTTACTTGAGAACTACAATTAAGGGTTGGTAGAACATAGTTTCTACATCAAGATCATTACTGAAGGTGATCTGAAACTTTTGAGTGGGATCTCAAAGTCATAAGCAAGGTGGCTTGTGTTGGTGTAAATCCAAGAAGAAAAGGAGTCTGTGGATTTAGAACTTGCACGTGTTCGTGTCAGTAAGTTATTACATGAGGTAGCAATAGATTTAGGGTTAAATTTGATTGTAAAAACTTCAATTCTCTTATAGTGGATTTGGTTTACTTTGAGGATAGCTAGGTCAAATCCACTCCAGGTTTTTATCTTAAAATTGTTAGTTTCATTGTTTTTCCTGGGTCATCATATCGTGGTGTTATTTACTTTTCTGTTGCTTTGAATGATATGATATATACTTATTTAACCTAGATCTGAATAATAAACCTAATAATCACTTGTTTAGTATATTAAGTTAAACAATCTGGTTTAAGGGGTCTAAACGAATAAACAGTTTTCACAAAAAAAAATAATAAAGAAATAATAACAGACCAAAGGGTACTCACCTGCAAGTTTCCCATGAAATAAAGAAATAATAACAGACCAAAGATAGAAATTCCAAGTGCAAAGATATTTTCCCATATGTTGCTACTTGTTTGGAGGTTTGACCCAAAAGAACTGCAAAATGTCACAACTATAATGTATGAGACACTAATCTTAAAAATTTCTAACTAAAATTCAAAAAATGAGACTTCACGAAATTTTAGGGGAAATGTTATAAGTTAAAGAGAAAATGAAAGTTCTATACTTCGGCCTTCAAAATAAGAAAACAAGGTCAAGATCACATGTTTATCGGATGTGAATTTTGACAAATCTACTATTTGATTGCATTTCCTTATTATGTCCTCAATGCTTGTAAAATTTCAATAAAATTAAAAATCAATAACTATATCAACAATTAAATGTTTAAATTTCAAAATTTTATAATCTTAAATTATGCATAAAAGAAATTTATTGATTGAATAATAGATAACATCTTATTTAAACAAAATATAACATATATGTTAAGAACATGAATATTGACTTTTGATACTGTAATGTAAATAGTGGTAATGAAGGTTGAAGTATCTATTCACTATACAAGACAAGCTTGACAATGCAAGAATGAAGGCTCGGTCATGTGAGATTGACAAAAAAAAAAAAAAAAACACTTAGAAGACTCTTAAAAGACTCTTGGTCAACTGATAGCCTATTACAAAAATTTTGAGATTTGCTTCTGGATTGTTTACTTGCGACACTAAATCAGCGTGAAGACTAAAGGCTAGTTCAGCAATTGCAGCAAAAGTGGTAAGCTAGGATACATTGTCTATTACTTGTGCTGGAGGTCTAGTGACTTAGTTTCTATATCAAAAATCTTTATGGGTAATTATTGTAAGGGTTACAATTGAACCCAACATGTTTTTTAAATTTATTTATTTTTTAAGTTGGTTATATGGATTTGGGTAAGTTAATTCAGTTATAGAATCGTCATAATTTTTAATTCTTTATTGAATCACTTTCTTTGTATACTTGACTTATATTAAAAAATTTTATTGTAGATGAAAATACTAACAAAATTACTTGCCGTTTGATTCTTGAGGTACAATTTATATTAATATTTATTTATTTTTCTTTATCTAATATGTTATGTTTTACTCTTAAAACACTTTTTGTTTACTTATTTTTCTAAATAATTTAACTTTATTATTATTTTACATGCAATAAGAAGAGACACAACTGAGAAGGTTGATAACTTGACATGGTCTACAAACTTTAGCATTTTGTTTTTGTTATTTTATGGTGATGATATCATTTGTTAGGACATATGTAATTCATGTTAGGAAAATATGTCAATATAGAATTGGTTAATCTTTTGACAAAACACACTTTACTTGTAATTGGGTAGATCTAGGATGTGTTTAATACTTCAAGAAACAAGGTTTCAAGTTCAAGTGTTAAAGCCATACAAATTTGATCAAGAATCAAATGAAGAAGTGCTGGATTTTAAAACTTGACAGCTATCTCGACAGATAGCATCTATCGAGGATTAAAAGGCTGCTTAAGCCCGATGCAGGGCATTGAATGCTTTTTTTTTTTTTTTTTTGCAGTCACAAATGAGGAGTTCAGAAGATATCCTCTCCTGAAATTGCAAAGGAAGCTATGAAGGAACTAAGGCTAGACCATCCTCCAAACAACCTATGAAGGAACTAAGGCTGTTAAGGATTCGAAGCTTCAGAGGCTTACAACAAGCTTTGAAGAGATCAAGATAGAGGAGGATGAGTCATTTGATGAGTTCTATACCAAGCTTAAAGACATAGTAAACTCAGCCTTTAATCTTGTAGAAACCATTCTCGAACCCAAGATTGTTAGAAAGGTGCTCAGATCTCTACCCGAGAGATTTCACACCAAGATCACCGCAATTGAAGAATTAGAGGACATTGATCAAATTCCTTTGACAGACCTATGAATTGGGTTTGATAAGGGTTGGGAAATTGAGTAAGGGAAAGAGCATGGCACTGAAGGCCAAAAGCAGTGATATTGATAAGTCTTCTGATGATGAAGATTCTAAAATGAAATCCTGTATCACTAGGCAGATCAAAACATTCATAAAGAATGCCAATGGTAAAGGATTTGACAATGACTGCAAGCAATCCAGTTCATCTCAATTCAAGAACCAAGACAAAGGGAAGAAGGATGCTAGGGATGGCAGTCAGTACACTGTTCCCTCCGGACCAAAGTGCTTTGGGTGTTAAGGAAACAAGAGTGCCCTACGTATCTCAAGACCATTGGGAAGAGCAAGGCACTTGCTGCAACTTTGAGTGACACCGAGCCTGAGGATGATTCTGATGATGAGGATGATAGAATCCTAAATTCTTTCACTGCCACTATAAATCCTACTGAGCCACCAAGAAGCTGAGTGATGTGGAACTTGATTGAGAAGAGCTTTCCACAAAGTTTGATAAAGCCAATCAGACTATTGGAGTGCTGCGATTTAAGAACAACTTTTTGGCTGAGAAGACCAAGAAACTTGAGGCAGAATTGTTCCAAGTCAGAGCTCAGTTGGAAAGGACTTCAAGTGCAAAGCTTGACGAGATGCTCAGCCTTCAGGAATCTACTTTTGATCGAACTAGTTTAGGGTATGATTTCTCTTCTCCTAATATTGCTTCTACTAGTAATACTGTTTTTGTTTCTCTTGCTAACAGTGGTGAATCTAAGAATAATGATATGAAAACTGTTTTAACTAGTGAAAACGTAGATAAGGATAAATCTATCTTAGAAGCACCCCCTAAGCTTGATAAGAAAGAGATTAGAAACCCTAGGGCTAAGAAGGGAAACACTCAAAAGCCTAAATAGAAGAAGTAGCATCTTTGTCATTACTGTGGAGCGACTGGACATACTCGACCTAATTGCTATAAGTGGTTAGCCACTCAACAAAGCAATAGTATGATCTCATCGGGAAACCAGAATCAGTTTCCATCCACCTCTGCTCCTCTTAGAGATCTACTTAAATCCCTCATGTTCCTTTCAAACTTGAACGGTTTCAATTCTTCCCCCTCACTACCGGATCAAGGGTTTGCTAAACGGAAAGGTTCTTCCAAGGTGTGGAAGGAAAAAGGCTCCAAGTGATTTAGTCACTCTCTCTCTCTCTCTCTCCTCTTTCTTGTTTTTAAGTATGCATTACTTGCGTGTTTTGCTTTCTTGTTTTGAGTCAATCTAGTTTATGCTTTGTTTTGTTTAACATGTTTTTGTTTTTGTTTTTTTTAGTTTTGCCTTATTTTGTTTTTCATAAAAAAAAAAGAAAAAAAAAAAAGAAAAAACAGTGTGTGTTTATGTACATTGATACTTGTGTGCCTTGGATGGCCATTGAAACAAAGTTTTCTAAACTTTGTATCTTTTGTAGCTTAGATGAGCATCTCTATGCACAACTAAGCAAGTGAGGTTTGTGGCTCGTGTTTGTGATGAGTAAGATTAAGTAATCTCTTGTACTTAATACTCGTATCACTCTTTTTAACGGAAAGGACTAGAAAATCCTAAAAGAATGACATAAATAACCATCTCACCATTGTTGCCTGTCAATCATGAAATGACATCTGTATGCTTCGGCATAACAAAAGTGCAATGTCATAAGTTTAACATGATTGGGTATTTCTTTTCTCTATTTTATATGCCCATGCATGGTTTGCTTAAAAGAAAAATATACAAAGAAAAATAAAAGAAAAAAGAATCAAAATACTTTATATATGATTGCAACCGTGTCTTCTAGGAGATGTGAGAATTATAGAATGTACTTTGAAGGTGATAGTTCCCATCAAGCAGTTATGATTGTTTGTGAGTTAAAGTGATTTTCTCATATCTCAAATCGTCATAACATGTAGACACTTATGCAATCTTGTGATATTTTTCATACACAACATGCAATATTCTTTGCTACTCTTGATACATGTGTAGGTACAATGTGATTTGGCCATCATAAGGAATACATGTGTTAATGTATGCTCACTAAACTGTCTTAACTTGTTTTTGAAATATAAAATTGGTTAGGCCTATTTAGTGTGTGTGTGTGTGTGTGTGTTTTGGATCTAAATGCTTGACATTTTTCTTGATGATAGATGTTTTTGAGAGCTTAAAATGTTGTTTGGATCTTTGGTTGAGTAGCATGTTTGATTGCATTCATGTCTGTGTTTTTCTCTTCTTTGAAAAACTATTTTAAGTAATCTCGACAGCTGTTAGACACCTCTCGACAGCTAGGCTATCTATCGAGCCTCTTGAGCTTTTTTTCTCGATAGCTGTTATCGCAATCTCAATCCATCGAGCTTCTTGAGATTCAATCTCGATAACTGCTCGATAGCTTCTCGATCCATCGAGGAAGTTTCTGTATGCTTGATAGCTTCTTGATCCATCGAGGTCACATTACTGTGGACACCTCTCGATAGCTCCATTTGCTATTTTTAATTCTTGACACCTCTCGATCTATCGAGCTACATATGTTTCTATATATAGGGTCAATGCGATTTTTCTTCAGTTCTCCCCAATCTCTCTCAATAGTTTTTGTCTCTTCACCTTCCCAAACTCATCTCTCTCTCTAAACCTCAATCCTAGAATTTTTCAGCCTCAAGATCATTTCGTCATCTGGTATGATCTTATTTTCTCTGTTCTTATCATGCATTTCATGCATTTTGACCTAACTTTTTGGGATTTCTTGAAAAATTTGGGGTTTTTCAAAATTGATGAGTTTTTCACAAAATTTTTGGGTTGGTTTTTGCTTAAATAATTTTAAATCATCATGCATTGCATCACATTTGCATTTTAACAATGATTCATGCATTTAGATGTATGCTTAATATGTTAAAATGATGTGTGATGGTAGGTTTGGATTGGGCTGAGCCCATGATACTTTTACTATTGCATATCACATGCTCATGCATTTTTCATGCATACATACCTTCATTTCTTTATATTCTTATATTGAACTGTTTGGTGTTTTTCTTTTTGTCCCTCTTTCTCTCTTTCTTTCGTTAGTTGCTCTATGGCACCTAAATAAAAATCTACTCCGTCCTGGAACCCTCTTCATTTCGGGTCATCTTCCTCTGATTCTACCCCTCTCACGTCAAGTGCCATGATGAGAAGGCCCGTACGGACTTCTCGGAGAACTTTTGGACTTCTCGGAGAACTTTTCATGACGTGGCATTCATTCGGAACGCCAAGTCGTTCTATTAGACTTTTCTAATACTGACCTTCCCACTATCATTTATAGTAGGGGTTGGTAGTCACTGTGTGGCATCCTAGTCACTTGTCCTTCCGTGATCATACAGGAGTTTTACTCCAACATGCACGGATTTGACTATTTTGTACCTCTTTTTATCACTCGCGTTTGAGATACGCGCATCATTGTCACTTCGGATATTGTATCCGAGGTGCTATATGTTCCTAAGGTAGTGCATCCTAACTACCCTAGCTGCGATTGTCTTAAGACTGTGTCAAAAGACGAACTCTCGTCTCTCTTTTATGAGACACCTTCTTGGGGTGACCATCAAAACACCCCTTACTCAGGCTTTGCAAAAGTTCCGAGGTTTCTTAACATGGTGATGACATTTGTTCTTCATCGTTTGTCTTACTATAACTCTATTACGAGCCTCGTGCTTGATTTTTGTTATCCCTCCTTGAGAGGCTTACCATAGATTTTCCCTCTCATTTCATACTCTCCCTTGTAAATGTCCATAAGGATAAGACAACCCGTGATAAGCTCATCTTTCCTTCTGCTATCACACAGATTCTCCACCATTTTTTTGTATCCTATCCCGAGTCTCCTCATTTTTCCGTCATGTATGCCATAGACGCTACTACCATTAGACAGAGTGAGCCCCAGCTTCGATCGAAGCAGCCACAAACCGAGACAGCGACTCCTCTAGCTTCTTTCGCTCCATCCACCTTCACTCCTTCTTTTTTAGCTAATGGAGTGACTCTTGAGACCATCATGGCATAGCTTGTGCACATGGATGCTTGCCTTGACACTCTCAGTGATAAGTTGTGTCAGGTGAACACCCGTGTTGGTCATATCGCACGACGATAGGATATCATGGGTGGTTTCACTGCTTCTTGTTCTCCATCTCCACCGGCTTCAGAGGATGAGAGTGATGATGGCTCTAGTAGTGATGATGATGCTGGGGACAAGGATGCTAGCTTTTCTAACGACGATGAGATGATTGCTTAAGTTACTTTCCCTTTGTCATTCATGACAAAAAGGGGGAGTAGTTTTGGGTATGAGAGTAGTCATGTACATAGGGGCAGAGCTAGCATAGGAGATTTTTGTTTGGGGAAGTGTTTTTTCTTTTTGAGGGATGTAGTGAGGACTTATGTATTTTTTTTCTTTTCTTCCTTTATAGATACATTGTTCTTACTTTGTGATAGCCAACCTTGTACTTATTTTGAGTTATATATATGATGAGGCTGTTATTACATTTCTATCACCTATCTTTTCATTTGTTGTTTCTTTTCTCTCTTTATGCACATGCTTCTTATATATTGTATGCAATCTTTTATTTCTGTTTCACACTAAGATGCCGTGATGAGTTTTGTTTAAAGTGTTTCAAAAATACAGGTTGTCAATGTCTTCTTGCCATAAATTCTCTTCTTGCAAAGTTTTTCAAGAGTTTTGGATAGATTTTATTGTATTTAACAAGTGAGTATGAGTTAAGTGATTTATGACTTCTCTTATATGTTCATTTGTTTGTTGTGGTTTTGTCATGAATTGCTAAAAGCAAAGATTGTTAGGACATATGTGATTCATGTTAGGAACATATGTCAATATAGAATTGGCTAATCCTTTGACAAAACCCACTTTATTTGTAATTGGGTAGATCTAGGATGTGTTTAATACTTCAAGAAACAAGGTTTCAAGTTCAAGTGTTAAAGCCATGCAAATCTGTCCAAGAATCAAGTGAAAAAGTGCTGGATTTTAAAGCTCGACAGCTATCTCGACAGATAGCATCTATTGAGGTTTAAAAGGCTACTTAAGCCCGGTGCTTGACAGCTGCTTAATAGATAGGGTATCTATTGAGATTTATGAAAAACAGATTTTCAGTTTTGATTTTAATCCAATCCGTGTATACATGTTTAGGCTTTCTTTTCTCACAACCCTAAACATATATAAGGATTATTTTAAGGGCCGTCACAGTTGATGCAAGTGAGTGCAACTTGATGCAAAGGTTTTTCACAAGCATATTGTGATTGGAGACAATTTGCCCTAATTCATTTTCCCCTCAAGAAGTTGTTACATTTGTATAGCGTAGGGTTTTGTAACCAAGGAGCTTCGTGATTTTCATCGTGTTTATAAACTAAAGAACTTTACAGCCAACATCTTTCTCAAGTTGATAGTTAGTCACGTACTTGGATCCGTGCATCAATTGGTCAGTCACGTACTAGGAGCCGTGCATTGAAAAGGAGAGATTGTCACTACAAAACAAGTCTAATTAGATATTGGGGTAAGGATTCAACTATAAGTTGGTATAAGGTATTGGGATTCTTTTACATGAAACCGCTTGTTATAATAATAGTAAATTCTCAGGAGTGGTGACCTTAAAATCACCTGGTTGGGTTTTTGTCTTGGAAGTTTTCCCTATTCATAAACAAATTACCATGTCAACTTTATTTTCTACTTCATATTAACTTAGTTAGTGATTTGTTTGTGCTACCACGCTTATTGCATGTTAATTAACTTGGCTAATTAATTGGTTAATTTATCACAAGTGGTCAATACATTCTTGGCCTATCATCATTAGTGAATTTTGGATTGCAGAAACATAGAAATCAATATATTATTTAGGTTTTATTTAAACTTTTTTTGTTATTGGTTCTCTTTTTTTTCTTTTTCCTTTTTTGGTTATTTTCTCTCTTATTTGTATGGAAAGGAACTAGGAAGACAAAAATAATATGAACATATTATTATTATTATTATTATTATTATTATTATTGCATGTTAAAAACTACTAGTTAACTCATAATCTGATTAATCTGACTTGCTTGCAAACTGTTTAAGATCGATTTTTACCTGAACAGGACCTTATCACCTTACTCGACCCTTAAGGATACAATAGATTATAAAATACTTAATATATATCTTGAGTTGTGCTTAGAGTACTATTTTATAGTACTACAAAGACATATATATCTATATTAGGAATATAATATAGCCAAAGAAAAAAAATACCAAAGCATTTCCAGGATAAAAGCAAACCATAATCCTATTTGTAGCAAACTTGAAAAATCCTGTGAACTTCTAGGATGATCCAAATCTATGAAAATTCATTAAGAACTCATTCATGGTTCAAGTATTTCTTTCTATTGTGATCCCAATGTTCATTAGAAAATTCTATTCTACTTGATGATTTTACCATGTAAGAAATAAAGAGTAGAAATTAATGATATTTTTATTTAATGAGATTGTTAGGGACATATTTGATGTCATTAGCTAATCCTTTGACAAAATGCACTTTACTTGTAATTGGGTGGATCTAAGATGGGTTTAAGACTTCAATAAACATGTTGTTCAAGTCAAGTTTTAAAGCCATGAAGATTTGACCAAGAAACAAGTGAAGAAAAGCTGTTCATTAAAACTCGACAGAAGTCTCGACAGAATCCTTTCTATCAAGATTTAATATTGAAGCTCGACAGAAGCTCGATAGAAGCTGTTTCTATCAAGACTTACGAAATCAAAAATTCTAGATCTGATTTTTGGCCCATGCTAAAATATTTGTATAGGATTTCTTCTCTCACCACCCTTAACATATATAAGGCTTTTTTTTTTAAGGCCGTCGCATATGCAGATAGTGACCTAGTTCATCATTCTCTCTGAAGAAGCTACTGCATCTCTATGCCAAGGGTTTTGTAACCAATGAGCTTCTTGATCTTCATTGTTGGTGAAGTGAAGAACTTTACAGTCAACATCTTCTTCAAGTTGGTGGAGTTAGTCACGTACTGGGATTTGTGCATCATTGGTTAGTCACGTACTGGGACTCGTGAATTGAATGGAAAGATTGCCATTACAAAACAAGTCTAATTGGGTATTGGGGTAAGGGTTCAGCTGTAGGTTGGTATTTCGGAATAGGCCAAAGGGTTTGGTAAGATTTCTTATACTTGTAACTGCTTATGATTAATAATAGTGGATTCTTGGAAGTGGTGACCTTAAAATTTCCCTCGGTGGTTTTCCCCATTCATAAACAAATCACCTGTGTAAAATTTATTTTTCGTTGCACTTAGTATAATTGGTGATTTGTTTTTGCCTCCACGCTATTGCATGTAATTGAGCCTAATTAATTAACTTGAGTAATTAATTAATTTGCAAAGGGGTCAATACATTTTTGCCTAATCAAGTGGTATCAGAGCGGGCACACTTTGATTAGGTTTAATCTTTGTTATGTGATCCATTGACCCCTGTTTGTCATGGATAGAGGAAAGTCACTTATTAAACCTCATTTATTTAATGGCACTACCTATGCATACTAGAAAGTATGCATGAGAGCTTTCTTGCAGTCTTTAGATGAGAAGGCCTGGCAAGCTATGGAAATTGGTTGGGTGAGGCCAAAGGAAGCGCCGGCTGACTAGGATGAGGCCAAGATTAAAGCGGAAAACTTCAACAGCAGAGCATTGAATGCCCTATTTAGTGTGATGACCAATGAGAAGTTCAAGAAAATATCCTCAATTGAAATTGCCAAGGAAGTGTGGATCATCCTTCAGACAACCTATGAAGGGACTAAGGCTGTCAAGAATTCAAAAATCCAAAGGCCCACTACTAGCTTTGAGGAGATAAAAATGGAGGAGGATGAGAAGTTTGATGAGTTTTATGCCAAGTTGAAGGACATAGTCAACTCAGCCTTCAATCTTGGAGAACAGATTCCCGAAATCAAGATTGTGAGAATGGTGCTCAGATCTCTGCCTAAGAGATTCCATGCTAAAATTACTGCCATTGAAGAATCAAAGGATATTGACACTATTCCTTTGACAAAGTTGATAGGCAACTTGCAGACCTATGAACTAGGTTTGACAAGACTCAGGAAAGGAAGCAAAAGTAAGAGCATGGCACTGAAGGCCAAAAGTAATGAGACTAATGAGTCTTTAGATGATGAAGATTCCAAGATAAAGTCCTATATCACTAGGAAATTTAAGAAGTTCATGAAAAATGCCAATGTGAAAGGTTTTGATAAGGACCGTAAGCAATCCAGTTATTCACAATTTAAAAGTCAAGACAGAGGAAAGAAGGATGCTAAGGCTGGCGGTCAGTCTACTGTTCCCTCCAGACCAAAGTTCTTCAGATGTCATGGTTTTGGACACATGAAACAAGAATGTCCGACCTATCTCAAGTTGATTGGGAAAAGCAAGGCTCTTGCTGCTGTCTTGAGTGATACTAAGCCTAAGACTGAGTCAGATGACAGTGATGATGAGGGAATCTTGAGTGCTTTCACTGCCACAGTGAATCCTACTAAGGGGATCGTAGAAGCAGTGGATGAAGAAAAGGACTTGGTAGAATCCAAATTTGAGAAAATAGATGATTAAGATGACATCCATGCAGCCTATGCTAAGTCGTACAAGGTTTCCAAGAAGCATGAGAAACTATGTAGGCTGGCCACCAAGAAGCTGAGTGATGTGGAACTAGATCGAGAGGAGCTCTCTACCAAGGTTGACGAAGCCAATCAAAACATTGGAGCACTGCGATTTGAGAACAATTTCTTGGTTGAAAGGACCAAGAAGCTTGAAGCAAAATTGTTTCAAGTTAGAGCTTAATTGGAGAGGACCTCAAATGCAATGCTCGATGAGATGCTAAGTAGTCAGACAGCTGCTTCTGACAAAACCGGTTTGGGGTATGAATTCTCTTCTCCTAATATTGCCTCTTCTAGTAAGATTGTTTTTGTTTCACCAGCTAATGATGATGCTAAAATAAATGAAGCTAAAACTGAAATAGCTAGTGAGAACTTAGACAAGGAAAAATCTATTCTAGGAGCACCCTTTAAGGTTGAAAAGAAAGAGACTAGAAATCCTAGGAACAAGAAGGACAACAATAAAAAGTCTCAACAAAAGAATCCGCAATTCTGTCATCACTGCGGAGCTTTAGGACACACTCGTCCAAATTGTATAAGTGGTTAGCCACTTAATAGAGCAATAGTGTGTTATCATCTGGTGGTCAAGATCAGATTCCACCATCTTTGGGTCCTCTTGGAGATCTTCTCAAGGCCCTCATGTTTCTTTCGAACTTGAATGGTTTCAATTCTTCTCCCTCACCTTCAGAAAAAAGGTTTGCGCAAAGGAAAGGTCCTTCCTCAAAACCTAAAGTGTGGAAGGAAAAAGGCTCAAAGTGATTTAGTCACTTTTTCTCTCTCTCTTGTTATGTTTTTGCATTACTTGTTTGTTTTGCTTTCTTGTTTTTGAGTTAGTCTAGTTTTATGCTTTTTGTGTTTCTTTATATTTTTGTTTGCTTGTTTTTAGTTTTTTTTTTTCATAAAATTAAAAAAAAAAAAATTTGAAAAATACAAAAACAGTGTGTTTGTGTATATTGGTACTTGTGTACTTATGTACCTTGGATGACCATTGAAACAAAGTTTTCTAAATTTTGTATCTCTTGTAGATTAGATGAGCATCTCACGCACAACTAAGCAAGTGAGCTTTGTGGCTCGTGTTTATGATGAGTACGATTAAGATTATCTCATATATCTCATACTTATATTAGTCTTTTTGACAGGAAGGACTAGAAAATCCTAAGAGAAATGCATAAATAACCATCTCACCACTAAAGCCCGCCAATCATGAATAACATCTGTGTGCTTAGGTACAACAAAATTGAGATGATTTAGCTTACATAAATGGGCAATTCTTCTCTCTCTCATATGCCCATGCATGTTATACTCAAAAAGAAAAATATGCAAAGAAAATAAAAGAAAAAAGAATAAAAATGCTTTTAATATGATTGTAAGCATGTTTCTAGGAGATTTGGAAGTTATAGGATGTTCCTCGAAGGTGATTGTCCCCATCAAGCAGTTATGATTGTGTGTGAGTGTAAGTGATTTTCTCTAGTCTCAAATCTTCATAATATGAGACACTTATGCACTCTTGCTATGTTTTCACACACAACATGCAAATTCTTTGCTACTTTTGATACATGTGTAAGTACAATGTGATTTGGCTATCACAAGGAATACATGTGTTAATATATGCTCACTAAACTATCTTAACTAGTTTTTGAAATATAAAATTGGTTAGACTTGTTTAGTGTGTGTGCATTTTGGATCTATGTATGCTTTGCATCTATGTTGAGAGATGTTTTGAGAACTTAATATGTTGCTTGGATCTTTGTTTGAGTAGCTTGTGTGTTGCATTTATATCTATGTGTTTTTCCTCCCTTGAAAAACCTTCTTTCTTCAAGTTAGACAACTTTTTGACAGATCCTCGACAGATTCCATTTCTATCAAGCTTTCTTTCTTTAGCCTTAACAAAAACCTCAACAGCTTCTCGATCCATCAAGAATTTTTCTTGTGCTCTCTGCCTTCTTGATAGTATATCGATAGATTCTCGATCCATCGAGATTTATAGGTTTCTTCTCGATAGAATCTCGACAGCTTCTTCGATTCATTGAGCCAAATTTCTGTGCTCTCTGTCTGCTTGATAGATTCTCGATAGATCCTTGATCCATCGAGACCTTATTTTAGCCGTCAACAGATCCTCGATAGATTCACTTCTGTCAAGATTTAGTGCTCGACAGATTCTCGATAGATACCTCGATCCATCGAGCTACGTTTTCTATTTAAGGTTAAGGCATGATTTTAGATCTCACTCTCTCACTTCTCTCTCGACACAAAAAACTTTCTCTCTCAAATCTCCTCACCCACGTGCTTTTCGGCCTAATCCATGCTAGATCCACTTGGTAAGTGATCTAAACCCTCTCTTTTTCATGAAATTTTTGGGTTGGGCTTTGTGAAATTGTGGTTATATGATCATGCATTGCATATTCCTTGCATTATAACAATGTTTCATGCATTTTAGAATTGTGTGCTTGATTAAAAATTTGAGTGTTGTTAGGTTGGATTGGGTTTTTGCCCATGATGCTTTTTGAATTTTCCATATTACATGTTCATGCATTTTTTATGCATATGTTCTCTCTTTTCTTTTCTATTATGAACTTGTGTTCTGTTCTTTCTCTCTCTCTCTCTCTCTCTCTCTCTCTCTCTCTCTTGGATAGACTACGCTATAACACCTAAACAGCGTAAATCCACTCTGGCTCAGAATCCTTTTCAAGGTTCTGAGTCTTCTTCTTCTGATCCTTCTGTTCCCCTCCACATTCGGTTTCGTGATGAGAAGGCCAGAATGGACTTCTTTGAGAACGTCCAGAAACATGGCATTCATCCGGAACGCCAGGTTATCTTGTCGGACTTTGCCGACACTCCTCTCCCTGCTGTCCTTCGGACTCTAGGTTGGGAATCTCTACTTAAGAGACCCTCAAGGTGTCCCATCATGTTTATTCAGGAGTTTTACTCCAACATACATAGCATCGATACCTCTGTGCCTCAGTTTGTTACTATATTCAGAGGTACACGTATCGTAGTTACTCCGGATCTTATATCCGAGGTACTACACATTCCTAGGCTAGCGCATCTTGAATACCCTAGCTGTGATCATCTATGGATTGTGTCCAGAGACGAGCTTCTTTCTTACATTTGTGAGACTCCTTCCATATGGGGTGGTAAGCTAAACACCCTATGCTCGGGCTTTTCCAAAGGCTTGAGGTTCCTTAACACGGTGATGACATTTACTCTTACTCCACTGTCTCCCTATAACTCCATTACTGAGTCTCGTGCTCATTTTATATTGTTTCTTTTAGAGGACCTTTCTATTGACTTTCCCTCTCACCTCATCACATCTATCATAAATGTGTATTAGGATACTACCACTTATGATAATCTCATCTTTCCTTCAACTATCACGCAAATCCTTCAGTACTTTCACATTCCCATTCCTCTCTCTCCTGTCTTCACCATCATAGGTGTCATCAGTGCTGGTTCTGTCTAGCGGAGCGAGGCCCAGCTTCGACCGAAGTGGCCACGAGTAAAGATGACAGATCCTGCAGCTTCTGCTGTTCCGCCTTCTTTCTTGGCTCCATCTGCCTTCGCAGTTGGTGGTGTGACCCTCGAGGCCATCATGGCGCAGCTTTAGTAGATGAAGGCTGACTTTGGTGGTCATCTTGACTATCTCACAAATGAGATGTGTTAGATGAACACCCAAGTCGGTCGCATTGCCCGCAAACAGGCTCACATGGCTGGCTTTGCTGCTTCTCCCTCTCCTTCTCCAAAGGCCTCTGCTGATGAAGGTGATGATGATAAGGATGATGCTAGCTCTTCTAGTGATGATGAGATGACGACCTCTTAGTGACTTGCCTTTTGTCATTCATGACAAAAAGGAGGAGTAGTTTTGGATTTGAGAGTAGTTTTGTATTTAGGGGGAGAGTTTGTATAGGACATTTTTGATAAGGGGAGTGTATATAGTTTTGAGGGATGTAGTGAGGTTATATGTACTTTTTTTTTTTTTTTTTTTTATATATTAGCCTCTTGTACACTAGTCTTGTGACCATTTTATTACATACATTGTACTTTCTTTTCATTTATATGATGATGGTGTATGTTTTTTTTCACCTACCTCTACATGTGTTGTTTCTTTTTTGTCTTTATACACATGTTTCTTTATGGACACAATCTTTATTTTTGTTTCACACATGATGCGTTAATGAGTTTTGTTTAAGTGTTTCAGAAAGATAGGTTGTGAAAGTCTACTGTGTCATGAACTCTCTTCTTGCAAAGTTTTTCAAGAGTTTATCTTAGGGTTAGATTTATTTTGTAATCCAACTAGTAGTTATGAGTTTAGTGATTTAAGACTTCTCTCATGATTCATTTGTTTGTTGTGGTTTTGTCATAGATTGCCAAAGGGGGAGATTGTTAGGGACATATTTGATGTAATTGGATAATTCTTTGACAAAATATACTTTACTTGTAATTGGGTAGATCTAGGATGGGTTTAAAACTTCAAGAAATATGTTGTTCAAGTTAAGTTTTAAAGCCATGAAGATTTGACCAAGAAACAAGTGAAGAATAGCTGTTCATTAAAGCTCGACAAAATCCTTTCTATCAAGATTTAATGTTGAAGCTCGACATAAGCTTGACACAAGCTGTTTCTGTCGAGACTTACGAAATCAGAAATTCCAGATCTGATTTTTGGCCCATGCTGAAATATTTGTATAAGGTTTCTTCTCTCACAACCCTAGACATATATAAAACTTTTTTTTAAGGCCGTCACGCATGCAGATAGTTTCCTAATTCATCATTCTCTCTGAAGAAGCTACTACATTTTTACATCAAGGGTTTTGTAACCAAGGAGCTTCTTGATCTTCATTGTTGATGAATTGAAAAACTTTGCAACCAACATCTTCTTCAAGTTGGTGGAGTTAGTCACGTACTTGGATCCGTGTATCAATTAGTTAGTCACATACTGGGAGCCATGCATTGAAAAGAAAGATTGTCACTACATCACAAGTTCAATTGGGTATTAGGATAAGGGTTCAACTGTAGGTTGGTATTAGGTACTGGGATTCCTTTTACTTGTAACCACTTGTTTTGATAATAGTGGATTCTCGAGAGTGGTGACCTTTAATTCATCCAGTGGGGTTTTGCCTCGATAGTTTTCACCATTTACAAACAAATCACCTTGTCAAATTTATTTTCCATTGCATTTAACTTAGTTGGTGATTTGTTTGTAGTACCATGCTCATTGCATGTAATTGAATCTAATTAATTTACATAGATAATTAATTGATTAATTTTACCAAAGGGGTCAATACATTCTTGGCCTATCAAGTGGTATCAGAACGGGCACACTCTTGTTAGGGTTAATCTTTGCTATGTGATCCATTGACCTCTGTTGTCATGGCTGCAAATGGCATGAAAAGATCTTTATTTCAAATACATCTTGCTTTTTTAATCTCTATTTGATTGAGTGTTTCAGAAAATGCAAGTCTAAAAATTATTTGAAAGCTATCTTGATGATTATGGAAAAAGGTCTTAGTATGACAAAAAAGAAACTAGATTGTCTCATAATGAAAATGTGCAGAGGAGTTCGTCTAAGAAGGGTGAAACTTAAAACTTAAAGGCTTTTTCATAAATGGCAGATGAGAGAGAAAACCATTCCTACTGATTTGTCATGTAAGCATGAGGTGTGCTTTATGATGAAGTCTGCATTTAAGGTAATGGACACATGTTTGTGGTACCTTGATAGTGGATGCTCGCAACACATGACTGGAGACCGTTCTCTCTTTAAGGTTTTTGAGTCTAAGAAAGGTGGAAATGTCACTTTTAGTGATGGGAGCAAATCATAAATAAAAGGGAAGAGAACCATCTCTCTACCTAGACTACCAGACATTACAAATGTGTTGTATGTAAAAGGTCTGAGAGTGAACTTGTTAAGCATAAGTCAGATATGTGATCAAGACTCCATGGTGCTGTTCTCCAAAGGGAAATGCCTTGTGTTGAATGAGTCTGAGAAGAAACTCATAAGCGGTGTCCGCACTCGGGATAACTGCCATGGATTGGTACTTGATGCTGATATTGTGTGCAATAACATTCGATTGCCTAATGAAGACCTATGGCACCAAAGGTTGGGACATGCTAGTTACAAACATCTATCAATTGTATTTAAGAATGAATCAGTTTTGGGAATACCAAAGCTTAGTAGAGCTAGTAACGTTGTGTGTGGACCATGCTAACTTGGAAAACAGACAAAAGCAAAACAACTAGGCACTCAGATATCAGCTATATCCAAACCTTTGGAGCTACTACATCTAGATCTCATGGGTCCAACTAGAATCGAGTCTTTTGGAGGAAAGAGATACATCATGGTTGTGGTAAATGATTTCACCAGGTATACTTAGGTCATTCTTCTAAGATCCAAGTCAGACGCTCCTGAGCACATTGAAGCTTTGTGTACAAGATTGCAAAATAAGAAGAACTCAAAGATTGATCGAATTTGCAGTAATCATGGTAAAGAATTCAAGAACTCATACATGGAATCCTTTTGCACTAGATCTGGTATATCTCAAGAATTCTCTGCTCCTATTACTCCTCAGCAAAATGGTGTAGTAGAAAGAAAGAACAGAGTCATTCAGGAGATGGCTAGAGCCATGTTACACAACAAGGATGTGGCTAGAAATTTATGGGGAGAAGCAGTCAACACCACATGTCATACGGTTAACAAGGTATATTTTAGACCTGGTACAAAGAAGACTCCCTATGAATTGTGGAAGGAAAGAAAGCCAAATGTGAAGTATTTTAGAATCTTTAAAAGTACTTGTTTCATCCTCAAGGATAAAGAGAATGTGGGAAAGTTTGACTCTCGAAGCGTGAAGGAATATTTTTGGGATACTCCTCCACAAGCAAAGCTTATCGGGTGTATAATAAAAGAACCAAGAAGGTGATGGAAATGGTCAATGTTGTTATTGATGAAGTTTCAGACTCTGGTTTTGAGAAAAGCAATGAGGAAATACCTAAGGAAATTCTTCCTTTAAAGCCAAAGGATATTCAAGAAGAAGTTAATTAAGAGCCCGATTCTCCAAGTACCCTAAGTGTCGTAGAAGTCTTAGTAGATATTCCTACATCACCTGAGCCTGAATCCTATGAAGAGAAAGAACCTTCCTCAAGGATTAAACTGAATCACCCTCCTGAAGTTATTGTGGGAAATATGAATGAACTTACACTAAGAAACCGTAAAGTTGATAAATATGTTGCTAACTTTGTGTTTTATTCTTGCTATTTGTCACAGGTTGAACTCACTAAGGTTGCGGATGCTCTCCATGATGAAAGCTGGGTTGAGGCCATGCATGATGAACTGCTCGAGTTTCAAAGGATTGATGTCTGGATTCTAGTACCTAGATTAGAAGGAGAGCACATCATTGGCACAAAGTGGATATTCCGCAAAAAAACTGATAAGGAAGGAAATGTGATCTGCAATAAGGCTCGTCTAGTGGCCCAAGGATACTCTCAAGTGGAAGGAGTAGATTTTGATGAAACATTTGCTCCCATAGCTCACATGGAATCCATTAGGGTTCTCCTAGCCCTGGCTTGTCACTTGAAGTTCAAGCTTTACCAAATGGATGTGAAGACTGCATTCTTAAACAGGTTTCTTAAAGAAGATGTCTATGTTGCTCAGCCTAAAGGATTCATTGATCCATACTTTCTGGATCATGTGTTGTACCTCAAGAAGGCACTCTGTGGACTAATGCAAGCACCCAGAGCTTGGTATGACTGGCTTACACAATACCTGGTCTCACATGGTTTCACAAGAGGACAAGCTTATCAAAATCTGTTTATCAAAAGGGAGAATGGCGAGTTGATAGTTGCTCAAGTCTATGTTGATGATAATTTCTTTAGTTCTACAAAGGATGAACTTGCTCATAATTTTTCAAAGCTTATGCATGCTGAGTTTGAGATAAGCATGATTGGAGAGTTGAATCACTTCCTTGGATTGCAAATTCATCAGCAAGAGTCAGGTATATTCATATCTCAATCTAAATATGCTAAAAATCTTGTGAAAAAGTTTGGATTGGAATTTGCTAGTTCTGTTAGAACCCCCATGAGCCCAAATGTTAAAATCACTATTGATTTGTTAGGTTAAAGTGTTGATTCTTCTTTATACAGAAGCATGATAGGTAGTCTCCTTTACCTTACTGCTAGTAGACCTGACATTAGTTACAATGTGGGAGTGTGTGCTAGATATCAAGCTAACTCCAGAGAGTCTCATATGATTTCTTTGAAAAGAATCATAAATATGTCAAATCCACTTCCGATTTCAGAGTGTGGTATAACAAGGATACAAATGATGTCTTAGCTGGGTATTCAGATGCAAACTAGGTTGGGAATGCTGTTGATAGAAAAAGTACTTTAGGGGATTGTTTTTACGTGTGTAATAATCATGTCTCTTGGATGAATAAGAAGCAGAATTCCATCTCATTATCCATTGCTGAGGCTGAATATATTGCTACCGGTAGCTGTTGCACCCAACTTCTATGGATGCAAAAACTCCTTCTTGATTATGGTATTTTTCAAGAACATCTCACCATTTATTATAACAATACTAGTGCCATTAACATCTCTAAAATTCTTGTTCAACACTCTCAAACAAAACATATTGAGATACGACATCACTTCATTCGGAAGCTTGTCGAAGATGGCACCCTTACTCTTGAGTTTATCCATACTGATGATCAGAAGGTATATTTTTTCACTAAGCCTCTTGATAGCAAACGGTTTGAATTCCTACGCCAAAACATTGGTGTAATCTCTATGGAGTGATCTCTCCTCTTTCTCCTCCTTTCTCATGCATTTGCATCTAGTTTTATGCTTTGCTTCATTTAACTTGTTTTTGTTTGTTTGTTTTCAGTTTTGCTTAATTTTGTTTTCATTAAAAAAAATTGAAAAAAAAAAAAATACAGAAACAGTGTGTGTTATGTGTATATTGGTACTTATGTACCTTGGATGGCCATTGAAACAAAATTTTCTAAACTTTGTATCTTTTGTAGCTTAGATGAGCATCTCAATACACAACTAAGCAAGTGAGTTTTGTGGCTCATGTTTGTGATGAGTAAGATTAAGTAATCTCTTATACTTAACACTCATATCACTCTTTTTGACGAGAAGGACTAAAAAATCCTAAGAGAACGACATAAATAACCATCTCACCACTAAAGCCTGCCAATCATGTATAACATTTGTATGCTTTGGCGTAGCAAAATTGTGATGTTTTAAGCTTAACATAATTGGGTATTTATTTTATCTCTCTTATATGCCCGTGCATAATAAGTTCAAAAATAAAAATATGCAAAGAAAATCAAAAGCAAAAAGAATCAAAATGCTTTTAGATATGGTTGTAAGCGTGTTTCTAGGAGATGTGGGAGTTATAAGGTATACCTTGAAGATGATAGTCCCCATCAAGTAGTTATGATTGTGTGTGAGTGATATTGATTTTCTCATATCTCAAATCATCATAATATGAGACATCTATGCACTCTTGCTATGTTTTCACACACAACACGCAAAATTCTTTGCTACTTTTATACATGTGTAGGTACAATGTGATTTGGCCATCACAAGGATTACATGTATTAATGTATGCTCACTAAACTATCTTAACCTTTTTTTGAAATATAAAATTGGTTAGACTTGTTTAGTGTGTGTGTGTGTGTTTTGGATCTTGAATGCCTTGCATTTTTTTTTTTTTGTTATTGAGAGATTTTTTTGAGAGCTTAATATGTTGATTGGATTTATGTTTGAGTAACTTGCTTGTTGCATTCATCTCTATGTGTTTTTCCTCTCTTTGAAAAACTCCTTTTCTTCAAGCTCAACAGCTTCTTATCTATCAAGCCCCTAGGGCTTCCTTTCTCGACAGATCTTAATGCAATCTCGATCCATCGAGCTTAATTTGTTTTGATAGCTTCTCGACAACTTCTCGATCCATCGAAAAAGTTTCTGTCTGGCCGATAGATCCTCAACAGAATCTCGATCCATTGAGGTACTTTTGCCGTTGGCAGATTCTCAACAGCACCTCGACAGATTCATATCTGTTGAGATTTAGTGCTCGACAGATCTCGATAAATCCTCTATCCATCAAGCTATGATTTCTATATATATCTTCAGCACGAAATCAGATTTCATTTTCACTTCTCTCTCTCGACAGAAAATCTTTTCTCTCCCTCCAAACACACTCCTCTCACTATAATCTCCACTCCTTTCAAGTTTTTGGCCTAATCAAGCTTCAAACTTGTGGTATGATCTTCAAATCCTTCATTCTTCATGCATTTCACGCATTAGACCTAGGTTTAAGGGTTTTTGAAAATTTTTGGGGTTTTCAAAATTTTTTAGATTTTTGTGAAATTTTTGGGTTAGTTGTTGTTTATTTGATGATATATGATCATGCATTGCATTCCATTAGCATTTTCACAATGTTTTCTTGTATTTAGATGTGTGCTTGATTTTTGAAAATTGTGCGCTAGTAGGTTTGGATTGGGTTTCAACCCATGATGCAATTATTTTTAACACGTCACATGCTCATGCATATTTCATGCATACGTAGCTTTTCTTTTCTTTCTTTGTTCTATATTGTGATTGTGTTCTCTCTCTCTCTCTCTCTTTCTCTCGGATAAACTGTGCATGGCACCTAGGCGTGAATCTACTCCGACTTAGAACCCTTTTCATTCCAAGTCTTTATCTTCTTCTGATCTTCCCCCTCTTCATGTTCGGTTCCGTGATGAGAAGGCCCATCAGGACTTCTTTGAGAACTTTTCTAAATGTGGCGTTCTCCCATACTACTTTACCTGGTGTCATTCACACTCGAGGATGGGAATCTCTGTGTGAGATATCCTTGAGGTGTCCCATTGTGATCATACAGGAGTTCTACTCCAACATGCATGGTATTGATACCTTTGTACCTTAGTTTGCTACGACTTTTAGAGGTACACATATTGTAGTCACTCCAAATCTTGTATTCGAGATACTACACGTCCCACGGGTAGCGCATCCTGACTACTCCACTTGTTCGCATATGAGGACTGTGTCCAAGGACAAGCATCTGTCTCACTTCTGTGAGACACCTTCCATATGGGGTGAGCACCAAAACACCCCATGCTCAGGTTTTGCAAAAGGTCCGAGATTCCTTAATATGGTGATGACATTTGTTCTCCATCCACTATCTCACTATAACTTCATCACAGAGCCTCGTGCTTGATTTTTGCTATCCCTCTTAGAGGAAATCTCCATAGACTTTCCTTCTCATTTCATTCTTTCTCTCATAGATGTCTATAGGGATACAGCGACCCATGATAAGCTCATTTTTCCTTTGGCTATCACGCGGATCCTTTGCCATCTTTCTATCCTTATTCCTGATTTTCCTCTCTATACTATCATGGGTGCCATCAGCGTAACTTCTATTCAGTGGAGTGAGGCCCAGCTTCGACCGAAGCAGCCTTGGACGGAGACGATAGATCCTCCATCCCCTACCATTCCTCCCACCTTTGCTCCTTCTTCTTTAGGTGGTGGTGTGACTCTCAAGGCGATCATGGTGTAGCTTTAGCACATGGATGCTCACCTTGACACTCTCAGTGATGAAATGTGTCAGGTGACCACCCATGTCGGTCGTATCGCACGATGATAGGCTCGCCTTGGTGGCTTCGTTGCTTCTCCATCTCTTTCTCCCAAGGCTTCTGAGGATGAGGATGTTGCTAATGGTGATGATGATGATAAGGATGAGAATGCTAGTTCTTTTAGTGATGAGGAGATGACGACCTCTCAGTGACTTAACCTTTGTCATTCGTGACAAAAATGGGGAATAGTTTTGGGATGATAAGAGTAATCTTGTATCTAGGGGGAGAGTTAGCATAGGATTTTTTTTTTTTTTTTTTTCTGTTAGGGGGAGTGATTTTTTTTTTTTTTTTTTTTGGGATGTAGTGAGGAATTTATGTATTTTTCTTTTCTCTCTTTTCAGTTACATTATCCTCTTGTACACCAGTCTTGTGACTATTAATTTATGACATACATTGTATTTATGTTCATTTATATATGTGATGATGTATGTTGTTTTTCGCCTCTCTCTCCATGTGTTGTTTCTTTTCTCTCTTTATACACATGTTTCTTTATGTATGCAATCTTTTATTTCTGTTTCACACAAGATGCCTTAATGAGTTTTGTTTAAGTGTTTTAGAAAGACAGGTTGTTAAAGTCTACCATGCCATGAACTCTCTTCTTACAAAGTTTTTTCAAGAGTTTGTGTTAGGATTAGATTTTATTTTATTCAACAAGTGGTTATAAGTTTAGTGATTTAAGACTTCTCTCATAATTCATTTGTTTGTTGTGGTTTTATCACGGATTGCCAAAGGGGGAGATTGTTAGGACATATGTGAGATTGTTAGAGACATATGTTATGTAAATTGGCTAATCTTTTGACAAAACGCACTTTATTTATAATTGGGTAGATCTAGGATGGGTTTAGTATTTCAAGGAACAAGAGTTCAAGTTTAGTATTGAAGCCATACAAAACTGTCCAAGAAACAAGTGAAGAAGTGTTGTTCATTAAAGCTCTACAGATAGCTCGATAGATTCATTTCTATCAAGGTTTAATGATGGATCTCGACAGCAGCTCGACAAAAGCTGTATCTATGAAGAATTACGAAATTCAGATTTCCAGATCTGATTTCACCCATATCCATGTGTATTTGTGTAGGTTTTCTTTTCTCACAACTCTAGACATATATAAGGATTATTTTAAGGGCAATCTAAACGGATGCAAAGTGATGCAACTCAATGCAAATTGATTATGCATGCAAATTGTGACCGGAGACAAAATTTGCCCTAGTTCATCATATTCCTTGTAGAAGATACTGCGTCTTTGTGCCAAAGGTTTTGTAACCAAGGAGCTTCTTGATCTTCATTGTTAGATGAACTGAAGAACTTTGCAGCTAACATCTTCCTCAAGTTGGTGTGTTAGTCACGTACTTGGATCCGTGCATCAATTGGTTAATCAACGTACTAAGAGCTGTGCATTGGAAGACGAGATTGTCACTACATCACAAGTCCAATTGGGAATTGGGGTAAGGGTTCAACTGTATGTTGGTATTAGGTACTGGGATTTCTTTTACTTATAATCACTTGTTTTGATAATAGTGAATTATCAGGAGTGGTATCCTTAAATTCACCTAATAGGGTTTTTCCTCAGTGGTTTTCCTAATTCATAAACAAATCACCTAGTCAAATTTATTTTCCGCTGTATTTAACTTAGCTGGTGATTTGTTTGTGCTACAACGCTTATTGCACGTAATTGAATCTAATTATTTCACTTGGATAACTAATTGGTTAATTTTACCGAAGGGGTCAATACATTCTTGGCCTATCACATTGAACGGAAAGATTGCCAGCACAATACAAGTCCAATAGGGTATTGGGGTGAGGGTTCAACTATATGTTGGTATTTCAGGATAGGCCAAAGGGTTTGATAAGATTCTTTATACTTGTAACCACTTGTGATAATAATAGTGGATTCTTGGGAGTGGTGACTTTAAAATCACCTGGTGGGGTTTTGCCTTGATGGTTTTCTCCATTCGTAAACAAATCACATGTGTCAAATTTATTTTCCACTGCATTTAGTATAATTGATGATTTGTTTGTGCCTCCACACTATTGCATGTAATTGAACCTAATTAATTAACTTGGATTATTAATTAATTTGCAAATGGGTCAATACATTTTTGTCCTATTAGAAATCATTAATAAAACTAGGAGAAACTAATAACTATTGGAAAATATTATAGGTTTTACAAGTTTTATTATATATAATATAACTTACAAACTGATATGCTAATGAATGTGATTGGTAAGTTCTAACCACCTCACAATTGAATATTTGAATTACTTTTTTATTATTGGTGACACATTAATTTGTATGCTTAATGTAGTAAACTTGTAATAAATATCGCGTGGAGCACTACTCATAACCATTTTAGCTTCAATTGTGTGCAAACAACAAATTTAAGAATAGTTTAAAAAGCCATAAACCTTGCAACTTCAAACAATATTACATCACTTAATATTTTTAATTGAATGCAAATTTTAACAAATTTACCGAACCACCTTTATATTATCTTCATATATTCTTCATGCTTACAAAAAATTCAAGGTGATTAAATATCAGTAGTTATGTCATTAATTAATTATATAAAATCAAGTTTTTTTTTTTTTTTTTTTGTTTAAAATGATATATAAAATATGAATTTATTAATCAAATAGTAAATAACATCCAATTGACAAGAAAATTGGCATGCATGTTAAGAACATATATAACATATAATCCAACAGTGAAATTTTCAGAATATGAATTCAATAATAAGTTATTAGATGGTTTAATATTCTTAAAATTATATTATGTGTAACTTGAATCACATGAACATGGGCAGGACTTATATATTTTTATATGGAATAGTAAAGGGTGTAATATGTGCAAACCTTAGATTTCGCAAGCCCCACCAGCAACAGTAAAATACTTTTTGCAGAAAACCTGTAGACTCTAATATTCTAGATCGACGGGCTTCAAGAAATATTCCAAAATCAAAGAAACTTGGATTTGGTGTATCATCAATAGGGCAGAAATCATCTAAAAAAGATAGCTTTCTAAAACTGTGGTCACAGTTAAAAGAAATTTCAACCCCATCACCATGAATTTCACACGCTTTGTGCCAGCAAGCCATTAGTCGTTGAATAGAGAAAAAGTACCAAAAGGCTCCCGTTACCTAATTGATTAGATTATCGTTATAAATTAGTAAATTTTGCAGATATCATAACCAAAGGTTAATAACCATTACAACTATAACAATAAGAGAAAAAGAGAATTGTATGGATATGAAACTACTACTTAAATCATTCTCAATAAGCGAATCGAGATGCTTTTCTAGACTTTGCGAACGGATGGAAACATACTTTGCATAGAATAGGAATGAAAGGCATCCAAAGCACAGGGACGGAATGTACTTAGAGCCTTCACAAGTTAGGATCACACAAAACAGCCGATAAAAGCTCATACATACAATCTTTAAAATAAAAAAAATAAAAAAAATCCAACAAAAGAGTATTGCCAAATGGTGCGACACAAGGTTCCCATGGACATAGTAGTGCAGGCTAAGTTCTAAAAAATGAGCATACGATGTTGACATGTGGTTCTTATGGACGGCATATATAAGGCTCATGGATGACATGTTGACAAAGAAAAAGTCCATAAGGAAAAAGTGAGCAAATGGGACTTGTTTGTTGCCCATAGAGAGGCAAAGATTCACAGGCAAGGGGGAAGATTGTTGAGTATACATATATAAGTGAAGTTTCATATTAAATAATAATGAGAATAGTGAGTGGTTAATATAACATAATTAGGTCCATACTCATTAGTTTAAGCCGGCCTTTTGAGTCAAGGGTTTTCTCTTTATATATGTTGTATTAACTACCCATTTTGAGGCTTTCCAAGGTATGATCTCCCTAACACAACTCTTACACGAGATAGCACCTTCTAAGTTTCGATGTATTAGCATTCTTGAGGTATTTGTACAAAAAAATTAATCTAGGTAATTCTAAAAATTAATAAAATGAAACGTTCGTAATTTTTATTCTTCTTTCTTTTTTGGATATTTCTTCAATATATGATTTAGATTTAGCAAGGTCGGTTGGTTTAGATTTTTTTGAGAAGAAGGTTGATTTGGAATTTAAATATTAAAAGACAACAATACATTGATAAAAGTATCAACATTTGAGAAGATTAAAAATAAAGAATATGAAATTACTACGTAAGCAAACTTACATGACCAGCAAGGATGTATAGAAATACATAAAATGAAGCTTCGATCCATACGGAAGCCTTATCACATTTCTCTGCGCTTGCATGATCAGCAAGGATGTATCGATAGATTTGGGAAACTCTTGCCCCATAATGCAAAAGAATTACAGAGTTCAAGATTGTTATATTTGAAGATTTTGTCCGTCTCATCTCTGAAAATATGCTTGGCATTACCACCTGAATGGATTACAACAATTTTTGTTTTTAGAGTCAATGGATATAATCTAATTATGTGTAGGACAGTGATCTAAAGAAAATAGTAATTATGTGTGTATTAGAAATTTTTTCAAATTCACATTTTGATTTATTACTAATCTATTGGAAGTTTTGTTATTAAAGGAAAATATTTTTGGTGTAAAATAAAAGTAACTTTAATATTCCTTATCCAAGAAAAAATTTAGTATTTTTTGTCCATTGAAGAGTACGTGTTAGATCTTTATAATATAGGCAGTTCTTTTTTTTTCTTTTTTCTTTTTTTGCTAAGCTATAATACAGGCAGTTAGGTACTGCTATTAAGAAATAGGAATTAAATTAGAACCATTAGTACAGTTAGACTATGTTTGAAGTAGTGGTGATGCCAGAAATTATTTCATGGGGTCGAATATAAATATGATGATTAGTATTTTTTTTTTTCTTTGAATACATTGTATTCCTACTATGTGTAGTTGGATATATAACATTGTGCTATAAAAAAAATATCAAAATATAAATCAAGTTTTTTATAATCCAAAGGTGTACTACTTAAAATATACCTATTAAACTTCAACAAACTTGAGTCAAGGTTGACAAAATAGACTCAATATCTTTAATTTATCTTTAATCAACTATCATTTTTATGAGAAGGAAGCCCATTTCTTTTTCTGTTTTCCATTTTATTTTAATATATATTCATTATAAATTTATGAATACCGAATTGTTAGAATATACATGCAACTCATCAACAATATATAGGATCATTACTATTTGTTCATTTAGACCCCTTAAACATATTGTTTAACCTAATATATTAACCAAGTGATTACTTAAATTAATTTTCAGATATAGGTTAAACACAAATAAATCATATCATGCAAAGATGTAGAAAAATAAATAACACCATGATATGATGACCCAGGAAAACCAATAAAACTAACCGTTTCAAGGTAAAAACTTGGGGAGGATTTGACCTAACTATTCTCAAGGAAAAGTAAATCCACTATAAGAGAATTGAAGTTTTTACAATCAGATTTAATTCGAAATCTATTGCTACCTTTTGTAGTAACTTACTGACACGACCACATGCAAACTCCGAATCCACGGACTCCTTCTTTTCTTGGATTTACACCAAGACAAGCCGCCTTGTTTGTGACTTTGAGATCCCATTCAAAGGTTTCAGATCACCTTCAATAATGATCTTGATGTAGCAACTATGTTCTACCAACACTTGATTGTAGTTTTGGCTCCGATAGATTCTTGTGTAGTTAGAAGGTACAAAACCTCTTAGATCTCACAAAGAGTAACAAACAAGTCTTCCAAAAGTCTTCAAAACGTGGCTAAGGTTTTTCCTTTTATATGTAAAGAATTTTAGATGAAACCCTAAACATTTTCATAGGCTTGGGCTTGTTTAAAATTCTGCACAAAAAAAAAAAAAAAAACTGGACTTGTGATTTTCGATCGATCGAACCTAATTCTCGATCGGTCGAGTAAGGTAGAACCACACTCCTTTTTCTGCAATCAGCTGGACTCGAAACTTGAAACAACCACTTTTAAGCATTGCCTAAAAACCTAGAGTAGATATGTTTTGTTCTCGGTTTACCAACACAATACAAATTTGATTCTAAATATTTAAATCTAAATCTTTTGAACCTAACAGTTACTTTATTCAAATTAATATTAGAAACCATAGACTTTTATATAAAATTTATATAATTAAACAAATAATTTTATGGATAAATTATACCTCTGGTCCTTGAAATTTTGGGTAATTTTGGACTTTCAAAATTAAAATGCTTTGGTTTGGTCCCTAAAATTTAAGGTAAGTTTGATTTATATCCCTTAAACATGAGATTATTTCTGTAAAGTTGTAATTTACAACTATGTATTTGTTGGCTTTAATTTCATGTCAAATTTGATTGTATTTCTATTCAATCATTTCCTTGTATGTTTGTGAGATTTAATGTAAGGGTTGCGTGTGAGAATTTGGTGAAGAACTGTGAAGACATTGAAGTTCACGACTGGCTCGCGAGTGGATGACTCACGAAAAGCCACATGAGAAGCACATGCTGGAAGCTGAAAGGTTTGATGCCAGGTTGGTTTTCGCAAGTCACTTCATGACTTGGCCAAGTAGTGAATGACTTGCAAAACTCTCTACCTGGAATTTTTTAAAGAGTGCTTTTCTCATTTCTTCACCAACACTATTTAAGCCCACATTACCCACAAAATTTTAAAGAGACTTTTAGAGAGAAAACCCTAGCAAAACACTTGAGAGTTAGAGATTGTAAACCCACAATCATCTAAACAATTTCTTTTAGTTTTCCTGTACTCCTACCTCTCCAATTACAAATCCTTGAGAGGTTCCTAGCCCAAACACTTACCTCACCTAATCTAAGTGTTGAGAGAAGTTTTGGTGCATGTGGGAAGCAGTGGAAGAAGTCATTGATTGGTGGATGCAATTTGGTGCTAATTGCGGGATCCGGATAACTAGTGAAGACATGGCTCGGTGAAGTTTGTTGGTAGCTGAAACTTGGAGGGTTCAAGTACATTGGGTAGATTAGGCTAGGAGGGTCTTTTTGATATCCTTGTACTCCAACTTTATTCACTAGTGGATTGATTCAACTTGGAGGGTTGTGGAGAGGTTTTTCGTCAAGTATTGAGGTTTCCTTTTCGATAACACATTTTGGTGTTATCTTGTGTTTGTATCTCTCTTCCCATACTCTTTAAGCTTTACTTTTATTGTTTATTGTATATGCTTATGCCTTAGAGAGTTATTCCAGTTTTATTGCATTACACTTACTCTTATTTTGTGACTAGATGGAGGAGAAAGTGGTGTTTCTTGAATTCATTAATACTAAAAATCAAAAGGCTGACATCTTCACTAAACCACTTGATGGTCCACGGTTTGAGTCTCTCTGTAAGACTATAGGTATTAGTATCATTCCTTGACTCTTTTAGTTGGTGTGACCCTTGCATGTTTAACTTTTGTTATTCATATAGAAGGGTACACTCATTTCATCATGTGATGTTTCTTTTAATTACTTTTGTTTTGTGTGAGTAAAAAAAATAAAAAAAACTACATAAAAAGTGAAAAATCCAAAAATCTTGCTTGCTTGTGTTGTGTCATATCACATGTAGAGTTTGGCCTAGTACCTTCGTATTAATGGCGTAGAGTATTTACGAGGTTAGCTTGTTATGTATGCACTTATATTGAATGTGAGTGAAATCTAGAAATCTATGTTTGATTGTTGTAAATAGATCTTCAAGCTTGTCATGAATGTTTAGCCAATAGTCTTGATCGATCTTGATACATGCTTAGACTTATTCTTATATATCTCCTCAAAATTTTATGTCAAAAAGCTCTTCAAATGTCAATCTCTAAAAAGAGAAATAGCTGAAAAAGTCTTGCTTTGAAAACTAGTTAAACTAGGAAAATGTGTAGCAAAAATGTATTCAAAATGTATGATACCAAAGCCAAAGGTTTATACTTCAAAGAAATATAAAAAAATTTCATGGCATTGTTGCTCAAAAAAATTGAGTTGTATTGATCAGAAAGTAGGGAAAATGGAAGCCAAATGAAAAGTTTTCAATCTAGTAAACACTTGGTGAGGAGACATATACGTTCATTTCTATTAGTGAGATAGGCCTTTTGACTTCGTGTTATATGTGTATGACTTTATTGAATTGATCATTGAAGTTTCTTACTAGACTATGGACTAATTCATACTTAATACTCACATACAACACACATGTCTAATGTTCGATGAATATTTCAAGGCATGTATATAGAACAAGTATAATGCGATCAAGTAAAACCAAATGAAATATAAACATATAGCATATCTTGATCAAACATAAATAGTCATTAAGAAATTACTACAATGAACATTTATCGAGTAAATGAACATTTGGACACACAAGCAATTAAGTGTGTGTTTGGGAAGCGCGTTTTGCGCTTCCCAAACGCGTTTGTGTTTTTATCTTCCTTTTTTTTTATCTTTTTTTTTTTTTTTTACTTTTCAGCATTCCCGGAGAATAAAGGTTGATTTTCTACTGTTCACTGTCACTGTGCGGCTACTGTTCAATGAACAGTAGTCGCATTTGTTGACTTTTGTCAATGAACAGTGCATTTGTGCACTGTTTATGGACCCCACAATTTTAACTTTTCAACAACTTTTTCATTAAAAATGGGTCCCATGGTACTATTCACACATTTAAAATTTATTTTGCTACAGTATTTTCAGTTTTCAGTTTTCAATTTTTCAGTTCTCAGTTTCAGCTGTATCCAAACGGACCCTAAGTGCAATGCAAAAACTAATTGCAGGTTCAATAAACATATGATGCATTATAGAAACTAAAGCAAGAGGAAATAGATAACTAAAAGCATCATAAAGGTTATAAAAACCAAGGTAGAAAAGTATTAAAGAAAACAAAGTTTTTTTTTTTTAATATATATATATATATATGTATAAACTAAAGTACTAAAAGCTTATTAAAAGCAATGTAAACAACTCCCCCTCAAACTAGACTCCCCCTCAAGCTAACACTACTCCCCCTTTTTTACCGTAATGGTTAAAGATGCTAATCTAAGCTTCCTATGTCTTGGATTTGGGTAGAGAGAGTGGCGATTTGATCTTGGAGATAGGTGAACTGAAGTTTGGAGTAGATAGTGTGCTCATCAAATGACCTCTGCATGTGATCCAATCAATCAAGAATTAGATCGAGGTGGTCAAGAGCCTAAACTAGTGCCTGAGGCTGAACCTGTGGCTATTCCTGAGGCTGAGCCTGTGAGGGTGAAGCTTGCATGTCATCAAGACCAAGAGTGAAGTTATCAATCTCTTCATCCGTGTTCCCACCTTCAGCAGCAGTGTCCTCTCCTTGTGCTCCTTTTTCTTCTGCTTCCCCTTCGGTACTCGAAAGGCAAGCTTTGCTCCTCATCATGGTTTGAGCTGAGATAGGGTCTTCCCTCTTCATGACTAGCAAACCTGAAGGAGACTTGACACTCTCGAGGTGCATAATAGACATGATCAATCCTGAAAATGGAAGTTTCTTCTGAGATTTCTTCTTATTAACACACCATGCAAGAAGATGATAGATATGAGCACAAATGTCGATCTCCTTCTTCTTGTACAAGTCATACAAAAATAGAGCCCTTGGCTGAGAAAGAGTCGACAGATTCTTCACCGGATAGAAGTTGAAGATCATGATGTACGCCAAGGCTCTCATATCAGGAGAGAAGTTGATAGTATGCAAAGACTTTTTCTTTTGTGTGCCCCCAAGATTTGGTACTACCTTTGAAATCAATGTTCTTCTCTTGTCATATAGTAAAGAGGATTTAGGAATGACAGGTCAAATTTGTAGTGGATTCTGGATCAATATTACGGAAATTGAGAAATCCTTTCCTCTAACCCAATAGTTAAGGTGATCACCTTCTTAAATGGAATTCGAAAAGAACTCCCGAACTAAAGTGTCATGCACCTCTGCTATCCTTGTGAGTAGTGGAGTCCAAGTATGGTCTTTGAACACTTTTGGTATGAAGGTGTTAGCAAGAGATCTAAGATCCAACTCTCTCCATAACAATCACAGCTTCCCTATAGAAGTCCGTTGTAAAGTTGTGATTTACAACTATGGTTTATGTTGGCTTTATTCCATGACAAAAAGTGTTGTAATTGCAATAAATTACTTCCTTGTATTTTGTGGGATTTTATTGTATTGGTGTTAGTGTTAAGTTGGTGAAGAATCAAGCATGCAATGAAGATCAATGCAATTTTGCGACTAGCTCGCAAGAAGCTTGCAAGAAAAGGTTCCTTTGAAAAGGCCACATGAGAAGCACATGCTGGAAGCTGAAGAGTCAAGTGTCAGGCTGCATTTCGTGAGTACTTCGTGAGAAAGGCCATCTCGCAAGGTACCCGCGAAACTCTCTGCCTGGAGGATTTTAGTTGTGACTTTCTCACCCTTCACCCATACTATATATATACCCTTATTACCCATCAAAGTAAAGGAGGCTATTCAGAGAGAAAACCCTAGATAGGTTTCTACAACGCAGCACACCTACTTTTTGGAGAGAGAGCTACTCATCCTTTAGTGAAAAATCCTTATAATCTCTTCTCCTTTCCCTCTCCTATTGTTATATCTTAAGAAGAGATTTGTACCCAAACACAACCCACACCTATTCAGAGTGTAGAGAATGTTTTGGAGTTTGGGATGCTTTAAGGATTTGCCAAAAGAAGCCGGTGAGGCTTGGCGAATGCAATCGGGTAGTATTGCGAGATCCAGAAAGATGGTGAAGAAAAGACTCCGAGAAGTCTGTTGGTAGCAAGAGCTTAGAGGGCTAAAGTACATTGGGTAGACTAGGCTTGAAGGGTCTTTTGTTATTGTGTACTCCAACTTATTCACTAGTGGATCAATTTCAACTTAGAGGGTCGCGAAGAGGTTTTTTGCCTAGTTCTTTGGTTTCCTCTTCGATAACAGATTTTGGTGTTATCTTGTGTTTGCATCTCTCTTCCCTTACTCTTTAAACTTTACATTTATTGTTACTTGCTTGCTTATGGCTCAGAGAGTAGTTCTGGTGATTGTGCTTCATTTACTCTTGTTCCACCCTTAGATTATTTAGAGTAAAAGCAATTAAGCTATACTTTTAAATTTGGGGTGTAAACAAGCATTAGTGTTTCACACTAATTTGAGCTTTCATCTGTGAAGGCCTCAAAAGCATCTCTACTTCTAAAACGATTCTCTTCATATCGTTGATGCTTAGAGACTTCTTGGCAGCTGTTTACTTTCTTGGAGACATCTACAATAGGAAACAAACACACACCAACACAAACCATACACACAATGGCAACAAACTTGATTGAATGCAAGTTAGTACAAAAATCAAGTATAAATTCTAACAACAAAGTTAAAAGAGTAAACACAAGAACACACCGACATGTTATTGATGCTAAAAGGTTTAAAAAGACTAAAAAGCATGACACAATGCATGACAAGTGTAATAGGTTGTGTGCACAAAGAGTGTATAAGCAATATATGATCATGACATGAATAGGCATACACATGTTACAAACAAGTAAACATGGAAATTTCCAAAGCTTGGTACTCATCGGAGTCCACACGGGGGCAAAAATGCCTAAAATGCATTTTATCAAACACCTAAAATGCACAAACTAACCCTATATGATGAAAAATGCATGAACATGTGAAAAGATGCCTTAATACAAGTTCAAAATGCCAAATGGGGCCAACATTATCATCAACAACACAAATGGGACTAAGCCCAATCAACAAAATAGAAAAAATTTTGATACAAAAGAAGTTTTTCCAACCCCCATTCAAAAAAAAAAAAAAAAAAAAAAAAAAAAAAAAAAAAAAAACCCCAACCGTGGAGAAAGTGAAAATTTGGTTTAAATTACCTTAGAGAAGTCTTAGAGTTGAAATCCAAGTAAAAATGACTGAGTTTTGAAGAAATTTTGTGATTTGGGGAGAGGAAATTGCGAGGAGCAAAAAGACAGTATTTTTGAAAACTGACATTTCGAGCCATTTAAAAACTATCTTTTTGCACATTTCACGAGTCAGTGACTCGCAAGCCACTCATGAGTTACTCGCAAAATGTACAAATGCACAGAGAAAAGTTTCACAAGCCAAGTCTGAGTCGCGAAGCACTCGCAAATGAGTCGCAAGACTCTCAGCTTGAATTTGTGAAGAAATTGAAATTTCCTCAAAACTTTTGACGACTTGGATGGGAGTGCATCCACTTGCAAAGTGAGTCGCAAAACTGCCAAACAACAAGTTTTTCTACACAAAAATTTTGACATTTTGAGAAAACATTCAAAACAAGGGTGACAAAAATCACTTGCAAAAACAAATAAAACACTCAAAAAACTTTTTAGATTTGATCAACATGCAATTAAGCATACACACATCACATTTAGACATGTACAATCACACAAATGAAATATCAATTATACTTATCTCGATCTTAATGAAGTTATTTGTTATGTGCAAGTGTTTCAGGATACAAGTGTATATGGTGCAAGTTCTTCACAAGTTTTGATATAGGTGTGAGTGAGTTTTGCATCTGTTCCTAAACTCACGTTTTAAGTCTAGAGTCTATTTGGAGGTTTTGTTATGGAATAGCTAAAGGGAGAGATTGTAAAGTTGTGATTTACAACTACGTTTTTGTTGGCTTTAATTCCACATCAAATTTGATTGTATTTATGTTAAATCATTTCCCTACGTGTTTATGGGATTTAATGTAAGGGTTGAGTGTGAGAATTTGGTCAAGAATAGTGAAGACAGTGAAGTTCACAATTAGCTCGCGAGTGGACAACACGCGAAAGGCCATGTGAGAAGCACATGCTAGAAGCTGAAAGGTCTGATGCTAGGCTAGTTTTCGCGAGTCACTTCATGACTCAGCCAAGTAGTGAGTGACCCGTGAAACTCTCTGCCAGGAATTTTTTAAAAAGTGTTTTTCTCATTTCTTTACCAACACTATATAGGCCCACATTACCCATGAAATTGTAAGGAAACTTTTAAAGAGAAAACCCTAGCAAAATACTTAAGAGTTAGAGATTGTAAACCCATAATCATTTACAAAATTTCTCTTAGTTTTCCTCCACTCCTACCTCTCCAATTACAAATCCTTGAGAGGTTCATAGCCCAAACACTTACCTCACCCAATCTGAGTGTCGAGAGAAATTTTTCTACATGTGGGATGCATTGGAAGAAGCCTTGGATTGGCAAATGCAATTTAGAGCTAATTATGGGATCTAAATAACTAGTGAAGACATGGCTCAATGAAGTCTGTTGGTAGCTAAAGGGTTCAAGTACATTAGATAGATTAGGCTTGGAGGGTCTTTTTGATATCCTTGTACTCCAACTTTATTCACTAGTGGATTGATTCAGTTTGAAGGGCCGTGGAGAGGTTTTTCATTGAGTACTTCGGTTTCCTCTTTGATAACACATTTCGGTATTATCTTGTGTTTGCATCTCTCATCTCTTACTCTTTAAGCTTTACTTTTATTTTTTATAGTATATGCTTATGCCGTAGAAAGTTATTTCGGTTTCATTGCATTACACTTACTCTTATTCCGAACTTAGTTGAGTAGGGTAAAAGCAATCTCACCGTAAGTTTTAATTTAGAGGTCTAAACAAGCAATAGTGTTTTTACACTATTTGAGCTTTCATGTTCAATTTTGGTTCCTTAAATATTTGGTTGATTTGACTTGGTCCCTCAAAAATGGGGTGCCTCAACCCCCTTAGTAATGTATAAAAAATGGAGAGACCAAATTGTTTCATTTTAAAATTTTAGGGACCAAGTTAGAACTTTTTAAATTGCAAGGACCAAATACACCAAATTTCAGTAACCGAAAGTATCATTTAGTCATAAGTATAAATATCTAATAATTAAAAAAAAAAAATATATATATATATATAATCAATATCTATTTAGAAATTTAAAAAAAGGGGGGGGGGTTTGAGTGAGGATTGGGGGTGGCACTTATGGTGGCTCTGCCATTGGTTTGACAGTAGTTTTTTTTTTTTTTTTAAGAAGATCATTGGTTTGATAGTTGAAAGATATTTTATACTAGTTTTTGGGTTAAAAGATTGTAAAGTTATGGTTTTTACATAATATTTATGTTACCTGTATTCCATGACAAAAAAGTGTTGTAATTTCATTAATTTATTTCCTTGTATTTTGTGGGATTTAGTTGTAATGAGTTTAATATTAAGTTGGTGAAGATTGCTCGAGATAGTTGATCTCGTGACTTGGTGTGTAACTAGCTCAGGACTGCAGCACCCGCGAAAGGCAATGTGAGGAGCACATGAGGAAGATCAACAGTCAGTGTGTTTCGCGAATCACTCATGACTTGGCCAACTCGCGAGATACACTAACTGGATTTTAGGTGTGACTTTCCTGCCCTTCACCCACACTATATATATCTTCCTTATCCACAAAATTGTGAGGAGGCTATCAGAGAGAAAACCCTAGAGATTGGTTTTCACAACACTCGCCTTTTAGAGAGAGCTACTCATCCTTAAGTGAGAATTTTTGTGTAGTCTCTTCTCCTCCCCTCTCCCATTGTTATACCTTGAGAGAAGATTGTTCCCAAACACAACCCACACCCATTCAAAGTGTAGAGAGTGTTTTGGAGTTTGGAAAGCATTAGGTCTTTGCCAAAATAAGCCGATAACATTTGACGGTGCAATTGGGTAGTATTGAGGGATTTAGGAAGCGAGTAAAGACAAGGTTGGTGAAGTCCGTTGGTAGTTGGAACTTGGAAGGCTCAAGTACTTTTGATAGATTAGCATTTAGATAATCAAGCTTTCAAAGATACACACGCGTGTGACTTTAAGAGTTTGTAATTTATTGATAATAATAATAAATTATTATCAAAAATATATTTGATTGTATATGCTTGAATATGTAATCATGAAATTTGGTTGAACTATGTTAAATTTTTTTTAATCAATTTCTCGTTTATGTGAATGTTCTTAGAGTATTTCTAACTTGGTACTTTAAATTAATAAAAACAAGTCATTTAATGTATTTTTATTCCCATATGAGCATTTGATGTATTTTTATTTGCTTTGAAGTACTAGCTCAAAGTTTTTGAAGTTGGACTGAAGTTCAACCAAGGTTAACCCATGAAAAAATAAATACATAAAATTAATTTTATAAAATAAATTAATATATTAGTTTGCTACATAAAGGTACAACAAGCTAATTTGCCTTAATAGGTTAATGTGTTAGGCTGACCTCTAGTTTCCACTTAACCCGGTTGAACAAATTGGACTGGTCCAGTTATGAAAACAATGCTTAATTATGAGTACTTTTTAATTTTCTAAAGGCTTAAAGGGCTGCATTGGGTGAGTATAGACTGCACAAGAAGAGGGGGAAATAGGGTTGCCCATGTACTAGCTCAACATGCAAGAACTATTATAAATGACATGTATTGGGTGGAGGATTTACCTCTATTAAAGCATTAGCATTGGGGGGTGTAAAAACCCCCCAGTTGCTATTTTAGCCACTAACAAGCTAAAAATCGCTCACATCCTAGGGTGGGAATCCATATTTTTTTTACAACCCATGAACAGTTCGTTCTCAAACATAGAACTTGTAAAGTTATTATTTACAACTATATGTTTTGTTGGCTTATATTCCGTGCCAAATTTGATTGTAATTATATTCAATTTGTTGTACCCTGTATTTATTGTGGGATTTCATTGTAAGGGTTGTGTGTTAAAGAGAGAGAGTGTGAAGACTCAAGCATTTGAAGACTAAAGATTTCTCGCAGGTATCTCGCGACTTAGCTTCCCGCGAAGTGACACATGTGCCCTACACATACTGGAATGTGAAGAGTCAGGCCAAATGAAGACAGCTGTGTCTCGCGAGTATCTCGCGGGTAAGGCCTTCCCGTGAGACACCCGCGAGGCATTCTGGTCTACTAGCCTGTCCAGTCTGATACACACTTTCTATGCCTACACTATTTATACCCACATTACCCACAAATGTGAAGGAGAGCTTCTGAGAGAAAACCCTAGCCAAACACCTTGAGAGTTAGAAATTGTTATACCTACAATCCTCTACACATTTGTTTTGGGAATTTCCTCATCTTCTACCTCTCCATTTCCATACCATTGAGAGGTTGATAGCCTAAACACTTATCTCACCCTTTCAGAGTGTTAAGCGAAGTTTTGGTGCTACTGGAAAGCATTGGAAGAAGCCGATGATGGTAGATGCAACATAGAGCTTGTTGCGGGATCCGAAGAACTAAGACAAGACACTATTCCAAGAAGCCTTGTTGGAGTAAGAGCTTGGAAGGCTTAGGTACATCGGGTAGATTAGGCTTGGAGGGTCTCTTGCTAACCCATGTATCCCTACTAATTGTCTAGTGGATCTATTTCCGCTTGAAGGGAGGTGGAGAGGTTTTTCGCCGAGTTCTTCGATTTCCTCTTCGATAACACGTCTCGATGTTATCTGTGTTTGCATCTCTCTTCCCTACTCTTGTTCATTTTATTTTTACTGTCGTGTTGCTTTAAATATGGATTAGAGTAGTTGTCTTGCTTATACGCTTGTGTTTACACTATTTTATACGCTTGTGTTTACACTATTCCACACTTGGTATTAAGTTAGTGTAAAATCAACCAAGCCATAACTTTAATTTGGGGGTCTAAACAGCTTGTGTGTTTTCAACACATTCCTAGCTTTCAGAACCACCTGTAGTGTGGGATGGACTCAGTTCTCTCCTCGCTAGTATGAGCTCTCTCTCTCTCTCGTTATTACTAGATATCCCTCCTTTAGGTTTCCTCAGGGTTTGCTTTTTCTTTTATTTTCTTAATTCTGCTATCATGGCAGACGATCTTACGAGCATATTGGAAAACATGAAGTTGACTTCGGATGAAGGATGCAAAGAAGGGATGAAGAGTTGTGCATTTAGTCTAATTGGGAAGTTTCTTACTTGTCGACCTTTTAATAGGAAGGCAGCCATAAGTACACTGAAAAGGGCATGGGCTTTGGAGGTAGGAGTCTAGATAATTGAGGTGGGAACAAATCTATTTCAACTCAAATTCCAATCTGAATTTGAGATGAATCGTATGTTTAAGGGTGGGCTGTGGTCTTTTGATAACTAGGTTTTGATGTTGATTCAATGGAAAGCAAGGATGACGGTAGACAATGTTAAGTTTGAGTCGGTTTCTCTTTGGGTGCAAATCTGGGGCACTCCGTTTGATTTAGTGTCACCTACAATCGCAGTGACAGTGGGGAGTAGATTGGCCTCGGTGGTTGAGGTTGAGAAAAAACAAAAACTTGAGGGACATAGCTACTTTATGAAGGTCAAAGTTGCTATTCCAATAGCAAAGCTAATCCAAAGAGGGGCTTTTTTGGCTGGTCCGATGGCATGAGTCACTAGTTTACATTTAAATACGAGCGACTTCCCTTGTTTTGCCATTATTGCGGTTTACTGGGGCATGATTTAAAGCATTGTGCTCCATATTTTGCTCTAACCAACAATAAGGGGGAGGTAGTTTGTCAATATGGGGACTGGTTAAAAGCTACAGGTGGCCAGAATCGATCACCTCCTCGCAAAAATTACGATAAGGAAAAGGTAGTAGTGGAGGTTAAATGAAGGGAGGACTAGACTAGTCAGGTCAATCACAGAGTAAAGACGGTGGATGGCAAAGTAACTGATTAGAACCTTAGGGAGTAGGATGAGATATGTAAGGGAGGAAACTACGAAAACCAAGGAACAGATTTGGAAGGGAATCACGTGGCAACTGAAATTAATGGGATTGAGGAGACTGATAAGGAAGGTGTGGGATTTGGTGTATCTGATACTATAAACACGACTCCAAATTCAAATGAAGGGGATGGTGCTAAAGTGGAAGACCCCATGCACGTGGTGACCATGGATTTGGGACTCGAGCCTCAAAGCCCAAAACAAAAGGCAACTTGGACTAGGCTTAGACGCATGGAAATTAGGCCTGTGGAATTTATTAAAGAGGGGGCTAAGTCTGTCTTAGGGAAAAGAGGTACAAGCAAAGAGGAGAGCAACACAACAAAGGATGTGCAACATGCAATGGTGAAACGAGTAAAAAGAAGTAGTGATTCTAACTTAGAGGAAATGGCGAGGGTGCCCATATACCCTTGCCGAGCACAATGAAGCTTCTAAGTTGGAACTACCAAGGGCTTGGGAACTCTTAGACAGTTCAAAGCCTTCACAAGTTAGTGAGGGATCAAGCTCCTACAATCTGCTTCTTAATGGAGACAAGACTGGATAAAGAAGGTTTTGAAAAACATGGTAGAGAGTTGCCTATTCCAAATAAGTTCATTGTAAAGCTAGGGGAGGTTTAGCATTGATATGGAAATCTGAGGTTCAGCTAGACGTTATTAATTTTACTAAGAATCATATATTGGCGAAGGTGGTTAAGGAGGATGGTTTTACTTGGTTTCTCACAGGTTTCTACGGGTGTTCGGAAGCAAGTGAAAAAAAAGAAATCCTGGGCGCTATTATCACATATTTCTTCGTTTGTGGATGGGCCATGGTGTTGTGTAGGAGATTTCAACGCAATTCTTCATCAGTCAAAAATGCAGAGTAGCCATCCACCTCAATACAAATAGATGGAAGACTTTCAAGCAGCATTGGAGTGTTGTAATTTATTTGACTTGGGATTTCGAGGGTATAAATTCATGTGGAACAATAAAATACCTGGTGTAGCAAATACTAGAGAATGATTGGATCGAGCCATTGCAAACCATGAGTGGAAGGAAAAATTTTCTATTAGCACTCTAAGCCACAGGTTTAGCCATGCATCTGATCATGTCCTAATCTTTCTTTAGACCAGAACTACCCGTGAGTTCAGGGGAGGAGGCCTACATGGATTCAGATTTGAAGAATCTTGGCTGATGTGGGATAAGTGTGAAGAAGTGGTTATGGACTCTTGGGTCAACTTGGGTGGTGATGCAGCTGGTTTATGTGCAACAGTGGACAAGATTATGAGCTGTGGGGCTGAATTGTTGGCCTGGGGTTCATCCAAAACAACTCCTAATACGGATGAAATAAACACTTAACTAAAAAGATTGAAAGAATGAATGAAGAAGAGTTAATGGAGGAGAGCAGAGAGGAAGTCTTGGCAGCAAGCAAAGAATTAGATGATCTTCTCCTTAAGCAGGAAATATTTTGGGCGCAAAGGTCTCGGGTATCTTGGTTAAAGCCTGGTGATAGGAATACAACGTTTTTCCACTCAAAAGCTTCCCAAAGGCGCAAACGGAATTTCATTGATGGCATTAAAAATCAACATGGTAATTGGGTGAAGGACATTAGAGATGTGGCAGAGGTGGCTGTTAATTATTTTAAGACTACATTTCACTCAGGCACATGTGAAAGGATGGAGGAATGTCTCAACACTGTTCCTTCAAGGGTTGACTACAGATATAAGGGAAGAGTTGTCCAGGCCGTATAGTGTGGAGGAAGTAAAAGCAGCATTTTTTCTGGGACCTACTAAAGCTTTGAGACTCAATGGTATGAATGCTCTTTTTTATCAAAAGTTTTGGCATATTGTTGGTAATGATGTTAGTTCTGCTGTGTTGGAATTTCTAAATTTTGGCATTATGATACCTGAGATAAATTATACTCATCTTGCCCTTATTCCAAAAATTAAGTCTCCGGAGAAGATGACAGATTCCAGACCTATTAGTTTGTCCAATGTTATTTACAAAATAATTTCAAAAGTGCTAGCTAACAGACTGAAGATTATATTAACTCAGTTGATCTTTCCCACCCAAAGTGCTTTTGTACCAAGTAGTCATATCATAGATAATGTACTGATAGCCTATGAAACTTTACATGCCATGCATGGGAGGAAAAAGGGGGAAAAAAATGAGCTCTAGCTTTGAAATTAGATGTCAGTAAGGCTTATGACCGAGTAGAATAGGCCATTTTAAGGGGTATAATGGTTAGATTGGGATTTCTTGAGGATTGGATTAATAGGGTGATGAGTTGTGTCACCACACCTTCCTTCTCGGTTCGTATTAATGGTAAAGCATATGGAAATATTATCCCATCGAGAGGGCTCTGTCAAGGGGACCCTATGTCACCTTACCTGTTTCTTTTATGTGCAGAAGATTCACTTCTTTACTCTCCAAAGATAATATGAGGGGAAGCTTCATGGTGTACAGATTTGCAGAAGGGCGCCTAGTATTTCTAACTTGCTTGTTTTAAACAATTCTTTGATTTTTTGCCAAGCAAATCAAGAAGAAGTGCAGGTTATTTTTGATATATTGCAATTGTATGCTGAAGCTTCTAGTCAATGCATTAATTTTGAGAAGTCGTCAATATATTTTAGTGGTAATTCATTTGAGAGATAGAAGCAATGGATTAAACAAGCCTTGGGAGTTAAGGAAGTGGATAGGTTTGATTCTTATTTGGGTTTACCGACTTTGGTTGGTGGGGCCAAGTACCAAACATTAGCACATCTTAAGGAGCGGGTTTGGAAAAAACTTTAGGGTTGGAAGGCTAGAATGCTATCTCAAGCAGGAAAAGAAGTTCTGATCAAAGCAGTGGCCCAATCAATTCCAACATATACTATGGGAGTGTTCTTGTTGCCAGCAAAGCTTTGCAATAAATTAGATGCTCTCTGCGCAAAATTTTGGTGGGGGCAGACTGGTGATGAATGGAAAATTCATTGGAAGAGTTGGAGTTTTTTTTACGAAGCCTAAGAAGGTGGGTGGTATGGGATTCCGGGATCTCAGGAGCTTTAACTTGGCTATGTTGGCCAAGCAAGGTTGGCGGATGTTACAAGACCAAAATTCACTTTTATCTAGGTGTTTCAAGGCCAAATATTTTCCGAGATGTAGCTTTATGGAGGCGGTAGATTGTCCTAATAGCTCATTTGTTTGGAAAAGTGTGTTGGCTGCTCAACAAATATTGAAAAAAGGGTGCTACTGGAGGGGGGGAACGGGTTCTTCAATCCAAGTGATGGAAGATAAGTGGATACCAAATCATCCCGCTAATAAAATTCTGTTTCCTATTGAATATAATGAATGGGAATGGAGAGTCTTGGATTTAATTGATTGGAGAGTGCATCAATGGGATAGGGAGAGAATTTATAAGATATTTAATCAGTTTGATGTGGAGGCAATCCTTAGAATTCCTTTGAGCAGAAGGCAGGTGCAAGATAAGATGGTGTGAATGTACTGTCGCAATGGAAAGTATGCAGTTAAATCAAGGTACCATGTTGCTCGCATGCTAGCCGAAGATTCTAATGGAAGAGAAGAGAGCTCAGAAAAAAGGGCAAATTACTGGGTCTGCACTCAGCTTTGGAAGCTTCAGGTTCCTAGCAAAATTAATTTTTTTGGATGGCGGGCTTGCCTTAATATTCTGCCATCAAAGGTGAACTTAGTCCAAAGACAAATTCTGACAGAGGATAGGTGTGAATTGTGTCAACGGTGCCTGGAGTCTGTGATCCATGCAATATGGGAATGCAGCACTACTTAAGATGTTTAGGCTGGGTCTCTTGCTAGGATACAAAAGTGTGGTGGAGAGAAGGATGATTTTCTGCAATTGTTTCAATTCATGATGATCAAATTGTCGGTAAAGGAACTTGAGGCGTTTCTAGTCCAATGCTGGCTTATTTGGCACCGTCGAAATTCTCTGTTACATGGAGGAATAATGAAACATCCAAAGCAATTAAATAAGAGAGCCACGGACTTTTTGAGGGAGTATAGAGATGCTCAAAGCTCACTTGCAACTGGAAGCCTCCACCGGGTTAGCTGTATAAGCTAAATTTTGATACAGCTATGTTTGCAAATGGATCAGGGGTAGGAGTAGTGATTTGCGCAGCTGGGGATGTAATATAGCTTTATCGGCAAGGGGGGCAGTAGTGGTTGACAATGAGGAGGGCGGAAGCTTTGGCATGCCGGAAAGCAATGGAGTTCGTTATTGATGCAGGGTTCTCGAAATTAATTGTTGAAGGGGATAATGCGATGGTAATGGGTGCTGTTTCCTCCACGTCTCCAAATTGGTCTCGTCTGGGTGTGATTTATGATGATATTGGCTGCTTAGCAGCAGGACTTCGCTATGTGGCTTTTAGTTGTATTAGGCATAGTGCCAATTAGGTGGCCCATTCTTTAGCACGTTATGCCAATGTCTTAGATGAGAAAGTTGTGTGGTTGGAAGATTCGCCACCACCAACCCGTGATGCTTTGTATTTTGATTCTTCTTTTTTAAATGAATGAAGTTTGATTGGGCTTTCAAAAAAAAGAAAAACCGTAGTGTGGGATGCAAAAATAATATTATTATTTTAATAAAAAATATCCTCTTTCTCTCTCTCATTAATCACGGTACTCTCTCTTTCTCTGTACCTCTCTCTTATTTCTCTGAGTCATCCTTTCTTCTCTCTATCTCCTCTATTCTCTCCTCTCTTCTTGTTTTTTGTAGTTGCTGTGTTTGGGTGGCTATGGGTTGGTATTTCGATGGCTGGATTGGGTGGTCTTATCGGTGGTGGTTTGGAGTTTGGGTGGTTGTGGGTTGGCCGGATTGGTGGTTGGGTGGTTGTGGGTTGGCTGGATCAAGTGGTTTGGAGTTTGGGTGGCTGTTGGTTGGCTAGATCAGGCGGCACGGTGGTGGCGTGGTTGTGGTTTAGTTTTTTTTTTTTTTTTTTTTTTTTCTTCGTTCGGTTGTTCAATTTTGTCTTCTCAAATAGATCTACTTGTTTTTTTGAAAGAGAATAACTTTGTTGAGGCAAACCACTGTAATCTTGGTAACAGAATTCCAGAAACTTGATTTGTAATAGAAACTTAATGACATCAGTGTATATTGTATACTGGAGTCTGACACATTACGCATTTCGTCATAAAAGAAAGAAAGAAAGAAAAATTAAAGTAGAAGAAAAATTAATAAATTTCTGTTATGGATCTCTTGTAATATTACTTCTTTTTTCATATGTTAAAACCTCCCAGACTTTTTCTACTTGTGGGTGATGTAAGATGTTGGCGGGTAGCAGTGGGTCATGAGTTCCTGGGTAGAACAGACAGATGGGAGAGGAGAGAAATGATTTTTATTTTTATTTTTTTTTATTTGATTGTGTAATTTATATTATTTTATTCAGTTTTATAAAAAAGTAGAAAACTAGAATGTTGGGTGGACTATAAAATTAGATGGTAAAATAAATAAAATAGGTTTTAAGGATCTAAAATAACTATTTTTTTTACAATCTCTATTGCTAGTGCTCTTAATTATGGAAGCTTTGTATCAAGATGCAAACTTTATTGATCAACTGAATGAATAGTCTATTTTCAAAAAAATAAAATAAAAATAATTTTCTAAAGGCTTACGCCAAAAAAAGAAAAAAAGAAAAAGAAGAGGTATATATATATATATATATAAAAAAAAGTCGTTTTTGTTAGTTCCAAATTACTTGAAAAATACGTGAAAATAGTATTTTTTTTTTCCACCTACAATGTGGCTAGAGTCTTCCTTACCTGTGGAATGGGCAGAATAAATAGAACGTTGAACATGATGAACCATAAGTGCCTTCGAACTTTTGCCCAACATGTAGTATTTGACTCGTTATTACGTTCATCACGTCGTATCTTGGAATTGGATCTCACTACAAAATGCACTACGTAAATGATATCGATTACCGATCGCAAAACAATAGCTGTGATGAACAACACTTTGTTTAACCCAATGCACTTTTTGTCTTCTTTGATCACGGGAACGTAAAAGAACAAGAGATCCAGTGATACTGCAATCGCGCGAAACAATACAAGTATTTCATCATACCATCGAAGGAACAACCGTACCAACGGCTTAAATTTTGTTTTTGAAACAAATTCAACAACCCTGCTGGGACATTGCCCCTCGATATCCTTATTCTCATTCCTGAACAAAAACATGGCAAACATAAAATTATAGGTTGCCTTAAAAAAAAACCTAAAGCTAAATACTATCAGATTCTGTATTAGGATCTTCTTTATTTATTTTTTTATTTTTTTTTTAAATTATGTAGAGAGTTATGTCAACTTTGTACACCTTAAACTAATATAAGTTAATCTTACTCAACTTTTAACCTATAACGTGTTTTATATAATGATGGTTCTTTATCATTAAGCCAAAATACTAATTAGTTTTTGGTGTAACTGAAGATCGAACTTCAGATTTTGTATTCGATAATAAGAGACTTTACTAATTGAGCTAATTGGAATTCACTATTTATTAAAAATTAAAACATATTTATCATTAATTTTATTTACAAGAAAACTAGATTTTTATAACAAAGTACATGCGCACTCCTTTCTATCTATTTAAAAAAAAAAAAGGTTTGGAATGGAATTCCTCATATTTAAAAAGTTTGGGATTGGAAAGAGGCTAATCCATCCCAAACCTAACCAATTACCACTCTTACGCACATATGAATTTGAATTAGTGGAACCATATATATGTTTTCTTTGCGACTCCCACTCTTTTGCACAAGATGATTGGAGTGCATTATTTTGGAATTTTATAGAGCAATTAGCATTAATAATATGTTGAATTAAAGAAAATATTATAATAATTTAATTCAAATTGAATAATAAAAATTACTTTGAATTAACTTGGCAAAAGAATATGTAAATTCGAATTTTTATCAGTACTTTTGGTAATAAATGGCTTAAGGCTGCAGGATTTTCTTATTTGCTACACATTTCTATTAGCGGTCAGTTACTTGGTCTTTGAATCATGGTTCAACTTGGACTACTAGGCTTTGGGGATTCTGCTCTCTAGCTGGTGAATTGTTTTTCAATTTTGAGTAAGGTCAAAATTATTCATATGCACTTATTCACTATTTAGTTTCAAATGATTTTATTTTGTATGCATCTAACCCGACCTGACCCACCTATATTTGATTTATATTTAAATTTAAAAAAATATTTTATAAATATTTTTATTTACTTTTTTACCCCTCTTCCTAAATAAAACCTAAATCTTTAGTTCTCTTCTTATAGTTTATGTTGATTTGGTGTTATACTTAGTATTATTTGGTTATAAATTTGCTTTTATTTATGTGGTAGTGTTCTAATTCTCAATTTAATGTTAATAATCTTAATTATATATAAAAAAAAATCTGATCCAACCATAGGTCCAACTGTATCCACAAGGGTTCGGTTGGATCCCTGTAATGGATTGAATTTGGTTGGATTTTTTTAACTCACCATGATGGATTAAGTTGGAAAAACCGTTCAACCCAACCCATGCACATCACTAGGCACTAGTAAATACTAGTGGAAAACAAAATAGAACAGACATACAAAGTCTTCTTGAAAAATGTTTTAGCTGAGAGCCTAATAATAACCCATTTATTTATAAAGAAAACAACAACAATTTAGAACTAAATTTGTTAGACTATTGGCCAAAAAAAAAAAAAAAAAAAAAAAGTTATTGTTAGCACATAAGTAGAGAAAAAGAAACTACCTTTCAACATTCTCTTGCGATGGGCTAGGATTACTCATACCTAATGCTTTTCGATGATCCAACCTCCAAAACAAAGAGCCAATCTCTGAACTATGCTTACACAACCCAACGAGCTTTACAAAAACAGTATGAATTTTGATCCCTGGAGAAGTGTAAAACAGAGATTAGACAATACTAACAAATTTTTCATTTATTTCAAAGTGCAACAATACTAATGAAAAACAAGGCTATTGACCTAATTGTTCAAAAATATAATAAAAGTAAACAATAAGTATTTATAATTTTTTTTTCTTTGGATTTATAAACAGTATCACTAAATATATATCTCCTTAGTGGTTGGTTGAAAATATGATGAAGTTGGCTTGGTTAAGACTGCGTGTTCTATTGGTCTGGTATTGACCTTAGCATACCCCCTCGTTCTTTCTTGGGTTAATGGAACGAATACTTGTTCAAGAAAGAAAAAAAGTAACCCCTTATTGAGAAAGAGAATGTATAAAGTGTAATTGAACCTGATCACAAACTCAAGTAGCATGCATTTTACAAGGCGGAACAAGAGGAAAAGGAATCTGGACAAAACAAAGAGTGGCAGAAACTGGCTTTCTTATAGAATTTTAAGAGCATGCGGAGGTGCAGAAGCAGCTGAAAGTAATAAATAAGATTAAGACCTGTCATCATGACCTTAATTTTTGAGTAATATGAACTATTCACACTGGTCAATCCCTCAAGTCTTCCTATGTTTGTCTTTTTCACCAATAAACAAAATATGGGCGGAAAGGGATGGGGATAGGATTTTAATGGGGGGGGCCAACGTATGAATTTTCTATTTTAATGAAAATTCAAATTAGTATTTATTTAATATTAACAAAATATCATAAAATGAAAAGATACAAAATAATTGTTTTTTTTTTTTATATACAAAATATTTAGTTACTATTAGATATCAGATTTTTTTTTTTTTGGGGTAAACATGGAATATATTAAGAGCTAGGAACCAGCCACGGGGGCTACAGAGTTACAAACACGGATACAAAATAAACCAGAGAGGTCTTGCATCAACAGTTGAGACAACTCCACAGTGGAGTGCCTAATAAGCAAAAATCCTATTGGCTAAAAACTGCCTTCCTGGCCAGGGCGTCGGCATAGGCATTTGATTTCCAAGTTGGGTGCAGGTTCAGCAGGTTCCTGCAGTCATCAATTATTGGAGCATATTGAGCATAGGAATCATTTTTGCTAGTTACGAGGCTAATAACAGCTTTAGCGTCAAGTTATATATACAAAGCCTGGATTAGTAGTTGGTTGCAAATACTGAGACCATCCCTAATGGCCCATAGCTCAGCTTCAAGCCTATTGACCTATCAGATTTGCTACTATATATACGTATATCTCTGAAAAACATGTTTAGACCGTTACAACCAACTTAATGAATTAATGAATTATTCAAGACTTAAAGCAGATAATTATTTATCACAAGTTTTGCACGGATAAACATATTTAAGGCAATACATAATCAACACACCCACACAGACACAGGCAATAAATAAATGCAACTCTTGTCATGCTCATAATCAGAACTTAGTACTAGTTATCTGTACTTAGTACTAGTTATGAGATAAGTTCGGAATCTTGGAAATCATCTATAATTGATACTATACTAAATATTTGAGGAATTTTTTAAAAATATATTAACTTAAAAACAATTCGTTAAAAGATCATAATCAATAAATGCTACCCGAATAAAAAAATAATCTTCTGGATAATTTAAGCTTTTTTTTATAAAAAATTTAAATATTGCAGTTAACTTCCCCATAATCTAAAACTCAAATAAAAGTTATGTTTATTATCTCATTGTCTGTCCCATTATATTCTAAAAGAAGACTAATTATTATTGTTAAATAAAAAAAGGAAAAAAAAAAACCCAAAATAAAATAAAATCTATATGTGGAAGTCTATTTAGTAAGCTTAACAATGTCATAGTGTTCAATGCATAGAGACACCCATCACAAACTTGATAAAACAATAAAAATTAGCGGGCCACTCAATGAAATACATAAGAAAAATAGATGAAAATAACTGAAGTAGTATGTTATTTAGTTAAATGTAATGATCCCAACTAATGATGCTTAGGATCATCAACAAGAGAATCATCCAAACTCATAGCGTTAGAAGATCTATGTGGTCGGCCTTTTTGTGTCTTGGGCTGGATTACTCTAGCTATACCATGGCCTTGTGATTCTAGGGTAGGTGAGTCGGGACTGGCCTAACTGAGACAAACCTTACGCCAGCCTGTGTGCAAGTTAGGCCCTTCTTGTGTTGACACATCCTAGCAGCAATCTCGAGCATATTCACGTGCTCTAGGCAGGAAAACACAATACAACAAGATATCTAAAACACTTTAACAAAAATATTTTCTGCTAACAACAATAATACATGAATAGTTCCACGAAAGAGACAAAATAATATCACAACGTGATTACTACAGAAACAGATTGATGGCGAGATGTCTAGTTAGTCATTAATCAACCATGGCAAAGGAAAGAAGATTAGTCTACTAAAGATAAGGGCTTGGCTCTTTAGCAGATTCAAGTCCAAAAAGGAGGAACCAATCTCCAATGTGGGTAACCTTAGAAAGGAGTCCTACTGTAGAAGTAACTCACTTTTGAAAATGGACATAAATGGCTTAATCTTAGATTTCGACTCATTAGAGAGTGGGCCATTGAGAGGGAGAGAAGTGGGTAGCCTATTGATGCATACTTTTATTGCTATACTCATATTACTCTTGGTTTTCTGTGTTCTTTCTTTCTCTCACTTGTTTTCTCTGTTTTCTTGCTTTTCTTCCCACCCCCCCCCCCCCTTTTTACTGTGCATGGCTATGGCCTTTTTATACTACCTTCTGTGACAAGATTTGCCATTTTTATCCCTTAACCACTTTTGGCCTGTCATGGGTGTCCTTTTAAGACTGTCCACTAGTCTACCGGCTACTCAACCACCACCACTACACTGTGTTGGCTATGCCACGCCTCATTCCTAGAAAAAAGTAGTTTTGTTTTGTTTTTATGCAGCAACTGAAGCAATCATCAAGTTCTTGATGTGAATCTTGATCTTAATAACTCTATGTGTGTGTATAAAGGTAAACACCTCTCAGATCTCACAAAAGATTCAATACACAACTCAAAAAAGATATCTAAAATGTAATTAGGGTTTTTCCTTTTTTACTTGGAGTAAAACACTTAACGCTGCACGTCATATGGGCTTGGGCTGGTTTAATAATTTTGCAGAAAATTACTGATTCACGAGGTTCAATCGATCGAGCCTTGCAGAATTTGAATAGTAATTCCTACAATTACTCAATACCAACTTTACATTAAACCACACTTTGAGCAAGCCTAAACCTAGACTCTATGTTTTGATCATGGTTTGCCAACATATACAAATTGAAGTTCTAATACATTAGTTCCTAAAGTCTTAAAACCTACCAAATGTGAAATATATATATATATATATATATATGACCGTTTGGCTTGCTTGTCATATTTGATTCTAAATTTGCAATATTTAGGCTTTGTTTGGGACCAATGACCACAACAATTTTTTATTTATTTCAAGTGCAATAGACCTTTTTTGATTTTCAAAGGAAGAAGTAAAAAGATTTTCATCGAATAATACTAACGAACCACAATACTCTTGATCTAATTGTTCAGAAATTGTAATAGAAGTAAATAAGTACTTCTAAATATATATATCCCCTTTATTCAGCATATAGTGAGGAAGAGAATTTGTATTTATAAAAAGAAAAGAGTGGCTGAAATTGGTTTTGTTGGAAGATTTTTAAAAGCAGTGCAAGTAATAAATAAACGTACCACGGTCTTTATTAACAGTTAGTTCTAGTGGGGAAGTGTTTTATTTTTTTATTTTTTTATTTTTTGAGGAAGTAGTGGGGAAGTGTTAACCCTACAAAAAAAGGGGTCTTTAGCCACGTTTAAAAAACGCAGCTATAGACCCCAAAAACGCGGCTATAGGATAGAGATGTGTTTCCTATAGCTACGCTTACAAACACGGCCTAAACAACGCAACAATAGGCCTATGGCCGCGTTTTTCAAAAATGTGGCTAAAGGTAAGACCTGAAGCTGCGTTTTAACCCGGTAGGCTATATTTGGGGCTTTTAGCTACATTTTTGAAAAACGCAGCTATAGTCCCGCTTTGAGCAGCGTTTAAAACGCAGCTATAGGTTTTTCTAAAAACAAAAATAATAATAATAATAATAAATAAAATAAAATAAAATAAAATTCTGGGGTTTTTTTTTTCCCCAGAAAATTCAAAATTCAAATAAAAAATTCAAAATTAATCACAAATCCAAAAAATTCAAAATAAAACACAAACCAAACAATTCAAAATCAAACCCAACAATACAAACACACGCACAATACAAACACACCCAAAAAATTCAAAATCAAGCACAACATATTCACAATACAAACAAACCCAAAAAATATAAAATCAAACATAAACCCAGAAATTCAAAATCAAACACAACGTGCTCCAAAATTTAAGAACACAAACCTATTTAAACGTAATCACAATATCAGCAACACAATAGCACAAATTTAAGCACAGATCCAAAAAATTCAAAATCAAATATTGCTAGAATATCCACTTCATTCAAAATTTTTAGCATCTCCTCCATTTTCTTACTAACTAAACATAAAAAAAAAAAAAAAAAAAAAAAAAAAAAAAAAAAAAAACTAGATCTATTGACAAATCAGTGTGCTTGAGATGAAGAAAAAATGAATGAAAGAAAAAAAAAATTCGTATTAAGTAATAGAGGAATTTTTTTAATATATTAACTTAAAAAAATTCGTTTAAAGATCATAATCTATAAATCAATAAAAGTTACCCAAAATAAAAAAATAATAATAATCTTCTAAATAATTTAAGCTTTTTTGTGAAAAAAAAGTTAAATATTACAGTAGTACTCTGGTTATGTAATGTATTATAAGTTTGTTTAAAAAAATTCTATATATTACTTTCGTGTTTGTGTATTTTAATAAGCATTAATGTTTCTTCAAAAAAGAAAAAAAAAAAAAAAAAAACTTACCCAAAATCTAAAAGTCAAATAAAAATTATGTTTATTATCTCATTGTATATCCCATTATATTCTAAAAGAAGACTAATTATTATTGCTAAATAAAAAAGGGGAAAAAAAAAAACCCAAAATAAAATAAAATCCATGTGGAAGTCTATTTAGTAAGCTTAACAATGTCATTGTGCTCAATGCATGAAGACACCCATCACAAACTTGATAAAACAATAAAAAATAGCGGATCGCTTGATGAAATACATAAAACAAAATAGATGAAAATAACTGAAGTATTAAGTTATTTAGTTAAAAATAATTATTCTAACTAATGATGCTTAGGATCATCAACAAGACAATCATCTAAACTCGCAGTGTTAGAAGACCTGAAGAGCAGAATACCTACGGAGTGCATGGGTATAGTGCTGGCCAAAAACCCTCCAAAGATTAAGTTAGAAATTCACAAAAATCTCCATGAACTCTAAAAGTATGAGAGTTAGGAAATTATGCACACATACCTTGGAATGGAGGTGTCTTGGTGCTTATGTAGTAGTTTAGGGTGACCATGTTCCCAAGAATGTAGGCACTAGTATAATGGCAGGAGTGAAGTTAGTAGCATTGAGATCTTTGGGTTTAACTTCTCATACTTAGTGGGTACAAATTTGTAGGAGAACCTTTTGGTGTGGTATGTAATAGTTTCCATATTGGGTAATTGTTCTCACTCGCCCATCCATCTAGGTATCCGACTAGTCAAGATGGCTGGATCACTCACTTCCGTGAATAGTCCTTGTGGTGGTTTAGCTGGCTACTAAGTAATATGTTAGATTGGTCTGAGTGTCTAATCGATCGGGTTTCACTATTGGATAGGTCCAATTGAAATGCTCCCTATCACTAACCCACCCACCGACAATCATTAATAATAAATTAGTTAATTTTAGATATAGTTCCTTATATGTAGTATATTAGGTTTCTTAATTAAATTCAAACATCTGTCTACGTTGATCAATAAAACTCAAAAATAATTTTTTTTTCAATGAAAATTAAATTTAATCTAATTATCTGTTTGAATTTAATTAAAGAACCTAATGTAGAGCACCTAAAAAAACTATGTCTAAGTTTTGCCCTTATAAATTTGCAAAGTTTTCGTTATAAAATTAACTAATTGTTTTTATTTTCATTAGACATGTATAGTGTGTGGTGTGAATTTTTTTTTTTAATTAATATATTTGGGATCTGTCAACGTATCTCACAAAAATGGTTTTTTTAATAAGTTTTTTTGGGATGGGGGCCTAAATATTGTTTTTTTTTTTTTTTTTTTTTTTTTTTTTTTTTTTTTTGCGCAAAATTTTGTTGTCCAATTTTTTTTTTCTTCTGTTTAGAGGGGTCTAGGATTATATTAAGAGTGCTGAGAAGAATTTTCCTGAATCTAAATTATAAAATCTCATAAAATTTATATACTATATATTTTTAAAAAATTCTAAGTGGCCCCGGGCCATGGACCTCCTTGGTTGAAACGTCTATGTCTTTAGATTAATTCACGCAATTATTATTATTATTATTATTATTTTGCTAAATAATCACACAATTATTGTTGAAAACTTGAAATAAAAATGTGACATATAGATATATGACCGTTTGGCTTGCTTGTCATATTTGATGCTAACTTTACAATATTCAGGTTTTATTATTGCGGCCAGTGACCACAACAAATTTTTTATTTATTTCAAGTTTAATAGACCTTTTTTTATTGAGAGATGCTACGTTCATAATATTTTTACAATATTTTCACAACAAATCATAAGTTGTTAGTTGTTCTTGATTCAAATTTGAACCTAACACTAACATTACTTTTTTGCCCCAACAATAATAACCAGTCACAAACTAGCTCTTAAAATTTTTTGTAAAAATGTTGTGAACATATCATTTCTCTATTTTATTTACAATAGGAAGAACCGAAGAAGGAAAAATATTTTCATCGAACAATACTAATGAACCACAATACTTTTGATTTTGATTTTTTTTTTGAAGAACAATACTCTTGATCTAATTGTTCAGAAATTGTAATAGATGTAAATAAGGAGTTCTATATATATATATATATATATCCACTTTATTCAGCATACATATACATACCCCCCTTATTAGTGAGAAAGAGAATGTTTATTTATATAAAGAACATAGTGACTAAATTGGTTTTGTTGGAAGATTTTTAAGAGCATGGTCTTCAACAGTTAGTTCGAGTGTGAGAAGTGTTATTCATTGACAATTGTCTAGTCTTTCTCGCTATTAATATCGTCTTCTTCACAAACCAATAAGAATTATTATTATTTTTTTCCTAAGAAATTATAAGGCCCTCAACGGATAAGAATTCATCTCCACCTCTCATGGGATTTGGCCAAGAAGGAAGACTCCTTCAAGAAGACGCCGCAGTCAACTTAACCACTTAAGTGTAACAAATGGGGGAAATAAAAATCAGCAATCTTTTTTGTTTTTTGTTTTCTTTTTCTTTTTCTTTTTGTATGCTTTTTGTTTTATATAATTCAATAGTTAGGAGAGAATGAATTTGAATCTAGACGGTTCTGTTGAAGATTGCTAACTTTTGTTCTTAACAAAAATTAGCAATCTTATCAGCATATTTTTTTTCACAATTTATTAAGTTGTGTTTTAAGGCATTATTACCTTCAAATAAACTCATTCTAGACATAGTTTATAATATACACCACAAGTGACAATATATCACATCAATAATTATAAAAAAGAAAAATTATCACAAAACTTATTGAATAAAAAATTTCAAGTAAAGGTACTAAATGGATAAGACGGCACTGTTGTCTAGTCACCACTTAGGTAGTTAGAACTTCAACCAATAATAATGGAACATAATAAGAAGCTACATGCTAACTTAACTAAAGTTACACCCTTTTAGAACAGTAGTTTCTCACTAAAGATCAGCAAAATACTACTTCCCATATCAATAATGTAGGGTTATTGGTGGAGATTATATTATGGAATAGTGGTGAAGTCAAATTTGACTTTAGGAGGATAAAATTTATAACTTAGATACATATATCGCTATGGGTAAATTTTACGTATAGTATTTAGATATTGTTTCTTAAGTTTCCTTTTTAAAATTCACTCATACGGCTACTTAGCTAAAAATGCACTTCCATCCCATTAAAAAAAAAAAAAAAAAAAAAAAAAAAAAAGCCACATAGTTGAATTTTAAGAAACAAACCTAAATTTTGTCCTATCATTATACACTCACATACATATAGATTTTTATACTAAAAGTTCAAAATGGGTATACAACACCCTTGAACGTTTAGACCCCAAATATAAAATTAGCAATTCAAGCTTTATATCAAACAGTTAATGTGCGGAATATAATAACAAGCTTTTAACAAAATTGATAACGATCTAAGCCAAATATAGACACATCCACAGCAGTAAATATAAGGCAAAGATAAAGGAAGGAAGATGCAAACACTCGGACAATACACGATGTGTTATCGAAGAAGAAACCGAAGCCCTTGGCGTAAAACCTCTCCGCCACCCTCCAAGCGGTCAAATAATCCACTAGAAAATGTAGTTGGGATACATGAACAGCAATAGACCCTCCAAGCCTAATCTACCTAGGTACCTAAGCCCTCCAAGCTTCTTGCTCCAGCAAGGTTGCGCCGAAACTTTTTCTTTTCTAGCTTACCGGATTCCGCTACTACACCATAGCATCAACCAATGTAGATTGGTTCCTTCTTAACTGCTTCCCAACAGTACCAAATAACCTTCTCACAGACGTGGGTGTGGTGAGATAAGGATTTGGCTAAAGGCCTCTCAAGGGTATAACAATGGAGAGGAAGAGAGTGGAGGAATTTGTAGAGTCTCTAAGGTTAAGATTGTGGATGAATCAATCTTGTATATCTCTAGGGTTTCTCTCACAAAATTCTCTCTAGAAGCTCTCACAATATGGTGGGTATAAGGGTATATATATAGTAGGGTGAGAAAAGAATGCAAAACGTCAATTTTTGCCAAACAGGGTATTTTGGCGACTTGGCCTCGCGACTGGGTTAAGTCGCGAGTTCAAGCCACGAGCTAATGGCCTGGCTAGCCTAGGACATTTTGTCCTGTAGTGCGACAACTGGTGCGACCCTTCAGCTTCCCTGCGTGCTTCTCACATGCCAGCATTTGGTGGCTTGCAGCCGCGAGTCACCCACGAGTCCTTAGCCGCGAACCTCTGCTTCTTTGCACATGATTAAGCTTTTCTTCACATCTTCTCGCACACTACCCTTACAAATAATCCCACCTAAATACAGGGTTACTAAGTGCTTAAATTACAAGCAAATTGGCACGGAATAAAGCCAACAAAATGGTTGATAAATTTCAACCTTACAATCTCCCCCTTTGGCTATTTTGTGACAAAACCCTACAACAGACTCTAGACTTAAAGCGTGAGTGGGGAACAGTTGAACAAAACTCACTCACACCTAACTCTAGATTCTGAACAGCTCTTAAACATATGAACAAGTATCTCCTGAAACATAACAACATAGCAATATCATTGTATGTAGAAACACTTGAAATGCATATGGAGCAATAAAGGAATGATCAAGTAAAATGGAATAAAGCAGTAGACCATGGCAAGATCAAACAAGCAATCACTAAACAAAGGTGATTACTATGCTCATTCACACATGGAATGAACATCCGGACATGCAAGGTGATAAGCTTAATTGAAGAGTATCATTTGCAAGTCCAACACTCAACCAATGCACACAAACATATATGCATCTAGGAACAATCCTACAAGGGCACAAGAGTGTTGTACTTAAAATAATGCAAAGCATTAACAAGTACTAAAGCACAATGCATAAAGGCTGCATAAGCAAAGTATTGCCAATACATGGTACAAACCATAAAAGCCTACAAATTAGCATAAGTGCATGGAAACAAACCCTTAAAGCTTACAAAAGCAACATGGGTACAAACCAAATAAACAAATGCTGAAATAACTGAAATAATCTCAGAGTATCAAAGTTTTAAACCAAAAGCAGTAGACATAAATAAGCAGTTATAAAACTAAAACATAGACTTCTTGCTACTTCTCCCCCTATCACGACTCCCCCTGCCAATGACATCATCTCCCCCTTTTTGTCAGGGAATAGCTAGTTGTCATTCTCTTCTAGTTTCCGATGAATTTCATCCATCTGAGTTTCAAGAGATGTTAACCGTTTATCAAGACGGGAGTGTTGGCAGTAAATGATCTGAGTAAGTCCTAAAATCTTGGTACTAAGATCTTGAAGTGCAGCCATGATGATGTTGAACTTTTCATCATAGGAATGAGAGATAGAACTTGAGCTTCCTTGAGGAGGATGATGTTCTTGCTTGACAGTCTTTTTGGTGTGACTCATACTTGCTTGAAGAGTACGACCATTAATTGGACTAGGCCTGGAGTGAGGGCACTCATTAGTAGAGGGACGCACACTTTAAGCTTCAGAATCCGAGATATGAGACGAGGAAACAGAATACAATTTCTTAAAGTAGTTCGGTTAACTGTCTTAGCCAAAATGTGAACAATGTGGGAGCATACATCAATTTCCACATCAAATACCAGATCATGAAGAAATAGTGCTCGTCCAAGGTTGATGTAACCTGTGCTTGACAATGGATAGAGATTGTTACACATGATTGTTGACATAAGCCTTAATTCCGAAGAAAGTGATGCCACATTGATTGACGATCCACTGGAAGAGAATTCCAAATCAGCTCCTAATGCTCTCCGAAGTGTGCCCTCATTTGGAACCAAATCATCATAGACAGGTGGGATAGGAAGTATGGGCCAGTTGATGTGAAGAATTTTAGAGAGATAAATCGGAGTTACAGAGAACCGCTTTCCTCTAACCCAGCACTTGATCACTTCTCCTTCTACAATAGCATTGGCATAGAACTCTTTCACCATGTTCTCATAGGAATCTTTAAGATCAGAGAGAAGAAAATTCCAGTCTTTTGTGGCAAACCATGTAGGAATTTTGGTATCTAACAAAGATAACTGATCAACGACTCTTTCAGCCAACAAGGTAGCATCTTGAAAATGGTTCTGAAAATATTCAAAAGCAACATAAGACCTAAACAAGTTAGGATCAAACATTCTTGTTGAAAAATGAGCTCTCTTCGATATAGGGGAATCTTCATCAACATCAATGATTGGCTCTTTCCCTTTGTTGCTGCCACCTTTCACAGCTGAAGTCTTGAATGGTGACATATCCACTCTGCATTAGGGATTATAAACAAAACAACACCCAACAGAAACAATGCCACCCAATATTAGCATAGGGTTAAAATCAATTTATGAGCATTTAGGAGAAAAACCCTAAAAATTTGGGATTTAGGGTCCAAACATGATAATGGGTGTGTGTGTGAACAATAATCAAAGGAACTCACATAACAGATAAAAAGGAACACACCCAAAGAAGCCGAACAGTATCATCACAGAATCAGACACCCATATTTAAAACAATTATACCAAAAACACAAATCCATTCAAAAACCCAACCGAGGACCACACACACAGATTCAAGAAAATAAAGTTCAAATCATGAATAAGTAGGTGAAAACAGGAAAACCCATACCTTTCTCTTGAAGAGTGAAGTGAGATTGATGTAGAAATGGAGGTTTTCAAAGAGTTTCTCGGTGAGTTTCAGAGAGAAAAATGGGGAAGACAATGAATAGTCACATGATTTCGAGGGAAAAACTGAAGAGTTTTTGAAATCAGACTCTAAAACGCAAAACACGCGTTTTTCACGACTAGATTAGGTCGCCAATTAGTCGCCAGGATAAGCCGCCAAACACTGCAAAGGTAAGAAATTTGAAAATTTCTCCAAGTGTTTTTCGCGACTGGAAGGTCTACCAGTGAAGTGAGATTGATGTAGAAATGGAGGTTTTCAAAGAGTTTCTCGGTGAGTTTCAGAGAGAAAAATGGGGAAGACAATGAATAGTCACATGATTTCGAGGGAACAACTGAAGAGTTTTTGAAATCAGACTCTAAAACGCAAAACACGCGTTTTTCACGACTAGATTAGGTCGCCAATTAGTCGCCAGGATAAGCCGCGAAACACTGCAAAGGTAAGAAATTTGAAAATTTCTCCAAGTGTTTTTCGCGACTGGAAGGTCTACCCGCGAAGGAGTCGCGAGCTGAGCCGTGAAAATCTCTGAATAACCCTTACGATTGGACCTTCCGCCCTCAAACAAGTTGCCAAACTGAGCCTAGAAAAACTGCAAAACTCAAATTTTGAAAAATTTTCTAAGTCTTTTTCACGACTGGGATACTTACTCGCCAATAAGCCGTGAAAAATCTCTGAGTGGGCTCGCTACTGGGGCTTGCGACTGGGCTCACCTGCGACTTAGTCGCCAAAATAGGGGAAACAGTTTTTGAAATTTTTGATATTTTCGTAAAAAAAAAAAAAACTTTCCAAAAACAACTAAAAACACTCAAAAAAATTTTTGTGTTTGATCAAACAAAGATTGAGCATGTGAAAACACATTTAATCTAGTACAATCACACAAATGAATATGTCATTCATTGAACATAGACTTGTGTGTTGTGTGTGGATATCAAAAATAAGATAGTCTTTAGTCCAATGTGAAGCTTCAATGATCAATCTAATCAAGACATACACAATTAGCACTAGATAATGTGATCTATCTCAATTATAGAAACATGCATATATGACCTCCCACAAGAACTTGATTACATTCTTTGAAACTTTTCATTTGGCTCCATATTCAACATATCATTCACACTTTTTGAGCATAAAGAATCTCATTGTGAGATAGATGCCTGAAATTTTTTATATTTCAATTTATGAGTTAGTCTTTGGCTTTTGGGGCATCAAACATTTTATTTTGGTCACTTTCCCTTTTTCCTAGTCAAATACTAGTATGTGCGACAAGCTTTTGCAACTCTATATCTCTTTTCATTTGGAGATTTACATTTAGAGAGCTCTTTTAAGCAAAAACAAAAATAAAGAGTGGGAAGATATATAGGCATGAGTCTATGCATGTCTCAAGATCAACAAAACCATTCACTAATCATTCATGACAAGGTTGAAGATCTATTTACAACAATCACATAGATTTCAGAATTTCTCCCACAATGATACGAGTGCATAGAAGACAAGCTAAACTCGTAGATGCATAAAGCCATTAGTACAAAGGTACAGGGCAAAATATGATTTAAGACAAAAAAAACTCAACAAAGTTGATCAAACTTTTTGGATTTTCTATTTTTTATGTGTTTTTGAATTTTTGACACAAGACAAATATTGATTGATCAAAACAAAGTCAGCAAGAAAAAATTTTATCAAAAACTCACAAACAAAATGAATCATATGAAGAAGTGCTAATCACAAACACAATGTAGAACATTCTACACAAAGCACATATGGAAGATAGAGTTTAGGGAATGATACCGACACCAATGGTCTTACACAGGGATTCAAACCTAGGGCCATCAAGAGGTTTAGTGAATATGTCAGCCTCCTGATTTTCTGTATTAATGAATTCCAGACATACTATCTTGTCCTCTACCAAGTCTCGAATGAAATGATACCAAATCTCAATATGCTTTGATTTGGAGTGCTGAACTGGATTCTTTGACAGATTTATTGCATTGGAGTTATCACAGAACACACACATGGTGTCTTAGGAAATTCCATAGTCATGTAGTAGTTTTCTCATCCACAACAGTTGGGCACAACAACTTCCTGCTACAATATATTCAGCTTCAGCAGTTGAAAAAGAGACTGAATTTTGCTTTTTGCTCATCCATGAGACCAAGTTATTTCTAAGATAGAAACAATCACCAGAAGTACTTTTTCTATCATCAATGCATCCAGCCCAGTCTGCATCTGAATATCTCGCCAAACACTCATTCGAATCTTTAGAATACCAAATCCCATATTCAGATGTGCCATTCACATAGCGAATGATTCGCTTGACTGTTGTCAAATGGGACTCTTTAGGAGCAACTTGAAATCGAGCACAGACCCCGACATTGAATGCAATATCCAACCTACTAGCTGTGAGATAGAGAAGACTGCCAATCATGCTTCGATATAGTGTTAGATCAACGTCAACACCATTTGCATCTATGCTCAGTTTTGATGATGAACTCATGGGAGTAGAAGTGTGTTTCTTCGAATCCAGGCCAAATCTTTTGACAAGATTTTTGGCATATTTCTCTTAAGAGATAAATATTCCATCTCCCCGTTGTTTCACTTGAATCCCTAAGAAGTAGTTCAACTCTCCTACCATGCTCATTTCAAATTCCCGTTTCATTTCTTCCGAGAATTCATGAGCTAGTTGGTCAATTGTTGATCCAAAAACAATGTCATCCACGTACACTTGAGCGACAAGGAGAGATTTTTCATCTCTTTTGACAAACAAAGTTCGATCAGCTTGGCCTCTTTTGAATCCACGATCTAACAAGTATGTTGTGAGACGATCATACCATGCTCTTGGTGTTTGCTTCAACCCCTACAGTGCTTTCTTCAAACTTAGCACATGATCCTGAAAGTGAGGATCTTGAAATCCCTTTGGTTACTCAACAAATACTTCTTCATTTAGAAAACCATTCAGAAAGGCACTTTTCACATCCATTTGGTACAGTTTGAAATCCATAACACATGCTATGGACAATAGAATTCGAATCGACTCTAGTCTTGCTACTGGTGTAAATGAATCATCAAAGTCTATGCCTTCCACTTGAGTATATCCCTGTGCTACCAGCCTAGACTTATTTCAGACAACCTCACCGTCTTCATCAGTTTTGTTCTTGAAGATTCACTTGGTGCCGATTACATGGGTGTCTTTGGGCCTTGGAACCAATTCCCATACATCATTTCTAACAAACTGATGTAGCTCTTGATGCATAGACTCTATCCAATTCTCGTCTCTAAGAGCTTCCTCTACCTTCTTAGGTTAGAATTTAGCAAGATAGCAATTGTATGTCACATGATTTGCACTGTATTTTGGTCCTTTTCTCAGCTGAAGTCCCTCATTTACATCAACAATGATATTACTTGATGGATGATTGAGAATTACCCTTGATGACGGTCTCTTAGAGGTAGAAGGTTCTTCATCTCGAGAGATCGGAGGTTGAACTTCCGGAGGGGTAAAAGGGCTAAGAGGCCCTTGGGTTGATCTAGTCTCCCTTCTTGGTATAGGGGGTGTAAACTCTTTTTCCAGTGATTCTTTCTCCATATCATCATCTTGTGACATGTTGTCCTCAACCTCCCCTTTCTTCATGTCAGATCCTTCACCATCATCAATATCCCTTTCAAATATGGTGTCATCGATGACCACATTTATTGATTCTATCATAGTCTTAGTGCGTTTGTTGAACACTCTATATGCTCGGCTATTTAATGAATAGCCTAGAAAAATCCCTTCATCACTCTTAGCATCAAATTTTCCAGGATTCTCTCTATCATTAAGAATATAGCATTTGCTTCCAAATATTCAGAAATATTTCACCTTCGGTTTCTTTTCTCTCCAAATTTCATACGATGTCTTCTTTGTTCTTGCTCGGAAGTAAATCCTATTCCCAATATGACATGAAGTATTCACCGCTTCAGCCCAAAACTTCTGTGGAAGGTTTTTGTTGAGTAACATTACTTAAGCCATTTCTTGAATCACCCGATTCTTCCTTTCAACTACTTCATTTTGTTATGGAGTCTTTGGGGCTGAGAATTCCTTCTTGATACCGTGTTCATCGCAAAATGCTTCAAACTTTGCATTTTCAAACTCCTTCCCGTGGTCACTTCTGATCTTGACAATAGGTACTCCTTTTTCATTAATCAGTCTCTTGCACAATTTCTCCATCTTGTCACATGCCTCTGATTTCTCTCTAAGAAAATCCACCCAAGAATACCTTCAGAAGTCGTCAACCACCACCATAATATAACGTTTTCCACCCATGCTTTCTGTTTTTGTTGGACCCATGAGATCCACATGCAGTAACTCTAAGGGGCGGGAGTTTGCAACCACATTCACTTTCGGATGGCTTGACTTTGTCTGTTTTCCTAATTGACATGAACCATAAACATTCTCCTCAATTTTCCCAAACCTTGGTAAACCAACCACTGCTTCAAGCTTCGAGACTTTGGCCACTTGTTTATAATTGGCATGTCCAAGTCGTTGATGCCACAACTCCAAGAGATTTACCCGGGCACTCCGACATGCTATGCTTGGTTTGGGAATGACCTCATAACAATTAGGTGGTCCTAAGTCCCTTCAGAACTTGAACACCTTCTTCATTCAAGATTAGACATCCTTTCTTTGAGAATTGAACTAAGAAGTCGTCATCACAAATCTGAGTAATACTCAGCAAATTCACTTTCAATCCCTTAATATACAACACGTTAGTGAATAGTGGCAATCCCGGAATGTCCACCGTTCCCTTTCTAAGAACTTGTGAATGACTACCATCTCCAAATGTCACAAAGCCATCTTCCTTCTCTTTAAGAGTTTTGAACAGAGACTTATCTCCAGTCATATGCTTTGAACAACCGCTGTCAAGGTACCATAAATATGAATTAAATACTTTCAAAGCGGTATGAACAAAAAGACATGCATGAGAGAGACATTCTTGACCCTCGAAGCAGGACTCATTTTCCTTTATTTCATTCAAGGATGAGTGATGTTTTCTTTTTAGATGATCAAGTTTATCACACAAATGTCTATTTCTCCTCTCATAATAATAGACTAAGGACTCTGACTCACATAAGCTGTTATGAATATCATGGTTTCTATGAACTAGGGATTTCAGCAAGTGACAGAAGATTCTAGCATGTTTCTTTGACTTAAATAGCTCTAAAAACACATTACTAGAACAATCTTAAAAAATACTCATAGAGTCTTTTTCATAAACATCTTTACTTTCCTTCATGTTGATTTTAACCAAGACACTTTTCAAACAACACCGAGGGGTCAAGGATCACACTTAGGTAATTAAACCATAACAAGTGTACCCGCTCTGATACCAATTGAAAGTTCAAAATGGGTATACAACACCCTTGAATGCTTAGACCCCAAATACAAAATTACCAATTCAAGCTTTATATCAAACAGTTAATGTGCGGAATATGATAACAAGCTTATAACAGAATTGATAACGATCTAAGCCAAATATAGACACATCCACAGCAGTAAATATAAGGCAAAGATAAAGGAAGGAAGATGCAAACACTCGGACAACACACGATGTGTTATTGAAGAAGAAACCGAAGCCCTCGGCGTAAAACCTCTCCGTCACCCTCCAAGCAGTCAAATAATCCACTAGAAAATGTAGTTGGGATACATGAACAGCAATAGACCCTCCAAGCCTAATCTACCCAGGTACCTAAGCCCTCCAAGCTTCTTGCTCCAACGAGGTTGCGCCGAACCTTTTTCTTTTCTAGCTTACCAGATTCTGCTACTACACCATAGCATCAACCCATGTAGATTGGTTCCTTCCTAACTGCTTCCCAACAGTACCAAATAACCTTCTCACAGACGTGGGTGCGGTGAGATAAGGATTTGGCTAAAGGCTTCTCAAGGGTATAACAATGAAGAGGAAGAGAGTAGAGGAATTTGTAGAGTCTCTAAGGTTAAGATTGTGGATGAATCAATCTTATACATCTCTAGGGTTTCTCTCACAAAATTCTCTCTGGAAGCTCTCACAATATGGTGGGTATAAGGATATATATATATATAGTAGGGTGAGAAAGGAATGCAAAACGTTAGTTTTTGCCAAACAGGGTATTTTGGCGACTTGGCCTCGCAACTGTGTTAAGTCGCGAGTTTAAGCCACGAGCTAACGGCCTGGCCAGCCTGGGACATTTTGTCCTGTAGTGCAACATCTAGCGCGACCCTTCAGCTTCCCTGCGTGCTTCTCACGTGCCAGCATTTGGCGGCTTGCAGCCGCGAGTCACCCACGAGTCCTTAGCCGCGAATCTCTGCTTCTTTGTACATAATTGAGCTTTTCTTCACATCTTCTCACACACTACCCTTACAAATAATCCCACCTAAATACAGGGTTACTAAGTGCTTAAATTACAAGCAAATTGGCACGGAATAAAGCCAACAAAATGGTTGATAAAATTCAACCTTACATATACATTGTCTAAAAGCATAACACATATACACATTATATATGGCACACTTAAGTCTAATATAGACAACTAAATACTGCTTATGTGAATAACGGTATTTTTCGTATTAAAAAACTATACAAAGATAGCACATTCCTTAAATTGTATATTTATTTACTATGTTACCACCAATATGAATAGTTTTTATAATAGTTATGTTAAATTTTCATCCTAAAAATCAATTAATCCCGATTAAGTAAAAAAGAAAAAAAAAATTTAGGCTAACGTGTGGCCCTCCTTTAAACAAAGAACTCTTTAATAAAAATTTTTTTTTTTTTTAATCTGCATTTTATACAACTAAAATCTTCAAGTGTAACCTAAAATCTTAAAGTTCAATTAGTTGCAGTGCCGGCTCAATGGGTGAGCCAAATAGGCAACTGCCTAAAGCCCTCAATGAAAAAAGGCCCCTAAATTTTTACCAATAGAGATATTTTGTACCAATAGAAGTATTAATTATGAACGGTTTAGACCCCTTAAACAAACAACCAGATTGCATAGCCTAGATTAATTAGCCAAGTTGTTACTTAGTCAAATTAAACTATTCTAGGTTAAAACAATCAAATAATCATATCATGCATATAAAACATATAAAGCAGCGGAAATAATAAAGAACACAAGATATGATCACCCAGGAAACCACACGGAAAAACCTGGGGAGGATTTGACCCACCGATTCTCAAGGCAAACCAGAATTCACTATGAAAGAATTGAAGTTCTTACAAAAGGACTACAAGCTCCCCCGCTTGACTTCCTAATGCTACCAACCAGTAGAACTTCCTGACACGACCACGCGCAGGCTCCGAATCCACGGACTACTTCTTTTTTGAATTCTTCAATCAGCTACAAGCTCCCCGCTTGTTTATCTTTAAGTTCCTATGGTTGCAACTGTAATGATCTTCAAGATGTTGAAATCATTTCTACCTTGAAAACCCTAAGTTTTGTGTAAAGGAAAGCTCCTCTAAGATCTCACAAGAGATTCACACAAAACCGCAATATATGAGCAACAATACAACATATGCAACTCAGAAAACGTGGCTAGGGTTTTGCCTTATATACCTAGGGCAAAAGCATAAAACCCTAAACGTTTAAAGAGTTAGGGCTGAGTTGGAATTTCTGCAGAAAACGCATCTGGGCCGATTTTCGATCGATCGAGTCTAACTTTTGATCGATCGAGCCAAGCCGAGATGTCCCAATACATCTGCAGTCACTCGATTCCAACTTTACAATGTTTTACCAACTTTGAGCAAGCCTAAACTAGGCTAAGTACAATGTTTTGATCATGGTTTGCCAACATTACAAATTAGAGTTCTAAATACATAAATTCCTAAACCTTTAGAACCTAACAAACTCCCCCTTTGGCAATCCGTGACAAAACACAAAATTAAAAGCTTAAAGTTTACAATTAAAAAGCCCTTTACAAAAATAATGCTCATAAACTCAAATTCAACCCTAACTACTATCCATCAGTTGCAAGTGTAGACAGCAGCTAAATTGAATCAACCTGTATATTCCTGAAATACTCAACAAACGCATAAATGCATGTGTGACAGAAAATAGTATATAAACAGGTATAACATTCTTGTAAGATTCACACAACACAAAATAAAGATATATATCAATGAACAACTCAAAAATATAAATCAATAAGCAGTGAATCATGAGACAACAAGAATCAAATAAAAATCATGTATATCAATATATCAATGTTACTCCCCCTAACATGAATATCCCCAAAAATGATATACAAAGTGAAGCATCTAGATACAATCTAATCAACTCCACAAAAAAATATCTCATGCTAACAAAAAAATCTCCCCCTAACTACAAAATCTCCTCAATAAGTCAAAACTCTTCTACAAGTCAATATATCCACTCCCCCTTTTTGTGACGAAATGCCAAAAGGCAATCACAAGTCGCCATCAAAGGAGGTGGTGAGGGTGAATGAAGATGCGCAAGGTCGGCTCGGAGAGCACGAATCTCATCCAGTAGGTCCACCAAAATCTGACCATGAGCCGCCTGAACGGTCATGACAGTCTCCAGAGTACGACGAACATCGAAGTCGGCCGAAAGAGGTGGAGGAACATCAGCAGCAGCAGCATCATCACCAACTGGATCAGGAATATCCTCACCAGCAAGACCTGTAGAAGACGAAGGAGAAGGAGGAGCGCTACTAGATGGCACAGACCTAGGGTGTTTAGAACCAGCTCGAAGATGAGCGGCCCTCTGTCTAAGAAAAGACGCACCTATAGGACCAATAACATGTACAGGCTCAGATGAAGGAAGTCACTAAAAGCTAGATAAAGTAAAATCCTATGAATGAAAATAGGATGAACAAGGGCATGAGAAGTAGATGAACTCCTATAAACTTCGTTCAAAGAACGAAGAAAGAGATGAGGAAAACTAATAGGAGCATCGGTAACTAGAGCGTACAAAAATACACACCTCTCAAGAGGAATGGTGTGAACATGAGAGATGGGCCAGAGGGAATGACAGGCTATCCTAAAGAAAAGATAGTGTAACCCGGAGAGCTCAGCAGAAGTGATCCTAGGATCAAAACCCCACTAGACAGTAGTCCCAGTGATGTAAGACAAAACATCGCTCAGCTCGGGAGACTCAGAATAAGGATAAACAGGATGACTAACCAACGGTACCCCAAGAGCATCAGCCACTACCTGAGGAGTAATGGAGTACTCTACGCCTCGTATCCAACTCCTAACTAGAGTGTTGGAATCATAGACGCAGATAGAGATGTTCGAGAAGAACTCTCTAATCAAGGTAGCCAGATGAGGAGGGTCAGACACATCTAACAAAGGCAACCAGCCCCTACGCTCAAAGTTTGCCCTAATGGCAGGATCTAGCTCATCTAGAATAACCGAACGCTCAGCCCAAATCTTCCTCTGAAGATTGAGCTTCTCATAGGTCTCTTTGTTTTTCTCGCTCGGAAACCTCTCTTGGTCAAAGGAAGGGGGGGAAGGAGAAGGAGAGTGAATAGTCCTACGAGCTCTAGTCTTCCTAGGCATGATGCTAAGGAAAGGACAGAGACACAGAGAGAAACAAAAAAAAAAACCAAGGGTTGACTGCAAGTTAGCACAAAAAAACAAGAGAATAACAATCTATATGATGCATGAACAAATGCAATACCATGATGCATGTACTAATGCAGTAAACATGTTCAAATTAAGTTCAATTACACAAAATTGGCTTGAACATAGAGTTTCTAACAAAAACCCTAAAAAAATTTGAGAACCAATTGAAAATTTTGAAACAAATTGATGAATTAATCATTACACAATGTTGAAAACATATTATAATAACAAATTGCATCAATTACACAAGCCAATTTCATCAATTAAACTCAATTTCACAAAACGCCCCAATTCGGATCAAACATAAACCCTAGAAATTTCAATTTTTCACAAAACCCAAAATTGATCAAATTAACAGTTAAGAAACATATTTATGATGTGTCCCTACAAAAACCCAATGATCAATTGCAAGAAAAAGGGCTTGAATCAACAGAAAATTCCATATATGCTAAGTCCGAAATTCTCCCTTAAAATGCATGAAAAATGCATGGAAATATGAAAATAAATTGAAAAGGAAGGGCAAAAGAGTCTTACCGACTTGAGGAAAGAGAGATTTTGCAAAAAATCCGGAGGAAAACGACAAAAAATTGATTGTGTAGCTTGCCTCGTCGGAGAGAGAGGAAAAGTTTGAAAAAGATTTGAAAAAGGTGTTTGAAAAAGATAGATTTATCTTTTAAAAAAGCTTTTCCACGATCTTCGATCGATCGAAAAATACATTCGATCGATCGAATGAGACAGTCGTTTTAGAACAATCTAGGGGACTTTTTCAATCGATCGAAAATCACAATGGATCGATCGAAATGGGTAGAAACTTACAAAAATTTTGAGAAAAATCACAGTTTTGATAAATGCAAGCCCAATTTTAAAAACAACTCCTCAAAGCATTTGATCAATAAAAACAAAATGCATGAGTATGAAATGGAATGCTTTTTCAAAAACCCAAATTTTTAAACCCAATTTCCTCAAAAACAAGTTTCAATCATCCTCCCATTTAATTTTCTCAAGCAACAAATATGTTGTGCACAAATCTCAAGTTATTTTCAAACTTGGTTGGTTAGACCAAAAACACACACACTAGCATGTACAGTGTTTAACAAAGAGTAACTTGTGAAGTGTGTGATACTAGCAAAAATTTGAGATACATGTGAGGTGATATGTGAATAGCAATCAAAAACAAAGTCTACACAATTCATCACATAGAATTTAAAAGAAACTATGACCTAAAGAGTTACATCCTATAACTCCCACATCTCCTAGAACAAAAGCTTGCAATCATGTAAGTTTCTTGCATTATTGCCTCTTATTTATATATGAATTGGCATTCAGCCTAACAGTACACACCAGTTTGAATTAAGTGAATTGGCATCAAGTCTAATAGTACACACTAGTTTTAATTTTAAATGAGGCTACACCTTATGTTCTTTTTGTGCATGTGCTACACTTTCTCAAGCACAAAATCTTATGATATGCACTAAGGTGTTCACGATTGGCTAGTGAACAGTGGTGAGATGATTATTTATGCCTTTCTCAAAAGGATCAAGTCCAACAGTCAAAGAACATGTGACTTCATGATTAAGGCAAAGTGATTAAAAACCACATACATCTTTCCCACACAACATGCACTACAAATTTTCAACTAGTCAAGTGCAGTAAATAAGCTCATCAAAGTTAAACAAGGTACACGGGATATGACATGTGTAAAAAGATTGACCAACCTTGTTTTCAAAAATCAAGAAAAATAGTGTCAAACATAGTTTTTGCTTTCTCCCTTTTTTTTTTTTTTTTAAAAAAAAAAAAAAGAGAAAACAAATAAATCCTAGAATGAAATGCATGAATGTAATGCAATACAAGTCCTAGAACAAAAAGACACAAAAACCACAGAACAATGGTCACATAGGATAGAGTTATGAAGCACAAGGACCATGTCAGAAAGACTCAGTTAGTTCGAGTCTTTTGCATCCAAAACTTTTTAGATGCACCACGAGCATTGGAGTTCTTATTCACATTAGAGTGATTCCCAACTCCAGGATTGGAATAAAGGTTTAACACCTTTACCAATTCACCAATTAGTGCCATAGGATCTTGTGCTTGAGGCACAGGCACTTTTGGTTTATTCGCTCTCTTATCAGCTTGAAGCTTGAAACATTTAGGACGAATGTGTCCAGACTTTCCACAGTAATGACAAACCCAAGCAAGTTTACCATGCATCTTGTCCTTGGATTTGGTAGGCTCCTTAGGTTTAGATTTTCTTAAGTCTACCCTAATCTTCTTAGGTGGTGAAACTTCTACAGGTTTAACAACCTCACTCACAGGGGGTTTAACAGTTTCACTCACAACCTCACTCACAGAAGGTACAGAAGAAGAAGCAGGAACAAAGACAGTGGAATGGGGTGCAGAATCAAGGATGCTTTCAACATAACCTAACCCAGATTTATCAGAAGAAAGCTTTTGAACATTCAGCTTGTGATCAAGTTTAGAACTAGCAGATCTAGCAACAGATAAATCATGTTCCAAAGTTCTAACTTTATCAAGCAAAAGCATGTTTTCAGATTTAACATTATTCAAAAGCTCATTAGCATCAAACAGTTTAACAAGCAAATTTTTCTTTTCAAGCTCAAGGGCATCAATTTTCTTCAGGCCTAAATCAACTTTCATAGCATCCTTTGCAGCAATTTTGCAAAGTTTGTTGTAGGCCTCTTGAAGATCTGCATCTTCAGAGAGTTCCCCATCAGAAGGGTTCTCCTCAACAGATATACTTTCATTGACTGTAGCAGTAGCCGTGAAAGTAATGAAGTTTCCATCCTCGTCACAATCGGACTCATCATCAGAAATCTCATTATCACTAAGGGTTATAGCCATAGCTTTACCCTTAGTCTTCAAGAATGTAGGACATTCAAATTTTACATGGCTATACCCTTGACAGCCAAAACACTAGGGACCCAAAGAATTATTTGACGATTGACCAACTTTTTCTCTAGGTTTTTCAAAGTTATTAACCTTAATGGGATCATTCTTCCTAAAACTTCTAGGTTCAGCAGTGTAAGTACCTCTTGCCTTTCTATTGGTATTCCTAAGAAAGTTTTTAAAGTTTTTGGCAAGGTACGCAATCTCTATAGCAGAGAGCTCATCATCAAATCCACTACCATCAACATTATCAACTGATTTAAGAGCCATTAATTTGGATTTGTTCACTTTAGGTAGGTCAGACTCATAGGACTGAAGAGATCCTACAAGCTCATCAACGGGGATGGTGTCCACATTCTTGCTTTCAATAATGGCTGTCACCTTGGGTCTAAAGTCTTCAGTTAAGGATCTAAGTATCTTCCTAACAATTTTAGGTTGATCATAGACTTCTCCCAAGTTATAAGCAGAATTAACAATATCATTGAGTTTAGCATAAAACTCATCAAAGGTTTCATCATCAGACATTCTAATGCTTTCAAACCTAGAAGTTAATTGCTGCAATTTGTTTATCTTAACAGCCTTTGTGCCTTCATGCACAGTTTGGAGGATTTTCCAAGTAGTATGAGCAACCTCAACATTAGAGATCCTGTTAAATTCCTCCATTGAAACAGCATTAAAAATGGCATTCATAGCTTTGCTATTAAATGCAACTGCTTCTTTCTGAGAAGTTTGCCACTCACTCACAGGAGTAGTGGGCTTCTCCCATCCATATTCAATAGAGTTCCAAACCCTCTCATCAATGGATTTCAGGAATGCTTTCATCCTTACTTTCCAGTAAGCATAGTTGTTCCCATCAAAGTGAGGAGGAACAAACAAAGAGTGACCATGCTCCATGACAACTGAGGTCAAGGATTAGCTCAGAGATAAAAAAATCTCAAACAAAAGAGTAACCAGCTCTGATACCACTTGAACGGTTTAGACCCCTTAAACAAACAACCAGATTGCGTAGCCTAGATTAATTAGCTAAGTTGTTACTTAGTCAAATTAAACTATTCTAGGTTAAAACAACCAAATAATCATATCATGCATATAAAACATATAAAGCAGCAGAAATAATAAAGAACACAAGATATGATCACCTAGGAAACCACACGGAAAAACCTGGGGAGGATTTGACCCACCGATCCTCAAGGCAAACCAGAATTCACTATGAAAGAATTGAAGTTCTTACAAAAGGACTACAAGCTCCCCCGCTTGACTTCCTAATGCTACCAACCAGTAGAACTTCCTGACACGACCACGCGCAGGCTCCAAATCCACGGACTACTTCTTTCTTGAATTCTTCAATCAGCTACAAGCTCCCCGCTTGTTTATCTTTAAGTTCCTATGGTTGCAACTGTAATGATCTTCAAGATGTTGAAATCATCTCTACCTTGAAAACCCTAAGTTTTGTGTAAAGGAAAACTCCTCTAAGATCTCACAAGAGATTCACACAAAACCGCAATGTATGAGCAACAATACAACATGTGCAACTCAGAAAACGTGGCTAGGGTTTTGCCTTATATACCTAGGGCAAAAACATAAAACCCTAAACGTTTAAAGAGTTAGGGCTGAGTTGGAATTTCTGCAGAAAACGCATCTGGGCCGATTTTCGATCGATCGAGTCTAACTTTCGATCGATCGAGCCAGGCCGAGATGTCCCAATACATCTGCAGTCACTCGATTCCAACTTTACAATATTTTACCAACTTTGAGCAAGCCTAAACTAGACTAAGTACAATGTTTTGATCATGGTTTGCCAACATTACAAATTAGAGTTCTAAATACATAAATTCCTAAACCTTTAGAACCTAACAAATTAAGTCTTAAATATTCACCAATAAATAAAAAGTAGTTTTGTTTTATAAAAGAAAAACCAGTTAAAGAAAAATATTTTCATTGGATGGGTCAATCATTTAATCTCTCATACATAAATGTTAAAAGAACTCATTAATCTTACACTAGTGAATAAATTTATACTCAAATTCTATTTAGAAATATCAAATATATAGCTTTATTAAACTTTTCAATCATAATTTTTTAGTTTTTGGTTACTTCATTCAATAAATAGTGTTTATTTTAGTTGTATAGTCATTGAGTAATGCGATGGGTTCGTTTTAATTTGTAATTATTTTTCTAAAAAAATAGATTTTAAATGAAAAAATAAAATCAAAAGTCAAATAAATATTCTATTAATATTCAAAGTATAAGAGTAGACCTCACTTAAAGTTGTCGCCTTAGGCCCCACAGTACTTTAAGCCAACCCTAATTTATTGGAACCTCTTCCTAATTTTTCCAAATGAGATTATCAAATTATTATTAAAAAAAAAAAAAGTAATACTTTTAGTGTAAGTAAAATAAGGATCTCTTAATCATCAGAAATTTTTTTAAAAAAAAATTAGAAATAGAGGGCTTGAAGCAATAAAACTCAAGTAGGATGCATTTTACAGTTAGTACTAAAGTGAGAACTATAAACCATTAACAATGGTCCACTCGTTGTTTAATATCATCTGCTTCATCAACTAATAAGAATTAAACTTTTTCTATGAAATTGTTAGGCCCTCAACTGATAAGATTTCAATTTTTCCAGAGAGGAGAGCTTAGAAAGAGACTAATAGAGAAAAGGCGGAGAAAATGGACTTTTGCCTTTATTTTTTAAAATATCTAACACAATGCCCCTATTTTGAAACTATATAACGATATGTCACTGTTTTGAAACTCGATTTTCTTAAAATCAAGTTTCAATGTAGAACTCGAGCTCCTTGAAAATTTTCAAGTGGAACTCAAGTTCAATGAACTCAAGTACCATTGAACTCAAGTTCTTTGAATGGTACTTGAGTTCATGGAACTCGAGTACCGCTCAAGGAACTCAAGTTCCATAAAAAAAAGAAAAACAAAAAAACAAAAAAAAAAAATTTTAAAGTTTGATTGCCTATAACTCAATTTTCTACAAATTGAGTTTTACATTGAAACTCGATTTTGGGAAAATCGAGTTTCAAAACAGCAATATATCCCTATATAGTTTCAAAATAGCGACATATCCCTATATAGTTTCAAAACATGGACATATCGCTAGATATTTTTAAAAATAAGAGCAAAAGCCCATTTTCTCTAAGGGAAGGCCCTCAACCTCACTAGTCAAATCAACGTAACCTTATTTCTATTGCTTGAGATTTGCTATGACAATCATAATCCTCAATTAAATCCATGTTTAGTATACGATTAGAAGTGTAAATGGAGGTCAAACTAAAACCACTTATTCTAAATCACACACACACACACACACACACACACACACACACACACACACACATATATATATAAAACAGAAAAAGGCCATAGTGGCTAACGCATCCCAGCTTAATTGGAAATTCTACATTGATCATTTCCAAATCTAACAAAATACATAAAATTAATTTAAGCAATTTAACATACAAATCAATTGAGCTCAAATGTTGTAGAGTAAAATTGGATTTTATTGAATTTTTATTATTATTATTTTTTTATTATTATAGATAACGGAGAATTTAAACCTAGAGAGTCTACTTTATGATGATTGCTTTTATTATCGAACTAAGACATTAATTGGTTTTTTGGTGTAGGTAAGATTTGAACCCTATATCTTATTCGACAACAAGAAATTTTACTAATTGAAAAAAATCCTGAATTTAATATGATGCATTAATTAGTTTTGTTATTTCACACGTTGTCCTTTTCCTAATTTCACCATTATCATTAATTAAAAAAAGTAGTGTTCAATTTTAGACCCCTAGAAAATACAATATGTTTAACCTAATTTATTAGTCAAGTTATTACTTAGGTTAATTATTTAGATCTAGATTAAACATTCATCACAATCAACACGCACAGCAGAAATCTAAATAACACAAGATGTGATGACCTATAAAAACCAATGAAACAACTTATTTCAAGGTAAAAAAACCTGGGGGGAACTATCCCAAAAGAACAATCAACTATATCAAATTGAGTTTTACAATCAAGAATACCAATTCGAAATAAATCTAACACAATTACCAAACTGGGCTCTGAACTCCTCAAACTTCTTTGATATGGATCTTTTCTCATATGAACCTCCAGTTCATGCTTTGATCTTCAGTGCACTTAATAACTAAAGGTTGAATTGTAACTTTACTCCACCAATTCTAGCAATATGGATTTGATCTCCAGTAGGTGCTTGATATAGTTAGAAGGTATAAAACCTCACAGATCTCACAAGAATAATTCTCAAGACTTGAAAAATGTGTATTAGGGTTTTTCCTTTTATACTTAGTAGTGTTGGACTTAAACCTAAACGTTTCACAAGCTGTTGGGCTTCAAATATAATTCTACAGATCGCGGATCGATATTTAGAACCTAATAAGTAGCATCTCTATCACTAGAAAAACTAAATTAATACAAAGACATCAAAACAAATTAACCTATTGCTTTTCAACAACCGTGTTATGTGCTGCTGGATTTTGACGTTTTCTTGAAGCACCAAATTCATCTTTGTTTGGGTGATTGGGGCATCAGATTCGTTGTTTAGTGGAAGCTAACTTGACTTGTGCAATTGCTTTGGGTCTAATTTTGGAAACCTAGAATGGAACAAAGGCTTTGTATGGGTTTTGAGGGTTCTTGAGGAAATAGGGAGTTTGGATATATAGGTTGCATTTGAGGTTAGAGTTTAAAGTCAACTTATTTTTGCTACTATCCAATTTATTTTTATTACTATTCATAGGTCTCATTGCACTTTTTGGTACTAGTCACGGGTCTTACTATACTATTTCAGCTAGAATTTACCTTTATCTATAGTACTTTTAGCAAAAAAAAATTTCAGTTTTAACTAAATAACTTGTTCCCAAACAAACCCATAGGTTGTACATGTCAATGGAGGAAGGTTTCAAAGCCCATACAAGAAATTCTTCTCCAAAGAACTTACTTTTTTCATGATGCTCAATATGTCGAAAGCCAGTTCCTTCACCGTTATTACTGCTTGGATAGGTCCATGCAATGCCGTCAGTAAACAAGAATACCACATCAATTGACTCTCCCTCCGAATAATGTAGTAGTTCTTTGTTGTAGAACACTGGCTTAAAAGAGTTGTAGATCTTAAGCAAAAATATTTTTTTTCATGCTTAGCCAACTCATTTTCTTTTTATGATATTGAGCTTATCAAGAAAAGTGTATATAATTTAGTGAGTATTGTTATTGTGAAATTTATTGAGTATGAACTATAACCAAGTTTAGCTGTAAAATATGAAATATGAATTAAAGTTATGGTAAAACCTGGAGAAATCCATGATTTAAAATTAAGGATGACGTGATAAAATTTTATTTCTATTTCTTTTTCTAGTTTTTTTTTTTTTTTTTTTTTTTTTTTCCTGTAGAGAGGAATTTTCAACCAATTGCAAATTGCCACGCCATATTATCAATTTTGCTACGTTCAAAATGGTCAATTACAAAGTGTCGTGTTCTAGGTAGTAGATCTCACTCTCAATGTTCAAAGAGAATAATTATATTTTTAACAAATTTTAGATCATAAGATTAGGATTGTTATAAATCTCATTTAGTGTAAATTTGGATATTAAAATGAAAATTTCAACATTATGCATTGATGTGTATATGCAATTGCAAAGAGGTGTAAATGGGAGGTAGTTGCCTTATGAGAGGAAAAAAATAAGGGTAAAATGAAAAATAAAAACAAGAGAATAAGTTTAATAAAGGTTTGGTGTAAAATGAGACTTTTACACTCTAATAATGATGCCCTATTGGGAAAAACTTGAACCAAGATCCACATAACCAAAAGAGATTAAATTCAATAAAAATCTGATGTAAAACAAGTCTTTTACACCTCCAATCTTAACATGCCACCTCAAAATTTTATAAATTAATGAATAGGAAGTGTCACACACAATCAAATCCTCATGAATAGCCATCTCTCTTATTAGACTAGTCACCATGGCCAACTTCTCAAGCTCTACACATAGCAGCTGTAGTGGTTGTTCTTGGCAGTAGCTCCCATACTCACCCACATCTCTCACTCTCTAACTTTCTCCTTCTCTCTCTAGTTCTCAAAATACAAGTTTCTCTCCAATCCATTCTTGTTTGATACTAACTCAAAACCAACAATTCTTCCTTCAATACTTGATCTTCAAGCCCATCAACAATCTTCACAAAACCCACTAACCATCATCTTTCAAACCCCCAAACCATAGCTCCATAGCAACATTTAGCCCATTTCAAAAACCACCTCATCAAGCCCATATCAACAAAAACCCAAACCGTCATCCTTCAAACCCAGATTTTTTGAATCATTATGGCATCAAGGTTTTTGACAATTACCTCTTTAAGCTTGGGGAGCACAATGATGGCAGTGGCAATTGGCGTAGTTTTTGTGGTTGGCCATGGATGTTAAGATTAGAGAGGGTTTAGGTGTCAGAATTAGAGAGAGAAGGAGAAACTTTTAGAGAGAGAGAAAGAAAGAGGGAAGTCAGTGTGGTACCCACTATCAGGGACGACAACAGCAACTGGTGATGGACAGAGCATGGTGATGATCATATTTGTGAGAGAGAGAGAGAGAGAGAGAGAGAGAGAGAGAGAGAGAGAGAGAGAGAGAGAAGCTTGGTGTTTGGCAAGGAGTGATTGTGTGTGTCACCTTTATTCATTAATTTGTACAATGCTAATGTGGCACACTAGGATTAGTGAGTGTAAAATATAGGTTTTCCAAAACATTCTTACCAAATTCAGACTCTAACCAAAATGGATAAGACCAGATGTTAAACTTTTTTGAATCACTAGTAACTATTTGACACAAAATAAAGAGTAGCAAGCACAACACACCTAATCAACTGCTTTAGGAAAAACAAGAAGGGAACGTTGATGGTGAGTGTGGCATGGTGACTACATATATATATATATATATATATTTTTTTTTTTTGATAATAAACTGTAGAAAATTTTATATCATATTGAAAGCAAGTGATACATCATGGAGAAGAGTTTGCTCCATAAAGCAAGGAGTCTCTTTAATCTATACAGAGAAATCTTCAATGTCAAAGGCATGTTTTGCTAATAACTGTATGGGCCTATTGCCCTGCCTTCCTACATGGTTAAACTCTACACGGCGAAATTCATGTGATGCAGCAAGGGAGCTATATACCAACGCAGCAACAGCAATAAGGGGAGGCGAGCTCTCCTTCAAAGCATTGACCAAGGTCAGAGAGTCTGATTCCAGTATAAAGTCCTAGATGAGTAAGTCTTTTGCAAACTACACAGCAAGCTCTATAGCTTTATAGCTTCAGCCTCAATCACACCATGGGGGGCTAAAATCTTCTTGCTACAAGCCCCAATCACTCTGCCACCCTCGTCGTGAATAAGAACACCCACACCAGATGATCTCTGAGCTGCAAAGACTACCCCATCTACATTGATTTTGAAAGGCCACAAACTGAATGACCCCTTGTGATTAAACCAATTAATTAATTAGCCAAGTTATTAATTAATCAATTTATCATGCAAACGCGTGGAAGCACACACAAATCACTAATAAACTAATTATGCAGCGGAAAATAAATAATTCGGTGATTTGTTTACGAATGGGGAAAACCCTTACGGCAAAAACCCCACCGGGTGATTTTTAGGTCACTACTCCCGAAACTCCACTATTATCAAATCAAGCGGTTACAAGTAAAGGAATCCCAAGTACCTTACCAACCTACAGTTAAACCCTTACCCTAATACCCAATTGGACTTGATCTGTAGTGACAATTCCCACCTTTAATGCACGACTCCTAAGTACGTGACTAACCAATGCGCGAATTCCAGTACACGACTTCAAACACCAACTTAGAAGGAGAGGTTGGCTGCAAAGTTCTTCAGTTCATCCTACAAGATAAAGATCAGGAAGATGCTTGGTCACAAAACCCTTTGGTGCAAATACACAGCAACTTCTTCAGAGAAGATGAACTAGGTCAAGAACTTCGTCTTTGATCACAATTTGCTTGAACAGAGTTTGCTCAATGCTTGTGCAACTTGTGTATAGTTTGACGGCTCTTCAAACAATCCTTTTATATGTTTAGGGTTAGGAGAAAAGAAGGCCCAAAAGCATATTCACGGATCCCAAGAAATCAGATCAGAAAATTTGATTTTATAATTCTCGACAGATAACAGGTGTCGATGAGCTATCGAGCAAGTATCAAGCTTTAATGATTTTGCATTTCAGCTTGTTTTTCTTGGACAGACTTGATGACTTCAACACTTGATCTTGAAACCTTGTTTCTTGAAGTATTAAAAACACCTAGAACTACCCAATTACAAGTAGAGTGTGTTTTGTCAAAGAATTAGCCAATTTACGTAAATAAATGACATATGTTCTTAACAAGTGAAAACACATATGTCCTAACAGATTTTGTACGAGTTTGTGGGGGGTGGAGACCAAACAGTAGGGAGCTTCTTTTCCTGCCTCGTCGTGACAACAACACAAGATTGGTATTCCCCCAAGTAGTCCAGGGCCCCTTTGATAATTGCCATCTCATTTTTCCTCATACCACCATTCTTAACCTCGTTCCTATTTGTCCATAGCTTTCATGAGATCATAATTATTTTCTCAATTATCTCTTGGTCCCATTTTGCCACCATCACCGCATGCCACTATAGGTCCATGAATGAGTGAAATTGGAGATCCTTCTTCACAGGGAGGATATTTGACAGTACCCAGATCTCTCGGACCCTTGGGCATTCCCAAAACAAATCACCCGAGGACTCTACATCCTCCTAACATTCCTCACAACAGCTATCTGTTAGGTTTTAAGGTCTTAGGATTTTATGTATTTAGAACCTAATTTGTAATGTTGGCAAACCATGATCAAAACAATGTGTTTAGTCTTGTTTAGGCTTGCTCAAAGTTGGTTTAATTTTGTAAAGTTGGAATCGAGAGACTGCAGAAGCATTGGAGCTTCTCGGCCTGGCTTGATCGATCGAGAATGTAATTCTCGATCGATCGAAAATCGGCCCAGATGCGTTTTTCTGCAGAATTCCAACTCAGCCCTAACTCTTTAAACGTCTAGGTTTTTATGTTTTTGCCCTAGGTATATAAGGCAAACCCTAGCTACGTTTTTCAGAGTTGCACAAGTTGTGTTGTTGCTCATACATTGCTGTTTTGTGTAAATCTCTTGTGAGATCTAGAGGAGCTTTCCTTTACACATAACTTAGGGTTTTCAAGATTAAGATTCTTCTACATCTTGATGATCAACTTGGTTGCTGCCATTGGAACTTAAAGATTAACAAGTGAGGAGCTTGTACCAGATTGAAGGAAGACAAAAGAAAGAAGTAGTCCGTGGATTCGGAGCCTGCGCGTGGTCGTGTCAGGAAGTTACTACTGGTGGGTAGCATTAGGAAGTCAAGCGGGGTTGCTTGTAAGTCCTCTTGTAACAACTTCAATTCTTTCTTAGTGGATTCCGTTTTGCCTTGAGGATCGGTGGGTAAAATCCTCCCCAGGTTTTTTACCGGTTTGGTTTTCCTGGGTGATCATATCACTGTGTTATTTACTTTCCGCTGCTTTATATGTTTACATGCATGATATGATTTTGTAATTGTTTTAACCTAGAATTGCTTAATTTGACTAAGTAAAAACTTGGCTAATTAATCTAGGCTACGCAATTTGTTTGTGGTTTAAGGGGTTTAAACCCTGTCAAGTGGTATCAGAGCAGGTTGCTCTTTTGTTTGAGATTTTCATCTCTGAGCTGATCCTTGACCCCTACTGTCATGGAGCATGGACACTCTTTGTTTGTTCCTCCACATTTTGATGGGAACAATTATGCCTACTGGAAAGTAAGGATGAAAGCATTCCTGAAATCCATTGATGAGAGAGTTTGGAACTCGGTGGAATATGGTTGGGAGAAGCCCACTACTCCTGTGAGTGAGTGGCAAACTTCTCAAAAAGAAGCAGCTGCATTTAATAGCAAAGCTATGAATGCCATTTTTAATGCTGTTTCAATGGAGGAATTTAAGAGGATCTCTAATGTTGAGGTTGCTCATACTGCTTGGAAAATCCTCCAAACTGTGCATGAGGGCACAAAGGCTGTTAAAATAAATAAATTGCAGCAATTAACTTCTAGGTTTGAAAGCATTAGAATGTCTGATGATGAAACCTTTGATGAGTTTTATGCTAAACTCAATGACATTGTTAATTCTGCTTATAATTTGGGTGAAGTCTATGATCAACCTAAAGTTGTTAGGAAGATACTTAGATCCTTAACTGAAGACTTTAGACCCAAAGTGACAGCCATTACTGAAAGTAAGGATGTTGACTCCATCCCTGTGGATGAGCTTGTAGGATCTCTTCAGTCCTATGAGTCTGACCTTCCCAAGACTGCCAAATCCAAATCAATGGCTCTTAAGTCTGTTGATGATGTTGAAGCTGGTGGATTTGATGATGAGCTCTCTCCTACGGAGATAGCTTACCTTGCCAAGAACTTTAGAAATTTTCTTAGAAATACAAACAGGAAGGCAAGGAATACCAACACTGCTGAACCTAGAAACTTTAGGAAGAATGATCCCACTAAGGTTAACAATTTTGAAAAACCTAGAGAACAAGTAGGTCAATCTTCTAATAACTCTTTGGGTCCTCAGTGTTATGGTTGTCAAGGGTATGGTCATGTCAAATCTGAATGTCCTACTTTCTTGAGGAATAAGGGTAAAGCTATGGCTGTAACCCTTAGTGATAATGAGGTTTCTGATGATGAGTCCGGTTGTGACGAAGATGGAAACTTCATTGCTTTCACTGCTACTGCTGAAGTAGATGAAAGCTTATCTGCTGAGGAGAACCCTGCTGATGGGGAACTCTCTGAAGATGCAGATCTTCAAGAGGCCTATAACAAACTTTGCAAAATTGCTGCAAAGGATGCTATGAAAGTTGATCTAGGCCTGAAGAAAATTGATGCTCTTGAGCTTGAAAAGAAGAACTTGCTTGTAAAACTTTTTGATGCTAATGATCTTTTGAACAATGTTAAATCTGAAAATATGCTTTTGCTTGATAAAGTTAGAACTTTGGAACATGATTTATCTGTTGCTAGATCTGTTAGTTCTAAACTTGATCACATGCTGAATGTTCAAAAGTATCCTTCTGATAAAGCTGGGTTAGGATATGTTGAAAGCATCTTTAATTCTGGACCCCATTCTACTGTCTTTGTTCCTTCGTCTTCTTTTTCTGAACCTCTTGTGAGTGAGGTTGTGAGTGAAACCATTAAACCCCCTGTGTGTGAGGTTGTTAAACCTGTAGGAGTTTCACCACCAAAGAAGATTAGGGTAGACTTAAACGAATCCAAACCTAAGGAGCCTACCAAACCTAAGGACAAGATGCATGGTAAACCTGCTTGGGTTTGTCATTATTGTGGTAAGTCTGGACATATCCGTCCTAACTGTTACAAGCTTCAAGCTGATAAGAGAGCAAAAAGACCAAAAGTGCCTGTGCCTCAAGCACAAGATCCTATGGCACTAATTGGTGAATTGGTAAAGGCGTTAAACCTTTATTCCAATTCTGGAGTTGGGAATCACTCTAATGTGAATAAGAACTCCAATGCTCGGGGTGCATCTAAAAAGTTTTGGATGCAAAAGACTCGTACTAACTGAGTCTTTCTGACATGGTCCTTATGCTTCATTGCTCTATTCTGTTGTGACCATTGTTATTTGGTTTTTGTGTTTTTCTTTTGTTCTAGGACTTGCATTGCATTACATACATGCATTTCATTCTAGGATTTATTTGTTTTCTCTTTTAATAATAAAAAAAAAAAAAAAAGGGGAAAGCAAAATCTTTGTTGAACACTATTTTTTCTTGATTTCTTGAAAACAAGGTTGGTCATTCTTTTTACACATGTCATGTCTAGTGTACCTTGTTTAACTTGGATGAGCTTATTTACTGCACTTAACTAGTTGAAACTTTGTAGTGCATGTTGTGTGGGAAAGATGTGTGTGGTTCTCAATCACTTTGCCTTAATCATGAAGTCACTTGTTTTTGACTGTCGGACTTGATTCTTTTGAGAAAGGCATAAATAACCATCTCACCACTGTTCACTAGCCAATCATGAACACCTTAGTGCATATCATAAGATTTTGTGCTCGAGAAAGTGTAGCACATGCACAAAAAGAACATAAGGTGTAGCCTCAAATTAATTTAAAAACTGGTGTGTACTATTAGGCTTGATGCCAATTCACTTAATTCAAACCGGTGTGTACTATTAGGCTGAATGCCAAATCATATAAATAAGAGGCAATAATGCAAGAAACTTACATGATTGCAAGCTTTTGTTCTAGGAGATGTGGGAGTTATAGGATGTAACTCTTTAGGTGATAGTCTCTTTTAATTCTATGTGATGAATTGTGTAGACTTTGTGCTTGATTGCTATTCACATATCACCTCACATGTATCTCAAGTCTTTGCTAGTTTCACACACTTCACAAGTTACTCTGTGTTAAACACTGTACATGTTAGTGTGTGTGTCCTTGGTTTGACCACCCAAGTTTAAAAATATCTTGAGATTTGTGCACAACATTCTTGTTGCTTGAGAAAATTAATTTGGAAGACAATTAAAACTTGTGTTTGGGAGATTTGGGTTTAAAATTTTGGGTTTTTGAAGATGCATTCCATTTCATACTCATGCATTTTGTTTTCAATGTACAAGTGCTTTGAGGAGTTGTTTTCAAAATTAGGTTTGCAATTTTTCAAAAGTATGTTTTTCCCCAAAATTTAGTGTGCCTCTGCCTATTTCGATCGATCGAATGTATTCTTCGATCAATCGAAAAAGTGCCTCAGAAAGTGCTAAAACATCTGTCACTTTCGATCGATCGAATGTAATTCTCGATCGATCGAACATCGTGAATATGCTTTTTAAAAAGGAGGAAATCTGACTTTTCAAGAACTATTTCAAATCTTTTTCAAACCTTTTTCTCTCTCCGACGAGGCAAGTCAAAAGATTCAAGTTTTTGTCGTTTTCTTCCGATCTTTTTGCATAATCTCTCTCTCCTCAAGCCGGTATGTCCTTAATACCCTTGCTTTTCAGTTTATTTACTTGATTTCATGCATTTTTCATGCATTTTAGGAGGAGATTTTCGGAACTTTCTTTTTGGGATTTTTGTTAATTCGGACCATATTGTTTGTAATTGATCAATGAGTTTTGATGGGGACACTATATAAACATGTTCTTGAGTGATTAATTTGATCAATTTGAAGTTTTGTGAAAAATTGAAATTTTTAGGGTTTATAATTGGTCCGAATTGGGGCTTTTTGTGCAATTGGGTTTAATTGATGAAATTGGCTTGTGTAATTGATGCAATTGGTTATTATAAATTGTTTGCAATAGTTTATAATGATTGGTTCATCAATTTGGTACAAAAATTTTCAAGTTGTTCTCAAATTTTTAGGGTTTTTGTTAAGAAACTCCATGTTCAAGCCAATTTTATGAATTAGAACTTCAATTGATCCTGATTACTACATTAGTTCATGCATCATAACATTGCTAATGTTCATGCATCATATAGAATTTTACTTCTATATTTTTTTTGTGTGCTAACTTGCAGTCTGCCTTTGGTTTTTGTGTGTTTGTTCTTTTTGGTTTTCTCTTTGTGTCTCTGTCCTTTTCCTTAGCACCATGCCTAGGAAGACTAGAGCTCGTAGGACCCTTCCCACTCCTACTCCTTCCCCTCCCTCTTTTGATAGTGAGCGGTTCCCTAGTGAGAAAAACCAAGAGCTTTATGACACTTTAAACATTAAGAGGAAGATATGGGCTGAGCGGTCTGTCTCTTTAGATGAGCTTGATCCTGCCATTAGGGCAAATTTTGAGCGTAGGGGTTGGCTTCCCTTGTTTGCTATGTCTGACCCTCCTCCTCCTGCTACCTTGATTCGAGAGTTCTACTCGAACATCTCGATCCGCGTCTATGATTCCAACACCCTTGTTCGGAGTTGGATACGAGGCGTAGAGTACTCCATTACTCCTCAGGTAGTGGCTGATACTCTTGAGGTACCTTTAGTTAGGGATCCTGTCTATCCCTATGATGAGTCACCCGAGTTGAGTGATGTCATATCATACATCACTGGGTCATCTATCCAGTGGAGTTCTGATCCTCGGATCACTTCTGCTGAGCTTCCTGAGACTACCTATCTTTTCTCTAGGATAGCATGTCACTCACTCTGGCCCATTTCTCATCTGCACACCATTCCTCTTGAGAGGTGTGTTTTTCTGTACGCTCTTGTTACAGATGCTCCTATGAGTTTTCCTCATCTTTTTCTTCGTTCTTTGAACGAAGTTTATAGGAGTTCATCTACTGCTCATGCTCTCGTTCATCCTATTTTCATTCATAGGATTTTATTATATCTAGGTTTAGAGGACTTCCTTGCTTCTGAGCCTGTTCATGTCATCGGTCCTATTGGTGCGTCTTTCCTTAGACAAAGGGCTGCTCATCTTCGAGCTGGTTCTAAACACCCTAGGTCTGATCCCTCTTCTAGCACTCCTCCTCCTCCTTCATCTTCTACAGGTCTTGCTGGTGAGGATACTCATGATTCAGTTGGTGCTGCTGCGGATGCTGCTGCTGCTGCTGTTCCTCCACCTCCTGCGGCTGACTTTGATGTTCGTCGTACTTTGGAGACTGTCATGACCGTTCAGGCGGCTCATGGTCAGATTTTGGTGGACTTGCTGGACGAGATGCGTGCTCTGCGAGCTGATCTTGCACGTCTTCATTCACCTTCACCACCACCTTTTGATGGCGACTTTTGATTACCCTTTGGCATTCCGTCACAAAAAGGGGGAGATATTTTGACACTTGTAGGGGAGTTTTGTACTTTTTGAGGAGATTTTGTAGTTAGGGGGAGACATATAGTTAGGGGGAGACATATGTTTAGCATGGGATATTTTTTGTGGAGTTTAGTAGATTGTATCTAGGTGCTTCACTTTGTATATCATTTTTGAGGATATTCATGTTAGGGGGAGTAACATTGATATAGAAACATTGATTGATATATTGATATACATGTTTTCTTTTGATTCTTGTTGACTTATGATTCATTGCTTATTGATTTATATTCATGAGTTGATTCATTGATATATATCTTTATTTTGAGTTGTGTGAATCTTACAAGAATATTATACCTGTTTATATACTATTTTCTGCCACACATGCGTTTATGTGTTTGTTGAGTATTTCAGGAATATACAGGTTGATTCAACGAAGCTGCTGTCTACACTTGCAACCGATGGATAATAGTTAGGTTGAACTGAGCATTATTTTGTAAAGGGCTTTTATACTTGTACACTTTGAGCTTTTAATTTGTGTTTTGTCACGGATTGCCAAAGGGGGAGTTTGTTAGGTTTTAAGGTCTTAGGATTTTATGTATTTAGAACCTAATTTGTAATGTTGGCAAACCATGATCAAAACAATGTGTTTAGTCTTGTTTAGGCTTGCTCAAAGTTGGTTTAATTTTGTAAAGTTGGAATCGAGAGACTGCAGAAGCATTGGAGCTTCTCGGCCTGGCTCGATCGATCGAATGTAATTCTCGATCGATCGAAAATCGGCCCAGATGCGTTTTTCTGCAGAATTCCAACTCAGCCCTAACTCTTTAAACGTCTAGGTTTTTATGTTTTTGCCCTAGGTATATAAGGCAAACCCTAGCTACGTTTTTCAGAGTTGCACAAGTTGTGTTGTTGCTCATACATTGCTGTTTTGTGTAAATCTCTTGTGAGATCTAGAGGAGCTTTCCTTTACACATAACTTAGGGTTTTCAAGATTAAGATTCTTCTACATCTTGATGATCAACTTGGTTGCTGCCATTGGAACTTAAAGATTAACAAGTGAGGAGCTTGTACCAGATTGAAGGAAGACAAAAGAAAGAAGTAGTCCGTGGATTCGGAGCCTGCGCGTGGTCGTGTCAGGAAGTTACTACTGGTGGGTAGCATTAGGAAGTCAAGCGGGGTTGCTTGTAAGTCCTCTTGTAACAACTTCAATTCTTTCTTAATGGATTCCGTTTTGCCTTGAGGATCGGTGGGTAAAATCCTCCCCAGGTTTTTTACCGGTTTGGTTTTCCTGGGTGATCATATCACTGTGTTATTTACTTTCCGCTGCTTTATATGTTTACATGCATGATATGATTTTGTAATTGTTTTAACCTAGAATTGCTTAATTTGACTAAGTAAAAACTTGGCTAATTAATCTAGGCTACGCAATTTGTTTGTGGTTTAAGGGGTCTAAACCCTGTCACTATCCATCACAATCTTCGGTCTAATCATATTTTCCTTTGTAGGCAAAATATTTTTACATGCTCTCCAAGTGAAATGACGGACTTTGTGTGGAACATTCACCTGCCAAATGTATTTCCAAAATTTCCTTAAATTGCTATCATCCGATACTGTCCCAAAGGTAGACCCCAAGTGCATTTCCATAGCAATCTTGTATGTGCTTCTCACCGTGAACATCCCATTTGCTGTTGGAGCCCATACCTGCCTGTGCTCTGGCAGCTTGGTGCTCAATGCAATTCCTAGTATTGTATCCACTTAATGGGGTAGAAATAAGTGTTGGATAAGCTCTGTTTTCCATGTCCCCTTCTCTGCATTTATTATTGTGTCCATTGTGGCATTTGAGGGTAGGCCTAAGGGAGGAGATGTTACCTTATAAGTAAACAGAGAAGGCAGCAATTTCTCTTTCCAAATCTGTATGCAATGACCATTACCCACTTGCCATCTTACCCCCTTCTTCACGACTTATTGAGCTGCTCTCAGACTTCTCCAAGCAAAGGAAGGATTACACCCCAAACCAGCATGAACAAAGTCACAATTTGGGAAGTATCTCACTTTGAAAACTCTGTATAGTAGAGATCTTGGCCCGATTACAACCTCCATCCTTGTTTGGCCAACAATGCCAAATTGAACTGTTTAAGTTGTTTGAATCCCATACCTCCACAGGCCTTCGGCGCACACAATTTTTCCCAACTGATCCAAGCCATCTTACACTCCTCTTTGCATTGCCCCTACCAAAAATTTCTGATCAGACTAGTCATCTCATCACAAAGGGAATCAGGGATTTTGAAGCAACTCATGGTATATGTAGGTATAGCTTGTGCTACTGCCTTAATCAACACTTCCTTCCCAGCTTTTGAGAGTAACTTTTCTTTCCATCCCACCAACTTTCTAGCCAACGTTTCCTTTATTTTGCCCTATTAGAGAGGGAAGGCCCAAGTACTTTTCGTGTTATTTGACCACACAGCTTGCCATTTATTCTAATAGAGTAGGTGACCGTAGAGATACATTGTGACAAAAGGCTTTTCCATCTAAGGTGAAAGCCCAATTTCTCCATGATCTTGTCCAAACACCTCCATTCCACCCTATCGTAGGCTTTGCTCATATCGATCTTTAAAGGCATCTCACCATTGACCCTTCCTCTTTTTTGGTTAATATGGTGCATCATCTTGAATGCCACCAGAACATTATTAACAAAAATGCTCTAAGAATCACTAATGATAAAAGGTAGAATCTTCTTGAGCCTATTTGCCAGAGTTTTTTATGCCAATATATAGACCACATTACATAAACTAATTGGTCTATATTCAGTCGTTTTCTTCGAGTTCTTTGTCTTAGGAATCAATACAATATGAGTATCATTAAATTTTGGAGGAATGATCCCTAAGTTTAAGAAATCCAAAACAATTTTAGTAACTATCCTACCCACCACAAGCTAGAAATGTTGAAAGAAAAGATGTGGCATATCGTCAGGGCTTGAGGCTTTCAACAGGTACATTTGCTTCAATGCTCTATATACCTCTTCTGCTTGCAAATCCCTGGTCAGCCTTGCATTCATTGCCTTAGATACTTTTGGTTGAACTACCTCCATCATTTCTAAGAAATCCGATGGGTTTGATGAGGTGAATAAATCAAAATAGTAATCCACAAACACCCTTTCAATATCCCTACATTCTTTCTACCAAACCTCATTTGTGTCACAGACCACTTCAATCAAATTCTTTTGAAATCGTGATGAAGCTTTAGCATGGAAAAACCCGGTATTGTGATCTCCGGCTTGGAACTAGTTCAGTCTAGCCCATTGCTTCCACATCGTACTTTCCCTGTCTAGCCAGCAATTAAGCTCTATCCTTGTTTCTCTAAGGTTTTTGTTTTTGTTTGGGGATGATGGTTGTCTTTCTAGCCACTCCAGTTCCTTCTGAAATTCAGCAATTTTTTTGCCCGCATGCCCAAAAACGTTTTGATTCCTCTCTTCTAATTTTGGTCTGCACTCCTCTATACATCGCACCATTGGAAAATCGGAGCTAGAGATCAGCCCCTCATTCCACGCATCAGAGACCACCTAATCACAACAGGCATCATTTACCCACATGGATTCAAACCAAAAGAGCTTCTTTTGCTTTTTCTTCTTTGGCTTGTGAAGGAAGGATAGTAGCAGAGGGCTGTAGTCAAATACTAAGGAGGATTTGTGGAATACTTTCGCTATTGGAAACAACGCAAACCAGTCTTGAGTGGCCAACAGCCTATCAAGTCTCTCTCTGATTTGGGAGCCATCATGTCTCTGATATAGCCACGTGTATTTTGGTCCCACAAAGCCCACCTCTCTTAAGCAGCAGAAGTCAATTGCCTCTTTGAATTAGGCCATCTATTTATTGGGCCTTATAGCTCCCCCTTCCTTCTCACTAGAGCATAAGATCTCATTAAAATCTCCTATTATAAGCCATGGTAATGGATAAAGCCCACTAAGCTCCTTTAGTAGCTTCCATGATTCGGCCTATAGAGCTGTGTCCAGGTTTACGTAAAACCCAGTTAATGCCACTAACTGAGACTGCCTCCTCCTCTCACAACTGCATCAATATGAGACAAAGAGGATTTCTTTACCTCCACTTTGACATCACACTTCCAAAACAACGCTAAACCACCACTAAGGCCATTACTAGGAGCAACAAAAATTTGTTTTAAACCACATTGATTTGGTACCATGGTCATCCAATCTTCATCTGATTTAGTTTCCATCAAAAAAAAAAATTGTGGGATCTTCTATCCTAATTACCTTTTTTAAGACATTAACTGTCTGAGGGTTCCCAAGCCCTCAACAGTTCCAACTTGAAAAACTCATTGGACCCGGGCAGGGTTGCTCTGCAACCTCTACCAATCCCAAATGTGTAGCAAATAGCACACTTAATTTCTTTGTTTCCTCATCTACCTTCAGCTTTTTTTCTTTGTCTACAATCATATCTCCCTGGCAGCCCATCATCTTGGTTTTTCGTTTTAGGCCTTCCACTTCCTCTAGGCTATCAACATTCATGTCTTTGTTGGGCTTATTGGTCAATCTTCTATCCAAGACAAATGTGTAGCAATGGCCCTTTTTTTGCTGATTATTTAAGGAAGGCCCCTTACCACTTTTGTCTTGGATAGTTGCTCTTTTTGAAGTCCTCCCTTTCTCAGCTTTCACACCCTTCTTATTCTCCACATTTTTTGCCCATCCCATTGCAAAACACTTCTTCCCATTCTCCCAAACCTGAGCGGCACAATTTTGAAATTTATGTTCCTTAATTTGACCCTTTAAGCACTTAGTGAAGTCATCTAGAGACTCGTGTCTATTAGTTTTCGAGCTTTTACCCTTAATCTCTTGGATAATATCCTCAACTATGGGATTTGAACTTTGTTTTGTATCCGCTAACTTCCTGTCAATATCCATGATAATAGCTTCGAAGTCTGTGAGGCTTCTACCTTCCTCTGAATTTCCACTACTCATGCCTTGATTCAGCACGACACCTTCCTGCACTTGCCATGTTTTTCACGCCAGTTCCATCATCGGTTGGTCCTCCCACCCTTCTCCAGCCTTCGCCTCTTTGTACCCTAAAAGCAGAGGATAGGTTGAGCATTCCCTCCGCTGTGTATCACCATTTTCTGTGTTAGGATTAGTACCCTTAAATCCTATTGTATGATGTTATGTATGATATTAAGTGTGACATTATGTATGACTTAATATTGTGATTGATAAAGTTGTTTTATTATTATCTAAAAATAATGGTAACATGAATATTTGAACATTATCATATAGTCCATGAGATGCATAGTATGTAATTTATGTGAAAAGTCATAGAAGATATAAATCACAGGTTCTTTGTAAACTCAAAATTTTAGTTCGTAGTCGGTGATGAAATTGGGTGTTTCATCTGCGAAAATTATAACATATCAACTAGAATGATTTGTCTTGATCATGGAAGTGGAGATTTCTAGTTAATGTGTTGATATGTTTTAATAGTTAAGACATATTGAACTAGATCACTGTGAGATTTATTATTCTCCTAATGACTGTCAAATGAATAATAAATCTCACAACTTATATTTACATGAACACTTAATCTTGAGAGAATAATGGACTTGATCATGAAGTGTAGGTTGCTTTGATATATAAGGAGTGAGATCTAAAGTAACGGTCAAAACCTCAATATGTTGGGCAGCCACATTTAATGTTGATGGAACATATATTCTCAAAATGTAATTCATAGTCTCTAAACGGAGATACAAAATATTCTCTTGAGATAAGTTTAATAGGTTTGTTATTCAGAATGTTAGGATTAACTACTTTAGTAAATAGTTACAAAAGTACATATTTATGAAATTGGATTTCATAAATATATGATGAATAACTTAAAGGATTAAACTAGGTACTCAAGGATTAAGATGTAGTAATTTACAATGTGGCAATCTATATTCATGACTTTGTGTTACTACGAATATTTTATGATGGGGTTGCATGTACAATAAAGTCTTGAGATATAATTTATTAATAAGGCCTAGAGTGCAATTATATTTATATAGTGGTATTAAATATAATTAATGGTAACTTTTGACTTGTCAAGAATTGATAGAAAAACCCAAGGCCCATTGGAGCTAGTGTCTTATTTGTTCCCTTTTGGTCCCACTCCAAACAACATACTAAAGCCCAATTGGAAAGGCCTAAAAGGCTAGCCCAATTGGATAATCAGTTATTAGGAGAAAAACATACAGAATTTTTGGAACAACAAGTTACATGAAATAGTATGTATATGAGTGTTGGACATTCATTCATTCTCTCTAGAACATACACATATAATTGATTAAGGGACCACACTTCTGGGGCATCAAGTGAAATTGGAGTGAAGATTAAAAGTGTTCCTAAGTGCTTCTAATCTTTGGTTTTGAATTTCATTGCATCAAGGTACACTCTCTTGTTCTTATATTCTGAAACTTACATAGCACATGTTATCGATTGCGAATGAAGTAGATCCGTTAATTTTCCGCTACGTACATTCATATTTCCATCAAATCATACCAAAGCGGTCTTAAATTTCCAATCTACATAACATGTTTTGTGAGTTTTAGAATTAGAGATAATAGTTTCATGATGTTAGAAGATTATATATATATATATATATATAATTTTTTGCATAGTTGTTGAAACTATGTTTTGATGAAAACTGATATTGATGTTATGATGTTGTTTAAATTTGAATTTATGTATGTTAAATTGAACTTTAAGGCTATAGCATCAATGGAATTCAGTTTTGATATCAAATTCCATCTATCATGTTCATATGGTGGTTGTTTATTCATGAAAACCGTTGAAAACTGTTCAGATTTTTCCTTCAAAAATTAAAAACATGAGTTTTTCGCGAGTAACTTTCTCACGAAATTACTCACGAAAAATTCCTTTGAAGCACAAAAGTTTTCGCGGGTAAGCTTTACTTGCAAAATAGTCATGAGACAATTGCGAAAGTTTCTATTTGAATTTTGTGTTTTCACTATTTTACCTTAACTCATTTTCGCGAGAAGAGTTTCGTCACGAGATTCTTGCGAAAATGCCACTGAAGGGAATTTTAAATTTTTTCCAAATGTTTTCAAATGTATAAAGTGCAAGGCTGTGTGTGATTAGTTTACACATATTTACAAAATAAAAACCTTTAATTTAAAACATCTAGTGGGAGAGAGATACAAGGGTTGGATCTCACAGCCTCCATTGTCGGTTCATAGAAGTGTGAAATATGTACTTTGTCTTTGCTTCGAGTTTAGCATTCCATGTAAGGAGTATTTATTTCATGGTACTACAGGATTGAATTTCTTCGTTTATAGTGGTTTGATCAAACACCTTGTCTTAGATTCGAGCTTTGCATTCCATGCGAAGAGTTTTTTGTATCATGGTACTACAAAATAAGCCTGTTAAGGGGATGAAATGTGGCTACACATGATTCTAGACAATGGTATACACTAGAGTAAATATTATAGTATCCTCTATGCTGAATTCTTACTATTATTATTCAGAGGCCGAATGTATAACGACATATTCTTAGTGTTTGATAAGAGTTATTATGTTAATACTAGTAATGAGAATAATTCTCAATCAATCATAGTATTTTATATTCACTCTATGCTGAGGGATATTGAATATGGGATTGGATTGTCGTTGCATATATTATATTATGGTTTTATTAAGGTTCCATGCTATATGTTTATATGTTAAATTGATAATGTCCAGAATACTTATAATATTCATGTTTATTATTTTCAGATTTGAACACGGCATCATTTAGCCCACTTGTTATTATTCTTAATCAAAACAAACTGATTGGATCCAACTATGTTGACTGGAAAAGAAATTTGGACATTGTTCTTACAGCTAAAAAGCACAAATATGTGCTTACTCAACTATGTCCTAGCTTTCCTTCATTAGATGCTCATCTTGAGGAAAAACAGCGATATGATTGTAGCAAAAATCTAATGAAATGGCCAAGTGCTACATCCTAGCATCTATCTCAAATGTTTTACAGCATCAAATCCAGGATGTAGAACTTGCTTCGGACATTATGTTAAGTCTAAAGGAGATGTTCGGTGAGCAAAGTTGTTCTGCAAGGCAAGAAACCATGAGACAAATTTATAATACCAAAATGGCTGAAGGCAATTCAGTGAGAGAGCATTGTCTTACAATGATCTCTAACCTGAATACACTCGAAGTTTCAGGTGTTGATATTGATGGAGAATCCCAAGTGGATATGATACTCCAGTCACTATCCGAATCATTCAAGGAATTCAGACTCAATTATAGTATGAACAAAAAGATTTATTCTTTTTCTAAATTAATGAATAAATTGGTAGCGGTGGAAGGCATTCTTTGTACTTCTAGTGTTAATGCTAATATGGCTGAAGCTTCTACTTCTCAACCTAAGTCGAAAGGCAAGGGTAAGAAGAAGAAGAAGAAGGACTTCACCAAGCAAGATGGTAAACAAATTATATTAGGAGTTGCCGACAAAGGAAAGAAGATCAAAGGAAAGTGTTTCCATTGTAGTGAGAAAGGACATTGGAAGAGGAATTGTGAAAAATTCAAGGCTGCCAATAATAAGAGTATAAAAAGTTCATTCCTCCTTGTACAAATCATATCTGTAATTCTTTGTAGAGGTTCCAAGAGACCAGAAAGCTTAATAAAGGGGAATTGTTTCTTACTTTGGCTTATGGGAGCAAGATTCCGGTTGTAGCTGTTGGAGTGTTTAATTTATGCTTTAAGTCTAGGGTTTTAATATTGGAAGACTATTTATATGTACCTTGACAGGGTTTAGACCCCTTAAACTATAACCAGATTGCGTAGCCTAGATTAATTAGCCAAGTTTTTACTTAGTCAAATTAAGCAATTCTAGGTTAAAACAATCACAAAATCATATCATGCATGTAAAACATATAAAGCAGCGGAAAGTAAATAACACAGTGATATGATCACCCAGGAAAACCAAACCGGCAAAAAACCTGGGGAGGATTTTACCCACCGATCCTCAAGGCAAAACGGAATCCACTAAGAAAGAATTGAAGTTGTTACAAAAGGACTTACAAGCTACCCCGCTTGACTTCCTAATGCTACCCACCAGTAGTAACTTCCTGACACGACCACGCGCAGGCTCCGAATCCACGGACTACTTCTTTCTTTGTCTTCCTTCAATCAGGTACAAGCTCCTCGCTTGTTAATCTTTAAGCTTCAAAGGGCAGCAACCAAGTTGATCATCAAGATGTAGAAGAATCTCAATCTTGAAAACCCTAAGTTATGTGTAAAGGAAAGCTCCTCTAGATCTCACAAGAGATTTACACAAAACCGCAATGTATGAGCAACAACACAACTTGTGCAACTCTGAAAAACGTAGCTAGGGTTTGCCTTATATACCTAGGGCAAAAACATAAAACCCTAAACGTTTAAAGAGTTAGGGCTGAGTTGGAATTCTGCAGAAAAACGCATCTGGGCCGATTTTCGATCGATCGAGAATTACATTCGATCGATCAAGCCAGGCCGAGAAGCTCCAATGCTTCTGCAGTCTCTCGATTCCAACTTTACAAAATTAAACCAACTTTGAGCAAGCCTAAACAAGACTAAATACATTGTTTTGATCATGGTTTGCCAACATTACAAATTAGGTTCTAAATACATAAAATCCTAAGACCTTAAAACCTAACAAACTCCCCCTTTGGCAATCCGTGACAAAACACAAATCAAAAGCTCAAAGTTTACAAGTATAAAAGCCCTTTACAAAATAATGCTCATAAACAAAAGTTCAACCTAACTACTATTCATCGGTTGCAAGTGTAGACAGCAGCTTTGTTGAATCAACCTGTATATTCCTGAAATACTCAACAAACACATAAACGCATGTGTGGCAGAAAATAGTATATAAACAGGTATAATATTCTTGTAAGATTCACACAACTCAAAATAAAGATATATATCAATGAATCATAAGTCAACAAGAATCAAAAGAAAACATGTATATCAATATATCAATCAATGTTACTCCCCCTAACATGAATATCTCCAAAAATGATATACACAGTGAAGTACCTAGATACAATCTAATAAACTCCACAAAAATTATCCCATGCTAAACAATATGTCTCCCCCTAACTATATGTCTCCCCTTAACTACAAAATCTCCTCAAAAAGTACAAAACTCCTCTACAAGTCAAAATATCCACTCCCCCTTTTTGTGACGGAATGCCAAAGGGCAATCAAAAGTCGCCATCAAAAGGTGGTGGTGAAGGTGAATGAAGACGTGCAAGATCAGCTCGCAGAGCACGCATCTCGTCCAGCAGGTCCACCAAAATCTGACCATGAGCCGCCTGAACGGTCATGACAGTCTCCAAAGTACGACGAACATCAAAGTCGGCCGCAGGAGGTGGAGGAACAGCAGCAGCAGCAGCATCCGCATCATCACCAACTGGATCAGGAATATCCTCACCAGCAAGACCTGTAGAAGATGAAGGAGGAGGAGGAGCGCTAGAAGAGGGATCAGACCTAGGGTGTTTAGAACCAGCTCGAAGATGAGCGGCCCTCTGTCTAAGAAAAGACGCACCTATAGGACCGATGACATGAACAGGCTCAGAAGCAGGGAAATCCTCTAAACCTAGATACAATAAAATCCTATGAATGAAAATAGGATGGACGAGAGCATGAGCAGTAGATGAACTCCTATAAACTTCGTTCAAAGAATGAAGAAAAAGATGAGGAAAACTAATAGGAGCATCTGTAACAAGAGCGTACAGAAAAACACACCTCTTAAGAGGAATGGTGTGCAGATGAGAAATGGGCCAGAGTGAGTGACAGGCTATCCTAGAGAAAAGATAGGTAGTCTCAGGAAGCTCAGCAGAAGTGATCCGAGGATCAGAACCCCACTGGATAGATGACCCAGTGATGTAAGATATGACATCACTCAACTCGGGTGACTCATCATAAGGATAGACAGGATCCCTAACTAAAGGTACCTCAAGAGCATCAGCCACTACCTGAGGAGTAATGGAGTACTCTACGCCTCGTATCCAACTCCTAACAAGGGTGTTGGAATCATAGACGCGGATCGAGATGTTCGAGTAGAACTCTCGAATCAAGGTAGCAGGAGGAGGAGGGTCAGACACAGCAAACAAGGGAAGCCAACCCCTACGCTCAAAATTTGCCCTAATGGCAGGATCAAGCTCATCTAAAGAGACAGACCGCTCAGCCCAAATCTTCCTCTTAAGGTTTAAAGTGTCATAAAGCTCTTGGTTTTTCTCACTAGGGAACCGCTCACTATCAAAGGAGGGAGGGGAAGGAGTAGGAGTGGGAAGAGTCCTACGTGCTCTAGTCTTCCTAGGCATGGTGCTAAGGAAAAGGACATAGACACAGAGAGAAAACCAAAAAGAACAAACACAAAAACCAATGGCAGACTGCAAGTTAGCACACAAAAAAAATATAGAATAAAATTCTATATGATGCATGAACATTAACAATGTTATGATGCATGAACTAATGCAGTAATCAGGATCCAATTAAGTTCAAATTCATAAAATTGGCTTGAACATAGAGTTTCTTAACAAAAACCCTAAAAATTTGAGAACAACTTGAAAATTTTTGTACCAAATTGATGAACCAATCATTATAAATTATTGCAAACAATTTATAATAACCAATTGCATCAATTACACAAGCCAATTTCATCAATTAAACCCAATTGCACAAAAAGCCCCAATTCGGATCAATTATAAACCCTAGAAATTTAAGTTTTCCACAAAACACAAAATTGATCAAATTAATCACTCAAGAACATGTTTAGAGGGTGTCCCCAACAAAACCCAATGATCAATTGCAAACATTATGGTCCGAATCAACAAAAAACCCAATATGAAAAGTTCCGAAAATCTCCCTAAAAAATGCATGAAAACTTGAAAATAATTTGAAAAGGAAGGGTAAAAAGGACATACCGGCTTGAGAAGAGAGAGATTATGCAAAAAATTCGGAGGAAAACGACAAAAACTTGAAGAATTGGTCCTGCCTCGTCGGAGAGAGAAAAAGAAAAGTTTTTGAAAAAGTTTTGAAACTTTGAAAAAGTCAGATTTCCCTTTTTTAAAAAGCTTCTTCACGATGTTCGATCAATCGAAAATTACATTCGATCGATCGAATGTGACAGTCAATTTTGCACATTCTGAGGCACTTTTTCGATTGATCGAAGAATACATTCGATCGATCGAAATAGGCAGAGGCACACTGAATTTTGGGGAAAAACACAGTTTTGAAAAATTGCAAACCCAATTTTGAAACAACTCCTCAAAGCATTTGAACAATGAATACAAAATGCATGAGTATGAGATGGAATGCATCTTTAAAAACCCAAAATTTTAAACCCAATTTTCTCAAACACAAGTTTCAATTGTCTTCCAAATTAATTTTCTCAAGCATCAAGTATGTTGTGCACAAATCTCAAGATATTTTTAAACTTGGTTGGTCAGACCAAGGACATACACACTAACATGTACAGTGTTTAACAAAGAGTAACTTGTGTAGTGTGTGAAACTAGCAAAGACTTGAGATACATGTGAGGTGATATGTGAATGGCAATCAAGCACAAAGTCTACACAATTCATCACATAGAATTAAAAGAGACTATCACCTAAAGAGTTACATCCTATAACTCCCACATCTCCTAGAACAAAAGCTTGCAATCATGTAAGTTTCTTGCATTATTGCCTCTTATTTATATATGAATTGGCATTCAGCCTAATAGTACACACCGGTTTGAATTAAGTGAATTGGCATCAAGCCTAATAGTACACACCAGTTTTTAATTTAATTTGAGGCTACACCTTATGTTCTTTTTGTGCATGTGCTACACTTTCTCGAGCACCAAATCTTATGATATGCACTAAAGTGTTCATGATTGGCTAGTGAACAGTGGTGAGATGGTTATTTATGCCTTTCTCAGAAGGATCAAGTCCAACAGTCAAAAACAAGTGACTTCATGATTAAGGTAGAGTGATTAAGAATCACACACATCTTTCCCACACAACATGCACTACAGAGTTTCAACTAGTCAAGTGCAGTAAATAAGCTCATCAAAGTTAAACAAGGTACACTAGACATGACATGTGTAAAAAGAATGACCAACCTTGTTTTCAAAAAATCAAGAAAAATAGTGTTCAACAAAGATTTTGCTTTCCTCTTTTTTTTTTTTTTTTTTTTTTTTTTTTTTTAAAGAAAACAAATAAATCCTAGAATGAAATGCATGTATGTAATGCAATGCAAGTCCTAGAACAAAAGAAAAACACAAAAACCAAATAACAATGGTCACAACAGAAAAGAGCAATGAAGCACAAGGACCATGTCAGAAAGACTCAGTTAGTTCGAGTCTTTTGCATCCAAAACTTTTTAGATGCACCCCGAGCATTGGAGTTCTTATTCACATTAGAGTGATTCCCAACTCCAGAATTGGAATAAAGGTTTAACACCTTTACCAATTCACCAATTAGTGCCATAGGATCTTGTGCTTGAGGCACAGGCACTTTTGGTCTTTTTACTCTCTTATCAGCTTGAAGCTTGTAACAGTTAGGACGGATATGTCCAGACTTACCACAATAATGACAAACCCAAGCAGGTTTACCATGCATCTTGTCCTTTGGTTTGGTAGGCTCCTTAGGTTTGGATTTTCTTAAATCTACCCTAATCTTCTTTGGAGGTGAAACTTCTACAGGTTTAACAACCTCACTCACAGGGGGTTTTATGGTTTCACTCACAACCTTACTCACAAGAGGTTCAGAAGAAGAAGAAGAAGGAACAAAGACAGTGGAATGGGGTCCAGAATCAAAGATGCTTTCAACATATCCTAACCCAGCTTTATCAGAAGGATACTTTTGAATATTCAGCATATGATCAAGTTTAGAACTAGCAGATCTAGCAACAGATAAATCATGTTCCAAAGTTCTAACTTTATCGAGCAAAAGCATATTTTCAGATTTAACATTATTCAAAAGATCATTAGCATCAAAAAGTTTTACAAGCAGATTTTTCTTTTCAAGCTCAAGAGCATCAATTTTCTTCAGGCCAAGATCAACTTTCATAGCATCCTTTGCAGCAATCTTGCAAAGTTTGTTATAGGCCTCTTGAAGATCTGCATCTTCAGAGAGTTCCCCATCAGCAGGGTTCTCCTCAGCAGATATGCTTTCATCAACTTCAGCAGTAGCAGTGAAAGTAATGAAGTTTCCATCCTCGTCACAACCGGACTCGTCATCAGAAACCTCATTATCACTAAGGGTTACAGCCATAGCTTTACCCTTATTCCTCAAGAAAGTAGGACATTCAGATTTGACATGACCATACCCTTGACAACCATAACACTGAGGACCCAAAGAGTTATTAGAAAATTGACCTACTTGTTCTCTAGGTTTTTCAAAATTGTTAACCTTAGTGGGATCATTCTTCCTAAAGTTTCTAGGTTCAGCAGTGTTGGTATTCCTTGCCTTCCTGTTTGTGTTTCTAAGAAAATTTCTAAAGTTCTTGGCAAGGTAAGCTATCTCCGTGGGAGAGAGCTCATCATCAAATCCACCAGCTTCAACATCATCAACAGACTTAAGAGCCATTGATTTGGATTTGGCAGTCTTGGGAAGGTCAGACTCATAGGACTGAAGAGATCCTACAAGCTCATCCACAGGGATGGAGTCAACATCCTTACTTTCAGTAATGGCTGTCACTTTGGGTCTAAAGTCTTCAGTTAAGGATCTAAGTATCTTCCTAACAACTTTAGGTTGATCATAGACTTCACCCAAATTATAAGCAGAATTAACAATATCATTGAGTTTAGCATAAAACTCATTAAAGGTTTCATCATCAGACATTCTAATGCTTTCAAACCTAGAAGTTAATTGCTGCAATTTGTTTATTTTAACAGCCTTTGTGCCCTCATGCACAGTTTGGAGGATTTTCCAAGCAGTATGAGCAACCTCAACATTAGAGATCCTCTTAAATTCCTCCATTGAAACAGCATTAAAAATGGCATTCATAGCTTTGCTATTAAATGCAGCTGCTTCTTTCTGAGAAGTTTGCCACTCACTCACAGGAGTAGTGGGCTTCTCCCAACCATATTCAACAGAGTTCCAAACTCTCTCATCAATGGATTTCAGGAATGCTTTCATCCTTACTTTCCAGTAGGCATAATTGTTCCCATCAAAGTGTGGAGGAACAAACAAAGAGTGTCCATGCTCCATGACAACAGGGGTCAAGGATCAGCTCAGAGATGAAAATCTCAAACAAAAGAGCAACCTGCTCTGATACCACTTGACAGGGTTTAGACCCCTTAAACTATAACCAGATTGCGTAGCCTAGATTAATTAGCCAAGTTTTTACTTAGTCAAATTAAGCAATTCTAGGTTAAAACAATCACAAAATCATATCATGCATGTAAAACATATAAAGCAGCGGAAAGTAAATAACACAGTGATATGATCACCCAGGAAAACCAAACCGGTAAAAAACCTGGGGAGGATTTTACCCACCGATCCTCAAGGCAAAACGAAATCCACTAAGAAAGAATTGAAGTTGTTACAAAAGGACTTACAAGCTACCTCGCTTGACTTCCTAATGCTACCCACCAGTAGTAACTTCCTGACACGACCACGCGCAGGCTCCGAATCCACGGACTACTTCTTTCTTTGTCTTCCTTCAATCAGGTACAAGCTCCTCGCTTGTTAATCTTTAAGCTTCAAAGGGCAGCAACCAAGTTGATCATCAAGATGTAGAAGAATCTCAATCTTGAAAACCCTAAGTTATGTGTAAAGGAAAGCTCCTCTAGATCTCACAAGAGATTTACACAAAACCGCAATGTATGAGCAACAACACAACTTGTGCAACTCTGAAAAACGTAGCTAGGGTTTGCCTTATATACCTAGGGCAAAAACATAAAACCCTAAACGTTTAAAGAGTTAGGGCTGAGTTGGAATTCTGCAGAAAAATGCATCTGGGCCGATTTTCGATCGATCGAGAATTACATTCGATCGATCGAGCCAGGCCGAGAAGCTCCAATGCTTCTGCAGTCTCTCGATTCCAACTTTACAAAATTAAACCAACTTTGAGCAAGCCTAAACAAGACTAAATACATTGTTTTGATCATGGTTTGCCAACATTACAAATTAGGTTCTAAATACATAAAATCCTAAGACCTTAAAACCTAACACAATGTATCTATATAAGAAAGAAAAGAAAAAATACAGCATATCCTCACTACATCCCTCAAGTATCAACACTCCCCCTATCAAAAATGTCCTATACTAACTCTCCCCCTAAGATGACTACTCTCATATCCCAAAATTACTCCCCCTTTTTGTCATAAGTGACAAAGGGTAGAGTGTCAAGCAGACATCTCATCAGAAGAGCTAGCATCTCCATCATCATCATCACCATCATCATCATCATCCTCAGCATCCGAATCAGAAGCCACTAGAGGAGGTGGTGAAGGAGTAGCCTCAGGAGCAAAACCACCCATGGTCGCTTGACGTCGTGCAATACGACTAACACAAATGTTCACCTGATACAACTCAATAGAGAGCGTATCAAGGCAAGCATCCATGCGCTGCAGCTGCGCCATAATGTCTCCAAGAGATACATCGCCCATAGAAGAGGAGGGAGCAAATGTAGACGAAGCAGATTGAGAGGGTGCTGAACGAGATGGAGGCGAATCGGAGGGAGGAGCTGCTGATTCCTGTCGTGACCTAAACTGAGCCTCACTACGTTTTATGGTAGCGGCATCTATGGCACACATGATAGAGAAGTGATTAAAAGAGGGAAAAGGAACACGAAAATGGCATAAGATCCTCGTGATAGCAGAAGGAAAGATGATCTTATCACGGGTAGCCGTATCCCTAAACACATCTATAATGGAAAGAATAAAATGTGAAGGAAAATCTATAGTGAGGTGCTCTAACAAAGAAAGCAAAAATTGAGCACGAGGCTCTGTGATAGAGTTATAGTGAGATAGTGGGTGCAACACAAAATTCATCACCATGTTCATGAATCTAGGACCTTTAGCAAAAGGCTGACATGGTGTAAACTGACGCTTACCCCAACTAGATGGGTGCTCATAGAAAGCAGACATCATCTCGTCTTTGGGCACAATCCTCAGACACTCACAATCGGGGTAATCAGGACGCTCTACCCTCGGAACTTTAAGCACATCTGCAACAAGCTGTGGTGTGACAGCAAAGCACGTACCTCAAACGTGAGTATGAAAGAGAGGTACTGAAGAATCAATCCCGTGCATATTGGAGTAAAACTCCTAAATAAGCACGAGAGGACAAGTGACCGGGATGCCACACAGTGACTCTCATCCCCGACTGTGAATGACATTGGGAAGGTCGGTGTCGACGAAGTCCACCAAAATGACTCGGCGTTCCGAATGAACACCTTGTAGAGAGAAGTTCTCCAAGAATACTTTACGGGCATCCTCACCATGGAACCAAATGTTAGAAGGAGTAGGATCAGAAAAAGATGATGCCCCGAAATGAAGAGGGTTTCGAGACGGAGCAGACTTACGTTTAGGTGCCATAGACACTGCTAACGTAAACAGAACGAGAGAGAGGGAGAAAGAGACAATCAGAAAAGTCCCAAAACATTTCAAATATATCAAGATATATTGAAAAGGAGTACGTATGCATGGGAAATTCATGAGCATGTGACATGCAAAAGAAATTCATCATGGGCTCAGCCCAATCCAATCCTACCAGCACACAAACATATTGCACACATCTAAATGCATGAAAATACTGTTATAATACAAATGAAATGCAATGCATGAGTTTTTGAACATATTTAAATGAAAACCCATCCCAAAATTTCAAGAAAAACTCATCAATTTTGAAAAACCCCAAAATTTTTCAAAAACCCCAAAACCTAAGATTCAAAAACATGAAATGCATGAAATATGAGAAGAAAAGACATCATACCACTTGATTTGAAGCAAGGAAGGCCGAAAATCACGTGGGTTAAAGGTTTGGAGTGAGAAAATGAGTTTTGGAAGATGAATAGGCGCGGACAGATCGAGAGAGATCAAGGGAAATGAGAACCGGATCGCATGAGGAGAATATATAGAACCTCAGTAAATCCCAACAGATGAGGTGTCGAGAGGTGTCGAGACATCTGTCAAGGAGGTGTCAAGAAGAATGGTCGTCGACAAATACAAGTGTCAAGGAGGTATTGAGGAATAAACACCAGAATCCAAAACAGAAGCTCGATCAATTGGCCAGGTGTCGAGAATCTATCGAAGAGACAGGAGATTTCTCGATCGATCCACCAGGTGTCGAGGATGTGTCGAGATTGCGATAAGAAAAAGCTTGAGAAGCTCGACAGATAGCTAGGTATCAAGGAGGTGTCGAGCTAGCTTTTAAAAACAATTTTTCTAGAAGTAAAAAACATAGACATGAATGCAATCAAACATGCACCTCAACAATGATCCAATCAACATAATAGGCTCTCAAAATCATCTCTCAATGAAAAATTTTAAGCAGACGGATCTCCAAAAACACACACACATACTAAACAAGTCTAACTAATTTTGTATTTCAAAAACAAGTCAAGACAGTTTAGTGAGCATACATAAGCACATGTAAACCTAGTGATGGCCAAATCACATTGTACCTGCACATGTATCATGAGTAGCAAAGAATATTGCGTGTCGTGTGTGAAAACCATCGCAAGATTGCATAAGTGTATACATGTTATGACGATTTGAGATATGACAAAATCACTTTAACTCACACACAATCATAACTGTTTGATGGGGACTATCACCTTCAAGGTACATCCTATAACTCCCACATCTCCTAGAATACACGCTTGCAATCATATTTAAAGCATTTTTTATCTTTTTGCTTTTTATTTTCTTTGCATATTTTCTTTTTAAGCATATCATGCATGGGCATATATGAGAGAGAAAAGAAATACCCATTGTTATTGGACATTCCAATTTTGCTATGCCGAAGCACACAAATGTCATGGACATCACACTTTTGCTATGCTGAAGCATACAGATGCCATTAATGATTGGCAGGCAACAGTGGTGAGATGGTTATTTATGCCTTTCTGTTAGGATTTTCTAGTCCTACTCGACAAAAAGAGTGATATGAGTGTTAAGTCTAAGAGATAACTTAATCTTACTTATTACAAACAAAAGCCACAACGCTCACTTGCTTAGTTGTGCATACAGATGCTCATCTAAGCTACAAAAGATACAAAGTTTAGAAAACTTTGTTTCAATGGCCATTCAAGGTACACAAGTACCAATGTACACAAAACACACACTGTTTTTGTATTTTTCTGATTTTTCTTTTTTTTTTTATTATCAAAAACAAAGTAACCAAAAACTAAAAATAAAACAAACAAAAACATGTTATCAATGCAATGCAAAAACTAGATGCAAATGCATGAGGAAGAGGAAGGAGAGAGGGAAATCAGTCCATGGAGATAACACCAATGTTTTGACGAAGGAATTCAAAACATTTGCTGTCAAGAGGTTTGGTGAACAAGTCAACCTCTAGGAGACAAGATTGTTGCCTACATAAAAACAACCCCCCGATGTACTCTTTCTATCATCAGCATTCCCAACCCAATCCGCATTAGAATATCCAGCTAAGACATCATTTGTGTCCTTGCTGTACCACACACCGAACTCAGTGGTAGTTTTGACATACTTTATAATTCTTTTTAAAGCAGTCATATGTGATTCTTTGGGATTAGCCTGATATCTAGCACACACACCAATACTGTAACTAATGTTAGGTCTATTAGCAGTAAGGTAAAGAAGACTACCTATCATGCTTCTATATAGAGAAGGATCAACTCTCTTGCCTAACACGTCTACAGTGAGTTTAACATTTAGGCTCATAGGGGTTCGAACAGAACTAGCAGATTCCAAGCCAAATTTTTTTACAAGATTCTTAGCATATTTAGATTGAGATAGAAATATACCTGAATCTTGTTGATGAATCTGCAACCAAGGAAGTGAGTCAGCTTTCCAATCATGCTTATCTCGAACTCGGCTTGCATGAGTTTTGAGAAGCCATGAGCAAGTTTATCCTTAGTCGACCTAAAGATGATATCATCAACATACAGTTAAGCAACTATCAACTCGCCATCTTCCTTTCTTGACGAAGAGAGTTTGATCAGCTTTTCCTCTTGTGAACCTATGTGACACCAGATATTGTGTGAGTCTGTCATACCAAGCTCTAGGGGCTTGCTTCAACCCATAAAGTGCCTTTTTGAGGTACAACACATGATTCGAAAAGTGTGGATCAATGAATCCTTTTGGTTGAGCCACATAGACATCCTCTTTAAGCAGCCCATTCAAAAAGGCAGTCTTCACATCCATTTGATAAAGTTTGAATTTCAAATGACATGCTAGGGCAAGGAGAATCCTGATGGACTCCATTCGGGCAACTGGGGCAAATGTTTCATCATAGTCTACTCCTTCCATTTGTGAGTATCCTTGAGCTACAAGTCAAGCTTTGTTGTGAATCACATTGCCTTCTTCATCAATCTTATTGCGGAATATCCACTTTGTACTGATGATGTGCTCACCCTTTGGTCTAGGTACTAGGGTCCAAGCATCATTCCTTTGAAATTGTAGCAGTTCATCATGCATTGCTTCAACCCAACTTTCATCTTGTAGTGCTTCCTCAACTTTCTTGGGTTCCACCTGTGACAAGTAGCAAGAATAAGACACAAAGTTAGCAACACATTTATCTACTGTACGTTTTCTTAATGTGAGTTCATTCATGTTTCTCACAATAATTTCTGGAGGATGATTTAATTTAATTCTAGAGGAAGGTCTTTTCTCCTTAATGGATTCAGAATCCGGTGAAGTGGGTATATCTGCGAATTCTTCCACAACATTGGGAGTACCAGGAGTACTTGGAGATACAGGTTCTTGTTCAATGTCTTGAACTTCCTTTTGCTCAGAAGGAAGAATTTTGTCACGCCCCAAACCCGATACCCGGATTTGTGACCATGACCGGCATGCTAATACCAAGCCTAAGCCTGATATTAACACGAACCAACTTAAACTTTTACAAAAACTTTCCTCTTTCTTTACATTCTTGTTTCTTTACTTAAAAGATATAACTTTTCCTGTGACATTCAGAGCATCTACACTGTATTCAAAAATAATATAATCCACCAATCATTCCATTTCTAAATCTCATTCCATTTCTAAATCTCACATAATACATCTCTTATTGCTTTAAGGTACACAACCTTCATTAGATCCTAAAATCCACAATATTACAGACTAACATCAAATTGCTAATTTAGGATCTATACATATAAAACTAAAGCTAGCTCCTTCCAAACCTTGACTAAGGCTCCCTCTGCTCCAAAATAACCTGTTGACTGAAAAATGATAGGGTGAGCTGCGAAGCCCAGTAAAGGTAAGATATATGAGAATTCAATAAGGATGCATGTAAATCCATTCATTTCATCTTATAATTGTTCAGATAGGAGAACATCTTTTCATGCATAGTATTTTATACTATTCATAATAATAACTTATACGCTATTCATAGGAAAATAATTGTTCTCCTTTTTCTTATCAGAATAATTTTATCAAAACCTTTCAGATTGAATTTCTTTCTTTTCTTACAAAGTTACCATATATATATTCACATTACAAAATAATCATTTTAACTTAAAACAGGTAATCGGTAACTTTGTCTTAAACTTGAAACATCTTAAAGAATAATGAAACTTTCCTTCATAAACTTCTTCTCGTAAAATATTATAACTTTCATAATTATAAAACTTTACGTTTCATAAAGAAAAATAGATATCTAATAACTTCTTAACGTGAACTTGTACTTTCTTCAGAAACTTTATCTTTATAGCATAGCAGAGTTTCAGAAACTTTTATCCTTAATGAACAGCTTTCTTTTCATCAAACTTCTTCTTTTCATGAGAGTTTTTATCTTTTCATAATGCATTTAAACAAAATAATTCTCTCATGATTAATAACATAACATAACATAGCTGTTCATAAATAGCTTGTTGGTTAGTCCATATCTGATAAGTCTGTACTTATTTGGGAGGCTTCTAGCACCACAGTGCTAGGCATCCAGCATTCCCCACAATGCTAGGGATTCCCGGGATTACATCATAATACATATCTTCCAACCATGGGGGTAGGTTGGCTTCCCCCAAGTTGGCCGTAACCAACAAGGGCGGGTACAGCAGAGCCAGTCCCACTTAATGGCCAATCATATAACGTTTTCCATGGAAAGCCAGTAATTAACCCCTACTGGCAGAGTTCAGATCACCAGAGAACATAACCCGAAAACATTTCATACTTATACATCATATTGAATTTTCTTATTTTGCACAACGTTTCATAATAAAAGCATTTCCATTGTTTTCTTCATCATGTTCGTGGAATTAATAATAGCATCATTATGCTTAAATCATATACATAAAGTTTCGAAAGCATCACGAACATATCTTTGTCTGGTAATGCTTACATGCCATATCTCTAATCAAAAACATTTTAATGCATAATATACTTTAAAATAACCTCATGACTTACCAAATGCCCATATAACTTATCCTTTACCTGAAAGCAGAGGAACCGAGAGCCTAAAGTCGAAGGAGCTTAGACCTGACGACTGGTAACACCTAAACCAAAATCAAGGCTTGTTACTATCCATTATTCCTTAACATAAACTTACGCATTCATCTTAAAGCCTATCTCTTATAATCCAAGAAATCCTAATCCCACCTCAAAGAGGTTCCCACAAACATAAAATACATACATAAACAAATGATGTACCAAACTTAAGAAAACCATCATTCTCATATTTATATTATATCTCCATATGAGCTAACTTCATTTCAAAATGTGCTTTGAGATTAGGGCAATAATGCAAGCATAAAACATGAACTCTTTTAAGCACGGTCATATAATCATATACATTCATAAGGCAACACACAGCATGCTGAATAAACAGCTTCATAAACACAACCGTCGAATGGTTTAGAAACCCTCCTGTAGGATACTAAACCTTGAATCAAGTCATACAAAAATTAATCTATGATTTAGAAATATCATATGATGAGCATAATAAATTATAGCTCAAAACATTCAACCTAGCTTGAGAATTAAATCTACAAAGTCAGAGTTATCCTACCCTGTTTACTGCTCATTACAGCAGCAAAAGCCCTATTTGTAAAATACGAATGGGCTCTCCAAACACACCCAAATGGAATGAAATTTTACAGAACTACTCCCATATATGTCTATTATACACCATAAAAATTTCGGAGTCAGAAAATAAAACCATAATTTATTAAAAATCACACAAGACAGCGTGCTCAAATCTGTCCTGACAGAAATTCTTGCAACTTACAAATTAAATCATCATTTTTATGTTCATCCAAATTCTGTGAGACCACTTCCATAACAACCCTACATGTCTTAGATTTCATAGAAAATAACCCTAGAATTCAAATTCACTATATACAATTTAATACATAATTTATCATGCATGAACACAGAATCTGTCACAGTGACAGCTTCAGTACATAATATTACAAAAATCATCAATAAATAGCAATAGGCCTTAATTTCATTGAGGTATTTTTATACCTATACAATACTTATTAAATTACTCTAATAAGCATCCAATAGACCATAACACCATCAACTTTCAAATTACTAAAATAGAATCACAAGATTAGCTTCTAAAATCAGAACAGAGAACAAAGAAGGAAAATAAACCAAAACAATTATACTATCAAAACACCCAAAAACATATGAGGTTTAATTTACTTACCCACACACTTTGAAGATGAAACCTTAGTGTTTAGGCTCTTAATTTCTTCTTAGAGAGATATCTATGATTTTTGCTGTGAGAGTGAGGGAGAGATGCAGCCGTGCAAGAGCAAAGAGAGAAGAAAAACCAAGAACAAAGAAAAAGGATGAGAGAAAGAAGATAAGGAGCTGCTGGACTTCTGGGGCAGCCAAAGAAGGATAAGAACATTGACTTTGGGGGTGGCATACGTATAATGCTAAGGAAGAAAATATCCAACCCACTTTTTCAACCTTTTTGGCATTCACACTTACACTTTTCTACAAAGAATGATATCACTTTGCATATATATATATATATATTCTTACCTTTATAAGAAATGAGATGAGTCTTCTCTTTCTTTTAATGTGTGGACCGTGGGTTTGACAAAAGGGACACAAGAGAGCTTCCTAGCTCTTTCCTTAAGAAAAAGAGTGTAAAGTGAGCACAAATTTCTGATTTGTGTTTACCCGTGGACTTGAGAGAGCTTGGAAATTTCTAGTTACCTTGAATAGTCAAAGAAGAGAATAGATGGAACTTGGTGATTGCATGGCCAGCCAAGAAGTCTTTGGGTTTGTTCACATGCATGGTACTTTGGCATTAAGTGTGTTGGATTCTCATTGGTTGCATGTGTTAGTGAAAATACAACTATAATATCTCATGCATCATGCTTAACTTAAACACCTACAACCATATATATATATATATATATATCATAACTTAACCACTTAATATAGTTTTGTACATACTTAATATACATACATAATACAATTAGCCATTTCACTTATTTATAATATTTACAATTCTTATTCAAAAGTATTATAAAATAATACTTTTATTAAATACTCTTGAAAGTGGCTTAAAATAATAATTTATCACTTAAACACATAGTAAGTGACTTAAAATAATAATTACCTATTTAAACACATGGTTTAACTATTAATTTGGGGTTGGGGTGTTACATCCTTCCCTCCTTAAAAAAATTTTCGTCCTCGAAAATTATAACCATGAATATCTTTGTATTACCACAATGTGAAATGATAAGTTGAGAAAATCACAAAACATAATAGAATCACATGTCAAGTCATTTACATACATCACAACTCTTTATCCCATTATAAAATTTCCTTAAGTTTTGATACGTACTTTCAACCATTTTCATGCTCAATTAAAAGACACGACACTAAATACACATGCAGACAAGTGCTAAGAGCACATGTACTAACATATATTCAATCTAAGAAAATAATTAAGAAGTTCTTTCATGCACCAGTCAAAATTTATAATATCAATACTTATAATATCGATATACTTAGTGGATTTGATAAGAAAAGATCTTAATTGTGACAAACAGATAGAAAAATCATTCACTTGTCAAAATTTTAGTAACTTGGGAAACATATTATATTTCAAGAGGTACAAAAGAATGAATCAATCAAATAAGATCAATTCCACAAACTCAAAGAATTTCTTAGAAAGCATCCATTTAGCATATATCTCTCCTCTATTAAAAAAAGAGATATAACGTTATACATTATCAACAACCAAAAACTTATCAAAATTCACTTTGACAAAATTTTTTTTTTTTTTTTTTTTTTCAAAATAAACTTCATCAAATAATATCATCAAGTGATATTATGTTATACTAAAAATTTTCGTTGTCAATAACTTGTTTAACCACACGTGAGCTCAACGGCAGTTAACAAATTACCTGACCAAGGAATAGGCAAAATAATCATTTTATGTCACCCCACATAAGGTTAGTTGGCAAATGACTTAGCAGATCACACGTGGCCAGCGGTGTTCAACTAATTCAGTCCATACCAACATTAGGAAGGCTGACTACAATAACATAATATATACAAATTTTCAAAACATTTAATAACTCACTTTCAAAAACTTCTTTCTTAAAAAGTTTGATAAGCAATACCAAATAAACAATATAATCATTGTTTTACATTTCAAAAATCAAAATAATCATTGTTTTACATTTCATAAATCAAAATGGAACCCTCATCATAAAGCATAAATATATTTTCACTACATTATAGTTTACTTGAGGTATCTCATAAGTTCACTTGTACTAGAAAAGAGAGAGGGCATATTTATAGTCTTCATAATAATCATAGCTTACCAAAACCCTAGTTATTTGAACCCTAACCCTAAGAGTACCACAAGCACTCATAGACAAATTTTTCAACCTGCCCAAAGCCACTACCAGTATAATTACCAGGGTGGCCACAATTCATGCATACTACCAAAATTCTTTAGAGCCAAAAGAATCATGTTAGTTTCAAGAAGATTACTAACTTCAGAATATGCAAGGTCAAATTGCTTTTTAGATGCCAACCTTTGCTTATTTCTAATACTTATGTTTGTTTAGGTTTTTCATTTGAACATTTGCTTTTCACTTGAGTTTTCTGCCTTAAAGTTCACAAAAAGGAAGGAAAAATCATACAAGGATTGAAACAACATAAGACCATAGGCAACACATGATCCTAGAAGCTCAAACCTTGCAGAATATGCATTAAAGTGAATTGAAAAACAAATTCACAGCCAATCTTAATAGTGTTCAAATAAGGCCATAGAAGCACAATGTCCATAGCAATAATACTGATTTAATGTTTGATATAGTAAATTCCTATGTAGCATTTACAAAGCATCATGTTAAAGTAATAAAGAAGAAAGGAAATGCAAAGGAGATAAGCACATCTTTAGATAGCACTAGCAGCCAGCAAACAAAATAATCTATAACCTTATTTTCCCTCATTTCACCATTCAAAAATATTTCAATTTGTAATGGGAAACTTAGTCTCAACTTTGCATGAAAACCCAAAAATATAGTACCTCAATGGACGCATGCAATTGTTATACAAGAACAGATGCATGTTAGCAAGCACAATTTTTTTTTTTCTTCTAAATATACTGTGAATATATATACTCTTTCTAGGATCTTGGGCCAATTCTTAGTATATGTCCACCATGCACATCTAAAGTAGACTAATTAAAAAATAATGCATTAGAATAATGCCAGAAAACATTTTTATAAAAATAGCTTTGTCAAGGACATTTAAAAACTGAATAACCCCAAAACATCAATTTTAAATCATAGAGTACCAAACAATGGTAATTGCATATCATACTTGAACAAGCCAGAATACTCATTCTGACAAAATCATGTGCCATACAACTACTTAAACCTTCCAACACCTCAGAATGTCTATTGCACTGAATTTATTAAGTTAATAGCAATTGTAATAACAAAATCTTTGGTGAAAAAGAATTCCTCGGCTAAAAGTGTAACAAACTTGCTCTACCATGTATGCTTCCCTTTTTGAATGTCACAGTAATACAAAGAGTCAAATCACCAAATAATAGAAAAGACTGAAGTACTGTATATACATTTTTTTTTTTTTTTTTCCAGTCAAACAGAGAAGCCAACCATAATTTCTTTCATCAAAGAAATGCAAAATATATCAAACCTAGCGTTAGCCTACCATGATTCCATAGTACTCTAACAAAGATGATTCCAAAGATTTCTATGGAACAAGAATGATGAAAGTGACCTTCTTTGACTTGTATGAAACAAGACAGACCACAAAACACCAATGTAGCAAGCATCATAGGATTAATAACACAAGAGCTAAAACCATAGCAATACTGAGCATGCTCTCATAATTCAAGATATCCAAATATGCTAGTAGACATCAAATAATAAGCCAATGATCAAGCAATTCAAACATCTCAAAAGAGATGTATCTTACTTGTCTACCCTTAACTACCCAATCTTAATCTCTTACTCTGAAGATTGATACTTAGAGTCTACAGAATCATAACCTTTGCTCTGATACCACAACTGTCACGCCCCAAACCCGATACCCGGATTTGTGACCATGACCGGCATGCTAATACCAAGCCTAAGCCTGATATTAACACGAACCAACTTAAACTTTTACAAAAACTTTCCTCTTTCTTTACATTCTTGTTTCTTTACTTAAAAGATATAACTTTTCCTGTGACATTCAGAGCATCTACACTGTATTCAAAAATAATATAATCCACCAATCATTCCATTTCTAAATCTCATTCCATTTCTAAATCTCACATAATACATCTCTTATTGCTTTAAGGTACACAACCTTCATTAGATCCTAAAATCCACAATATTACAGACTAACATCAAATTGCTAATTTAGGATCTATACATATAAAACTAAAGCTAGCTCCTTCCAAACCTTGACTAAGGCTCCCTCTGCTCCAAAATAACCTGTTGACTGAAAAATGATAGGGTGAGCTGCGAAGCCCAGTAAAGGTAAGATATATGAGAATTCAATAAGGATGCATGTAAATCCATTCATTTCATCTTATAATTGTTCAGATAGGAGAACATCTTTTCATGCATAGTATTTTATACTATTCATAATAATAACTTATACGCTATTCATAGGAAAATAATTGTTCTCCTTTTTCTTATCAGAATAATTTTATCAAAACCTTTCAGATTGAATTTCTTTCTTTTCTTACAAAGTTACCATATATATATTCACATTACAAAATAATCATTTTAACTTAAAACAGGTAATCGGTAACTTTGTCTTAAACTTGAAACATCTTAAAGAATAATGAAACTTTCCTTCATAAACTTCTTCTCGTAAAATATTATAACTTTCATAATTATAAAACTTTACGTTTCATAAAGAAAAATAGATATCTAATAACTTCTTAACGTGAACTTGTACTTTCTTCAGAAACTTTATCTTTATAGCATAGCAGAGTTTCAGAAACTTTTATCCTTAATGAACAGCTTTCTTTTCATCAAACTTCTTCTTTTCATGAGAGTTTTTATCTTTTCATAATGCATTTAAACAAAATAATTCTCTCATGATTAATAACATAACATAACATAGCTGTTCATAAATAGCTTGTTGGTTAGTCCATATCTGATAAGTCTGTACTTATTTGGGAGGCTTCTAGCACCACAGTGCTAGGCATCCAGCATTCCCCACAATGCTAGGGATTCCCGGGATTACATCATAATACATATCTTCCAACCATGGGGGTAGGTTGGCTTCCCCCAAGTTGGCCGTAACCAACAAGGGCGGGTACAGCAGAGCCAGTCCCACTTAATGGCCAATCATATAACGTTTTCCATGGAAAGCCAGTAATTAACCCCTACTGGCAGAGTTCAGATCACCAGAGAACATAACCCGAAAACATTTCATACTTATACATCATATTGAATTTTCTTATTTTGCACAACGTTTCATAATAAAAGCATTTCCATTGTTTTCTTCATCATGTTCGTGGAATTAATAATAGCATCATTATGCTTAAATCATATACATAAAGTTTCGAAAGCATCACGAACATATCTTTGTCTGGTAATGCTTACATGCCATATCTCTAATCAAAAACATTTTAATGCATAATATACTTTAAAATAACCTCATGACTTACCAAATGCCCATATAACTTATCCTTTACCTGAAAGCAGAGGAACCGAGAGCCTAAAGTCGAAGGAGCTTAGACCTGACGACTGGTAACACCTAAACCAAAATCAAGGCTTGTTACTATCCATTATTCCTTAACATAAACTTACGCATTCATCTTAAAGCCTATCTCTTATAATCCAAGAAATCCTAATCCCACCTCAAAGAGGTTCCCACAAACATAAAATACATACATAAACAAATGATGTACCAAACTTAAGAAAACCATCATTCTCATATTTATATTATATCTCCATATGAGCTAACTTCATTTCAAAATGTGCTTTGAGATTAGGGCAATAATGCAAGCATAAAACATGAACTCTTTTAAGCACGGTCATATAATCATATACATTCATAAGGCAACACACAGCATGCTGAATAAACAGCTTCATAAACACAACCGTCGAATGGTTTAGAAACCCTCCTGTAGGATACTAAACCTTGAATCAAGTCATACAAAAATTAATCTATGATTTAGAAATATCATATGATGAGCATAATAAATTATAGCTCAAAACATTCAACCTAGCTTGAGAATTAAATCTACAAAGTCAGAGTTATCCTACCCTGTTTACTGCTCATTACAGCAGCAAAAGCCCTATTTGTAAAATACGAATGGGCTCTCCAAACACACCCAAATGGAATGAAATTTTACAGAACTACTCCCATATATGTCTATTATACACCATAAAAATTTCGGAGTCAGAAAATAAAACCATAATTTATTAAAAATCACACAAGACAGCGTGCTCAAATCTGTCCTGACAGAAATTCTTGCAACTTACAAATTAAATCATCATTTTTATGTTCATCCAAATTCTGTGAGACCACTTCCATAACAACCCTACATGTCTTAGATTTCATAGAAAATAACCCTAGAATTCAAATTCACTATATACAATTTAATACATAATTTATCATGCATGAACACAGAATCTGTCACAGTGACAGCTTCAGTACATAATATTACAAAAATCATCAATAAATAGCAATAGGCCTTAATTTCATTGAGGTATTTTTATACCTATACAATACTTATTAAATTACTCTAATAAGCATCCAATAGACCATAACACCATCAACTTTCAAATTACTAAAATAGAATCACAAGATTAGCTTCTAAAATCAGAACAGAGAACAAAGAAGGAAAATAAACCAAAACAATTATACTATCAAAACACCCAAAAACATATGAGGTTTAATTTACTTACCCACACACTTTGAAGATGAAACCTTAGTGTTTAGGCTCTTAATTTCTTCTTAGAGAGATATCTATGATTTTTGCTGTGAGAGTGAGGGAGAGATGCAGCCGTGCAAGAGCAAAGAGAGAAGAAAAACCAAGAACAAAGAAAAAGGATGAGAGAAAGAAGATAAGGAGCTGCTGGACTTCTGGGGCAGCCAAAGAAGGATAAGAACATTGACTTTGGGGGTGGCATACGTATAATGCTAAGGAAGAAAATATCCAACCCACTTTTTCAACCTTTTTGGCATTCACACTTACACTTTTCTACAAAGAATGATATCACTTTGCATATATATATATATATATTCTTACCTTTATAAGAAATGAGATGAGTCTTCTCTTTCTTTTAATGTGTGGACCGTGGGTTTGACAAAAGGGACACAAGAGAGCTTCCTAGCTCTTTCCTTAAGAAAAAGAGTGTAAAGTGAGCACAAATTTCTGATTTGTGTTTACCCGTGGACTTGAGAGAGCTTGGAAATTTCTAGTTACCTTGAATAGTCAAAGAAGAGAATAGATGGAACTTGGTGATTGCATGGCCAGCCAAGAAGTCTTTGGGTTTGTTCACATGCATGGTACTTTGGCATTAAGTGTGTTGGATTCTCATTGGTTGCATGTGTTAGTGAAAATACAACTATAATATCTCATGCATCATGCTTAACTTAAACACCTACAACCATATATATATATATATATATATCATAACTTAACCACTTAATATAGTTTTGTACATACTTAATATACATACATAATACAATTAGCCATTTCACTTATTTATAATATTTACAATTCTTATTCAAAAGTATTATAAAATAATACTTTTATTAAATACTCTTGAAAGTGGCTTAAAATAATAATTTATCACTTAAACACATAGTAAGTGACTTAAAATAATAATTACCTATTTAAACACATGGTTTAACTATTAATTTGGGGTTGGGGTGTTACAAATTTCCTTAGGGAGTTCCCCGATGCCTTTCTCCGAACTGGAATCTGAAGACTTATCAATGACAACATTTACTGTCTCCATTACCTTCATAGTTCTTTTGTTGTATACCCGATAGGCCTTGCTTATAGAAGAGTAACCCAAAAATATACCTTCATCACTTCGAGAGTCAAATTTTCCTACATTCTCTCTATCTTTGAGGATGAAACAAGTACTTCCAAAGATTCTGAAATACTTCACATTTGGCTTCCTTCCTTTCCATAACTTATAGGGAGTCTTTTTGGTGCCGGGTTTGAAATATACCCTATTAACCGTATGACATGCAGTGTTCACAGCTTCTCCCTATAAGTTTCTAGCCACATCTTTGTTGTACAACATGGCTCTGACCATCTCCTGAATAACCCTATTTTTCCTTTCTTCCACACCATTTTGCTGAGGAGTAATAAGAGTAGAGAATTCTTGAGATATACCTAATCTTGTACAAAAAGAATCCATATAAGAGTTCTCGAATTCTTTACCATGGTCACTTCGTATTTGATCTATCTTTAGACTCTTTTCATTCTGTAGTCTTGTGCACAAGGTTTCAATGTGCTTAGGAGCATTAGATTTGGATCATAGGAGAATGACCTAAGTGTATCTAGTGAAGTCATCTACCACAACCATGATGTATCTCTTGCCACCAAGAGACTTGGTTCTTGTCGGACCCATAAGATCTAAATGAAGAAGCTCTAATGGCCTAGATGTAGCTGATGTCTGTGTATCGGGATGCTTAGCTTTCGTTTGTTTTCCAGGCTGACATGGTCCACATACTACATTACTCATTCTACTAAGCTTTGGTATCCCTAAGACAGATTCATGCTTAGATACGATAGAAAGATGTTTGTAACTAGCATGTCTCATTCGCTGATGCCATAGATCTTCATTAGGAAAACGAATGCTATTGCACACAATATTAGCATCAGGAACCAATCCATAGCAGTTGTCTAAAGTGCAAACACCACTAATGAGCTTCTTTCTGACTCATCCATGACAAGACACTTTCCTTTTGAGAAAAGTACCATAAAGTCTTGATCACATATCTAACTTATGCTCAACAGGTTCACTCTTAAACCTTCTACATAAAGAACATTTGCAATGTCTGGCAGTCCAGGTCGAGAGATGATTCCTTTCCCTTTAATTTGTGACTTGCTCCCATCGCCAAAAGTGACATTGCCACCTTTCTTTGACTTGAAAACCTTGAAGAGGGATTGGTCTCCGGTCATGTGTCTCGAGCAACCACTATCAAGGTGCCACAAACATGTGTCTATTACTTTAAATGCGGATTTCATCATGAAACACACTTCGTGCTTAGATGATAGATCAGTGGGAATTGTACTTTCTCTCAACTGCCTTTTATGAGCTAAGCCTTTAACTTTCACTCTTTTCAGACGAACTCCTTTACACATTTTCATTCTGAGACAGTTTAATTTCTTTTTAGCCAAACTAAGATCTTTTCCAATAGTCAACAAAAGAGAATTCAAATAACTTTTAGACTTGTATTTTCTAAGACATTCAAACAAATAGAGATTAGAAAAACAAGATGAATTTGAAAACAAAGATCTCTTTACGCAGGTTAAAGCCATGACAACAGGGGTCAATGGATCAAACATAGCAAAGATTAAAACCTAATCAGAGTGTGCCTGCTCTGATACCACTTGATAGGCCACAAACAAATTGACCCCTTGTGATTAATTAACCAATTAATTAGCCAAGTGAATTAATTAGGTTCAATTAACATGCAATTGCCTGGCACCACAAACAAATCACCAATAAACTAAATAAGCAGCAGAAAATAAATAACACAGTGATTTGTTCACGAATGGGGAAAACCCTAACGGCAAAAACCCTACCGGGTGATTTTCAGGTCACCACTTCCGAAACTCCACTATTATCAAAACAAGCGATTATAAGTAAAGGAATCCCAAGTACCTTACCAACCTACAGTTGAACCCTTACCCCAATACCCAATTGGTCTTGTTCTGTAGTGACAATTCCCCATTTTAATGCACAGCTCGCAAATACGTGACTAACCAGATGCGTGGATCCCAGTACGCAACTTCAGTCACCAACTAGAAATAAGGGTTGGCTGCAAAGTTCTTCAGTTCATACACATGATGAAGATCAAGAAGATGCTTGGTCACAAAACCCAAAGGTGCACATACACTGCAACTTCTCCAGAAGAGATGAACTAGGTTAAGAACTTCGTCTTCGGTCACAATTTGCTTGAACAGAGTTTGCTCAATGCTTGTGCAACTTGTGAACTCTTTTACGGCTCTTAAAACAATTATTTTATATGTCTAGGGTTAGGAGAAAAGAAGGCCCAAAGACACATTCACGGATCCCAAGAAATCAAATCAGAATTTTGATTTTTATAAACCTCGACAGATAGAAGTTGTCGAGTAGGTGTCGAGCAGGTGTCGAGACACGGGGCTAAAACAGCTTACTGAAGCTTGATAGATGCAGCTGTCGAGCTTTAATGAAATTGCACTTTCAGCTTGTTTTCTTGAACAAACTTGAAGGCTTCAATACTTGATCTTGAAACATGGTTTCTTGAAGTATTTCAACTCAACCTAAATTTACCTAAATACAAGTAAAGTGTGTTTTGTCAAAGGATTAGCCAATTACATAAAAGTATGACATATGTTCTTAACATGTGAACCGCATATGTCCTAACATATATCTATTTGAATTTTGATATGTATATAAATAATATATAATCAAATTTATATAAAGAAAAACAATGTATATATATATATATATATCTTAATGCCCATTGATTGGGCTAATAACTCAAATCAATCAAAGCAGGTGAACCATGGTCATATGATAGACACCTTGTAATTTTTCAGTGTTTTAATGGCTGTAGGCCTTTGAAAGAAGTAGAGTTCAAGCACTGTTCCTTTTGGGCCTAGATTCATGATATCCCTTTTAAGTTTATGAATTTGGAGACTGCACTGGAAATAAGCGAGACAGGGGGATCAGTATTGGTTCCACAAGATCGGTTCAAGATGAAGGGGGGTACATTCATGCATGTCCAGGCCACAATTGATGTTACAAGACCCCTTTGCCGTGGGAGGGGAGTCACTTTTGAGGATGGTCGGGAGGGTTGGGTTGCTTTTCAATACGAAAGGCTTCCTAATATATGCTTCTGGTGTAGGATGTTATCACATGATGATGAGGAATACGAACTGTGGCTAAAGAGTAAAGGTATTCCCTCAGTGGATCAGCAACAATTCGGGCATTGGATTAGAGCCTCTTCGTTCAGTCTAGGTAAACGTCAAATTATTGACGTGAAGGGTTTTGAACCAGCTGCCTAAAAAAAAAAAAAATCTCCATTGACTGAAACTGGTGATGAATTGCTAAATAAGGTGAGCCAGTTTCACCTCCCTTTGTTAACTAACAATAAGGAGGAGAGGGGGGGGGGGGGGAGGGGGAGGAGACAGACAACCAATCGGAAGCAAGGCCGGTGAGGGGGGCAAGACGAGATGGTTTAGATTCAAATTTGAATTTGAATGTTTAAATAGCGTATAAAACACTACGAATGTTTAGAACCCAATTACAAAATTATCAATTCAAGCTTAATGTCAAACAATAAATATGTGGAACATGAACATAAGCTAATAACTGAATTGATAAACAATCTAAACCATAAATAATCACAATCACAGGAGTAATTAAATGGTAAAGATAAAGGGAAGATAGATGCAAAAACAAGGACAACACTCGATGTGTTATCGAAAAGGAAACCGAAACCCTCAACGTAAAACCTCTCCGTTGCCCTCCAAGCGGTCAATAATCCACTAGAAAATGTAGTCGGAATACATGAACAACAATAGACCCTCCAAGCCTAATCTACCCAATGTACCTAAGCCCTCCAAGCTTCTTGCTCCAACGAGGTTGCGCCGAACCTTTTTCTTTTCTAGCTTACCGGATTCTGCTATAACCCATAACATCAACCAATATGAATTGTTCCTTTCCTAATTACATCCCAAAGCACCAAATAAACCTTCTCGCAATATGGGTATGGTGAGAAAAGGATTTGGCCAAGAACCTCTCAAGGATGTATCAATGGAAAGGAAGAGAGTAGAGGAATTTGAAGAGTTTCTTAGGTGAAGATTGTGAATGAATCAATCTTGTTTTTCACTAGGGTTTCTCTCTCAAAATTCTCTCTGGAAGCTTTCTACATTTCGTGGGTATAAGGGTTTATATATAGTGGTGTGTGTTTGGAATGTGAAAAGTTAGTTTTTCCACAACAGAGCTGGATGGCGGCTTAGCCTCGCAACTTGACTGAGTTGCGAGTCCAAGCCGCGAGGTAACTGCATTGCTAATCTGGATTTTTTGTCCTGTAGTGCAACAGCTGGCATGACGCTTCAGCTTCCCACATGCTTGACACGTGACCTTCATCTGGCGGCTTGCCAGTCACAAGCCACCCGCGAGTTCCAATCACGAGTCCCTGCATCTTTGCACAGACTTGAACATTTCTTCACACTCTCTCACACACTACCCTTACAAGAATCCCACCTAAATACAGGGTTACTAGTTGCTAAAATACAAGAAAATTTGGTACGGAATAAAGTCAACAAGATGGTTGATTAAATTCAACCTTACAATCTCCCTCTTTGGCTATTCCGTGACAAAACCCTACAACAAACTCTAGACTTAACGCATGGGTTGGGAACAATTGAACAAAGCTCACTCACACCTAACTCTAGAATCTAATAAGCTCTTGAATCATACGAACAAGTATCTTCTGAAATACAACAACACAATTTGATCAATGTATGCAGAAAAACTTGTAATGCATATGAAGAAAGTACAATGCAGTCAAGAAAAATGGGATAAATCAATAAACCATGGCTTGACCAAACAATCAATCACTATATAATAGTGATCACAATGCTCATTCACACAAGGATTGAACATCCAGACATGCATGCTGATAAGCTCATTTGCAGAGTATCATTTGTATGTCTAACACTCAACCAATGCATAAAACATATATACATCTAGGAACAAAATCCTACAAGGGCACAAGAGTGATGTACTTAAAGAGAAAGCATGACATTTAGCAATAAGTATATAAGCTACAAAGCATGGGTACAAAAACCTAAAGCTTACAAAAGCAAGCGGTTTCAAATGTACCATACAAAACAGAAATAAACTTAACAACATAACATAAACAACAAAATAGGCTAATATGAAGCAAAATATTAAACAAAAGCCTGCTTGATAAAATCTCCCCCTTTGATTAAGCTCTTTCTCCCCCTATCATTGTACTCATCTTCTCCCCCCTTTTGTCATGGAATAGCTAGTCCTCATCTTCTTCTAGCTTTCGTTGAATTTGACCCAATTGAGTTTGGAGAGAGGTGAACTTCATATCCCACCAAATGTTGTGGTGATGCAGAATAGATGTGAGTCTGAACATCTTGGTGCTCAACTAGTGGACAGAGGCCACAATGTTGTCTAGCTTCTAGTCAAAGGAGGATGAGCTAAAGCGCGAACCACTATGAGAGGCTGAAGTTTCCATTTTGATTCCCTTCTTACTATGACCAATGCTCATGTTGAATGTAAGCATGTTGATTGGACTCGGTTTTGTGCAGGGAGATTCATTGTCAGATGGATGGATCCCTTTGAGCTTCAAAATCCTAGAAATGAGACAGCAGAACGGAATGCATATCCGTGACTCAGTTCGTTGAACTGTTTTGTGCAAAACATGAAAGATGTGTGCACAAATGTCTATCTCTACATCAGATAACAGATTATGAAGAAACAAAGCACGACCGAGGTTCATATACCCGGTGCTGGATAAGGGGTACAGGTTGTGAAACATGATGATTGTAAGCACCCTCAATTTTGAAGGAAGAGAGGAAACACTAACTGAGTTCCCATTTGGTGAGAATTCCAAATCATTGCCAAGGGCATCCCGAAGTAAGTCCTCATCTGGACATAGATCATCATAAACCGGTGAGTTTCCAAGCATTAGCCGGTTGGTGTGAAGAATCTTTGCCAGGTATGTGGGAGAGACAGAGAAACGTTTTCTCCTAATCCAACACTTAAGTTCATCACCTTCAACAATTGCATTTGCATAAAATTCTTTGACCAAATTCTCATAAGCATCATCAAGGTCAGAGAGAAGGTAATTCAATCTTTGTCAGTAAACCATTTAGGAATGTCGGTGTCAATTAGAGAATGTTGATCAACAACCCTTTCAATCAAAGGTGTAGCATCTCTGAAATAATTCTCATGAGTCTGAAAGGCAGCATAGGATCTGAACTTGTTTGGATCGAATACACCTGATGGTGAACGGGTTCTTTTTGTTCGAGGTGAGAGATCATCAACATCAATGATAGGCTCCTTACCTTTGCTGTTGCCCCCTTTCACAGCTGCTCTCTTGAATGGAAACATATCCACTCTGCGTCATGGTTTATCAAAAACTAGAGAAACCAAAAACAACACCAACATTATTGGCATTGGGTTAGGACCAAAACATGAATAATGAAGAAAAACCTAAACATTTGCGATTTAGGGCCTAATCATGATACTGAGTGTGTGGGTGTCACCAATAACACTATGTACTCTCAAAATAGTGTAAATCAATACAAACCACCAAAAAATCTTAAATCAATTTCATCAGAAAATCAGATACCCATGTTCAAATAAGAGATATACAAATATCAGCAAAGAGAAAGTAAGCAAAATCAAAGAAATGTATGCAGATGGGTGAGAAATAATGTGAAAGAAACAAAACCCATACCTGTTCTTGAAGAATGATGAAATGTTTACAAGGAGAATGAGGGTTTTGTGTGTGAACATGGTGGGTTTGAAATAGAAAAGGTTTGAACAACCACGAGGTGCGAGGGAAAAATGAAAAGTTTTTTTAAAACCAATCTTGAAAAAGACTCACATTGTGCAAAACATGTGAATTTTACGACTGAATCAAGTCACGTGCAAGTCGCCAGGGCTAGCCGCCAAAACACTTTAGTCCAAAAATTTGAAAAATTTCAGTAGTGTTTTTCGCGATTGAAAGGTCTACCCACAAGGGAGTCGCGAGGTGAGTCGCAAAAATCTCTATGTACCCCTTGCGACTAGACCTTCTACCCGTGAATAAGTCGCCACAATTAGCCGCGAGAATCATAAAAATTTATATTTTGAAAAATATTCTAAGTATTTTTCGAGATTGGGACATTGACCCGCCAATGAGTTGCATAAAATCTCTAAGTGAGCTCGCAACTGGGGCATACGGCTAGAGCAACCCACGACTGAGTCGCCAGAACAAGGTAACACTGTTTTTGAAAATTTTGACAATTTTTGTAAAAACAAAATACTTTCCAAAAACAACTAAAAAAACTCAAAAATCTTTCTATGTTTGATCAACAATGATTGAGCAAGTGAAAACACATTTAATCACATACAATAAAGGAGTGCACCCGCTTTGATACCAATTGAATGTTCAAATAGCGTATAAAGAATTATGAATGTTTAGACCCCAATTACAAAATTATCAATTCAAGCCTAATGTCAAACAATAAATGTGCAGAACATGAACATAAGCTAATAACTGAATTGATAAACAATTTTAACCATAAATAATCACAATGACAGCAGTAATTAAATGGTAAAGATAAAGGGAAGAGAGATGCAAACACAAGGACAACACTCGATGTGTTATCGAAGAGGAAACCGAAGCCCTCGACGTAAAACCTCTCCCCCGCCTTCCAAGCAGTCAATAATCGACTAGAAAATGTAGTTGGGATACATGAACAGCAATAGACCCTCCAAGCCTAATTTACCCGATGTACCTAAGCCCTCCAAGCTTCTTGCTCCAACGAGGTTGCATCGAACCTTTTTCTTTTCTAACTTACCGGATTTTGCTATAACCCATAGCATCAACCAATATGAATTGGTCCCTTCCTAACTACTTCCCAAAGCACCAAATAAACCTTCTCACAGATATGGGTATGGTGAGAAAAGGATTTGGCTAAGAACCTCTCAAGGATGTATTAATGGAGAGGAAGAGAGTAGAGGAATTTGAAGAGTCTCTTAGGTGAAGATTGTGAACAAATCAATCTTGTTTTCCTTTAGGGTTTCTCTCTCAAAATTCTCTCTAGAAGCTCTCTACATTTTGTGTGTACAAGGGTCTATATATAGTGGTGTGTGTTTGGAATGCAAAAAGTCAGTTTTTCCATAACAGAGTTGGTTGGTGGCTTTGCCTACTAACTTGACTGAGCCACGTGTTCAAGCTACGAGGTAACTGCATTGCCAGTCTGGATTTTTGGTGCTGTAGTGCAACAGTTGGCATGACGCTTTAGCTTCCTGCATGCTTGACACGTGACCTTTATCTGGCGGCTTGCCAGTCACGAGCCACCCACGAGTTCCAATCACGAGTCCCTTCATCTTGGCACAAACTTGAACATTTCTTCACACTCTCTCACACACTACCTTTACAAAAATCCCACCTAAATACAGGGTTACTAATTGCTAAAATACAAGCAAATTTGGCACGGAATAAAGCCAACAAGATAGTTGATTAAATTTATCCTTACAGAATTTCTTTGTGAATGATGGGACTTCAAAAAATAAAAGATTATCTTAGATTTTGAGGCTATGATTGAGGAGATAGACAAGGATATATCTGTAGGGCAACCTATTTCAAATCTTGTTGTTGTTGAAATTGTTAGCGAGATTAGTGGAAGTAATTCAAAAACATATGGGAATGTGGCTGTAACCGAAATCGCGAAGAGATTAGAGGTGGTCCTAAAGAGTCATGATTCTGGAGAGGTGAATCCTAGTCTTTCGGTGGGGTGGGCTGAAGATAAGGTGGGAAATAAGAACACCTAGTTAGGGAAAAGAAAAAATTTGAAATGAGTGGCTAGTAAAGGAAAGGCTATAGATGGGCTTGGCCTTAATAAAGAGCTGAAACAGGGCACGCGGACTAGGCTTACCAATAGGCCCAAGGTGGAAGTGATGAGTACTGATTCTTTGGGGGTAGAAGGCCCTAAATGTAAACCTAGGGCAGCTGATTGCCCCATGGATTTCAGCCCTGGTAATGAGAAGAAATTGAGGGTTGATGAGGAAACAAAAAAACTAAGTGTTCTCTTTGCTACACACTTGGGATCGGCAGTGGTTGCTTAGCAACCTTGCCGGGTCCAACAAGTCTATTAAGCTAGAACTGTCGAGGGCTTGGGAACCCTTACATAGTTAATGCCTTAAAAAAGATTATTAGGTTAGAAGATCTCACTATTATTTTCTTAATGGAAACAAAATCTGATGAAGAGTAGATGATATTTGTATGTAAGAGCATCTCCAGGAGTCTCGGTATCTAGGATGCTTAACTAAAATTTGGATGAATTGTGCACTATTTATGCTCCAGTAGTGCTCCAGCAGACTCAGCAAACATAGTTTTTTTTTTTTTTTTGGCTCATGAACAATAGCCCATCAAGTCTGATGGGCTACTGTTCATTCTTCAAATTCTTATTTTCTATTATAATAATTAGGTGTTGAGTAAAAAAATGTTGGAAAATGTGTAGTTATTAAAAAAAGAATAAATAATGAATGAAGAAATAATATTTAAATGAGATAGAGAATGGGATGGAGAGTCTATTAGAAAGTGTATTTAAAAAGTGGGCAGGCAAAAGCTAAATGTCACTGTTCATTAGCCAAATAGTACAAAAATTTGGCTAGTCTACTGGAGATGCTTTAATCAATATGGCCTTAGTTAAAATGTTATTGTCTCGAGGGATGGACTTGGTGGAGGTTTGGCTTTATTTTGGAAGACTGAGATAAGAATGGTAGTACAAAAAGCTTCTTTGGCCCATATTGATGTGATTGTTAATGGCGGTGACAAGTTTGGTCCTTGGCATTTAACAAGCTTCTATGGATATCCTAGCACAACATTGAGGGTAGAGTCATGGAATTTACTCAAGTCACTTAGTGGGGTTTCTCAACTACCATGGTTGGTTATTGGAGGCTTCAATGATGTTAGGTTCTAAAGATTTAGGATTAAATGTTTAGAGTTCGAATTTGTTTATGTTGGCAAACCGCGAACAAAAACATGTCTAGAATAAGAGTTAGACATTACTCAAGGTGATTCAAGTCAAGTCTCAAGAACATTCAAGTTGCAGGAAAAAAAATTGAAATTCAATGAAGGTTGACCGATCGAAAATCATAGTAAAGCAGTTTCTATAGAATTTTAAATCAGGCCCAAGCCCGCGAAAAAATTTAGGGTTTCAGTCCAACATTCCTAAGTATAAAAGGAAAATTCTAACTGCATTTTGAAGACTCTTAGAAGACTTGTGAGTTACTCCTGTGAGATATGAGAGGTTTTATACCTTTAACTCCACAAGTATCTACCGAAACAAGATCTACAATCAAGTGTTGGTAGAATTTAGTTGTTGTTGTGAGATCAACAAGTAGTGATCTGAAATCTTTGAGTGGGATCTCAAAGTCATAAGTGTGGGAGCTTGTGTGTTGCAATTCCAAAAGAGAAGAGTCTGTGGATTCAGAGCTTACACGTGGTCGTGTCAGTGAGTTACTACTAAAGGTATCAATAGATTTAGGGTTAAATCTTATTGTAAAAACTTCAATTCTATGTTAGTGTATTTGTTTACCTTGAAGATAGCTAGGTCAAATCCTCCCCAAGTTTTTATCTTAAAACAGTTTGTTTCATTGGTTTTTTTGGGTGATCATATCTTTGTGTTCTTTATTTTTCTACTACTGTGCATGATATAATCTTTTACAATTTAACCTAGATCTAACAATTAACCTAAATAATCACTTGGCTAATATATTAGGTTAAACAATTTGTTTTAAGGGGTCTAAACAAACAAAGAAGTGGTATCAGAGCAAGTTAGCTCTTGTTTAGGTAGTTTACCTTGAGTTGATCCTAGACCCGTGCTGTCATGGAACATGGTCACTCTCTTGTGAACCCTCTCTATTTTGATGGGAACAATATGCTTATTGGAAGGTTAGGATGAAAGCCTTCTTGAAATCTCTAGATGAGAGGGTATGGCTCTTTATTGAAAATGGTTGGGAAAGACCTACCACTGTTGTAAGTGAATGGACTACTACTAAAAAAGAAGCGGCAAGCTTTAATAGCAAGGCTATGAATGCTATATTCAATGTCGTTTCTATGGAAGAATTTAAAAGAATTTCTAATGTAGAGGTTGCTTATACTGCCTGGAATATTCTGCAAATTGTGCATGAAGGCACTAAGGCTGTAAAAATTAATAAACTACAACAGTTGACCTCTAGGTTTGAAAAAATTAGAATTGCTAAACATGAGACCTTTGATGAGTCCTATGCCAAACTGAATCACATAGTGAACTCAACCTTTAATTTGGGTGAAGTTTATGATCAACCTAAGATTGTTAGGAAGATTCTTAGATCCTTAACTGAGAACTTTAGACCTAAAGTCACTGCTATAACTGAAAGCAAGGATGTGGACACTATTCCTGTAGATAAGCTTGTAAGATCTCTTCAATCCTATAAGTTTGACTACCCAAAACTAGCAAATCGAAATCTATGGCTTTGAAATCTATTGAAGATGTAGATGATTGTGGATTTGATGATGAAATCTCTTCTATAGAGATCACTTATCTTGCCAAGAACTTTAGAAACTTTCTAAGGAACAATAATAGAAGGGCAAGAAATCAACACAATGCTAACCTTAAGAATGTGAAGAAGAATGAAACAACTAAAAACAATAATTTTGAAAAATCAAAAGATAAAGTTGTTCAATCCTCTAACAATTCTCTAGGTCAATAGTGTTTTGGTTGTCAGGGGTATAGTCATCTTAGGTCAGAATGTCCTACTTATTTGAGATCTAAGGGAAAATCTATGGTTGTTACCCTTAGTGATGATGAAGTTTCTGATCATGAGCCAGAAAGTGATCAAAAAGGAAATTTCATGGCTTTCATTGCTACTACTGTAGTAAGTGAGTATGAAATTGTTGATGAGAACCCTTCTGATGGGGAACTTTCTGAGAATGCTAACTTGCAAGAGGCTTATAACAAACTTTTCATGATTGCAGCAAATGATGCCATGAATGTTGACATAGGTTTGATAAAGATAAACACTCTAGAGCAAGAAAAGAAAAAAAATTTTGGTTAAATTTTTTGATGCTAATGAACTCATAACCTCTGTTAAGATTGGGAACATGTCTTTGATTGAGAAAGTTAAAAGTTTAGAAGCTGAATTATCTATTGCTAGAGAACAACTTGATAAGACTTCAACTTCTAAACTGGATAATATGCTAAATGTTCAGAAATCTACTTCTGATAAGACAAGGTTAGGGTTTGTTAAGAGTGTTTTTGCTTCTATTGTTCATCCTACTAAGTTTGTACCTGCTTCATCTATTCCTACACCAAAAGTCAAGATGCCTAAGGAAGAGATTCTAGCTACTAGGAAGATCAGGGTAGATCTTAGCGAGTCAAAACCCAAGAAACCCAATCACGCTGGAAGTAAGAAATAACACAAACCTCAATGGTTTTGTCACTTTTGTGGTGGAGCTGGGCATATTCACCCAAATTGTTTTAAGTTGCAAGCTTCAAAGCAAGCAACCAAACAAAAGGTGCCTGTGCCAAAAGCACAAGTTCGTATGGCACTTATTCATGAATTTGTAAAGTCTCTTAACCTTTATGCCAATGTTGGAGTTGATCATCAATCTAACTTGTTTAGAAACTCCAATACTAAGTTTGCATCTAGGAGAGTGTAGATGCAAAAGACTCAGTGAGTCTGTCTGAAATGGTCCTTGTGCTTAAACTCTCAATTCCTTATGACCAAAATGTTTTTGATTCGGATTTTCCTTTGCATTACATTCATGCATTTCATTCTAGGTTTGTTAGGATGTTTTTAAGTTCTTTTTAAAAAGAAAAATTAAAAATAGAAAAAAAATTATTTTTATTTTTACTTTTGCATTACACATCACCAAGTGTGTAATTAAGGCTGACCTATGAGATTTGCATTTCATGAATGTGTACCTTGCACTTTGTTGGTTTGTGCTATATAGTGCTTAATTGTGTGAGTTGTTTATAGTCTTTAACACATACTTTTGATTTTGATGTCACACATACTTTTGATTTTGATGTCACATTCTTTTGATTGTAAGAACTAAAAAATCCTAGGAGAAAGACATAAATAACCATCTCATCACTGTTACTCGCCAATCATGAACACCTATGTGCAAATTATAAAAGCCATGCTTGGTAAGGTGTAGCACTTGCATAGCAAGGTTAAACGAGGTGTTGATTTCAAAAAGAATAAGAAAATCAAAATCAAAAGAAAAAGGAAAAGAAAAAGAAAAAGAAAAAGAAAAGGAAAAAAGAAAAAGAAAAAGAAAATGCTTTTACATGGTTGCAAGCGTGTTTTCTAGGAGATGTGGGAGTTATATGACGTAACTCTTTAGGTGATAATCACTTTCAAACTAATGTGGTTGATGAGGTAGAAAATTTTTTTAATTACTATCTACATATCACCTTTTATGTATATCATAAACTTACTAGTTGCACACACCACACGTAAATCTTTGTTAAACATTGTACATGTAATTGTGTGTTAATTAATGTGGCCATCCAAGATTATGTTTTTTGTGATGTTTAATGCCCTTTTTAGGGTTTGACTTGAAATATTCCATGAGAACTTTTTAATTTTGATAAAATTTGAATTGGTTGAAGAGAATGTGGTTTTTGAAAACTTTTGGAATCATTCACATGCATTCCATATCATGAAATTCTAAAAAATCCTTTTGCGGAAAATTTTAGGTTTTTCAAAAATTTAGGTTTTTCAAGTCTCGATCGATCGAACTTGTTTTTCGATTGATCGAAAAAGTGAAGTTTTTAGGCCAAAACTCACTGCCTAATTCAATTCCTCTTGATCAGTTGAACCTATTTTTAAAAAAATTTCGATTCCTGGCTCGATTCCTCCCAACTGATCAAAAATTGTTTTTGTTTAAAAGATAAAAGGAATAAGATCACATGTTTTTCAAAAATTTGTCTTCTTCTTCAATTCCTCTCGATTCCTTATTAGACCCTTTTTTTTTTTTTTTTTTTTTGGTCTTTAGTCAAAGCTTTAAGGGTTTTCTTCCTTAGCATCTGGTAAGACTCTTTTACCCTTCCTTTATATATATATATATATATATTACATGCATTCATGCATTTTCATCAAGTTTTTTCAAAATTTTCGAACCAAAGAAATTTTGGGGTTTTTGGTGATTTTAGGTGTTTCGATCAAATTTGTTGAATGGGTTTTTGTTCATGCATCATATAAACATGTTTCCTGTACTTTAATTTCAAAATTGTGCAAATTTTCAAAATTAAGGTTTATTTGTTCCTGAGGAATTAGGGGATTTTGTTCAATTGGGTAAAATTGATCGAATGTGACCTGTGATATTGTTTAATTGAGTGATTATAACATGTTTTATACCTGTTATGATATTCAATTGCTCAATATATGGATTTTTGGAAAATTAGGGTTTCAAAATTGGGAATTTTGCATAAATTCTGATTTTCTGGGTTAATTTTCAAAATTGTGATATAATTGGACTATTTTGTGCATTAGATCATGCATCATTTGTGTCTATGCATCATGCATCATATAGATTTTGAAAACTCTCTCTATATTGTGCTTTAAATCTCTCTAATGCGGTCTGCTCTTGGTTTTTGTTCTATTTTGGTTTTTCCTCTTTCTTTAGATCTTAGATATGGCTCTTAAAGTTGGTACAAACTTTAAAACCAAAGCTAAGAAAACCTCCGCATCATCCTCTGCCCCTATTCAATTTGATATGGTTAGGTTTCCTACAGCCAGAAATGAGGAATTTTTTGAAAACTTAACCAAGCATAGGTCTATTTAGGGAGAAAGACAAGTTGTCATAGATGAATTAGATCCTTCTATTCGTAGGAGTCTAGAGTGTAGGAATTGGTTGTCTCTATGTGATGTTTCTAATCCTCCCCTTGCTGCTTTGATTAGAGAATTCTATTCAAATCTCCCTATTCATTCTGATGATTTAGGGGGTTATTACTTGACTACTTGGATTAGAGGTGAAGAGTATTAGATAACTAAGAAAGTAGTATCTAATGCTCTTCATGTACCTCTTGTACGTAGACCTACCTTTCCATACACTGAATCTCCTCCTATAGATGATGTGATGCCTCTACTTTGTGGAAGATCAGTTACTTGGGGATCTGAACCAAGGATAAACTCATGTGAGTTTACTGAGCTTAACTATCTTTTCTTTAGGATAACATGTCATAACATCTTCCCTATCTCTCATATTCACACCATTCTTATAGATAGATGTGTCTTTTTGTATGTTTTTCTTATAAATGGTCCTATGTACTTTCTTTCTCTTTTCATTCAAACTATTGTTAAGGTCTTTAGGAGTACATCTAGGGAACGAAAGCTGTTCTTTCTAGTTTTTATATATAGGGTGTTGAACTATCTAGAGTTAGAAAACTTTCCTTCTCTAGAGTTAGTTGTTCGAACATATGTGGTTCACATGTTAAGAACATATGTCATACTTTTATGTAATTGGCTAATCCATTGACAAAATGCACTTTACTTGTATTTGGGTAGATTTAGGATGTGTTGAAATACTTCAAGAAGCCATGTTTCAAGATCAAGTATTGAAGCCTTCAAGTCTGTTCAAGAAAACAAGCTAAAAGTGCAAATTCATTAAAGCTCGACAGTTGGCTCGACAGCTGCATCTATCGAGGTTCAGTAAAGCTGTTCAAGCCCGTAAGCTCGACACCTTCTCGACAGCTTTTTGATAGCTTCTATCTGTCGAGGTTTATAAAATCAGAATTTCTGATCTGATTTCTTGGGATCCGTGAATGTGTCTTTGGGCCTTCTTTTCTCCTAACCCTAGACATATAAAAGGATTGTTTTTAGGACCGTCTAAGAGTTCACAAGTTGCACAAGCATTGAACAAACTCTGTTCAAGCAAATTGTGACCGGAGACGTTCTACCCTTGTTCATCTCTTCTAAAGAAGTTGCTGTGTGTGTGCACCTTTGGGTTTTGTGACCGAGCATTTTCTTGATCTTCATCATGTGTATGAACTGAAGAACTTTGCATACAACCTTTCTTTTTAGTTGGTGATTGAAGTCACGTACTGGGATCTGCACAAACTGGTTAGTCACATACTTGGGAGCCGTGCACCAAAAGTGGGAACTGTCATTACAGAACAAGTCCAATTGGGTATTGGGGTAAGAGTTCAATTGTAGATTGGTAAGGTACTTGGGATTCCTTTACTTGTCACCGCTTGTTGTGATAATAGTGGAGTTTCGAGAGTGGTGACCTGAAAATCATCTGGTGGGGTTTTTGTCGTAGGGTTTTCTCCATTCGTAAACAAATTACCGTGTTATTTATTTTTCTGCTGCATATTTAGTTTATTGGTGATTTGTTTGTGCTGCCACACAATTGCATGTTAATTAACTTAATTAATAAACTTGGTTAAATTAATTAGTTAATTAATCACAAGGGGTTAATACGCGTTTGGCCTATCAAGTGGTATCAAAGCAGGCACATTCTGATTAGGTTTTAATCTTTGCTATGTGATCTAATGACCCCTGTTGTCATGGAAACTCTTGATTTTTTTTATTTGCATGATCTTATGTTGAATGATGATGATGATATTCAAGATGCCTATTGCAAGCTTTATAATTTTTCTATGAAATCTCTTGAATGTTAACACTGAAGTTTCTAAACCTATGTCTAAAACTCCTCCTAGGTTGAATAAAAATTCTAAATTTGTCCCCACTTGTCATCATTGTCATATTGTTGGTCATATTAGGCCAAATTGTCCTAAATTAAGGTCTTTGTCAACCTCTAAGGTTAGACCTCCTTCTAGGAAGCATAGTAGTTCGAAAACTACTCATGTTTGTCACCACTGTGGTGCTTCCAGTCACACTCGTTCGAATTGTTTCAAATTGTTTCCTCATAAGTGAGTGTCAAATAGGTCTCATCCTTTGTCTAAAGGCTTTGTATGTATTCTTGGTGAGTTATTAAAAGATTTGAGTTTTTTAACTCAATTTCAAGGGAATTCTAATTCCTCTATGTCCTTTAGTAGTCAAACTAGGACACGTGCCTTTTCATCTTCACGGCCAAGGACTCGTGCTGTGTGGGTGATAAAGGATCCTAAGACTTAATTGTCTTTTCTGTTTGTCCCCTGCTTTAATTCTTTCTATCTAAAGTAGTACTCTCTTTGCTTGATTTCTTATCTGTTTTTGAAATCATGCTTTCATGCATTTGCATCTAGTTTTATGTTTTGCTTTGCTTAACATGTTTTTGTGTGTTTATTTTCAGTTTTGCTTATTTTGTTTTTCAAATAAAAATAGAATTTTTTTTGGAAAAATCAGAAAAATACAAAAATAGTGTGTGTTATATGTACATTGGTACTTGTGTACCTTGGATGGCCATTGAAACAAAGTTTTCTAAACTTTGTATCTTTTGTAGCTTAGATGAGCATCTCTATCCACAACTAAGTAAGTGAGCTTTGTGGCTCTTATTTGTGATGAGTAAGATTAAGTTATCTCTAGGACTTAACACTCATATCACTTTTTTTGATGGGTAGGACTAGAAAATCCTAAGAGAAAGGTATAAATAACCATCTCATCACTGTTGCCTGCCAATCATGAATGACACTCGTATGCTTTGGTATAGCAAAAGTGTGATGTCAATGACATTTGTGTGCTTTGCCATAGCAAAATTGGAATGTCAAATATCATTGGATATTTCTTTTCTATCTCTTATATGCTTATGCATGATATGCTTAAAAAGAAAATATGCAAAGAAAATAAAAAGCAAAAAGATTAAAAATGCTTTAAATATGATTGCAAGCGTGTATTCTAGGAGATGTGGGAGTTATAGGATGTACCTCGAAAGTGATAGTCCCTATCAAACAATTATGATTGTGTGTGAGTTAAAGTGATTTTCTCATATCTCAAGTCATCATAACATGTGTACACTTATGCAATCTTGCGATATTTTTCACACACGACACGCAATATTCTTTGCTACTCTTGATACATGTGCAAGTACAATGTGATTTGGCCATCACAAGGTTTTACATGTGTTAATGTATGCTCACTAAACTGTCATGACTTGTTTTTGAAATATAAAATTGGTTAGACTTGTTTAGTGTGTATGTGTGTTTTTGGAGATCCATATGCTTAAAATTACCGTTAAGACATGATCTTGAGAGATTAATATATTGATTGGATCATTGGTTGAGTTGTATGTTGGATTGCACTCATGTCTATGTTTTTCTCTTCTCGAAAAACTGTTTTTAAAAGCAAGCTCGACACCTCCTCGATACCTCCTCGATACCTAGCTGTCTGTCGAGCTTCTCAAGCTTTTTCTTATCGTAATCCTGACACCTCCTCGACACTTGGTGGATCAATCGAGAAATCTCCTGTCTCCTCGATAGTTTCTGGATACCTTGTTGATCGATCGAGCCTCTATTCTGGTTTCTAGTGTTTATTTTTTGATACCTCCTCAACACTTATATCTGTCGAAGACCATTTTTCTCGACACCTCCTCGACAGATGTCTCGACACCTCTCGATACCTGTACCTATAAAGATTTACTGAAGAGCTATTTAAGCCCCTCGTGTAATCCGATTCTCATTTTCTCGATCTATCTCGATCTGTCCGCACCTGTTCACCTCCCAAACTCACTTTTCTCACTCCAAACCTTCAACTCACGTGATTTTCGGCCCTTCCTTGCTTCAAATCACTTGGTATGATCTCTTTTCTTCTCATTCTTCATGCATTTCATGATTTTTAAAACTTAGGTTTTGGGGTTTGTGAAAAATTTTGGGATTTTTCAAAATTGATGAGTTTTTGTTAAAATTTTGGGATGGGTTTTTATTTAAATGTGTTCAAAATCTCATGCATTGCATCACATCTGCATTATAATAATATTTTCATGCATTTGGATGTGTGTAATCTGTTTGTGTGTTGGTAGGATTGGATTGGGCTGAGCCCATGATGAAATTTTTTTTGCATACCACGTGTTCATGCATTCCCCATGCATACGTACTCTCTTTTCAATATATATGGATATATTTGAAATGCTTTTGGACTTTTTTGATTGTCTCTTTCTTCCTCTCTCTCATTCTGTTTACGTTAGTAGTGGCTATGGCACCTAAACGTAAGTCTGCTCCGTCTTGGAACCCTCTTTGTTCCAAGGCATCATCTTCTTCTGATCCTTCTCCTTCCAACATTCAGTTCCGTGATGAGGATGCCCGTAAAGCATACTTGGAGAGCTTTTCTGGACGAGGTGTTCATTCAAAAGGCCGAGTCATTTTGGCGGACTTCGCCGATACGAACCTTCCCAATGTCATTCACAGTAGGGAATGGGAGAAGGATCAGAAGAAGATCCGATGACTTTTTTGTTACACCCACTCTCTCACTATAACTCTATCACAGAGTTTCGTGCTCGATTTTTGCTTTCTTTATTGGAGCACCTCACTATAGATTTTCCTTCACATTTTATTCTTTCCATCATAGATGTGTTTAGGGATACAGCTACCCGTGATAAGCTCATCTTTCCTTCTGCTATCACGAGGATCCTAAGCCATTTTTCTGTTCCTTTTCCCTCCTCTGATCACTTCTCTGTCATGTGTGTCATAGATGCCACTACCGTAAAATGTAGTGAGGCTCAATTTAGGTTACGACAGGAGTCAATAGCTCCTTCTTCTGGTTCGACTCCATCTTGTTCGGCACCCTTTCAATCTGCTCCATCTACATCTGCTCCCTCTTCTTCTTTGGGCGATGTATCTCTTAGAGACATCATGGCGCAGCTGCAGTGCATGGATGCTCGCCTTGATACGCTCTCTACTGAGTTGTATTAGGTGAACATTCGTGTAGGTCGTATTGCACGACGTCAGGCCACCATGGGTGGTTTTGCTCCTGAGGCTACTCCTTCACCACCTCCTCTAGTGGCTTCTGATTCTGATGCTGAGGATGATGATGGTGATGGTGATGATGATGATGATGACGCTTCGGATGATGATGATGGAGATGCTAACTCTACTGATGAGATGTCTACTTGACACTCTACCCTTTGTCACTCGTGACAAAAAGGGGGAGTAATTTTGAGATATGAGAGTAGTCATCTTAGGGGGAGAGTTAGTATAGGACATTTTTGATAGGGGAAGTGTTGATACTTGAGGGATGTAGTGAGGATATGATGTTTTTTTTCTTATATGATGTATCTTTTCTTTTCCTTCTTATATAGATACATTGTTATTGTATATTTGGTCTTGTGATCACTTTTACATACATTATATTTATCTTCTTTATATGTGGATATATGTTTTTCTTTCATCTACCTCTTATATGTGTTGTTTCTTTTCTCTCTTTATACACATGATTCTTTACATGTATGCAATCCATTATTTCTGTTTCACACAAGATGCCTTGATGAGTTTTGTTTAAAGTATTTCAGAAATATAGGTTGTCAAAGTCTATTTGCCATAAACTCTCTTCTTGCAAAGTTTTTCAAGAGTTTGTGTTAGGATAGATTTTATTGTATTAAACAAGTGAATATGAGTTGAGTGATTTATGACTTCTCTCATATGATCATTTGTTAGTTGTGGTTTTGTCACGGATTGTCAAAGAGGGAGATTGTTAGGACATATGTGGTTCACATGTTAAGAACATATGTCATACTTTTGTGTAATTGGCTAATCTTTTGACAAAACGCACTTTACTTGTATTTGGGTAGATTTAGGATGTATTGAAATACTTCAAGAAACCATGTTTCAAGATCAAGTATTGAAGCCTTCAAGTCTGTTCAAGAAAACAAGCTGAAAATGCAAATTCATTAAAGCTCGACAGCTGGCTCGACAGCTGCATCTATCGAGCTTCAGTAAAGCTGTTCAAGCCCGTAAGCTCGACACCTTCTCGACAACTTCTCGATGGCTTCTATCTGTCGAGGTTTATAAAATCAGAATTTCTAATATGATTTCTTGGGATCCGTGAATGTATCTTTAGTCCTTCTTTCTCCTAACCCTATACATATAAAAGGATTGTTTTTAGGGCCATCTAAGAGTTCACAAGTTGCACAAGCATTGAGCAAACTCTGTTCAAGCAAATTGTGACTGGAGACAAAGTTCTGCCCTTATTCATCTCTTCTGAAGAAGTTGCTGTGTATGTGCACCTTTGGGTTTTGTGACCGAGCATCTTCTTGATCTTCATCATGTGTATGAACTGAAGAATTTTGCAGCCAACCTTTCTTTTTAGTTGGTGATTGAAATCATGTACTGGGATCCGCGCAAACTGGTTAGTCACGTACTTGGGAGCCGTGCATCAAAAGTGGGAACTATCACTGCAGAACAAGTCTAATTGGGTATTGGAGTAAGGGTTCTACTGGAGGTTGGTAAGGTACTTGGGATTCCTTTACTTGTAATCGCTTGTTGTGATAATAGTGGAGTTTCGAGAGTGGTGACCTGAAAATCACTCGGTGGGGTTTTTGCCGTAAGGTTTTCCCCATTCGTAAACAAATCACCGTGTTATTTATTTTTCCGCTGCATATTTAGTTTATTGGTGATTTGTTTGTGCTGCCATGCAATTGCATGTTAATTAACTTAATTAATAAACTTGGTTAAATTAATTAGTTAATTAATCACAATGGGTCAATACGCGTTTGGCCTATCATTAGTTCGTATTACTGCCCCTATAGGAGCCACTTTTCTTAGGCGGCAATCTGCTCAAAAGAAGAATATTGAACCAAGTACTAGTACATCAAAGTGACCTAGAGTGGAAGCTTCTACTGCTGCTCTTGCTACTGGTGATCAGCTTGCTGCTATGGACCCTACTATTGAGGAGATTCATATGGATCCTACTGCTGTTGTGGATCCTACTACTGTTGCTGAGAGTACTAATCCTATAGTTACCCCTCCTCTCTCACTCCGTGCTGTGATGGAGACCTTTATGACTACTCAGACAGCTTATGGACAGCTTATTGATAAGCTATTTACTGAGGTTGCTACCTTGAGAGCTGACTTTGCTAAGTATAGGAGTACATTTCCATCTCCTCCACCCTCTGATCCTTAATAGTTGCCTTTAGCAATACATAACAAAAAATGGGGGGTATGTTTAGATATGTTGCTCTTGTACTTAAGGGGAGAGTTTGAGAGTTTTTGTACGTAGAGGGAGTAGTTTTTGTTAGTTTTTGTTGATTTAATGTATTTTTATCATTTTTGATGTCTATTTTCTTCTTTTGTTCTTGTTTCACAAACATTGATGGTTTATGATTGACTGTGATGGTTTTATTGATGATTATTCATTTAATATATCTGTCTAACTTTACCTTTTAAATTTTGTGAATTCAAGTTCAGTTTTTAGTTTGGATTTATACTGTAATTTCCACACATGTGTTTATGGTTTGTTTTCAGTGTTTTAGGAATTTAAAGGTTAATTCTTTCTCAACTGCTATCTATTCTAGCAACTAATAGTTAGAAGATTGTGACTGAATTGTATTAGGGCAACACTTTATAAATTGGGCTAGTTTTTGAGTTGAGCAATGCATGTATATGTGTGTTTTGTCACGGATTTCCAAAGGGGGAGATTGTTAGGTTCTAAAGATTTAGGATTAAATGTATAAAGTCCTAATTTGTTTATGTTGGCAAATCGAGAACAAAAACATGTCTGGAATAGGTGTTAGACATTTCTCAAGATGATTCAAGTCAAGTCTCAAGAACTTTCAAGCTACAGGAGAAAGAATTGAAATTCAATGATGCTCGACCGATCAAAGAATAGGTTGACCAATTGAAAATTGTAGTAAAGCAGTTTCTACAGAATTTTAAATTAGGCCCAAGCCCGCAAAAACATATAAGGTTTCAGTCTAACATTCCTAAGTATAAAAGGAAAAACCTAACTACGTTTTGAAGACTCTTAGAAGACTTGTGAGTTACTCCTGTGAGATCTAAAAAGTTTTGTCCCTTCTAATTCCACAAGTATCTATTGGAACAAGATCTACAATCAAGTGCTGGTGGAATCTAGTTGCTGATGCAAGATCAACAAGTAGTGATCTGAAATCTTTGAGTGGGATCTCAAAGTCATAAGCGTGGGAGCTTGTGTACTGCAAATCCAAGAGAGAAGAGTTCGTGGATTCGGAGCCTGCACGTGGTCGTGTTAGTAAGTTATTACTGGAGGTAGCAATAGATTTAGGGTTAAATTTTAATGTAAAAACTTCAATTCTCTGTTAGTGGATTTGTTTACCTTGAGAATAGCTAGGTCAAATCCTCCCTAGGATTTTACTTTGAAGCGGTTCGTTTAATTTATTTTCTTGGGTGATCATATCTTTGTGTTTTTTTATTTTTCCGCTACTGTGCATGATATGATCTTTTACTATTTAACCTAGATCTCATAATTAACCTAAGTAATCACTTGGCTAGTATATTAGGCCAATCTGTTGTAAGGAGTCTAAACAAACAAACAAATGAGATCACCTGTCCCATGGAAAAAGAAGAGGGTGCTCTTAGGCCCAACAACCAGATGACTAGTTTTAATAATTCTATTAATTATTGTGAGCTGAGAAAGGTGGGCTTTGTTGGGCCAAGATTTACATGGTTGTACCAAAAAAAAGATGGAACGTAGATAAGGGAGAGATTGGATAGGGCTTTGGCTACGTAGGATTGGTTCTTTATGCTCCCCCCGACAAAGTTATTCCATAAATCTTCTTTTGTCTCTTATCACAGTTCGTTGCTCCTGAAGCTATGTGGCTGGAAGATATGAGGTGCGATAAGGTTATCTCAAATGCATGGAGTGAGGGTTTGATTTTGGAGGCTCCATTCCCAATTATCATGTCTTAAGTCGTGTAGGTCAAGATTGGATGCTTGGAATCAGTCAGAGTTTAGGCATGTGGGAAAGTAGATCTCGCAGTTGCAAAAGCATTTGGAGTGGCTGGAACTACAACCTACATTTGCCAATACTATTAGAAGTCTTAGAGAAACCAGAGTAGAACTCAACTGTTGGTTAGATAAAGGGGATGATATGTGGAAGCAGCGGTCTCGTCTAAACTGGTTTCAGGTAGTTGATTGAAACACCAAATTTTTTCATGCCAAAGCTTCAGCTCAGTTTCAAAAGAATTTGATTGATGGTTTTTTCGATTCTAATGAAATTTAGTAGGAGGAACGTCAAGAAATTGAATGGGGTTTTGTGGAGTATTACTTGAATTTATTCTGATTCCAAAAACGAACTATCCCAAGAAAGTGACTGAGTACAGACCTGTTAGGTTCTAAAGATTTAGGATTTTATGTATTTAGAACTCTAATGTGTAATGTTGGCAAACCATGATCAAAACAATGTGTTTAGTCTTGTTTAGGCTTGCTCAAAGTTGATTAATTATTGTAAAGTTGGAATCGAGTGGCTGCAGAAGTATTTGTAACTTTCGGCCTGGCTCAATCAATCGAAAATTAGACTCGATCGATCAAAAGTCGGCCAGAACATTTTTCTGCAGAATTCCAACTCAGCCCAAACTCTATTTAAACGTCTTGGGGTTCAAGTAAAACTCTTATATATATAAGGGAAACCCTAGAACTTTTTTGAGACTTTTAGAAAGAGAGCGATTAGAGTGCCTCTTGTGCCTCCTTTTATTTTTAGGGTTTTGTACCCAAACCTCTCTAAGTCTTTATTGCTCATATTTACTATTTTGTGTAAATCTCTTGTGAGATCTAGAGGAGCTTTCCTTTACACAAAGCTTAGGGTTTTCAAGGAAGAGATGTTATCTACACCTTGATGATCAACTCAGTTGCTGCCATTGGAGCTTAAAGAAAAACAAGCGGGGAGCTTGTATCTTATTGAAGAAATCCAAGAAAGAAGGAGTCTGTGGATTCGGAACTTGCACGTGGTCGTGTCAGTAAGTTCTACTGGTGGGTAACATTAGGAAGTCGAGCGGGGAGCTTGTAGTCCTTTTGTATGAACTTTGATTCTTTCATAGTGGATTCAGGTTTGCCTTGAGGATCGGTGGGTCAAATCCTCCCTAGGTTTTTTACCGATTTGGTTTTCCTGGGTGATCATATCATTGTGTCTTTTATTATTCCGCTGCTTTATTCTTTTGATATGATTATTTGATTACTTTAACCTAGTATTGCATAATTTGACTAAGTAACAATTTGGCTAATTAATCTAAGCTAACCAATCTGGTTGTTTTTAAGGGGTCTAAAACCGTTCAAGTGGTATCAAAGCTGGTAGCTCTTTTGTTGTAGATCTTTTGATCTCTAAGCTGATCCTTGACCCCTGTTGTCATGGACAATTTGTAGTATCTTTCTGATCATGTTTCTGCTCATGCTTCTGTTAATTTTTTTTGATGCTTTTGAAACTCTTCGTTAGGAATTATCTAAATCTTTGAAAATTGCTAAGAAATTTAAAGAAGAGTTAAAATTGGCTAATCTTGAAAAAGAGGAATTGCTTGTTAGATTAGACGAATCTTATAAAAAGAATAAATTTTTGAGAAATCAAATTTCCTCTCAAGATGAGAAGATGAAAAGCTTGGAACAAGAGTTAGTTGAATTTAAGGCTAAAATTAAAAATTTGACTAGTTCTAAACCTGCTGATGATAACAGAAGTGTTTCTGTTTCTCTTAAGCGTAAAACTGAGAAAATTTATATCCCTCATTTTAAGAGGAATAATAAAGAAAAGGCTTATTGTGCTAGGTTAGACAAAGGTAAAAGTTCTGATGTAGACGCTGATGTTTCTAAACCTAAGTCTAAACTTACTGTTAGAGAGCATAATAAATCTGTTTTTGTGTCTACCTGTCACCTTTGTGGTGTTGTTGGTCATATTAGACCAAATTGTTCTTTGTTGAGGCAAAAACAAAAATCTGAGACTAGATTTGCTGTTAGGAATACTGATGTTCCTAAATTTGTTCCTATTTGCCACTTTTGTGGTGTCCATGGTCACATTCGTCCTAATTGTCATAAATTGAAATTTAAGCATTCTGTATGTCAATTTAGGATATGTAATGATATTGCTCCTGCCATAAGTCCATATAAATTGTTTCATATGCTTTTGAAAAATTTAAGCTTGTTGGCTTGTGAAAGGAATTTGCAGGATTTTAGTCTGTCTCAGAAGATTGGTGTAATTCCTCAAATACACTCTGCTTCTCATGGATTTTCACCTACAAAGCCGAAAATTCATGCTATATGGGTGAGAAAAGATCCTTTAAGGTGAGTGTTGCTAACTTGTCCCTGTTTTAATTCTTTCTATTGTTTGTGGACATGTCTTGTTTTTGTTTTTGACTGTTTTGTTTTTTCTAGGTTGTTTTTTTTTTTATTAAAAAAAATCCAAAAACATTGAAAAATTTTCAAAAAGACAAAAATATTTTATTTTGTGTCTTGTTTTATTTTTCTTGAGGATTACATGAGTTTTAATATCTCTCTTGATTTAGAACATGCTTGACATTGTGGTGAAACTTGAATAGCATGTGTTATAAATGTGTTAAGCTATTTTTGACTTTATGTACTAGTTTGTACATGTACTCATGGGTTAATTAAGAAATTGATATTTCTTGTTTGTGTACCCTCTATAGCTTAGTTAAGCACTGTCATGCATTGCATTTGCATTGATCATTTAGCATAATGTGTGTTTTTTTTTTTTTTTTTTTTTTTTTTTGGTCATAAATTTTTTTCAAAATCTCAACAAGTGGTTATAACATTTGTTAAAACCAAAAAGATTTTTGTGTTTTGTATTATAGATCTTGGATTTATAATCAAGGATTAGCCATATTATCTTACATAACATGTTTATGTACCTTGTTTAGCTTGGATGAGCTTATTTTATTGCACTTTACTAGTTTGAGCTGTGTAGTGCATGTTGTGTGGGAAAGATGTGTGTGGTTATTAATCACTTTGTCTTAATCTTGAAGTCACATGTTCTTTGACTGTCGGACTTGATCCTTTTGAGAAAGGCATAAATAACCATCTCACCACTGTACACTAGCCAATCATGAACACCTTAGTGCATATCATAAGATTTTGTGCTCGAGAAAGTGTAGCACATGCACAAAAAGAATATAAGGTGTAGCCTCGGATTAAATTGCTTAATACTTAAAATGGTGTGTACTATTAGGTTTGATGCCATCTCACTTAAATTAAAATTGGTGTGTATATTATGAGGCAAATAATTCAATAAACTTACATGATTGCAAGCTTTTGTTCTAGGAGATGTGAGAGTTATATGATGTAACTCTTTAGGTGATAGTTTCTTTTAAATTCTATGTGATGAATTGTGTAGACTTTGTGTTTGATTTCTATTCACATATCACCTCACATGTCTCTCAAGCTTTCGCTAATTGCACACACTACATAAGTTACTCTTTGCTAAACTTGGTACATTTTATTGTGTGTGATCTTATTGTGGCCATCCAAGATTAAAAGTTCCTTGATCTTAATGCAAAATGTGTTTAAAGTTTGAGAAATTGGAAATTCTAGAGCTTGAATGTACCTAAATTGGGGCTTTTGTTAAATTGGGTTGAATTTGATGAAATTGGCTTGTTGTTTTGATGAAATTAGGCATTATAATCTATGTGCTGTGTTTTGTAATGCTCAATTCATCAATTTGTTTAAAAATTTTAACAAGTGGTTTTCAATTTTGGGGTTTTTGTTAGAAACTCCGTGCTCAAGCCAATTTTGTCAATCTGAACTTAAATTGAACTTAATTTTTACTGCATTAGTACATGCATCATGTCATTGTAATTGTTCATGCATCATATAGATTTTTATTCTATATTGTTTTTGTGCTAACTTGCAGTCTGCCCTTGGTTTGTGTTTAAGATTCACATGCATTGCATTGATTTCTGTATCCATCTTACAGTTTTGCAATCATATCTCTCATTGTTTTCACACATAGCATGCATACACTTTGCTACATTGGGTACTCAACTTGATAAAAAAATTGATTGATTAATTTTTGAGCGATGTACTTTCTAGTATATGTCTTTTTTTATGTGTGAACTGTAGAAAATATTTTTCTTAAGAGATATGATGGATAATCAATGTGCAAATATTTTCTCTACTCATGCAACTGTTTATGAGTCACATAATGCCATGTTTGCATTTTATTGAAAGAGAGAATATTTTTTCTTCATGTGTATCCTCACCTTAGTTTTTAACTTTGATCCTGCTGGTGAGGATGTTCCTGATCCTGCTGGTGCTGCTGCTACTACTGTTCCCCACCCCCTTTATTTTTCCCCAAAACTGTTTTTCCCACAACTTGTTTTGTTTTTCCTATTTTTATAGGGGGAGAAAAGTTTTTTTTAACCTGTGTTGTTCATAGGGGGAGCTGTCTCTATTTTCTATAGAGTTGAATTCTTTTGTGTTCCCCTTGATTCTCTATTTTCTCTTATCCTTTGTTACATGTGTTGACTGTTTACTCTTTATATGAGTTGTCTTTGTCAATGCGTGACAAAAAGAGGGAGAAATTATTGATTTATGGGACTCATGTTTGTCTTGTTTAGGGGGAGTTGAAATTATTTTTTGAAAGGGGAGAATATAAATAAAAACCTTTTGTTGTATCTAACTTAGGGGGAGAGTTAGTTTACTTCTGTTTTTATTTCTGTTTCTTGTTCACTGCTCATTGATTTATATTTATGAGTTATTTATGATATATGTCTTTGTTTTGTGTTTTGTAAAGTCAAGAATTTATTTGTTGATTTACTGTTTTTCTGTCACACATGTGTTTATGCATTTTGTTTAGTGTTTCAGGAAATATACAGGTTGATTCAATTGAGCTGCTGTCTATACTTGCAACTGATTGATAGTAGTTAGGTTGGATTTGTTGTTATGAGCATTATTTTTGTAATGGGCTTTTACTTTGTAAACTTTGAGCTTTTAGTTTGTGTTTTGTCACGGATTGCCAAAGGAGGAGTTTGTTAGGTTCTAAAGATTTAGGATTTTATGTATTTAGAACTCTAATGTGTAATGTTGGCAAACCATGATCAAAATAATGTGTTTAGTCTTGTTTAGGCTTGCTCAAAGTTGATTAATTATTTTAAAGTTAGAATCGAATGGCTGCAGAAGTATTTGTAACTTTCGGCCTGGCTTGATCGATCGAAAATTAGACTCGATCGATCGAAAGTCGGCCAGAACGCTTTTCTGCAGAATTCCAACTCAGCCCAAACTCTATTTAAACGTCTTGGGGTTCAAGTAAAACTCTTATATATATAAGGGAAACCCTAGAACGTTTTTGAGACTTTTAGAGTGAGAGATTAGAGTGCCTCTTGTGCCTCCTTTTATTTTTAGGGTTTTGTACCCAAACCTCTCTAAGTCTTTGTTGCTCATATTTGCTATTTTGTGTAAATCTCTTATGAGATCCAGAGGAGCTTTCCTTTACACAAAGCTTAGGGTTTTCAAGGAAGAGATGTTATCTACACCTTGATGATCAACTCAGTTGCTGCCATTGTAGCTTAAAGAAAAACAAGCGGGGAGCTTGTATCTTATTGAAGAAATCCAAGAAAGAAGGAGTCCGTGGATTCGAAACTTGCACGTGGTCGTGTTAGTAAGTTCTACTTGTGGGTAGCATTAGGAAGTCGAGCGGAGAGCTTGTAGTCCTTTTGTATGAACTTCGATTCTTTCATAGTGGATTCAGGTTTGCCTTGAGTAACGGTGGGTCAAATCTTCCCTAGGTTTTTTATCGGTTTGGTTTTCCTGGGTGATCATATCATTGTGTCTTTTATTATTCCGCTGCTTTATTCTTTTGATATGATTATTTGATTGCTTTAACCTAGTATTGCATAATTAGACTAAGTAACAACTTGGCTAATTAATCTAGGCTAATCAATCTGGTTGTTTTTAAGGGGTCTAAAACCGTTCAAGACCAATCAGCTTGTGTAATGTGACTTATAAACTTGCTTCTAAAACACTGGCTAGTAGGCTCAAGAAGATTCTGGCCTCTATTATAAGTGATACTCAAAGCGTTTTTGTGAATAGGAGATTAATCACATATAATGTGTTGGTTGTGTTTGAGACAATGCACCATATAAATCAGAGAAAATGGGGAGAAAAAGGTTAGATGGCTCTGAAGCATGACATGAGTAAAGCTTACGACAGGGTGGAGTGGGCTTGCCTAGACAAAATTATGGAGAAGCTGGGATTTCATACATGATGTAGAAGTCTGATGATGCAGTGTATCTCCTCGGTAACTTATTCAATTAGAATCAATGGTAAGCCTAGTGTACAAATTGTCCCTGCTCGAGGTCTTTGCCAAGGTGATCCCCTTTCACCCTATCTGTTCTTACTATGTACTAAAGGTCTCTTGGCTCTGATTAAAAATGTTGTGGGTATGGGAAATATGGAAGGCATTTCTATATACCGGGGTGGTCCTAGTATCTTTCACCTATTTTTTGCAGATAAGAGTATCATTTTTTGCAAAGCCACCATTGAGGAGCGTGAAGCGTTACAACAAGCTTTAAAGGTTTATGAACAATCTTCTAGTAAGTAGCTAAATAAAGCAAAGACTTCTCTTTTCTTCAGCCCTAACACTCCAGTTGTGATTCAAGATGAGATTTGTTAGGACATATGTGATTCATGATAAGAACATATGTCATTTAGAATGGGCTAATCTTATGACAAAACGCACTTTACTTGTAATTGGGTAGATCTAGGATGTGTTTAATATTTCAAGAAACAAGAGTTCAAGTCCAAGTGTTAAAGCCATGCAAATCTGTCCAAGAATCAAGTGAAGAAGTGTTGTATTTCAAAGCTCGACAGGTAGCTTGACAAATAGCATCTATCGAGGTTTAAAAGGGAATTTCAGCTCGATGCTTGACAGCTGCTCGATAGATAACCTATCTATCGAGATTTACGAAAATCAATTTTTCAAATCTGATTTCACACATATTTGTGTATACTTGTTTAGGCTTTCTTTTCTCACAACTCTAAACATATATAAGGATTATTTTAAGGTCTGTCATAGCTGATGCAACTTGATGCAAAAATTTTTCACAAGCATATTGTGACCGGGGACATATGTCCTAGTTCATCTTTCTTTTGAAGAAGCTGCTGCGTTTGTACGCCATAGGGTTTTGTAACCAAGGAGCTTCGTGATCTTCATTGTGTTAATGAACTGAAGAACTTTGTAGCCAACATCCTTCTTAAGTTGGTGGTTAGTCATGTACTTGGATCCGTACATCAATTGGTTAGTCACATACTAGGAGTAGTGCATTGAAAAAGAGAGATTGTCACTACTAAATAAGTCCAATTGTATATTAGGGTAAGAATTCAACTGTAGGTTGGTATAAGGTACTGGGATTCCTTTACTTGTAACCACTTGTTGTGATAATAGTATATTCTTCGGAATGATGACCTTAAAATCACTCATTGGGGTTTTTGTCTTGGAGGTTTTCCCCATTCATAAATAAATCACCATGTCAATTTTATTTTTCGTTGCATATTAACTTAGTTGGTGATTTGTTTGTGCTACCACGCGTATTGCATATTAATTGAATTAATAAATTAACTTGGCTAATTAATTTGTTAATTCATCACAATAGGTCAATACATTCTTGGCCTATCAAGATTAAATCTAGATTTAGAGCTTAGGTGATTAAACAGCACGAGAAGTACTTGTGACTCCCTTTCTAGTAGGGAGAAATCAAAAGAACACTTCCAAAGAATTGAAAGAGAAGTTGGCCAAAAAGCTTGTAGGTTGGAAGGAAAAGTTGGTGTCCAAGGCTAGGCAGGAGGTGCTAATAAAAGCAGTTGCACAAGCCATACCTATCTACACGATGAGCTATTTCAAAATTCATGAGTCTCTTTATGATGAGATGACAAGTCTAATAAGGAATTTTTGGTGGGGCCAGTGCAAGAATGAACGCAAGATGGCTTGGATTAGTTGGGAAAAATTATTTAAAGCAATTCAATTTGCAGTCTGGTCGAGATTCTCTATTGTATAGAGTTTTTAAGGCGAGATACTTTCGCAATTGTGACTTTGTTCATGCTATCATTGGGAGTAATCCTTCTTACGCCTGGAGGAGCATAATGGCGGCTTAGGATATTGTGAGAAAGGGGGTTAGATGGCAAGTGGGCAACAAGCATAGGATACAGATTTGGAAAGATAAATGGTTGCCAACACCTTCTACATACAAGGTAATTTCTCCTCTCTCATGCTTGCTAGTAGAGGCCAGGGTTGGAGAACTAATAGATTCAGTTAATGGGACTAGGAAGAATAAGCTAGTACAACAAGTTTTCCTCCCCGATGAAGCTGATGTAATATGTGGAGTTGCTTTGAGTTCCAAACTCCCACCTGACAGGCAGGTATGGGCACCAACAGCAAATGGTTTGTTCAGTGTGAGAAGTGCATATAAAATGCAATGGAGATGGCCTTCGGGGATGCCTCAGGAACAGCTTCAGATAGCAGCAATCTAAGGAAGTTTTGGAAATACATTTGGCGTGTTGATGTTCCACATAAAGTTTGCCATTTTACATGGAGAACTTGCAAAAACATTCTCCCTACAAAAGAAAACTTGGTGAGAAGAAGAGTATTAATGGAGAGCTGCTGTGAGTGGTGCCAGGCAATGGTGGAATCATCGGGAATGTCCAAGAGCAAAGGAGATCTGGTCTATATCAGAGTTGTTTCCTATGGTATTCTGTCAAAGCTCAATGGGAACAAGACCGTATTGAGAAGATAATTATGGTGTCATGGGCTATGTGGACGAATAGAAATGAGATCAGAAACAGTGGGGAGAAGAAAATTAGCAGCATTTTACTCCAAGGAGCTTTGGTTTATTTGTGGGAATATCAGTCTAGCTCGGTGGAACTAATTATGCAGAAAGCAAAGTTGGCTTCAAACTGGACAACTCCTCCACAGAACTGTTACAAAATAAACGTGGATGGAGTTGTCTTAGCAGCCCATAAAATGGCTGGTGTGGGAATTCTAATCCGAGATGCAGATGGCAAGGTGATTGGAGCATATAGCAAGAAGATAATGACAACTCTTGGCGTCATTGAGGCTGAAGCAAAAGCTTTTAAGATTGGGTTACAATTCACTAAAGATCTACTTATCCAGGATTTTGTCCTTGAAGGTGATTCTCTGATTTTGGTAAATGCCTTGAAAGAATTATCACCTCCTCCATCTGCTGTTGCTGCACTGGTATATAGCTCAATGGCTGCTGCACAGGTGTTTCCTCGTGTTGATATATCTCATGTTTGTAGGCAATGCAAAAGGCCTACCCATTTACTAGCAAAACATACCTTTGGCATTTCTGATTTTTCTATTTGGATTGAAGAGAATCCTTGATTTATTGAACAAGCTCTTGTCCATGATGTACTTGTCACTTTCAATTCTTAATAAAGCTTTTTGCAGTATTCCCATTTAAAAAAAAAAAAAAAAAAAAAAAAAAGGAAGCATAATTTGATCCTATTATAGGAAGTTGCATTTGATATCCAAGTACTGTACATTGCACGCGTTAGAAGTTAATATATTTAAAATGTGTAACATATGGTTTTACACAGAATCCTAACTGAATTTAATATGTTGCATTGCACCAAACAGTTTATTATTCCACACATTAGTTTTTCCTAATTTTACCGCTATCATTCAGAATCGAAACAAGTAGCACTCTATCACGACTTGAAAAACTAACTTAATACAAAGGCATCAAAACTAACTATTGCTTTCCAACGAGAAGTCAGGCACTGCTGGATTCTGAAGTTTTCTTGAACTACCAATTCTATCATCCCTCTTTGGGTGAAAGCGGCGCCAGATTCGTTGTGAATTGGAAGCTGCCTTGTTTTGTGCTTTCTCTGGGTCTAATCGTGAAAGCTTAGAATCAATTATATCCTTCAAGTCCTTGGCCATTAGAGCAAAGGCTTCCACCTTGGTATGGGTTTTGAGGGTTTTTGAGGAAACGGGGACTTTGGATAGGCTGTACATGTCGACGGAGGAAGGTAACCAAACCCATTCAAGAAGCTTTTCACCAAAGAACTGACCTTTCTCAAGACGCTCAGCATGTAGGGTGGCAATAGTTCCTGTTCCTTCAATTTTACTGCTTGTACAAGTCCATGCAGTGCCGTGCGTAATTAAGTATACCGCATCAATTGGGTCTCCCTCCCGAACAATGTAGCAGTGCTCGTTGTAAAACACTGGCTTCAGAGAGTCGCAAATTTTATGCAACAGTTGTCGTTGCTTAGTCAAGCCGTTCTCTTTTATGATATTGAGCTGGGCATGAAAAGCAAATAAGTTGGAAGTACAAATCTAAATCTTAAGATAATGCTGATAAATTTGTGTTTCAATACAAACTTATAAAGTTGATAAGCCAGTCAAGAAAAACTCGAAACATACATTAGGTACCATTTTGAAACATGAGGGTTAAGGATCAAAATGGTAATTATACCTTCTACGTAATATTGTTGAGCAAAATAGTCTCCAAAAGTATTCTTACATAAGATTGATTGAAAAAATTATTACAAACTTGAGAAAGATATTACAAAAAAATTTGAGCTCGTAACAAGCCTAAAAATAATGTTTGAGCTTGAGCTTGAGCTTGAGCTTATGGGAAAGCCAAAAAGCTTGAGTTTGGCTTGGTTTGACTTGATTAATTAGTCAAGCCGAGCTCAAGCTTAATCTTGAGCTTAGGTTAAGCTTTTGAGCTTGAGATCTAAAAAAATTACATTATCAAATGTTTAAATATCTAAAATTAAGAAAAAAGAAAAAGAAAATAGTATTCTCAATTTATCATGCATCTAGTCCTACTTATAATTAGCCATTATTCAAATTAAAAATTTACATAATTAAATTCATTCATTCATCATTCCTTATATATAGCTTTAGTAATTGTTCAAAATTAAATTTTTACATTCACGTTAGATGGTGAAGAACTAGAAAAATACTTATTTGTAACTATTATGAATGAGAAAATACTAACATGTTTCATAACTTTACTTTAGATGATTGATAAAGAAGGATCATATGTGGTCTATTTAATTATTTATTTATTTTTCAATGTAACTATAATTTAAAGTGGTTCTTGATCAGTTTAGAGGGAAGGAAAAAATTAAGGTAATATAAGTAGTGGTCCCATGTTGGCCATGTGATTATTAAGATATGTGTAATGAGTATATTTAGCTAATACATATAAACTTATAAATGAGTCTATGCTTAAATTGTTGTGTATCAAGCCTAATAGCTCACGAATTTGTGTCTATGCTTAAATTTTTGTGTATCAAGCCTAATAGTTCACGAGTTTTTTTGCAAACAAATTTTTTGCTTGGGCTCAGCTTGTTTATTAAATAAGCCTAAAACTAAGGTTCAAGCTAGGTTTATTTATAAATAAACAAACATGAACGAACTTTTTATCGAGGCGAGCTTGAGTTGTTCATGATCAGCTTGGTTCATTTACAACCCACATACCCACATACTTTTTTTACAAAAATAAACACAACAAAGCATCCTACCCCTCCTCACAAAAGTACGGAAATAAATTTCGGTTTGCTCTCTAATGGACGTGGATGAAGAGATGAACAAACCCAACAAATTCAAACCCGACCAATTTTCCAAGAAATTCAAACCAAGTAAATTCACACCCAAAAAATTCAAACCCAATAACCTATCGCATTAATTTGCAAAGTCTCCATGGTTTTAGTTTCTACCATTTTCACAACAACCAATCAAAAACTAAGACTTAGAAACTGAGTAAATTTTCCCAAATTAATAGATTACAAACCACTGTGAGGAAAGTGATAACTAGGATCTATGATCTCTCTATTTATCTATTTGAGATCCAAACCCTAATTGTGGAAATTTATTCCTTCTTTCAGAGATGAACCAAAGAATTGCAGAGAAAAAATTTCCATTTTACAGATTTGGACCTAAACACCGCTGTTGGCAAAGAACTCTAATCCTCCTTCGCTCGGTTTTTTTTTTTTTTTTTTAAATAACACTGATTTTCAAACAATTTTGTTAGTTAGCACGTTTTCAAAACTATTTAAGAAACTAACATCTCAAGTGCAATAAACTCGATTTTGGAATGCTAAATCAAGTCCATCAAACTTGATTTCTTTTAAATTGAAATCAAGTCGGTAAGGCTCGATTTTAGTACTCACTCAGCAAAAACAAAAACAACAAAGAAGCAAAAATCAAACATAAAAACAACTCTTCTTCTCCAACAATCAAACACAACAACCAGAGAGAAAAAATGAAATCAACAAACCCAAGCAAACCCAGAGACCCACAACAAAATCAACAAACCTAAGCACCTGATCAATGCCGTGATTGCGGCTCAGATGCTGACTCGGAACTTAGAGTCAAACTCGACGAGCCTTAGCGGTATTGCGTTTGGAACGACATGTTGGTTCATCTACGCCAGCGTGTTGGTTCACCTATGCCAGCGTGGTGCTTCCTTGTCCTCTTCGCTGGAGGGTATATTAAGTTCTTTTTTCTTTTTTTCTTTTTTTCTTTTTTGGGTTTAGGAGGGTTGAGGTTTCAGCGATGAAGAAGAAGCTCGGAGCTCGCAATGTGGAAATAGATTTGTGTGGGTTTCTAAGTATCGAGCCCATAAGACTCGATTTCACTTTAAGGAATTCAAGCTTTACAGGCTTGAAATCCAGGATTCGCAGAACACTCAAGTTGCTACAGTGAACTTGAGTCTAATATACTTGAGATGTTAGTTTCCTAAATAGTTTGGAAACGATGCTAACTAACGAATATGTTTGAAAAATGGTGTTATATGGCAATTTTGGCCCCTTCGCTCTACCCACTATTGGTGGTCCTCTGCTCAGCCCACTCCGATCACCTTCTAGCTTCACACAGCAGCTCATGTTTCATCCCTGGTAGCTCTCTTTCTCTCTAACCTTCAAACTTGCATAAGTTAGAAACCCCTTAGTCTCGCACCAATTTGCCACCAAAAATTCAGAACTCATACCCTTTATCATTTATCTGCCCTCCCATCTCATTTTCACACCATGCGAACCCCATCTTAGTATGCTAGAAAAAAATCATCCTCCCATTCTAGTCAAACATATTCCTCCTAGCATTCATCTAGAATTGATAAATTCCCTTCCTATCTTAAGGACTACCATTGTCACTTAGCCCAGTATCACCTAGAGTAATAGCTTTAGCTTCCCTCACCATCTTAGATGATTCCTCTGCTTCTAGACAACCAGGTACTCTTTATCCTCTTTCTTCAACTCTCTTTCTTACCATAAGCTTTCACACAATCATAGAGCCTTTTAACTTGCTTTTACCATCCATAAGGAACCTTACACTAGGATATGTTTGGTTGGAGTGAAAAGTTGGTGGATGGAAAATAAAGGAGAGAAAAGTGAAGAGAAAATGGTTGGAGTGGTTGTTTGGTTGGGGGGGCGGGGGGGGAGTGGAGAGAAAATTGGTGGGGCTTGGATGTTTTCTTCCCAGCCGCACCAAGATTGAGGGTCCGTTTAGTTGAAGGTGTGGAAAAATGGGTGGATAGAAAATATTTTAATTTTTCTCATTTTTGTTTGGTTGGGAGTTGTAAAGTGGAGGGATGGAAAAAGTGAGTTTGTATAAATTTACTCATATACCCTTATTAAAAAATAATGTCCAATTAAAACAAAAAAGTGACAAACAACCAAAAAAAAAAAAAAAAAGCAATCACCCAATTTATTAAAAAATAAAATTTATGTCCCAAAAAAAAATCATGTCTAGTTAAACAATAAACAAAAAAAAAAACTTTCACGCCCATAGCTTAGGAAATCAAAAGAAAAAAAATATATATGAAGAGACAACTTCCAAAAAAAAAAAAAAAAGGATTTGGAGAAAGCCCATGTGCAAGTGCACATAGGTATTTTTGTCAATTAACAGGTTCAGAATCCCCACCCAGTTTTCTTTCCATTTTAGAGAGAGAACATTTTGGTAGGCCCGGAAAGAAAACACTCAGGTCCCACCAATTTTTTTCCCTCCCCCCTCTAACCAAACACCCACCAAAAATGTTTTCTCTCTCATTTTTTTTTTTTTTTTTTTCATCCCTCTTAAAATCCACTCAACCAACCATACTCTCAATCTCCCCAAATTAGGGGGATTATAGGAGAGAAAACAAGGAGCAAGCTCCTTGTTTCTTTTGGACAGATATACCCCCAGCTAAACATTATGGACGTTTGGGCCTTTCGACTTTTTTTTTTTTTTGGGTGTGTGTTGGTCTTTCCGGGCATGTCCTTCTTATTTTAATTTTTTTTTTTTTTTTTTTTTTTTTGGTGTGTGGGTCTTTTTCTGGACGTGTGCTTCTTTTTCCTCTTTTTTTTTTTTTTTTTTGGTGGTCATATATGTTTCTTTTCTTGTAGTTAATTTTTGTTTTTAGAAAACAGTTTTGGATTAATTTCTTATTCTTTTTTATTTTTTATTTTTCATTTTAATGAAGTGCCCATTTATACAAAAATTGTTTTTAAGTATATGATGTGTTACTTTTTTTTTATTTAATACAGATATGATGGTAAATTTATACAAACTCTATTTTCAATCCTCTCATTTTTCATCACTACCAAACAAAAAAGTTTTTCATCTCTTCACTTTTCCACCCTCCCAACCAAAAACAAATGAAAAAAACTAAAATCTTTTATATTCTTCCACTTTTCCCTCATCTCCCAATGTTCTATCCTTTCACTTTTCCATCCTACCAAGTGGCAACTCACCAACCTAAGTAGCAAGCAACTATGTGTGTAGCCAACCCACCAACTTGCCAAAATTGACCCGATCCAACCTGCCGGGTTGGGTCAGTTTTTAGGGGTTGATAGGTTGGGTTGGGTTATGAAAATTGTTTTAATAGTGGGTCGGGTTGGGTTTGGGTCATAACAATTACAAACCCGCCTAACTTGACCCGACCCACCTGTATATTTACAATTTAAATTACATATATTTAAAAATTTATCATATAATTAATAATTTTTTTACTTAATTTTTTCCCCTATTCCCCTAACAATCTTATTTCTCCCTTTGCTGCCTTCCACTCCCACTCTCCCATTCCACTCTTATTTATTTATAACTAAGTTAGGATACAAGTTCATGTATATTTTGTTTATTAAATCAACTGGATATATTTTGTTTATAACTGAGTTGAAATACTAGTTCATGAATATTTTGTTTATCAACTCAGGTAACCGGTAGGATATATTTTTTTCTACTCAATTTAATAATAATAGTAATAAAAAAATTATCCAACTCATGGGTTCAACCCAACCTAAACCAATTCATGTGGGTTGGTTGGATTTTTTTTAACCCACCATAGGGGGTTGGGTCGAAAAATTCCCTTAACTTGACCCATGCACACCCCAACAAGTACCATGAAGGTTGAGATTGATTCATTATAGGCTAATCACATTTGGATCATGACTAAATTACCTCATGGTGTCCCTATTGGCTACAAATGGGTGTGTAAAATCAAGCTTAAGGTTGATGGTTCTATTGAGAGGTACAAGGCTAGATTACTGGTTAAGGGTTATACTTAAATAGAAGGTATTGATTTTTCTGAGACTTTTATTGTGAAGTTTGTCATAGTTAGAACACTACTGGCTTTGGCAGCTATTCAAGGGTGGCATTTGACACAATTAGATGTCAATAATGTCTTTCTTCATATGGAATTAGATGAAGAGGTCTATATGGTGCCTCCACCAGGATTTGGCAACAAAAGGGGGGGTAGCAACAGGGAGTCTCTAGTCTATAAACTCACAAAGTTCTTATATGGACTTAAGTAGGCCAACAAAAATGGTTTGCTAATCTCCCTTCAACCATATTGGATGTGATTTCGTACAGTCCAAGTCAAACTATTCATTTTTCATCAAAATTGATAAAGGCTCAATCATCATCATCCTAGTTTATGTTGATGATATTCTCATTGCAAGTAATGATATTGATGCTGTGAATGTCATTAAGTAGTTTCTGGACAATTAAGTTCAAACTTAAGGACCTCGGGACATTGAAGTACTTCTTGGGGCTTCAGGTTGCAAGAACTTCTAGAGGAATTTCTGTGTCAAAAAAAGTTTACCTTAGAATTGTTGTTTGACACAGGTTCGTTGAGTAGTAAGCCTGCATACGCTCCTATGGAATAATATGTGAAGTTCAGAAGTGATGAAGGAGAAGATGTCAAGATCCAAGCTTGTACAGGAGATTAGTTGGGAGACTTTTATACTTTAACTTGACAAGACTTGACATTAGTTATTCGATACAAAATCTATGTTAGCATACGAGTGCTCCCAAGGTTCTCATCTTCAAGTTGTCTATAAAATCCTTAGGTATTTGAAGAATACTCCTGGTCAAGGCTTATTTTTCACTGCAGAATCTAGTATGCAATTAAAATGCTACTGAGATTCATATTGGGCAGACTGCCCTGAAACAAGGAGATCAATCTCAGGGTTTTGTGCCTTTCTAAAAGATTCATTAATCTCTTGGAAGTGTAAAAATCAACAAGTTGTATCAAGGTCTTCAGCTGAGTCTGAATATCGAGTTCTGGCTACTGTCACGAGTGAACTTGTGTAGTTGATTGCTCTTCTAAAAGATTTTGCCATAAATTACAAACAACGAGCCAATCTTTATTGTAATAGCAAGGCAGCAATCTATGTTGTTGCAAACCTGGTTTTTCACGAAAGAACCAAACACATAGAGATAGATTGCCACTTCATCATAGAGAAGATTTTGACTGGGACAATCAAGACATTAATGTACCTACTAAGCATCAAATAGCAGACATGTTTACGAAGACTCCAGGGTATGTGCAGTTCTTTAAACTCTTATCCAAGATGGGCATAGTAAACATATATGCTCCATTTTGAGGGGGTCTTAGAATGAATAGTTTCAAGTAGAAGAAGGAAATCTGAAGCAACAAAACAAGTCAAGAACAAAAAGAAGAATCAGAAGTTTTGTAAAGAATACAAGATGTCTAGCTAGTTACTAGTTAGATGACAGGTTTCCTTTCTGTACTGGTTGCTTATTATTTGGATTCTGTTACCTCCATTTTTGAAGGTTTGAGTTTCCTTTAATGTCAACAAGGTGTTTTGAAGGTAATAGTAGAAAAGATGTGAAATGTAATCTTATGGGATGTGAAAAGATGTGATTGTGGTGCGGGTCTTGCCACCAGAGTAGGAGAAGAGAAGGGAGGCGGTGTAAGGGTAGAAGGGATGTCAGAGTGGATGCCACGTGGCAACAGCCACCTTCCAGATCTCTGAATCATGTTCTGATCCACATCAATCTTTTTCTTCTTCTTCTGTTGGTTTGGGTTGCCTCTAGAATTACCAGATGATGCAAACACTTGAATACGACATTCTCTGGTCCAGACAAGGTCGCACGGTAATCCAAATTAGTTTGAGGATAAGCAGCGCTCTCTCTCTCTTCGTGTTCCTTTCCTAGATTGCTTCGAATAATTTTATTGTCTTTCCATCTTTTTTAATCTTCTTAATTCGTTTTATGATCGATTTTGGTAAATGTGGTATTTAAAATTGTTAGAAATTGGGCTGGTTTTGATCCAACCCATAAACCATGGCCCATGGATCGTCCACATGGATTATCTGATAAGTAAGTTTAAATTTAAACTAACTGATATTGGTATGAGTTATCAATATTAGTAGTGGGATAATTTAAACTTAATAGATATTGATATGGGTTATCAATATCAGTGGTGGAGTAATTTGAAACTTAAAAGATGAGATATTTTAGGGATCACATACATCTGATAGTAAGTGAATCTCTACTAGTATTTAAATACTCCTACATCAGTCAGATACAGGTTAGACACAGTGAGTGAACATACATATAATTTTGAGTGCTCTCTCAAAATAAGTCATCTCTCTGGGACATCATCTACTGTTCCCTAGAATTTGGAGCGTGGAAATTAGGAGAGACTCTAGTAGCCTTTCCTGCGACTTGGAGGTGTTCCACAAAGGAGATCGTGAGGAGTTCGTAAAGCAAGCAAAGAACAAGATCCGGCAATTTGGTGATCCGTTCCACCAAAGGTATGTATCTATATGACCTCTAGTAAAGTATACATATTGTTCAACATTGGTATCAGAGCCGTTTTATGCTTGTTTTCACTCTTGAATGATGCCATGATCTCTAATATATATAATCCTATATGCATGCTAAAATTAAAAGTTTAAGTAATTTTTTAATTTTTCAGATCTGGAATTTTTTAGGCATGTTATGGCATGTAAAGAGAGAAATAAAAAGCTGTATTTTTTTTTTTTTGATCGTTTACATGTAATCTGAAATTTACAGGCTTATTTTGATCCATTAAATCTTATTTAATGTCAAATATTTTTTAATGGTTTGAAAGAACATTCCATAAGCTTTAAAACGACAGTTTACATGCTTAATTTAGACTTTAAATGAGAAAGTTATGGTCTTTTAAAGATTATGGTTGTATTTGGTAAAAATCTGAAAATTTGATGTCTAACGTGGAAGATGATGAACAATAAAAGGAAAATTGATTTGTAATAGTGTACCGTGCGGGCTCCACTAACCACTAATTGTTTAGTGGCTATCTAATATAATAATAATAATAAAATAATAGAGCCCCACGTTGACTTTAGTATATTAGTTATACTTGAACACTATTCTTGTTTCAGTTACACAGCCCCACGTTAGTGTATCAGTTACACTTTGATAAGGATACTATGTAGAGCCCCACGTTGATGCCAGCTTCACTTGCACAGTGGGTTTTCTAGTGTAACACATATATCCTTAATTTTGTTTAGACCTCATTTTTCTAGTGTGACATATATATATATATATATTATATGTAATAGTGGTGGCAATTTTTTTTAACTGTGATGTTAAAATAGAATTGTGATAATATGAGAAAATTGGGAAATTAGTTTTCTAATTTTCTGTATAATTATGCTTGTTTTAAATCTTTGAATTAATTTATGATATTTTTTTAACATATTGTGATATGATTGAATTGATATTATATGAATGCATTATGTGATGAATATGTGTCCAAAGGGTTTATGAGACTCTTTGGCTCATCTCTATAGTTAGAGATTATATTGGTAATTTATGCGACATGTATATTTTTATTTATTGTTATTGTGGATGGATAAGACAATTTTTGAAATTATTTGGTAACGTGGCATCCCCAATTTTTAATTACAAATAGAATTTTTGTAGTAGGGTACTTGAATATGTAATTTTTTGGGCCAATGTTTTTGGCAATTTTTTTGGGCCATTGTTTTTGGCAATGTAATTTAAGGCTATGTAATTTAATTTTGGAAGCCATGTAAGGGGATGTGTTTCACGGTTACCTATAATTTTCAAATTTTGTCTTAGCATGTTGTATGAAATTACCAATAGGGCTTATAGTGGAGTCTATGCACAATGCGTTGTGCACAAAGATCGTACTTACTATGTAATCTATTTTCAGTACTTACTATGCTTAGACTTGGATTTAGTTTCCGTTTTGATGGTCCTCAGTTGGATTTTTATTTAAATAAAACCTTGTATGGACATGGTTATTTATCTAATAATTTCTTTATGTTGGATTTAGATCATTCCTCTTTTTCTTTTATTGCTCATAATGATGATATTTCTTATTCTGTAATGTGGCATGCTAGACTTGGACACATAGGAAAAGATAGATTGGCTAGACTAGCTAAAGAAGGCCTATTGGGGTCTATCACTAATGTAAGCCTACCTATGTGTGAACCTTGTCTAGCTGGAAAGGCCTGTAGGAAGCCTTTTGGTAAGGCTCCAAGGGCAACTCATCCTTTGGAATTAGTTCATTCAGACATATGTGGACCTATGAATGTTAAGGCACACCATGGCGCCTCTTATTTTCTCACATTTATAGATCACTATTCACGTTTCAGTTATGTCTATCTGATCTCCCATCGCTTTGAAGCATTAGATTGTTTTAAGCGCTTTGTGGCAGAGGTTGAGAATCAGAAAGAAAGGAACCTAAAGGTTTTTCGAACTGATAGGGGTCGTGAATATTTGTCTAAACAGTTTCAGGAACTGTGTAAGGAAAAAGGGATACGCAGGCAATTGACGATTCCTGGTACTCCACAACAAAATGGTGTTACAGAGAGAAGGAATCGTACTCTATTAGAGATGGTTAGATCGATGATGGCGCAAGCTAACTTACCAATTTCGTTTTGGGGGGATGCATTGTTAACTGCTGCCTACATCCTTAACCGTGTGCCTTCTAAGTCAATTCCCACAACACCATATGAGTTATGGACTGGTGCAAAACCCAATTTGGAGAACTTACGGCCTTGGGGTTGTGCAGGTTTTGTTCACAATACTTCCCATAAGTATGGGAAATTGGGCCCTAGAGCAAGTAAGAAAATCTTTATAAGATATTCAGAAAGCTCAAAGGGGTATGTAATGTATGGTGAACATTCTAATGGTGGAATGACTGAGATAGAGTCTCGTGATGTCAACTTCATTGAAGATGATTTTCCAAGCATCAGTGAAGCAAAACAAGATCTTCAGCTTTATGAGCTGCAAGAACTTGAAGGTGTCATACCATCTTTGGGCGAAGGTGGAGAATCACAACTTCATCCTGAAATCGCCAAAGATAGTGGGAGTGATTTTGCTCCAAATGGGAGCAAACCACTAGATAATGACACACAAGGATCCAAGGTACGTAGAAGTGAACGTGGAACAATTCCCCGTCGTCATTTTGAGATTGAGGGGGAATCTTTTATATGTGATTCACTGGACCTTGATGAGCCTGCTTCCTATGAGGAAGCATTAGCTTCACCTGCTTCATATGAATGGACAATTGCTATGAGGGATGAGATGGATTCTATGGTAAAGAATCAAGTTTGGGAGTTAGTTGACCTTCCGCCTGGGCGCAAGACCATTGGAAACAAGTGGGTTTTAAAAATAAAGCGCAAGGCAGATGGATCAATTGACAAATATAAGGCTCGTCTCGTGGCGAAAGGCTATACCCAAAGAGAAGGGATAGACTATGATGAGACTTTCTCCCCAGTGGTGAGATTTGTCTCTATTCGCCTTATTCTAGCTATTGTTGCACATTTGGATTTGGAACTCTTCCAAATGGATGTAAAGACTGCATTTCTCAATGGAGAACTAGATGAGGAGATCTATATGGATCAACCTATTGGCTTTGAGGTCAAGGAACAAGGGCGCAAAGTGTGTCGCCTTAAACGTTCCATTTATGGCCTAAAGCAAGCGTCTAGACAATGGTATTTCAAATTTCATAAGGCTATTATTTCGATTGGTTTCGAAATGATGGAAGAAGACCATTGTGTGTATGTCAAACGATCAGGAAAGAGTTTACTTATCCTGTCTTTGTATGTGGACGACATTTTGTTGGCTGGAAATAATATGGAGATGATTGTCACCACCAAAAGGTGGTTGTCCTCTATTTTTGAAATGAAGGACATGGGAGAGGCTAATTATGTGCTTGGAGTTAAAATCTTCAGGGATCGCTCAAAGAAACTTCTTGGTTTGTCTCAAGAAATTTACATAAAGACGATCTTAGAGCGATTTCGTATGCATAATTCCAAACCCATAGACACTCCAATTGAGAAAGGACATACATTAAGCCTTGAAGATTGCCCTAAATCAGAAAAAGAAAAGAGAGAAATGACAAGAGTTCCCTATGCAAGTGCAGTTGGAAGTCTGATGTATGCTATGTTGTGTACTCGACCAAACATCTGTTTTGCAGTTGGGATGGTTAGTCGTTATCAAAGTAATCCCGGACCTGTTCATTGGCAAGCAGTTAAAAGGATTTTTCGATACCTTCGTGGGACATCGGATCTCATTCTTTGCTATCAGGGTGGGGATTTGAGATTGAAAGGTTATTCTGATGCTGACTGGGCCAGTGATAGAGATGAGCGCAAGTCCACTACAGGTTATGCATTTCTACTTAGTGGTGCAGCTATCTCTTGGTGTAGTAAGAAACAGTCTTGCATTGCTTTGTCCACAATGGAGTCTGAGTATGTTGCTTGTTCAGCAGCAGCACAAGAAGCTGTTTGGTTAAAGAGATTTTTCCAAAGCCTAAGGGTGACATCTCTTGCAGATGAAGCTGTAAAGATGTATTGTGATAATATGGCAGCCTTGTCTCATGCTAAAGATCCTAAGTATCATAGCAAAAGCAAACACATACAGACTCGTTATAACTACATTCGTCTTGCTATTACACAAGGAGAGGTGATCCTCCAACATATCTCCACTAGCAGGATGGTGGCTGATCCACTTACTAAAACCATTGCTAGAGATGCTTTTCAAGCTCATGTTAGGAGTTTGGGACTTTGTAGGATTTGATATGTTTTTGGAAACCTTATGGACATTTATGTTTATTCATACTTTATGCAATAATGATGTTATTCATTTTGATTCATCTTGTGATGTGATTGATATTGCATACTGAGCACACATTATTTGAGAATATGTCACCAGGCTTAGATCGGTCTACTCACATAGACGGTCACCCTAGCGCTTGAGTAGCGAGCAGGATGAGACATAGTGATCACTTTGTTTTTCTATAAATCAAGTAAGTGATCATCTTGACGCTTAGGGAGGCGTGCAAGATAATATAATGAATGTCGCCTTAGCTAGGCTAAGATGAGACTTATGGGAGTCGCACTTGAAGTGTATCCACAACTTCATGAAGCCTGAATAAAGCCAAATGTGAGATCTTAGACAGAAACTTAATGTGTAACTGTGCTAAGAAACTCAGGTTATTTGCTTTTGTGGCAATTGGACTAATATTTGTACGGTGTTTGAGTGTGACAAGCCCAGTTGAGTGGGAGCTCCACCGTAGCATACAAATTATACTGTATGTGCTATAGCCGACCAATTAAGGGAGTGATTGGATAGATCCCTACTCCGTCACTATGTGAGCCCTAGTCGACCATTATATGGTCCATTCTGTGCCCTTTTTTCGACCTAGAACTATGTCATGAAATGAATGCTTGATGTCGCTACTTTAGCATGTCATCTCAGGGCCATGATATATACGGTCTCGCGGAGCATGTCTAGGAAAGCGGTCAAGTGTAAATGAATTGACATGAGTGTTTGGGGAAGATTATTTAGAACACACCATTTATTTTATGGCTCATAGCCCGGGCGATTATGAGGAATTTGTTTTTTCAACATAATCATGAGCATATTATATGGTATTGGATCAAATTTTGCTTTGAGTTTTGAACTCATGAGGGATTAAAGAAACTTGATCAGGTGTGATCAAATAATCTGGGGCATAGACGAGATACTATGAGTGATGTACTATGTTAGTTTAGATGGTGACTTAATATAGTACTCCTACCCTACACCTTCTCGTCAGGTCGCACACTCCATTTTTCTGTATAAAGAGAGGATGGGACAAGAGATTGAGAGGAGCCAGTTTTAATTGTAGTACCTAGTGTGGACGAGTGGGAGATGTTAGAAATTGGGCTGGTTTTGATCCAACCCATAAACCATGGCCCATGGATCGTCCACATGGATTATCTGATAAGTAAGTTCAAATTTAAACTAACTGATATTGGTATGAGTTATCAATATTAGTAGTGGGATAATTTAAACTTAATAGATATTGATATGGGTTATCAATATCAATGGTGGAGTAATTTGAAACTTAAAAGATGAGATATTTTAGAGATCACATACATCTGATAGTAAGTGAATCTCTACTAGTATTTAAATACTCCTACATCAGTCAGATACAGGTTAGACACAGTGAGTGAACATACGTATAATTTTGAGTGCTCTCTCAAAATAAGTTATCTCTCTGGGACATCATCTACTGTTCCCTAGAATTTGGAGCGTGGAAATTAGGAGAGACTCTAGTAGCCTTTCCTGCGACTTGGAGGTGTTCCACAAAGGAGATCGTGAGGAGTTCGTAAAGCAAGCAAAGAACAAGATCCGGCAATTTGGTGATCCGTTCCACCAAAGGTATGTATCTATATGACCTCTAGTAAAGTATACATATTGTTCAACAAAAATTTTATCAAGTACGTACGTATTTGATATAACAAGTTCTAGTAACCCACTATATATATTCCTTACAAATATTCACAAATTAACCTATAAGGTAGAAACTCTACAAGATATAACATCCCTTATACCCAAAAAATTGGAGTTTATTTATTTTTAATAAGTGAAAGGAGGCAGGAAAGAAGGTGGTTATAGAAGAAGATCAGGAAGAACCTAGCTTGTGCTAAGTAGTGAGAAGAGAAGTGCTATTTGTAAGCCTAGGGGTTAAAAAAAAAAAGAAAAAAAAAGGAGCTATACATAAATGAAACACAAGTTTACTAAACCCATTAAAACTTGAGAAATGTTATGTACATAACATTTTTACAATATTTTCATAACAAATTTTAATGATAGGTTGCTATTGATTGTTATTAGTGGCTAACACAATAATTTCAGTTATAAGTTCAAATTAAAACTAATAATAACTTAAAACTAGGGGTGTCAATTTTTATTCATATCCATGAACCCGCTCATGACCCACCTAATTTGAATAAGTCTTAACCCAACCCATTTGAATATTTGGGTTAAATGAGTAAAGATCCATTTAGTTATTTAATTAGATGGGTCTAAATGGATAAACCCACTAATACCCACTAAATCCATCTAAAATTTAAATTTAAATAAACCCAAATATGAGAATCTGAATTTCTCTTTCTCACGCTCACGCTCCACCAATTTCTCCAACCGCGCATGCTTGCAAGACTTAGCATCCTCGTCACGCTCACGGTCTCTATCACGTCAATCTCAGTCTCGTTCTCGGTCTCTGTCATGGTCCCCGTCACGATCACGGTCATGCTTGTCATGGTCATGATCACGATCACAATCACAGTCTCGGTCGCAATCGCGGTGGCAATCGGAATCGGAGGGTTTGCTGAGATCATTGCTGTTGTGGTGAATGTGGTTGTTGTAAGCAGAGGAGAGGAGGCTATAACGGCTTTTGTTGATTTCATCAGCTTCTTTTTGACGACGTTTTAGGGCTAAGGCTTCACGTTCCGCTCTGGTTAGGAAAACGAGTTTCACGGCGGAGTTTGTGACGTTGACGACGGAAACATCTTCTGTTAAACTACGTTTCATGGGCTGAGTTCTAGCTCTAAAATGGACTATTAGGCTTTTTGAAAGTTTTTGGGATCGTGTTCTTTTAATTTTATGAAGAAGAAAAAAAAGATTAAATTATATTTTGGATAAATTTTGATTTAAGTGTGCCTTTGGAAGAAGTTGATTTGCCTTTTTCTTTTTCTTTTTTCAGTTTATTTATATTTTGGATAAATTTTGATTTAAGTGTGCCTTTGGAAGAAGTTGATTTGCCTTTTTCTTTTTCTTTTTTCAGTTTATTTATTTATTTATTTTTCAAATAATATAAATCTTAACTTTACACATTTAACATAAAATTTATCAAAAATTATATATTTTTTATAAATATTATATAAAGAAGTTACCAAAAATTGCATAATCCAAAGGCACTCTTATAATTTTCATCTGAGTGGTTGGCACTGTTTGTTTTAGAGAGAGAGAGAGTTCGCTTGGTTAAGTGCACCTAGTTTTAGAGGGATCATATTGGGTTACATGGGTGGGTTACTAATTAAATGGGTTAAACGAGTAATAGATAATTAATTTATATATAAACAGGTCATAAATGGATAAATGGATAATTATATACCTAACCCATTTATAACCTAACCCATTTATGAACCAACCCGCCCATTTGCCACCCAAGTTAAAACTTAGGATTTGTTGTCAAAGTGTTGGGGACATATGTCACTTCTCTTAAATGGGGAAAAAGTGAGTTATGACTCTTATAGGTGTTTATGATATAGGGTACAAAAGTTTGTTACCAATACCACTCGCTTGACATCAACATGAATTTCTTTATTAAAATACTACGACAATTATTTGATGAGTAACGGTGAGAAACTCAATTGGAACATACTCGAATTTTCAAGATAAAGATTATGTCAAAATCATTATTGTTATGTTTTAAGACTTTAAGATCTTAATATATTAGAACTTCAATATGTAATGTTAGCAAACCATGATCAAAATATTTAGTCTAGATTTAGACTGCTCAAAGTGTATTTATATGTAAAGTTGGAATTGAGTAATTGAACAAAATTATTGTTCAATTGCTGTAAGGTTCGATCGATCGAAAATTAGACTTGATTGATCGAAGCTCATGCAGATTGTTTTTTCTGCAAAATTTCCAACTCGACCCAAGCCCATATGACATGTAGGGTTTTATGTATTGCTTCAAGTATAAAAGGAAAAACCCTAGCCACGTTTTAGAGGTTGTTGATATGCTGTGTATGTGAATCTCTTGTGAGATCTAGAGGTGTTTGCCTTCATACATACTTAAGGTTATCAAGATCAAGATTGTTGTCAAAAACTTGGTGATCTCCTCAGTTGCTTTTTCAAAGAGCTTAAAGAAAACACAAGTGGGAGTACTTGTGGTTGCTGTAGATCAAAGAAAGAAGTAATCCGTAGACTCGGAGCTGTCATGTGATCGTGGTAGTAAGTTTTATACTCGAGATAATAATAGGATGTTAGTGGTGTAAGTCGCTATTACTTAAGGTATGTGGGCTTTAGGCCCACCTTGTTTACTTGTATAACACACTTACTTGTACTGCACACTCTGCCTCCTATATAAAAGCACTCATATATATTCTATTACTTGAGAAATAAAATATACTTATTCACTATTTCTAACATGGTATCAGAGTCATTGCTCTGACTTTTTCTTTGCAGTCTTGTCTCTCATTGGTGTTACTCCAAACTCACAATTGCTTCTGCCGTTACAATTGCTGCTGCAGCCATTCGCCGTTAAACCTCTGACGCATCTCAGTCATCATTTCTGGTTTTGAACCTGCATACGCCACTGTTCAGAGTCTCGAGACCACTGCCATATCATTGCCGCCGTGATCCTAACCCCGATTGTGTTTTTGCAAGCACCACTGAGATTGTCCTCTGCTAATCTACAACTTGATGGAAACCAGACCGTCATCGGAGGCTCCACGCGCCCTCACGCACCTCCCAAAGATTTGGCAAGTTGATCCACGTGCCTCACGCGCTGCTGGGTTACCTACTGACTTCATCTATGACGTCATCACTACCACGTCAGCCCTAGCTGACGTCACCTGATTACGTCAGCAACACACCAACCGCTGACATCATCTGCTTACGACAGCACAAATCAGCTGCTAATGTCATCATCGTTGACTTATGACTGCCTCGGTTGACCGTTGACCGCCGCCTTTGGTCGTTGACTTTTCGCTAAAGTTGACTTTTTGCAGTCCAAGTGCTCTTTACCCAGTTTTTCACATAGATTTCATTTTTGCAGTCCATTTTTGCATATTTTGCTTCTAAATGAAGAATAAGGACAAGTATTCTTCTTGTTGCAATAATCGTAGCCAACAATCCTGCACACATTTTTGCACTTTTTGCAAACATTTTGGCCACAATATTGAGACTTACTATTATCGCAACAAATCAACTATCTCAATTTCTGCTGCTACTGTTACTAACACTGAGAGTGAATATTCAAATAGTGTGTAAAAACACTTTGAATGTTTAGACCCCCAAATAACAAATTACCAATTTAAGCTTATTATCAAACAATGTATGTACGGAATATGAAAACAAGCTAAAACAGAATTGATAAAACAATCTAAACCAAATAAAATCACAACCACAGCAAAAATTAAATGGCAAAGATTAAGGGAAGAGAGATGCAAACACAAAGACAACACAGTGATGTGTTATCGAAGAGGAAACCGAAGTCCTCAGCGTAAAACCTCTTCGCCGCCCTACAAGTAGTCAATAATCCACTAGAGAATGAAGTCGGGATACATGAACAGCAAAAGACCCTCCAAGGCTAATCTACTCAGTGTACCTAAACCCTCCAAGTTTCTTGCTCCAACAAGGTTATGTCGAACCTTTGTCTTTTCTAGTTTCCAGATTCCGCTATAACCCATAGCATCAACCAATCAATTAGTTCCTTCCTAATTGCTTCACAAGTACCAAATAACATTCTCACAAATATGGGTATGGTGAGAAAATGATTTGGTTAAATGTACCTCTTAAGAATGTAACAATGGAGATGGTGAGAGTAGAGGAATTTGGAGAAACAATAATGAAGATTTTGGATGAGTCAATCTTGTTTTTCTCTAGAGTTTCTCTCTCAAAATTCTCTCTAGAAGTTCTCTACAATATGTGAGTATAAAGGGTATTTATACTGATGTGTGTTTGGAATGCGAAAGGTCAGTTTTTCCCAAACAGAGTGGTCTGGCGACTTGGCCTTGCGACTTGACTAAGTTGCGAGTCTAAGTCGCGAGCTAACAGAACGGCCAAAATAGAAGTTTTGTCCTATAGTGCTCCAGCTGGCATGACTCTTCAGCTCCTCTGCATGCTTCACACATGTGTCTTCTTTGGCGACTTGCTAGCCGTGAGCTAGTCGCGAGATCCAGTTGCGAGGCCTTACTGAGTTGCACACTCTTGAGTTTTTCTTTACACTTTCTCACACACTGCCCTTACATAATTTCCACCTAAATACAGGATTTCTAAATGCTAAACTACAAGCAAATTGGCACGGAATAAAGCCAACAAAATAATTAATTAAATTCAACCTTACAGAGTGTCCAACCAATGGCTCCCGTCTCTGCACAGTCTAAGTGTTCAGGACGTACTTTCACCATCTCCACAGATGACTTTAAAAACACAATCACTAATGTCATTCATATGGTTGGTAATGCATCTTATTCCTATTCTCTCTCCGTTTTATCTAGTATTTCTCATTCCTTTTGCCTTATGGATTCTGCTTCTTGTAATCACATAGCACCTCACATTCCACAATATCTGGTTATAATATAGGTTCCATTTCGAACTCCAACCTCTGGGTTCCTGAACTCTTCAATGTTCCTAACTTTTCTTACAATTTATTTTCTATGGGACAATTAGCTGAATTAGGTTATCGCATTATTTTTTATTATTCTGGGTGTATTGTGCATGATTTGAGGATGGGACAAAGCTTGGGACCGGTCCTAGTGTTGGGCGTATGTTTCCCGTGGACAACCTTCGCTTGCACTTATTGCTCCTGTTTCTGTTGCTGCAGCTGCTACAGTTTCTTCCATTCCTTCCCTTACACTTTGGCATGCCCGACTTGGTCACGCATCTTCCTCTCGAGTACAACACTTGGCTTCTAAAAGTTTGTTAAGTTTAGCGTCCACAGAAAACTTTGATTGTGTTTCATGTTAGTTAGGAAAACAACCAGCTTTGCCTTTCAATACTAGTGAATCAATGTCCACTGATATCTTTAACCTAATTTATTCTGATGTCTGAGGGCCTTCCTCTGTCTCTAGTATTGGTGGATCTCGATATTTTGTTGTCTTTGTTGATGATTATTCTCGCTATAGCTGGATCTTTCATATGAAACATCATTCTGAATTATTGCAAGTATATTCTGATTTTGCAAAAATGGTTGATACTCAATTTTCCAATCGTATCAAAATTTTTCGATCTGATAATGTTCTTGAGTACATTCAATATTCTTTCCAAGCTGTTTTGCATTTCTATGGCACTATTCATCAACTAACTTGTCCAGGTACCTCTCAGCAAAATGGTAGAGCCGAACGAAAACTTCGTCATATTCTTGACACTGTTTATTCTCTCTTTCTCTCTGCCAAAGTCCCTGCTCCTTTTTGGGGCGAAGCTGCTCTTCATGTTGTTCATGCTATTAATCGCATTGTAAGTCCTGTTATCCAAAATCAAACTCCATATGAGCGCCTTTTTGAGTCATCTCCAGACTATCACCACCTTTGCTCCTTCAGTTCTGCTTGTTTCATTCTCCTCCAGCCACATGAGCATAACAAACTTGAGCCTCGGTCAAGACTTTGTTGTTTTCTTGGCTATGGCGAAACTCAAAAGGGGTATTGGTGTTATGATCCTATCTTTCATCGTCTTCGTATCTCCCACAATGTTGTCTTTTAGGAACATCACTTCTTTTTCGAGTTCTCTCACTTCTGTGCCTCCCTATCTTCCTCCTCTATCTTAGATATTTTTCCAGATGAGGCACATATTCCTTCTATAGTTGCTCCTGATCGTCTTGTAGTTGCTCCTGATCATCCTATAGACTTCTTTGTCCAACCACTAGATATCTTTGATCCCTTTCCTAGTTCACCCTTTAATGAACAGGTGGAAGATGAACAAGTTGAAGACAAGTTGCCCAACCTTGAGCTTCGGTCCTTTGCTCCTGCTCCGCCTAAAGATCTTGCAAAAGACATTCCACCTCCTCACTTAACTCGAGTAAGATCCATTCCTACACATTTACTTGACTATCATTGTTACACTACCCTTGCTACACTACACGAGCCTCACACCTATCGTGAGGCTTCCACTGACCCTTTATGGCAGATTGCAATGAAAGAGAAACTTAATGCATTATCTAAAAACCATACTTGGGATTTGGAGACTCTCCACCCTAGGAAATCTATAGATGGTTGTAAGTGGATCTACAAGATTAAGACTCGCTCTGATGGGTCCATTGAGAGCTACAAAGCTCGCCTTATTGGAAATGAGATTGATTATGAAGATACCTTTACTCCAGTTACTCGTATCTCATATGTTCATGCCCTCTTAGTTGTTATTGCTGCTAGCAAATGGGACCTTTTTCAGATGGATGTCAAAAATGCATTCCTTAATAGAGATTTAGGTGAAGAAGTTTATATGCAACCTCCTCCTAGTCTCTCTGTTGAATCAAACAAGGTTTGTCACCTTCGACATGCACTTTATGGCCTTAAACAAACTTCACGAGCTTGGTTTGCCAAATTCAGCTCTACCATCTCTCGCTTAGGTTACATGGCCAGTCATTATGATTCTGCATTCTTTCTTCGTCGCACTAACAAAGGCACTATTTTACTTTTCCTGTATATGGATGATATGATCATAACTGATGATGACCTTAGTGGCATTCAAGAACTCAAGGATTTTCTCAATCAGTAGTTTGAGATTAAAAATCTTAGCATCTCAGTTACTTCTTAGGTCTTGAAATCACTCATTCTACAGATGGACTTTATATTACTCAAGCCAAGTATGTCTTTGAACTCTTGTCTCGAGCTGGACTTACTGATAGTAAGACTATTGACACTTCAATTGAGCTTAATGCGCATCTGACTCCCTCAGGGGGGGAAACCATTGTCTAATCCCTCTCTTTACAGATGATTGGTTGGCAGCCTAGTTTATCTCACTATCACTCGTCTAGACATTTCTTATGTTGTTCACCAGGGAGCCAGTATCTGTCTGCTCCACGATCGACTCACTATGCTGCTGTTCCGCCCATTCTTCGATACCTAAAAGGCACTCCCTTCCATCATTTTTTCTACTTTGCTCAGTCTCCTCTTGTGCTCTATACATTTTCTGATGCTAATTGGGTAGGAGATCCCGCTAATCGCAGGTCCACCACTGGTTATTGCTTTCTTCTTGGTTCTTCTCTAATTTCTTAGCAAATCAAGAAACAAACTCATGTGGCCCGCTCCAATAGTGAAATAGAATATCGTGCCCTTGCTAATACCATATCTGAGCTCCTTTGGCTACGAAAGCTTCTCAAAGACTTAAGTGTGTCCACATCCTCTGCTTCTTTTTATTGTGACAACCAGAGTGTCATTCGTATTGCTCACAATGATGTCTTTCATGAATGGACTAAACACATCAAGATCGATTGTCATTTTATCCATTATCATCTTATCCATGGTGCTCTTAAGTTGATCTCAATCTCCTCTAAAGATCACCTTGCAGATTTCTTCACCAAGTCACATCCTAAGGAATGTCTTCGTACTTTGGTTGACAACCTCAAGTTGGTATCACATCCACCTTGAGTTTGAGGGAGGCTGTTAACGTGTATTAGAGTATGTGGGTTTTAGGCCCACCTTGTTTACTTGTATAGCACACTTGTACTGCACATTCTGCCTCCTATATAAAGGCACTTATGTATATTCTATTACTTAAGAAATACAATACATTTATTCAGTATTTCTAACACTACTAAAGTCTGCTTGCCGTTAGTTGTCTGATGCGTGTTTGCGCACCAATCCAAAACTCACGTGTCTCTTTTGTCATTCATACACTTTCAAACACTAGCCTACCTTTGCAACATCAGCATGCCGTATCATTGCCATGTATGCCTTCTTACCACGTGTCACCACCATTTCAACCTATGACATAGCAACTCCACCAGCTTAGATCCACGACCCAAACTGACCTGAATCGACCTGAACCACCCGAATCTAATTAAACCATTCACAACGTTGACTATATGACTTTTAACTTTAATCAAAAGTAAAAAAAATTTGACCGAGCCTATCTTGCTTAGTTTTTCACATATATTTCGATTTTGGGTTTTGTTCTTCATTTGAAGATATGAGCTCACATTTCTAATCCTTTTTGGGTCCCTTCTACCCAAAAAAAAAAAAAAAAAAACTTAGAAACCATGCTTCATCACAACGTCGTATTCACTGATTTTTAAAGCCATTAATGTTGCTATTCCTCGGCCATGGTAGCCTCTCTTGGACATTGATGTAGCCCTTCTCAGGCATTTGTCGCCTCCTTATGGCATTTTCCAGATGTCCTCATCCATTGTGCATGGTTCTTCCTCTATAATGTTCGATCCCTCTAGTTTCATCCAAGGTTATTCTCAAGCTTTCTTCGTAGTTTCCTCAAGGCATTTTCATGGTTTCTCTAGCTCCAGTGTTCCTTCATAGCTTATTCAAGGCATCTACATAGTCCATTTCATGGTTTCTTCAAAGCATTCTTCAAGGGATCTTTTCAATTTTATCCAACCTTAAGGCTTTATCAAGCTTCCACCTTGAGTTTGAAGAGGTGTTAAAGATATATTAGTCCAATAGAGTAGGCTCAAGCCCAATCCCACTTTGTGTACAAACCAAGTCTTCTACCTGTACTACAAGTCTATTAACCATAGTTGGTATATGCTAAGTCTAAGATTTAGCCTACTATATATACCCATATTAGATTTATTGTAACACATGATTTCTACTTCACTCTTATAATAAAAATGTAGCCCTTAAGGATTTCCTTCTTGGTCATAACCGTCAGGCTAAACCACGTAACCATTAGCCTGAACCATACAACCCTCACGTTCTTATGTTACACTATTTTATGCTTACGCTTCCGCATCTATTTTAGCATATTCAATACGGTATTAGAGCTAATATTTTACAGAAAAAATATCTATTTTGTAGCATCGTAATAACTCATTCATTAAAATGCAAAACTGTTTGATCCTGACTGAGGCTAAAAAATAAGAGGGGTTTGAAGTCCCAAACTAGTTCGGGGAAGGGGACCATTTCAAACAAGTTTTTAACATTTTTTTAAGAAAAAAATTCCCAAGTGGCACCTACTCGGATATCAGTCAATATAATTGCATTATTTTAATCTATTTATTTCACATCTCAAAATTTTTCATCCACTACTTAATGACATATACTTATTTTGGTATAAGTGCAAAATGTTAAGTACTAAAATGACTCATTTGAACAGTTATAGATTGTTTTTAAACATAGAGCAAAGGTTGAGGACCAAAATTATAGGCTAAAAGGCAAACTATACCTTTCAAATTTGTAGGTTTTTGGATTTTATAACCTGCAATTTTAAATTTTGATTTTACCTCATGAATTTCTTTTTCATTTCCATCAGTAGTCTTTCTATCCATATTTTCCATTAAGGGGTTGTTTGGAAGAGTGGACTTTAGGGAGGATGGAAAAAAATGAGGAATGAAACTTTTTGGAAAGTGTTTGGTTCGGAGGGAGAAAGGAAAAGAAATGGTGGTCAATGAGGAGTTTGATTTGGATTGACCAAAATGCCCATGTGCACTTGCACATGGGCTTTTGTCCAATATGTTTTTTTTTTTTTTTTTTTTTTTTTTCAGTTCTAGTTTTCTTTTTCTTTCCTGGACCTAGACGTTGCCTCTTGCACTTTTTTTTTTTTTAGACTTCCTGGGGTGTGGGCAAATGCTTTGTTTTATTTTGTTTTTAGTTTAAGTAGATGTGATTTTTTTTTTTTTTTTTTTTGGACATGATTTTCATTTTTTTTAAAAATTGGGTGATTGCTTGTTTATTTTATTTTATTTTTTGTTTGCCACTTTTTGTTTTAATTGAGCATTATTTTTTAATAAGGATATATAAGTAAATTTATACAAACTCAATTTTTTCATCCTCAACTTTTTCACTCCTACCCAAATAAAAAGGAGGAAAATTAAAATATTTTTTATCCTCCCACTTTTCATCCTCCTATCATTTTCTATTCTTCCACTTTTCCACCCCTCCAACCAAACAAACCTTAAATACCACATAAACTTGTCACGCTTGTTTAGTTTGTCAAGTGATGCAATATCATTTTTGTAGCAAAAAATAGTACAGTAATTAAATAGTTAAAAATGACATGGCTTAATAAAAATGATGTGACTTCATTTTATTGGATAAACTAAACATTCATGGCAAGCTTTCATGGAACTTAACGGAAAATATGAATGGTGGGGCTACTAATGCAAATAGAATAAAACTTGAGGGGATAAAATCCAAATTCTAAAATTTCAAGGTGTAAAACTCATACATTCCTAAATTTTAAGGGTGTAGTTTACAATTTAGCCAAAATTATATTTAAATATGTGATACATAACCTAATATGTAAGGAATTTTTTATTTTTTATTTTTACTTCAGGAAAATATAAAATTTATGCAGCAATTTACAAAATAATTTGAAGGTTAATAAAAAATAGTACTGGTTCATGAATGATTAATAATATAGCCACAAACTATTTTACAATAAGTAATGCTGGAAATACAAACTATTTAATAAAAAAAGTTTACAAACTGCTGATGTGGTAAGTGATTATTTGTAAATGAAAAAAGTGATGCTAATAATAGGCCTAGATGAAAATGAGTTAGAGGTTGACCACAACATCAGTTTGTAAAAATGTTCTAAAATAGTTTGTGCTTGTAGTATTACACTTTTACAACATTTTTATAAACTGTTGATGTGGTCAATTTCTTATTAGTTTTCATCTAAGCCTACCATTAACATCACTTTTTCATTTATCAATAATCACTCATTATATCACCAGTTTGTAAATTTTTTGTAAAAAAACTTGTATCTCTAGCATTAGTCATTCATGAATATGAATGCTTATTAATAAGTAACAAGAATATGCATGTAGGAAAAATTTTGTTTCACATTCTTGAATCTTGATGTATGCAAGCTCTTCATGCACAGTACGTGTAAAATGCAAGGTTTTCAGACCCGGACCATTGTTTCACATTCTTGATACTTGATGTATGCAAGCTCTTCCTATTGTTTATACCACGTATACATATTTTTTTGCTGAATTTATACCACATATACATTGACGGTGATTATCTAACATAAAATATTTACACCCTCCATACACGTGTAAAATGCGGACATTTTAGAAAAATGATGTCTCCTTGTGTCAGTTGTCTACATTTTAGTAACAATAGGAGATGCCTCATACCAAACACATATTCAATCAAATCATATTGATTTCAATACAGGATAATGGACGGAAGCTTTCTCATACTGGGATCGGGTGTAACCGATGCAATTAAATCAGGCGAGTCAAGGTTGAAGATTGAAGGTGTTAAAAATATTTGTTCTAATACCATGTTAAGAATATAAAATGAAAGAGAGACTAAAAGTTTGCATATTGATATATACTCTATGTATAGAACCATGTACAATAAAGAGTTTTAAATAGGCAGAGTATGTGTGAAGTCGAAGTAAATTAAGCAATATGAGTGTACGACAAGTACGGTACACTGTGCCTAAATCCATGGGCTAAATTGACGTATATATATACTAACAGAAGTGAACTTATTAACCTCTCATTGTTCCACACACAACTTAGACTCTTAGCCCTCGTTTAAGAGGAGGGGATGGAATGGAATTGTAAGGAATGAAAAGAATAATTTTATAAAATTCTTTTCTTCCGTTGTTTGGGAGTTTTAATGTAGGGAATGAAAAGTCCATTCTCTTATTTGAGAGTTTAAGTGAGAGATAATAGAATTAGATTTAATAAATTCTTTAATAAAACTCCCAAAATATCCCTATATATCAACCCTTTATTTTGAAAATAAGGGTCTAATAGTAATATTGACATAAAATGATTTCATTATATTCCTTTTATATTACATCCAAACAAAATTACTTATATTCCATTCATTTTCATTCTTTTCTATTCCTTTATTTTAAAACATCTAATCAAGGTTATTTAATTTCATTCCATTTTTTTCTATTTCTTTCCCCCTGCTTAAATACATTCTATTCCATTATATTCCTTTCCATTCTCTTATGATCATTCCATTCAATTCTCTTCAATACATTTTATTTCTTTCCATTCTTTTATTTAAAAAATATGATTTAGCAAATTTATGGAATGAAGAAGCTCACCTTCTTTAGTAGATCAAAGCAGATATAGCGCTTAACATTGTTCTGAAGGTCTGTAGGAAGATCGGGGATCACGTTCTCCAAATAAACATCTTCGTCTTTGTCAAATATATCTTTTATGAACTCATTAATTTCTCTTCTCATTCTATGAGGGAGTTCGTTTCTAGACATCCATAGACTAATTTGTTCTTTTTGTCTCTTCCTTCGTTTACTTGATTTATCATCTGTTTGATACAATTTACTTTTCAGCTTTAAATATATATATATATATATATTAAAATTTATAATTAAAAAAAAAAAAAAAGATATAATTTTAAAAAGTTGTGTTTTGCAAAAGTGCCACTTCAAATCTCTGAAAGCCTAAAACATACGAACCTTTCTTCTCCCTGCGAGCCTTCTTCACTTCTTCGTGGTCTTTAATTAAATTTGATGTTTTTCGCTGCATGTGCATCTGCAGTCTCACTTCTATTAGTAAGTTCAATTCAGCAAATCATACAATGTATATATATAAACATTAAAAAAATATAAAGAAAAGTATATATTTATAAGCAGTGTTATGTTAATAGGTGTCTTTAGGGTAATTGTTAATAAATCATTTTAAGAAAGTTTTTATAACACTTTTATGAGAAATTAAAAAAACTTGTCAAACCATTATTTAGTATTTACTTTCATCTTATCTTTCTACACACAAGTTTATTCGTTAATTCTGGGAAAAAAATGCATTACCCGAAAATTAATCATGGAGTTCCAAGATGGTTAAGTTTGAAGAAAAGAGTTCCAAGACAGCTTCATCTAATTTACTTATTTAATTTAGTCTTAATTTGTATACATGTATGAGATGGATTCAAATTACACCTGATATAACTTCACAAGAGTTACACTTTTTGTGAACCATTGATTACTATTAAATTTAAGGGTCAAAAAACACTCATAGTAGTGTCATTATTACTCCCTAGAAATCAGTGATTTAAGCATTAACTTTTCTTAATGAAGGAAAAAAAAAAAAAAAAAAAAGACCACAGCATTAGCTCTTTTTTTTTTTTTTTTTCTCTTCCATATCATCATCTTCTTCCTCTTGTCTTTCTTTTTGCACTATACTTTCAGGCCTCCACCATTCATAAAATTATCAATATTAAATTGTAAATACAAGCTATCTTTATTTTGTTTTAATAAACATGATTACCATTTTGCGAATTCATTTATTATGAAGGGAGTATCGTTTTGCCATTACTTAACCACAATATATGGTCTAAAAAAGGGAGAAATTTTTTTTTTCATCCATTTGAGTTTTGGCAATACCTTGAATAAAATTTGTCATGAGGGTTTTAGAAATAATTAGTCTCAACAAAATAATATGTCCGCCAGTAGTTTTGTAATGCTCAGACAAACATTCCTTTCCTCTTCTAGATTTGGGAGAACCCGCTTTGCCTCTGGCTCTGCACTCATCTTCTTCTTCTCTCACACACACAGAGGTAGGTTTAGCAGAGATGTCAAGAACTCAAGATTTCTATTAGCGAGAGGAAATGTTGAATTTTTTATTATTCAAATTGAAGTGCTCCCAGAACAGTGAACTATGAAGTATGAACTCAATAAAGTTGAATAAAAGAGATGCCTGTCGAGGAAGGAAAAAAGAATCAACAGGCGATATTGTACTGAAGTGAAGAATGGAGCCAATATTGTCAATGTATCCCACTTTTTTGAATAAATAAATGGTATTTCCATTTTTTCCTAACAAATAAATAAATGTTGTGGTTTTTTTTTTTTTTTTTTCCTTTAATAAGAAGAATTAATGCCTAAATCACTAATTTCTAGGGAGTAATAATGACACTACTATGAGTGTTTTTTGACCCTTAGATTTAATAGTAATCAATGGTTCACAAAATGTGTAACTCTTGTGAAATTACACAAAGTGTAACTTATACCCATCCCTACATTCTTCACTTTAGTACAAACTTATATATATATTATAAGTTTACCAATTGTTATACATATATATAGAGCCTTACAAAATCTTTGTAGTAGAGTGACTTTAAATAATTTTTTGGTGTAAGCCTTTTGAGCTTTCATCTGTAAGAGTGCTCCTCTAGTTGGTAGTTGGTATGTGAGTCACAGCCCTTAGGTGAGTGAGTCCCTAAGTAGATAAATTGAGAGGTTAAGTGACCCCATAATCTACTCTAAGCCGCTTGAACTTTTCTTAATTGAAATTCTTCCACGATCTGGGTTCATGACTTTAAGGAACACCTTGAAAATTTCTTCTCCACCATAAACGAAAATAAATGGCTCTGTGGCTTTAGAATTGATCAGTGATCACCAACTCAAATAACCGATCTTTAGATTTACTTTTGTAAAATCTCGATATGTGGTGAATTGAGGTTTTAGAGTTTTTCTTTGATATGCACAATAGTACTCTCGGAAAACCACTATGTTCAGTTGACTATATTTATAATTATGCAGTAAGAACATTTTCCAACTCAGAAACCAACTTGATCAACCTAATTTAAACTTAGGTTTCTCAAATCTCAATCGATTGAGCCTTAATAGAGACTCAATCGAGAATTGATCAAGTAGACTATCTCGATTGATCAAGAGATGCTCAAAGGTCAATCAAGATTCTAGCGACCTCTTCTCTTGTTTAACAATTACAACTCAAACAAGATACACGTCAAGAAATTTGCCAATTCGAAACCTAACACATTGTATTCAATTTCAATGCAAATCTCAATTTAGGTATAAAAGATATTGTATTTGGTTCTATAATAGTAGTTTTACTTGGTGTTGGTCTCATAATCCCCTTCTCTTGATGGGAAGGTTTCTCAAAAAAAAAAAAAAACTTGGTGTTGGTCTCATAATTTTTTTTTTTTTCTACGGAGAAATGGTTTACCTGGTAAATCTTTGTATACTTGAGTGGATTGATCCATTTTCTTATCGGCTTGGTAATTTTTGGTGTACTATTTTTTAGAGATTGGTTAAAGTTATTTGATGAATTTCTTAATTTACATGAGACTGGTCTATCTGAGCTCGGTTGATTTAGCAGGTTTATTCTTGTGTGAATTAAGGATGGATGAGACATCTGGGATTGTGGTTAAATTGACGATTCCAAATTATCTTATTTGGAAGACTGTAAGGTTGAATTTAATCAATCATCTTATTAGCTTTATTCTGTACTAAATTTGCTTGTATTTTAGCATTTAATAACCATGTATTTATGTGGAATTATTGTAAGGGTACTGTGTGAGAAAGAGTGTGAAGAATTGTTCCTCAATGAGCAAAGAAGCAGAAACTCGCGACTGGAACTCGCGGGTGTCTTGTGGGTGCAAGCCGCCAAATGAGAGTCACGTACCAAGCATGCGGTAAGCTGAAGCGTTTTGCCAGCTGGTACACTACAGGACAAAAGACCCAGGCTGGCTAAGAAGTTAACTCGCGACTGGAACTCGCGACTTAGACCAGTCGCGAGGCCAGGCCGCCAACTTGCCTATTTGAGAAAAACTGACTCTTCGCATTCCAAACACTCACCACTATATATAGACTCTTATACCCACCAAATGTAGAGAGCTTCCAGAGAGAATTTTGTAAGAAAAACCCTAAATAAAAACAAGATTAATTCATCCCCAATTTTTACCTTAGAGACTCCTCAAATTCCTCTACTATCTTCCTCTCTATTGTCAAATCCTTGAGAAGTCCTTAGCCAAATCATTTCCTCACCATACCCATATCCGTGAGAAGGTTTATTTGGTACTTTTGGAAAGCAGTTAGGAAGGAACCAATGTCTATTGGTTGATACTATAGTTGATAACAGAATCTGGTAAGTGAAAGAAGAAATAGGTTCGGCGCAACCTCGTTGGAGCAAGAAATTTGGAGGGCTTAGGTACATCAGGTAGATTAAGCTTGGAAGGTCTATTATTGTTCATGTATCCCAACTACATTCTTTAGTGGATTATTCACAGCTTGGAGAGCGGTTGAGAGGTTTTACGTCGAGGGTTTCAATTTCCTCTTCAATAACACATCATGTGTTGTCCGTGTGTTTACATCTTCCTTCCATTTATCTTTGCCTTATATTTACTGCTGTGGATGTGTTTATATTTGGCTTAGATTATTTATCAATTATGTGTTTGGCTTATGTTCATGTTCCGCACATTAATTGTTTGATAATAAGCTTGAATTAATAATTTGTAATTTAGGGTCTAAACGTTCAAGGGTGTTTCATACCCATTTTAAACATTCAATTGGTATCAGAGCAGATAAACTTGTTGTGGTTTAAATACCTAAGTGTGATCATTGACCCCTTATGTTTATTTGTCATGGATTGTGCTTTATATGACTCTTTATATGATTTGATTGATGATAAATATAACATGCCACGTGTTTGTGAAAATACCTCTATGAGTGATAATCCTCATGATTATGATGCTATGTTACATAAATCTTTGGATGTTGTTGATATTCCTAACATCAAACCCTTGAAGAAAATTGCTAAGAAGTTTCAAAAGAATTTGAGTAAGTTACTTTGTGAAAAGGATGATTTGATTGCTAAACTCAATGAATCTAACAAATTGGTTGAAAAATATAAGAAACTTGCTGAAATTTCTCTTCAAAAACTGAAAAAGTTTAAATGTTTGAATATGGACTTGGATGCCAAACTTGTTTTGTCTAACAAACTTGTTGATGAGCTAAAATGTGAAAATGAATCTCTCAAGATGCATGCCAAGTGTTTGATTGCTGAACCTATTAATAAAAATGATGAAAATATTTGCTGTAATCGTGTTGTGGTACCCAATATTATGCCTATTGTGTGTTCTAATCCAAAGGAAAAATCAATGTACATTCCTCCACACAAAAGAAATCAAAAGGTGGAGAGAAAGGCTTCTAAGTCAAAGCCTCAGTTTAGGTCTCAACCTAAGATTTTGGATGAATCTAAGTTTGTTCTAACTTGCCACCATTGTGGTGTGATTGGTCATATAAGACCTCAATGTTATAAGTTGAAGAGAGAACAAAATCATGTTGCTAGATCCCTTTCCAAAAATCCTAGTGGACCTAAACACATTGTGTGTCACCATTGTGGTGTTTTTGATCATCTAAGACCTCATTGTCTCACTTCTTTTGAGACACTCATTCTAAACAATCGTTCCGTTTGGATGAGGAAGGGTTTCTATGGTTGAGTGCTTGCTCTTTTGGTCCTTGATCTAATTCTTTCGATCTTTGTAGGACTTTTCATGCATTTGTTGTCATATCTTCATGCATTTGTGCATCTTGCATTTATTTGTATGCATTGTTTTTGTTTTGATCTTATCTTTTTGTTTTAGTTTTGTGTGTGTAAAAGATCCAAAACCACATAAAAAGTGAAAAATTCAAAAAGTTTGATCGTATATGTTTGAGCACATATCACATGTGAGTTTTGCCTTGTACCTTTGTACAAATGGCTTTATGCATTTTCGAGCTTAGCCTGTTCTTTATGCACTTATATCTTTGTGGGAAAAATCTTGACATCTCTATGTGATTGTTGTAAATCGATCTTCAAACTTGTCATGAATGATTAGTCAATAGTCATGTTAGTTTTGATACATGCATAGACTTGTGCCTATATATCTTTCCACTCTTTTACTCTTTTTTTTTTTTTTTTGTGCTTAAAGAGCTCAACAAATGTAAATCTTAAAATGAAAAAAGATAATAAGCTGCAAAAACCGTCGCACATACTAGTATTTGACTAGGAAAAAGGGAAAGTGACTTTTATAAATATGTATGATGCCCAAAAGCCAAAGACTTGTTTATCAAATTGAAATATCAAAAATTTCAGGCATCGATCTCAAAAAGAGATGTAAAGATAAAAAATGATCAAATATTATGAATTGTAAAGAAGCCAAATGAAAAGCTTTAAAGATATGTAATCATTTTCTTGTGGGAGGTCATATATATTCATTTCTATAATTGAGATAGACCACTTGTCTTAGTATTAGTTGTGTATGACTTAATTGAATTGATTATTGAAGCTTCATTCTAGACTAAGGACTATTCCACACTTGATACACACACACAACACACATGCCTAATGTTCAATGAATGCCTTATTCATTTGTTCGATTGTACTTGTTTAAATGTGATGTGTGTGTGCTCAATTATATATGGATCAATCCAAAAAGATTTTTAATCATTTTATATGTTTTTGGAAGTGTTTTTTATCACTCTTTGGATTCTTGGAGTATGTTTTTGTAAGTTTTGCGCTCTTGGTTGGGATTTTCAGCATAAGAGTTGGGAAAACTTAATTTTTGTCAAATTTTTTGCATGCGATTAGTTTCTTTTGTTGATTTGCTTTGAACGTTGGCCTCTTGTGGCAAAAAGAGTATGTATTTAAGGTGGTTCTCATGATGTTCATGCATTATTTTACATTGTTGTTCATAGTGTGCACGCTAGGTGTTTGATAAAATGCCTCTTAGGCATTTTCTCACTTGTTTGGACTCCAATGAGTATCAAACTTTGGGGTTTCTCATATTTCTTCATTAGAAACATGTTTGGTTTATTGGTTGTATACTTAACACACCTTGCCCCACAAGTGCATTTTCCATGCATTGAACATAGCCACCTCTTGCACACACCTTTGCTACTCTTGTCATGCATTGGTCTATACCTTGTTTCTTCATCCTAGCATGTCATGTTTACCTTATACTATGTAGCACTTTGTTCTGTCTTAGGTTTAAGCTTCATTTTCTCATTCATCTAGCACCCTTTATGCATCATTATCATTGTTCATCTCTTGCCCTCGTTTCTCCTTGACCCTTTGTCTATTCCTGATAAAAAGGGGGAGAGTATACTCTAGAGAGTATTTCGGAGAGTTTTTGTCATTTTTATATGACCCTTGTGCACATTCTTAGGGGGAGAAATTCTACTTCTCGTGCACATTTGTAAGGGGAGAGATATTCTATAGGGTAGATGCATATACCAAGGGGGAGAAGACATTGAGCTAATAAGAAAACTTTGTTTTGGTGTTTGGTGTTTGATCAAGTTGCTCATATATTTCACATTATGATTACTTGATCACAATTTACTTGTTACATTATACTTGTCCTTTTATGACTTGCTTTACCTTGAGGGTCTAATGTGTTTTGTGCAAGTGTTTCAAGTTACAGGTATATATGTTCCAAGTACATCACAGCTTCTCATCATTTTGAAGGGGAGAAACTTTAAGCACTTTTAGTTTATTTAAAATGTTTTATGAATCTGTACCCATGTTGCTTTTGTAAGCTTTAAGGGTTTGTTTCTATGCATTTGTAAGCTTTTATGGTTTGTACCATGCAATGCAATATTTTTGCTTCGTAGCCTTGCTTTGTGGCTTAAATACTTGATGTTAAATGTTGTGCATTTTTCTTCAGTACATCACTCTTGTGTTCTTGCAGGATTGTTCCTAGATGCATATATGTTTGTATGAATTAATTGAGTATTGGATATGCAAATGATACTTTGTATATAAGCTTATTAGCTTGCATATCCGGATGTTCATTCCTTGTGTGAATGAGCATTGTGATCACTATTGTATAGTGATTGCATGTTTTTGGTCAAGCCATGATTTATTTCTTTATTGCTTAAGTCCAATTTTGCTTGATCATTTTATACTTGCTCCATATGCATTTCCAGTTTTTTTGTATACAATGATATTGCTGTGTTATTGTGTTTCAGGAGATACTTGTTCATATGTTTCAAGAACTTATCAAAATCTAGAGTTAGGTGTGAGTGAGTTTTGCTCAACTGTTCCCAACTCACGCGTTAAGTCTAGAATCTGTTGTAGGATTTTGTCACGGAATAGCCAAAGGGGGAGATTGTAAGGTTGAATTTAATCAACCATCTTGTTGGCTTTATTCCGTGCCAAATTTGCTTGTATTTTAGCATTTAGTAATCCTATATTTAGGTGAGATTATTGTAAGGGTAGTATGTAAGAAAGAGTGTGAAGAATTATTCCTCAATGTGCAAAGAAGCAGAGACTCATGACTGGAACTCGCGGGTGTCTCGCGGGTGCAAGCAGCCAAATGAGAGTCACATGCCAAGCATGCAGGAAGCTGAAGCGTTTTGCCAACTGGTGCACTATAGGACAAAAGACCCAGGCTGGCCAGGAAGTTAACTCGCGGCTGGAACTCACGACTCAAACCAGTCGCGAGGCCAAGCCGCCAGCTAGCCTTGTTTGGGAAAAACTGACTCTTCGCATTTCAAACACTCACCACTATATATAGACCCTTATACCCACCAAATGTAAAGAGCTTCCAGAGAGAATTTTGTGAGAGAAACCCTAGACAAAAACAAGATTGATTCATCCCCAATATTTACCTTAAATACTCTTCAAATTCCTCTACTCTCTTCCTCTCTATTGTCAAATCCTTGAGAGGTCCTTAGCCAAATCCTTTCCTCACCGTACCCATGTCTGTGAGAAGGTTTATTTGGTGCTTTTGGGAAGTAGTTAGAAAGGAACTAATATCTATTGGTTGATGCTATAGTTGATAGCGGAATCCGGTAAGCTAAAGAAGAAATAGGTTCGGCACAACCTCGTTGGAGTAAGAAGTTTGGAGGACTTAGGTACATCAGGTAGATTAGGATTGAAGGGTCTATTGCTGTTCATGTATCCCAACTACATTCTTTAGTGGATTATTCACCACTTGGAGGGCGGCGGAGAGGTTTTACGCCAATGGTTTTGATTTCCTCTTCGATAACACATCGTGTATTGTCCGTGTGTTTGCATCTTCCTTTCCTTTATCTTTGCCTTATATTTACTGTTGTGGATATGTCTATATTTGGTTTAGATTATTTATCAATTCTGTGTTTGGCTTATGTTCATGTTCCGCACATTAATTGTTTGATAATAAGCTTGAATTGATAGTTTGTAATTTGGGGTCCAAACGTTCAAGGGTGTTTCATATTAATTTTGAACATTCAAAGACTAAGGGCCCGTATGGGAGAGTAGTTTGAGTTATGTTGTTTGGGTGTTTTTGATTTACATGTGGATGAAAAAGTGTATAGAAATATGTATTATGTTGTTTAAAATGTGTAGTTTTGTGTTTGTGATGGCTTGCCAAATAGGCCCTAAGATAGAGGATTAAGTTTATTACAATGATTTGTATTATTCTACTAATGATGATGCATAATGTATAGACATTTGAAGAGATTGACGCATTCTATGGCAGCAACCTTGAATATTTGGAAGTCAACAATAACCAAGGCAATAATGGCAATTTGTAGCAATTGTTAGAGAGATACTAGTCGCAAACCAGCGCGTTGTGCGTAATAATATTATTATTTTAGTTACTAATTAACAGTTGGTTTTTCATTATCTTTTAAGTTAATAAAAACCATACATATACCTTTTCTTAAACCTTATATATATATATATATATATAATTTACTTAATGTGAATGTTTACAAATATAAACTCTATATATTTTATTTCTTTATATACGTAAAAGCATAAACTACTACTCCATAATGATAGTGGCTAATTAATTTTATCATTTTTTATAATGCAATATGTTGAATAAAATAATATGAGAAGAAAAAAAAGTAAAAATAAAATATATAACAATAAAAACCAAATTATCTTTAAATAAATATTAAATTATCCAAATCATGCTATGTAATATAATTATATTACATTTTTACATATTGTATTAATTCTTTATAATGCAATATGATAAAATTTAACAATCAAAGTGAAAAAAAAAAAAAAAAAAAAAAAAAAAAAAAAAAAAAAAACTTAAAACACAATTAAAGGTAAGGGAGAAAAAGATGAATAGTGATATTAAGGTTGAGGGTAGTATGAAGATGAAAAGGTAAGGAAAGAAGAAAGGTTGGAGAAAATATAATTATTAAAAAAAAGTAAACATAAGACAAAATTATAAGAAAATTGGAAAGAAAAAGGATAATGACGTGAATACTAACGTAGCTCAACTAGAGCGTAGTAATAATAAATGTTACGTTTCAACTTTTAGATATAATATATATAGATGAATAAAATAAGATGAAAAGAAAAAAAATGTAAAAAAATATATAATAATAAATACCAAATTACCCAAATCATGTTCTGTAATAGAATAATATATATTATATTCATATATATTATCTTTGATTTTTTATAATGCAATAGGATAACATATAACAATCAGAGAGAGAGAGAGAGAGAGAGAGAGAGAGAGAGAGAGAGAGAGAGAGAGAGAGAGAGAGAGAGAGAGAGAGAACTTAAAACACAAAACTAAATCACATCAACTTAAAGTAGAGTTACAACGAACACAAAAATTTATCAACTTAAAGTAGAGATGCAAGAAAAAATAATAATCCAAAATATGTTGAGAGAGAGAGAGAGAGAGAGAGAGAGAGAGATAACCTTTTTGTGAGGGAAATCTATGCAAAGAATGGAACTAAAAATGACAAATTTATAGTATGATGATGTGCATATGAAAAGACAAAATAAAAAAAGATCAAGGGAAAGATGAATAGTGATATTAAGGTTGAGGGTAGTGAGGAAATGAAAAGGTAAGGGAAAGAAAGATGAAGGGAAAGATGAAAAAACAAAATAAAAGAAGATGAAGGGAAAGATGAAAAGACAAAATAAAAGAAGATGAAGGGAAAGATGAATAGTGATCTTAAGGTTGAGGGTAGTGGGAAGATGAAAAGGTAAAAGAATGAGAAATGTTGGAGGAAGTGTAATTATTAAAAAAATAAAGTAAACGTAAAAAAAATTTATAGAAAAATTGGAAAGAAAAACGATAATAATGTAGATGCTGATAGCCACGTAATAATAATAATAATATAGATATAGGGGATTAAGCATATCGAGAGAATTACTTTCCTCATTTACTATTAATTTGCCAATCATGCATAAATTATGCAAAAAATATTTTAGTACATTTTGTAGAATTACTTAGAAGTCTGCAACAAACTTGAATCAACGATGATATCTATCTTCTGCGGAAGTCTAGACATAGAAATTGCAAAGTAACAAATCACGTCTTTAGGTAATGGGGAAGTGAAAAGGTAAGGGAAAGAACGATGAAGGGAAAGATGAAGAGACAAAATAAAAGAACGATGAAGGGAAAGATGAATAGTGATCTTAAGGTTGAGGGTAGTGGGGAGATGAAAAAGTAAGGGAATGAGAAATGTTGGAGGAAGTGTAATTATTAAAAAAAATAAAGTAAACGAAAAAAAAATTTTATAGAAAAATTGGAAAGAAAAAGGATAATAATGTGGATGCTGACATGGCTCAACTGAGTGCAGTTGAGCCACGTAATAATAATAATAATATAGATATAGATTTGGGATTAAGCATATCGAGAGAATTACTTTCCTCATTTACTATTAATTTGCCAATCATGCATAAATTCTGCAAAAAATATTTTAGTACATTTTGCAGAATTATTTAGAAGTCTGCAGCAAACTTGAATCAAAGATGATATCTATCTTCAGCAGAAATCTAGACGAAGAAGTTGCAAGGTAGCAAATCACGTCTTTAATTGATTTCCTTTTATTTGTTCCCTTATTAGTATCTTAGCTGACTTAGGAGTCTATTTGAATTAGAATTAGATCTTTAGTTTATTTCCTTTCCTTGTTTATTATAATTATCATTATTGTTATTCTTGGGTCTACGGTAGGTAGACTTGTGTTATAAAAGAGTGTAAGGGGACCTTGGGAAAAGGGAGCATTTTGGTATTAGCAAATTGATTATTATAATGAAAGTTAAAGGTTTCATCAAGAGTTGTTGTAGCACTCTTCTATCCCTTCACTTCTTCTTGATTATAGCTTGACCATAGATTGGAGTAGAGTCGTACCACTGACTCCTGTTTCACAATTCTTTCTGCTGCGTTGTTTCGCAGTAGCCGCGTGCCCCAACCTTTCCCGCGTCAATGCGCCTAAGCCAAAAGAGATTTGACAAAGAATGGAAAAGAATGAATAGCAAAACTGTGGGTTTCATTCATCAATGGATTGTTGATAGTGTATTTCATCACCTTGCGTACACTTTGGAAAAAGCTGGAACAAGTTCTTGAAATGGGGAACATGGGTAGAAATTAAAGTAGGGGGCAAATAATTGGGTTAAATGCAATAACAAGTTAGAACCAAGAGATAGATATTAATATAGGGAGACCATATAAGAGCATTTTCAATAGGCTCTCTAAAGGTATTTTTGGGGAGCAAACACACCAAAAACTGCTTCTAACAATCTCTCTAAACTCTAAAAAAAAATTTAGAGTTGCTACAGTTGTTCTCTTGAAGAATAAAGCAGCAAACTTCAACAGCAGAACATTGAATGCGTTATTCAGTGTAATCACAAATGAAGAGTTCAAGAAGATATTCTCCACTAAAATTGTGAAGGAAGCATAGACCATCCTCCAGACAACCTATGAAGGTACTAAGGCTGTCAAGGATTCAAAACTTCAAACGCTTACCACGAGCTTTGAAGAGATTAAGATGGAGGAGGATGAGTCGTTTGATGAGTTCTATGCCAAGCTGAAAGACATAGTCAACTCTGCTTTTAATCTTGGGGAAACTATTCTCAAACCCAAGGTTGTAAGGAATGTGCTCAGATCTCTGCCTGAGAGATTTCATGCCAAGATTACCGTCATTGAGGAATCGAAGGATATTGACAAAATTCCTTTGACAGAGCTAGTCGGCGACTGGCAAACCTATGAGTTGGGTTTGACAAAGATTGGGAAATCAAGCAAGAGCAAAAGCATGGCATTGAAGGCCAAAAGCAGTGATGCTGATGAGTCTTCTGATGATAAAGATTCCAAGAATGGTAGTAGAGGGGAGGAGAGTAGGAGGAATGGTTATCCTCTACCTTATTTGGATGTTTTTAAAATTAAGTAAAGGGAAGGGGAATAATTAGTCTTTTCATAGTTTGTAATTTTGTTAATATGGTAATCATAAATTTTGTAATTTTTTTGATCAAATATTTCTATGCTCTACTCTCCCACCAAATCTCTCCAATTTTGGGAAATTAAAAATGAGGGATTAGAAGTAGTTAGAATTCCTCCTAACCCCTCCCCCTCCTCCCTTAAAAAACATTCAAATAAGGTAATTTAACTTACCTCACTCCCTCTACTCTACTCCCTCTACTCCCCATCCTATCAAACAAGCTATAATAGCCTAACATTAAATAAATAAATAATAAAAAATAAATAAATAGAAGAATTGGAATCGCACCTGTAAATTTCCTAGGAAATATAGAAATAGCAACAAACCAAAGATAGTAATGCACAGTGCAAAGCTGTTTTCCCCTACATCGTTACTTGTTTTGAGGTTTGAACCAAAAGAACTGCAAAAGTGGCACAACTATAGTGTATGAGATGCTAATCTTGAAAATTTATAACTACAATGCATAAAGAATTTACAAAATTTTATAGGGAATGAATAAGTTTAGAGAATATATATATATATATATATATGTGTGGGTGTAAGAATCTAACAGGTTGCAAGTATAACTTTTAGGCCCTCCAATCCTATATAAAGGAGCAGTGGTTATTTAAGATTGAGGTTAAAGACCCTCACATTCATGACTAAAATATCTTTAAAAAAATAGAAAAGCAAAGAAAGAAACCAAGATCACATCTAAAAGAAGAAAACAAAAAAGGGGTCTGTTGGGTTAGGGTGTTTGACCAACAGTTTTCAATGTTTAAACATCGAAAATTGAGAGCCAAAAAAAAAAAAAAAAAACTACATGTTTGGTAAGAGTGTTTTTTACTAGAGTGTTTGAGTTGCGTTACTCATTTTAGGGTATTTAAACACTAAATTTAGAAAACTCATCTTACCAGTTTCTAGTTTTCAAACAACATTACTCAATGACACTTTTGTAAATATGTTGAAAACCATGAGACCCACTTGATTAGACAAAACCATGTGCTTGTCAGCTTTTTAAAAATAAAACACATATACCAAACACAAAATTATGTTTTTTTCACGCAGAGGGTGAATAGGAAATCTAAGGCCACTCAGAAAGATAGCTTCATAAAAACACACCTCATCGTGGGCAAAGGCACAAGCATTCTCATTGGGGTGAGGAAGAAGAACCCTAGTGTTGTCAGGGAACTAGAATCTATCCCTAAATCTAATAATGTTGTCCTTGTCCAGAGTACAGGACTTCTTAAGGGCTTGAAGAACCCTAGTTTGAGAGGAAGACCAAGGTTTAGAAGCCAGTGGCTTAGAGGACGAGTGTTTAGAGGCAGTTGTATCCATTTCCATCGCAACGGATTTGTCACTAGACGACAACCTAGTCTCTAACTCGCCAAACCTAACCCTAGAACCCCACTCTCTTCTAAAGCCATCTCACACAATAATTGATACCAATTTAGAGACTACTGCAACAAATGGCATAACTCAGTTAAGGCCAGCCTAAAGGCACAATCCCAAGACACAAATTGGCCTGCTCTCGGGTGATAACTGCTCGAGGATTCAAGAAAAATTCCAAGAGGAGAAAAAAAGAAAGAAACAAAAGGAAATAGGTGTCTAAATTTAGAATAATCCACCATCAACACGTTGAAAAGGAGAAACAAGTGTGGGTAGAAGAAGATTTGTACCTGAGAAAGGGTGGTAAGAAGCTTGAACCCAGAGGAAGAGAGGTTGCAGAGGAAATAAGAGAGCAGTAGAAAGAGGGAAAAGAAGCTTTAAAAAGCATCCCCAAAGGCCAAAACATAGGGAAACCAAGAGGCATGTCGAGAGACATACCCACATCCAGCTAAAGAATGCACGACATGTGGCCATGATCTGACTAGCGGTGTCACGTCTCATTAAATGCGAAAAAAATGGAATCTCAAGAGTCTCAGCTGACACAGATGGACGGTGACCTCTCACATTCCCTTGATCGTCTAGACATGTATCGTCGACCAAGGAATGGGAGGAAAATGATGAGTATGCAAATATAGGTCGTCATTCCTTAGCTATTATTAACGATCGTAGCACATTAAATTGGTAATCAATGTAGGAGCCATTATCAATGGCTCCACACTAAAAGCACGACCGTTGGCGACCTCAATCAAAGACCTCATTAAGGAACTAGATGCGTTATGAAAGATATCAATTTAGCCATTAAAGGCCTCCAATGGCCAGAAAAAAGACCAACTATATAAAGGACTCCAGAATAGAAGCAAGGTACACAAGATATATATATATATATATATTTGACGGGACTGAAGAGTTCGTCTAGCGTGGACGACCCCATCAATATGGACGAAGTCAACCTCTGGCTAGGTGAAGCAATGATATGCATTACTGACGAAGTAATCCAAGGCCATTCAATGCAGGCAATCAAACCCAGAACGGTTACAGAAACAAATGTATGATCCATTGGAGGACATCAATGACACATTTTACAACCCCAGACGTTACCAAAAGGAGCATTAAGACCTCCATAATTACTCTAATGGCTAGAGGCCATAAGAACATATATAAAGCCCACACATTGCCAAGAATGGGACACATATACAAGTAAGGAAAGAGATTTTTCATTCATTCTGTTTATTTTATATTATTTTACTTCAAAGAGAGTTTCATATACTGACTTTGGCATCGGAGACATTGTGTCAGGCACCACACCGGTGACCATCTTTGAAGGCTGAAGGATCATCTCCATCTGTTGAACATTACTGACGAGCTTACGCTTCATCGGTTTGGCGTCGTCTATGGGGACGACACTTTCGTGTTCAAACTCGAAATAGTAGTTTCGGATCAATTATTCTTCTTAGATGGAGTCCAATCAAGATTCTGCAGCCCTAGCTCAGCAAGTTCAGGCTCTTGCCGCCACAGTTGAAGAATTGACTAGGCAAAACCAGGAAATGAAGCTACGGCTTCAACAAGAGGAGAATCAGTCCAAGGGAAATCAAGAAGACGAAGGGGATAGTCATAGAAGAAGTGACCCTCGAAGGCCCACCACTCTAACCGAGCAGAACTCAGACATGCTGAGGGAGATGAGGAGGGAAATGGATGAGCTTAGGAACACAATCAAGGAGAAAACAGAGTGAAGTGTGGATCGAATGGTCCGAGCGACTGATTCGCCGTTCACAACAGCAGTCCTCGATTGCCCAGTGCCGTCAAAATTCCAGTTACCTTAGCTCGAGCCCTTCGATGGGCTGAAGGACCCTCAAGATCACCTAAATACCTTCAAAACAACCCTGGGACTTCAGCAACCCCAGATGAAATATTGTTTCGTTCCTTCCCAACTACACTCAGGGGAGCTGTCTGAGAGTGGTTCACAAAGTTGCCAACATCGTCCATCGACACATTCGAGCAGTTGAGTAACGCCTTCCTGCGTCACTTTATTAGAGGACAACGACCAAAGAGGACCGCGAACCACTTGCTCACCATCAGGCAGGGAGAAAAGGAAACCTTAAGGTCGTACGTAAAACAATTCACAAAAGAGACACTGGAGGTAGACAAAGCTGACGATAAAGTGCAGCTGACGACCTTCAAGGCAGGATTGAGGTCCAGGGAGCTCGTTACCTCACTCGCGAAGAACCCCCCAAAGACGATGGCTGAAATGCTCCTTAAGGCGTAGAAGTACATGAATGCTGAGGACGCGTTGGCTGCAATCAGGGACGGAGACGGACCAAGGGACAAAGGGAGAAAAGAAGACAACCGTAAGGGACAAAAACAGGACCGACCAGATCGTCGAACCAATGACGGAGTCAGAAGGAAAGATGATAAAAGTCCAAGAACGGTAAAATTCACTCCTCTTGTTATGCCTGTTGACAAAATTTTAACGCAGATTAAAGATGAGCACTACCTTAAGTGGCCACGACCATTGCACTCATCCCCTAACGTCCACGACAAGAATAAGTACTGTCAATTTCACAAAGATCATGGCCATTACACCGAAGATTGTAGGGATCTCAAAGAGCAAATAGAAGAATTGACACGAAGGGGGAAGCTGCAGAAATTTGTGAAGAAGGGAGAGCACAAGAAATTCCGAGATGAAAACAAAGGCCAACACGAGTCCTCGTCCAGGAGCGACGGCCGTCAATCACAACCTCCTCAAAACGTGATCGGGGAAATATAGACGATCGCAGGGGGGCCTATCACAGGGGGTTCATTCAAGTCACTTAAGAAAACACATCAACGACAAGTGAATAGCGTCCATATGGCACCCCTGCCAAAGTACAGATGAACTGATCAGGATATGACCTTCAACGAGAATGACGCTAGAGGAGTGAAACAGCCTCACAATGACCCCTTAGTCATAATGTTCACTATAGAAGGGTTCAACACCAAAAGGATCCTCGTGGACAATGGTAGCTCTGCCAATATCATTTACTTTCCTGCATTCCAACAATTGAAGCTAGATCCCAGAAGACTTCGTCCGTTCGATTCCCCCTTCGTCAGTTTCAGCGGTGACAGGGTATATCCCAAAGGCATAATGATGCTAACAGTAACAGTGGGAATGTACTCGAAATAGCTGACTCGTCAGATAGACTTCTTGGTAGTAGACTGTCCCTTATCCTATAATGTCATCATCGGAAGGCCAGCACTCAACAAGTGGAAGGCGTCCACATCCACCTACTGCCTGAAGGTAAAATTTCCAACGGAAGATGGTGTTGGTGAAGTTAAAGGAGACCAAGTTCTAGCTCGAGAATGCTATCAGGCTGTTTTAGTAGCTAAGGAGAACCACACGTGGATAATAGAAGAAAAAGTGGAAGCACTGGAAGCAGTCAAGCTGATTGAAAGGGAAGCAACAAAAACAACCAGAATAGGGACGACCCTAAGTCCTGAGATGAGAATGAAGTTCATTCAGTTTCTTAGGGAGAACTTAGAGGTCTTTGCCTGGAGCCATGACGGCATGCCAGGCATATCTCCAGAAGTCATCCAACACAGGTTGAATGTGGACCCAGAAAGGAAGCCCATCAAACAGAGACGAAGAACCTTTGCGCTCGAAAGAGACCAAGTAATCGCTGACGAGGTGAGTAAACTCTTGACTGCAGGCTTCATCAGGGAGGTATACTATCCAGATTGGCTTGCAAATGTCGTTCTAGTAAAGAAAGCAAATGGGAAATAGAGGATGTGTGTGGACTTCACGGACTTGAACAAGGCCTGCCCAAAGGACAGTTTTCCTCCTCTAAGAATAGACCAGCTTGTAGACTCTACAGCCGGGCATAAGCTGTTGACATTCATGGATGCATTCTCGGGGTATAACCAGATAAAAATGGCTGACGAGGATCAGGAGAAAACCGCCTTCATCACCAGTCAAGAGCTCTACTGTTATAAGGTAATGTCGTTTGGACTGAAGAACGTAGGAGCGACTTATCAGAGGTTGGTAAATAAAATGTTTGTCAAGCAGATAGGCAGAAATATGGAGGTGTACGTCGACGATATGCTCGTCAAGAGCAAGGAAGAGCTTGCACATCTGGACGACCTTAAAGAGACATTTGATACCCTCAAGCAATACCAAATGAAGCTGAATCCTAGTAAATGTGTTTTTGGTGTTGCCTCCGGAAAATTCCTAAGATTCATGGTGTCTCAAAGAGGAATAGAAGCAAATCCTGAGAAGGTACAGGCCATAATCAATATGGCATCACCTAAGACCGTCAAAGAAGTCCAGAAGCTTACAGGCCGGATTGCAACGCTCAACAGATTCGTCTCTAGAGCAACGGATAAATGCTTACCATTCTTCAAGACCCTGAAGCAAGTCTTTAAATGGACCGACGAATGTAAAGCGGCATTCCAAGAGCTCAAACATTACCTTAGCAATCCACCACTTCTAGGCCTATCCAAAGAAGGTGAAAACTTGTACTTATACTTGGCAGTATCATCTACAGCCGTCAGTGCAGCCTTGATCCGAGAAGAAGATAGGAAACAGCTTCCAGTTTACTACATCAGTCAAGCTTTCCAAGGAGCTGAATTCAGGTACCTAAAGATAGAGAAAATCATGTTCGCATTGATAGTAGCCTCGCGCAAGCTCAGGCAATACTTCCAGGCAAATCCAATCCTGGTGATGATAGACCAACCCATCAAGAAGTCTATGGGCAAGCCCGAAGCAGCCGGAAGGATGGTCCAATGGGCGATTGAACTCAGCCAATTCGACGTGGAGTACCATCCCAAGACGACCATTAAAGCCCAAGCTTTGGCAGACTTCATCGTTGAGTTTACCTATCCAGACAAGCCTTGCCAGCAAGAACAAAACATGGGTGATACAGACCAATGGCTCGTCAACCCAAAAAAGAAGGGGAGTAGGGGTCGTCATAACCACTCCTGACGGCGAAGTATTGAGATATGGAGTTCAGCTAAAATTCTCAACCACCAATAACGAGGCTGAGTACGAAGGAATTCTGACAGGTTTAAGGCTCGAAAAAGAGCTTAGGGCCAGGAACCTGTTGGTCCAGAACGACTCAAAGCTAGTAATTGGGCAGATCATAGGAGAATACGAAGCAAAAGAAGAAAGAATGCAGAAATACCTCAGGTTGACGAAGCACTTGACCCAAGAGTTCGAAAAAGTGGAGTTCATCCAAATTCCGAGAAGCCAGAATATGGTCGCAAACAAAGTTTCAAAGATAGCCTTGTCGAAAGAAACAGAATCGAAGACAAACCTGATGATGGAGATACAGAGAAACCCCAGCATAGAAGAAATTTCAACATTCGCAGTCCAGGGCACAAGTAGCTGGATGATGCCCATCATGTCCTTCCTCCAGGATGGCCACCTACCTCAGGACGTAGATGAAGCCAGGAAGATCAAGAAGAGATCCACCAGATTCACAATCCTCAATGATACCTTATACAAGAGAAGTTTCTCCATGCCCTACTTGAGGTGCGTTGACGAAGGAGAGGCCAAGTACGTCCTGAGAGAGGTCCACGAGGGGATTTGCGGAGATCATGCAGGCCCAAGATCCTTGCTGAGAAAGATTATGCGAGCAGGGTACTTTTGGCCAACCATGCAGGATGATGCATCAAGGTTCGTCAAGAAATGTGACAAGTGTCAGAGGTTCGGGAATATTCAACGACTTCCATCGGAAAAGCTGACGACGATAACATCTCCATGGCCGTTTGCACAATGGGGAATCGACATCGTCGGTCCACTGCCTCAAGGCAAAGGTCAGGTAAAATTCTTACTAGTTGCTATTGATTATTTTACTAAATGGGTTGAAGCAGAGGCATTGGCGACTATCACCGAGACCAGAATCCAAGGGTTCATGTGGAAGGATATAGTTTGCAGGTTCGGAATTCCATGGACAATCATATCAGACAACGGACGAAAGTTCGATAGCTAGGGTTTCAAGGACTTCTGCTCGGGCCTGGGCGTCAGGAACTAGTTCTCATCACCAGGCCACCCACAGTCCAACGGACAGACGGAAGTGACGAACCGCACGTTGCTCAAGATCATAAACACCAAATTGGACGATGCGAAGGGTTCCTGGCCAGAAGAACTGCCCAACGTCTTGTGGGCCTACAGAACCACGGCTAGAACCCCAACGGGAGAGACCCCCTTCAGACTTACCTACGGTACAGAAGCAGTGATCCCTGTCGAAGTGGGAATAACCAGCACCAAACGAGAAGCTTTCAATCAAGAAGACAATGACGACCTACTACGAGTAGATCTAGATTACCTTGACGAAGTTCGAGACAAAGCCTTCAGCAAAATGACGGAATACCAGAAGAAAATGACAGACTACTACAACAAAAGGGTGAAGCTCAGGTGACTCAACATAGGAGACCTCGTCCTGCACAAAGTGACCCAAGCAACCAAAGACCCAACTCAAGGAAAGCTCGGCCCAACATGGGAAGGACCATACAAGGTTATTCACTACTCCAGACAAGGCAGCTACCACCTGGAGACTCTAGATGGACAAAGGCTCCCAAGACCTTGGAACACTGAAAATTTGAAGAAATACCATCAGTAGATGTAACAGAAAGAAGTATTCGTCATTATCAATCAATAAATGAATTATTCAGCTAATAATTATGTACGAACAGGCCTGATCCAGAAGAAATTCGCAAGAACCAAAAAATGGCTAAGTAACAAGATTTCGCCTTGACGGATGCACGTTACTGACAAATATAATATCACTAAGAATGATTAAAAAGCCAAAAAATAGGCTAAGTAGCAAGATTCCGCTCTGACGAATATAAGCTACCGACGATGACAAAATCTTGGAAAAAGGTATAAATTATAAAAAGCCAAAAAATAGGCTAAGTAGCAAGATTTTGCTCTGACGGATGTAAGCTACTAACGATGATAAAATCCTGGAAAAAGGTGTAAGTCATAAAAAGCCAAAAAATAGGTTAAGTAGTAAGATTCTGTTCTGACGAATGTAAATTACTAACGCTCATCGATTCCAAAGAGGGTGTGTCTCACAGAGATGAAAAATGTTAGTGAAGGGAAGGAAATAGAAGAGCTTCACCAAGCGCATTACATATGCAATTAGAAGCATGTAACTCACAAACGCAGGTAATATGCAAGAAGTAAATTAAAATCAAGAAGTTACCATTGTTTTTTTTTTTTTGCAAACCCATAAACACTGGGTTTAAACATTGTTCCCAAAAAAAAAAAAAGAGAGAAAAATGTTTCTGAATAAGATTTACAAAAAAAAGCCACAACGGGCAATGATCAACGAAAGAAATATTTCTGTTAAAACCTAAGTAACAGGTTCAGGCTTCATAAGCTGGAGGGGCATCAATGGCAACAGCATCGTCAACAGTAGCATTTCCTGGAGCGTCATCAACAGGGACCACGGACAAAGTAGCTTCGTCAGCGGCCTTCTCATTGTCCACTTCTTCCAAGTCAAGGTTTCCAATGTCAACGCCAGTTGGATGCTTGACCATATATCTTCGAAGAAGTTCAAAGCCTTTAAAATACCAACTGAAGAGCACAGTATTGTACTCGTCAGTGGTTTGAAAGGCCTCAACAAACCTAGCCGCGATGGTCTTCAGCAATTCCTTAGAGCTTTGAAGCTACTCATCCTTCTCCAGGTTCAGCTGGAACCCAACTCTAAAGTCGTCACCCAAAACCTTGACCTTATCCTTCAAAGTAGTAGCTTCGTCCATGGAGTCAATAAGGTTCTTCTTCATCTTAAAGTTTTCACTTTCCAAGGCTTGCACCTTTGACGAAAGAGATGCTAGCTTAGCCTCTTGAGTAAGATACTCAGAAGCGATATGTAAGCTCTCTCCAAGAACCTGAAAAGAAATACCAAGTCTTCAGCAAAAAAAAAAAAAAAAAAAAGAGGGGTTGCTCATGAAAGAAGTAAAAGCACTTCACCTGAACGAGCTTATGGACGTGGCCACCAGCAACTGTATTAAAGGGGACCCCAGAGAAAGCCTTCAGATCGTCAGCCGTCACGATGCTATGGGCCCTTTCAACTGCCAGCCTCTCATCCCCCTAGATTGTAGAGCGACAAGCATCCCCTTTCTCCTTCTCCTTCTCCGTCAGGCATGGCCTTTTAGAGACGGGCGTACGAAGCTCCTCCACTAAAGTAGACGGAGAAGCAGTCCTCGTCGTCTCAGTGCCGGAGACAAGGGGAGTGACGGAGGCTAGCGGGGTGGCAGAAGGACCCCCCCTACTACGCGCACGGTCTTTTTTCCTATATTCGACAAGGGCTCATCCTTCTTTTCCCTCATCTTCGCATACATATCTTTATTGAATTTTGACGTCATTTTTGTCAAAAGAAGAACATTAATCCCGAATAAAAGCACAAGAAAGAAAGGAAAGAAGATCAATATTGACGAAGCTGGAACTTACTCTTTTTTACTTCTATACCGAGATTTCTCAAGACAAAGGAAGAAGACTCGGGCCCGAGGCAGTAGAACACAAGGGTTCTGGGATCAACGAGATCGTCCCAGCTCTCGATGATCTGCGCGTACTTGATAGCCTTCTGCACGCGTTCTCTATACCTGCTTTTAAGTTTTGGTCGTCTCTTGAAAAAAAAAAAACAAAAAAAAAAAAAGAGTTTAACAGCCATAATTGTAAGCACGACAGAATTCAAGAAACGAAGAAGAAATATTGATGCACCTAAAGTCGGGGTTTCCCACCAACAACGTAACCTCTGGAGATCACCCCAAAACTCGTCCGAGGGTGTCTCAAAATCGTCCCCAGACACATAGAAGAATCTGGATTTCCAATACCTGAATGACGAAGGTAACTTTTTGACAATCCTAGTTCTCCTCTCCTAGGGCACTAGTTCATAATACCCGTGCTCCTTTGACGCTTTCAAACGATACAAATATACCAGTTCATCAACCCTGAGCATATCCCCGTCAGTAGTAGCCAGCCATATTCCCATACAGCTGACTAAAATTCTCCACGAATTGGGCATAAGTTGCCCAGGGGCGATACCAAAGTGATCTAACAACTCCATTAGGAAATGATGAACGGGAAACCTCAACCCACAAGTGAAGGCAGCCTCGTAAAAGCATACCTCACCAGGGAAGAAGTGACATGCCCGATCTTCCTCATTGGGTAGACAAACCCTAAACCGCTCCGAAAATTGGAATCTATCTCTAAACCGCGCCAATGTGTCAGCATCCAACCCACACTCCTCTCCTAGAGCATAAAAAGCCCTAACCTCTTGAGGGCTAGAGACGATGGTATCTTCCTCCACAGGGCCGCCGTTGGACGACAACCCAGTTTCTAGCTCGCTCGACCTAACTTCAGACATACCTACTTGATCTCCAACCTCGTTCACAAACCAATCTAAAGACTGACGAAGCAAAGGCAATAAATCAGCCAATGCAACACTCAGACAGTTACCCTCAAAAACAAAGTCCTCTATATTAGAGGGAACCCCTAAAGACCCTCCTATATGAGCGAAGAGGAATGAAATTGATGGGCAAGCTATCCTAGCCTCAGAACTATTAACCATGAAAACCAAAGAAAAGACAATAGCGAACTAAACCCCCATGAAATTTAGAACAAACGAAAAGAAGAAAGGAGAAAAAGATTAGATGCAAAGTCACAACAAGGTCAAGAAGAGTAACACAGGAATGAAAAGAGAATGGGTGTACCTTAAGGAAGCAAGCAGCAGAGGGAGCACCACTACGTTGAATGCTAGTTCGGAGAGAAGTTGTAGAGTAAGGTCGCCAGAGAAAAAGATCAGAACAAATGATTGGAGAATTTTGAAAGAGGTAAAAAGGAGGAGTTTAAAAACCGAGGCTTTGGAAAACTGAAAAACCAGTGGGAAGCCCAATAGTCCCACTACTAAGAACATTAAATCCCACCGGTCAACATGTGCCACGTGTGTCACGACCTGCGATGCGCCGCCACTTCACATTTAATACGAAGCGAAACCCCAAACACCACCTACCATCAATAACCCTTCGTATTCTATATTCGTCATTAAAACGACGAACAAAGAATCGAGGGGCAACTGACGAGACTGAAGAGTTCGTCTAGCGTGGACGACCCCATCAATATGGACGAAGTCAACCTCTGGCTAGGTGAAGCAATGATATGCATTACTGACGAAGTAATCCAAGGCCATTCAATGAAGGCAATCAAACCCAGAATGGTTACAGAAACAAATGTATGATCCGTTGGAGGACATCAATGACACATTTTACAACCCCAAACATTACCAAAAGGAGCATTAAGACCTTCATAACTACTCCAACGGCTAGAGGCCATAAGAACATATATAAAGCCTACACATTGCCAAGAATGGGACAGATATACAAGGAAAGAGATTTTTCATTCATTCTGTTTATTTTATACTGTTTTACTTCAAAGAGAGTTTCATATACTGACTTCGGCATCGGAGACATTGTGGCAAGCACCACACCGGTGACCATCTTTGAAGGCTGAAGGATCATCTCCATCTATTGAACATTACTGACGAGCTTACGCTTCATCAATATTGATATTCTCTACCATTAGAATTACTTTTCCTCTTTCTAAGTATTTGACTTTTTCATAGGAGGCTTGTAGGCTGGCACCACGCCAGTGTCCATTGAGGGAAGAGTCTTTTTATTGCTATCTCGTAGGTCAGGACTATACTCACGTCAAATTCCATCAGGACAACCTTACCATTGACAAATTACAACTTCATTAGTATCAAATACCTCAAATTTTATCTGCCAAAGAAGAAATTATCAGAGGCTACAAAAAAATGTCACTGAAAATGACTGTAAGGGAAGGGATAAGGCCTCAAAAGCTTAGAGGGCCTTTGGATTAGGTTGTTTTGAGTTATATAACTCAAAACTCAAATTTCGTGGAGCCCACTAAGTGAAATTTTGTTTGGCTTTATTTTCATTCTTTGTTTCCAAAACTTGTTTCTCATAATTTTGAGATATAAGAATGAAAACTGAGAACAAGTTTACTAGTGTTTTCAGTTTTAAAAACTGAGTTTGATGGCATTTTCGTTATTAGTTTCAACTATGTGGGACCTGATGCCGTGTGTAGTCACATCACCAATTCAGACTATTGAAACTCTCTCCTTTTTTGGCTTCTCTCTTCCTTAAGCAATTACACTACCTTTTTGGCTGTAGGCTCCACCAAAAAATGAAAAAGTTGAGTATTGAGATGTGGGGCACGGTTTTGAGATATTGGAGCCAAACAAAAATTTTCAGTTTTTGGTTTTTAGTGAGATAGAGTTTTGAGATATGAGTGATGAGTTTGAGTTATGATTTTTGAGTTTTGAGATACTCCCAATCCAAACACTCTCTTAAATTGGCCAACACCTTAAATTGGCCTGTGGGACATAATTAAAGCAAACTAGCCCAACCATTTTTTATTAAAATAATTGTGGTCCTTAGGCGGGGTCTCAAGTCAAATGGCATCGACCAAACAGGCTTCCAGGCTTGACCCTTCAGTTGTTATGGCCAGACATTGATGAATAAACCCTAGAGTGGCTAAGCTATTGGCTTGGGGCAACTATTGTCATGTCATGTTCAAAAGAGCCTACTCATTCAAAGACCAAGCACCACCACCTACAATAATTTGCATTTAGTGCAACAAGGTAGGGATCATTGCATTGCAACATTAGAGATGGCACCCTAGGATTACATTCCCTCAACGGACTTAAGATGATGTTGTGGTGTCAAGCTTTCGTCTCAACTTTGTGGAGAATTGTCCACTAAGAAATAGGAAATACCCCTAAGCTTAAGAGTGAAAAATGTATGCATTCTTGGTTGCTCTTACTTTGCAATTTTCTCTTAATTTTTTCTTTTAGAATTCACTCACTAACTTAAGTGCCTTTAACCAACCCCGCAAGGTGGTCTATTGCATGATTAGAAGGTCATTTCTATATGGAGCTTGCTAGATAATTAAACCTTGGGAGTCCAAATTCCATTCCAACTGGAATCCTTGCCATAATTCCATTTTTCAATCTACTCACCCACATTTAATGCCATCTATAGTGTTAGGACATATGTGGAATTTGTTAGAACATATATTATGTAAATTGGCTAATTCTATGACAAAACGCACTTTACTTGTAATTGAGTAGATCTAGGATGGGTTTAGTACTTCAAGGAACAAGAGTTCAAGTCTAGTATTGAAGCCATGCAAAACTATCGAAGAAACAAGTGAAGAGGTGTTGTTCATTAAAGCTCAACAAATAGCTCGATAGATAATATCTATCGAGGTTTAATCACAAAGCTCGACAGCAGCTCGACAGAAACAATATCTAAATGTGTTTCAATTGCTAAATGTGATGTGTGTCTAAATGTGTTTCAATTGCTTGTTGATCAAACCCAAAAAGAGTTTTAAGTGTTTTATTTGTTTTTGGAAGTGGTTTTTGTCACTTTTGTTTTGAAAGTTTTTCTCAAAATGTCAAAATTTTTGTGTAGAAAAACTTACTGTTTGGCAGTTGCGCACCTCATTTCACGAGTAGATGCACTCTTATCCAAGTCGCGAAAAGTTTTGAGGAAATTTCAATTTCTTCACAAATTCAGATAAAGAGTCTTGCAACTCATTCGCAAGTGCTTCACAACTCAAACCTAACCCGCAAAACTTTGCCCTGTGCATTTGCACATTTCGTGAGTAACTCTCGCGAGTCACTAACTCGCAAAATGTGCGAAAAGTCAATTTTTAAAGGGCTTGAAATGACAGTTTTTCAAAAACTTTGTTTTTTAGCTCCTCGCGACTCCCTCTCCCCAAATCACCAAAAATCTTCAAAACTCAACTAATCCTCACGAGTCTTTCATAGCTCTTTTCTCGAGCTAAGCACTAGAGGGCCAATCCTTATTTGCAAACTCTAGCCCAAGAGGAGGAGGAAGCCATTCACGCCGCTAATGACATTGCCTATGCCTCCCAATCTTCTTCTAGAGTAGAGGTTACCCTTGCTGCCATCCTTAAGCAGATACATCTCCTTCAAGGTGACATTGGTGCTATTAGGGAGATTCAGACGTCTCATGAGTTGTGTCTAGTACATCTTGCTAATGAGATGTGTCAAATTAACACTCGTGTTGGTTGCATTTCCCGCCACGAGAGTCATCTTAGTGGATTTGTATCTACACCTCTTAAGGCTTCCACTTCTCCGACTACTAATTCTAATGATGATGATGCTTCTTCCTATGATAATGAGCCTTTTGCTTCACAGTTATGTACACTTTGTCATGACAAAAATGGGAGTAATTTTGGTAGGTTAATTGTTAGGGAGAGATTGCATATGAGTGATGTAATGAGGATTTTGATATACTTTTGGTTTTATGTAAACCTTTATGATATACACTATGATTTTCTTTATGTATATTCTTGGTGTATTGTTTACTGCACTTGCTATATCTTATCTCCAATCTCTTGCATGTCTTGAGTATCTATCAGAGCAGTTTTTATAACTTTCCTTGTTTTACATATGTTGATGTATCTTGTTTAGTGCATTTCAGTAAAAAAAACATTTTGCTAAACTAGATCAATATTAGATCTCTCTTTTTGTAAAGTTCTTCAAGGGTTCAAGTGTTTAGATTAGGCTGATTTATTTCCTTGCTATCTTGTGTAGAATATATTCTAGGACATTCAATGTACTCTTGTGATTTTGTCACGAATTGCTAAAAGGGAACATTGAAGGGCTATACTTTTATGTATTGGCATATCCGAGATCAAAACGCACTTTATATGTAATTAAGTCTTAGTTTCTAGTATTTTCAAGAAGAACATATTGTTCATCAACAAGTGGTATTATTGAAGACATAAGACTACTCAAGAAAAGTTGATTTGCAGGTCTCAATACCTGTCGATCTATTGAGAATAAATGAAACTCGATACCTAGTTTAACACCTTTCGATCTATTGAGCGACGGGAAATCTAAACTTCAAATTATGTTTTTCGCCCATGATGACTTGGCTTCCTAGGGATTCTTGCAGTAGGGTTCCTAGAGCATATAAAAGACATTTTATAGTTGTCATCATAGAGACAAAGAGATATGTGCATAACTGGGAGTTGCTGCAACATTTTTGCTCCTAGGGTTTTATACCAAGCTACTACCAGTTCATCCAAGCATAGATTGAAGAACTCTACAAAGTTGCAACAATCAAAATAGTTGTTATGGTGTTAATCATCGATAGGAGATTCGTGCTAAAGAGAAGTTTTCTACAAGATCTAGTCCAATTTGGGATTAGAATTAAGCTTCCATATAGATCAGTAGGTTCTACTGTAGGTAGGTATTTCGGGTTAAGGTGAGATTCATTGTACTTGTAACCTATATTTCTTGCTAGTGGATTCTTCAAAAGTGGTGACCTAAAATTCATTCGGTAGGGTTTTGTCTACAAGAATTTTCTCCATGGTGATTAAATCACCATGTGAAACTTATTTTCCACTGCACTCTATTTAGTTTGATGACTTGATTGTGTTGTAATTTAACTTGCATGTAGTTTGGACTAATTAATCAACTTGGGTAATTGGTTAATTAACTGGAGTCAATCTATAACCTAGCAACCAACATGTCATGGCGATTGGAGAACCTTAGGTCACTTACAAAAAATGCTTTATGGTTAGATCAAGCAAAAGTTGGTAACCCAAACTATGGATGTATAAACTCAAGCCACTTCAACCCCGAGACTACTCAATAGCAATGGCTGACCATTCTCTTAGTAGAAGGTAACAAGACTAATTGAGGAAAGTGGAGGGGATCCCTTAATTTCTGCTTCATCTAGTCTGCCTGACATAGAGTAAAGACAATGCTTTTGGCAATCAGAGAAGTCTTGAGCCACTTTGCTGATACTCATCTACCAGGTTAACAGTTTTAAGATCGAGTATAGAGGTCTGTATGTTGAGCACGAAATCCAAGTCTCCATAGTGGATATGCTATGGTATAAACCACCAAGGAAACTATTAGTAACTCTTTTAGTCCGTTATGTGAGCAAACAACAAATTTAATGCATTGAAACAGCTTAATATGGAATAGTACAGAGTCAAATATGTGCAAACCTCAGATTTCGCATGCCCCAACAGAAACAGTAGAATATTTTTTGTGGAATATTTTTGGACTCTAAGATACCAGATTGATGAGCATCGAGATATACTCCAAAATCAAAGAGCTCTGTATTTGGCATATTTTTAGGGCAAATATCACCCAAAAAGGAGTGATAGCCAAAGTTGCGGTCGCAGTAAAAAGAATTTGGGACACATCCACCACGATTTTCACACGCCATGTACCAGCAAGCCACGGTTCGTTGAATAGAGAAACAATACCAAAAGGCTCCTAATACCTAAAAGACGAGCAAATCATTTAACATCAGTAAATTTTGCGGAAGAATTCTATAGATATGAGACTTCTTAATTTAGTTAAAAGATTAAAAAAAAAAGTAATACACAAAATTCCAGTATTAATGCCAAGTTTACTTAATTATTAGCCAATTATACTTCAGTAATATTGATTGTGATTTATTACAAAATGCAACCATATTGCAAAATATGAATTGTAGAAAATAAAAAACATTGACAATATAGTTATGAAGAAAAAATCCTCAAGGAAACAGAGCCACTATTATAGAATGAAAATTTTTACAATAGACTTCACCATAAATCTATTACTACCTCATGTAGTACTTACATGACTATACTCAACTCCATGACCATTGACTCTTCTATCATGGACTCTATTTGACATGAATGTTTAGCTCGTAAATTCAAGAACCTTAAACCTTAAAGAAAAACAAGATTGATTCATCCACAATCTTTACCTTAGAAACTCTTCAAATTCCTCTACTCTCTTCCTCTCCATTGTTAAATCCTTGAGAGGACTTTAACCAAATCCCCATAACCATATCCATGAGAAGGTTTATTTGATGCTTTTGGGAAGCAGTTAGGAAGGAACCAATGTCTATTAGTTGATAGCGGAATCGGGTAAGCTAAAGAAGAAATAGGTTTAGCGCAACCTCGTTGGAATAAGAAGCTTGGAAGGCTTAGGTACATTGGGTAGATTAGGCTTGGAGGGTCTTCTGCTATTCATGTATCCAAACTACATTCTTTAGTGGATTATTTACCACTTGGAGGGCAGCAGAGAGGTTTTACGCCGAGGGCTTTGGTTTCCTCTTCGATAACACATCGTGTGTTGTCCGCGTGTTTACATCTTCCTTCCCTTTATCTTTGCCTTATATTTACTGCTGTGGATGTGTTTATATTTGGCTTAGATTGTTTATCAATTCTGCGTTTGGCTTATATTCATATTCCGCACATTAATTGTTTGATAATAAGCTTGAATTGTTAATTTGTAATTTGGGGTCTAAGCGTTCAAGGATATTTCATACCCATATTGAACTTTCAACCTTTGGAGTTTTATACTTTCCGTTCTCAGTTCACTAGAAATGATAGTTTGAACCTCTAAGTCTCAAGCTACCAACTTCTTTCTTACAAACCCCTCTATAAGTGCTATCTAGCCCGAAGTGGTTGGAGTAATTAGAGTGCTTAGGAGTGTTGTGCATGCCTGTAAGGTTTCTTGGTTTTTAGATCTAAGCATGTTTAGTTTCTAGGTTTTTAACATGCTCATATTTGTTGTTATGTTAGATCTAGGATGTTCATAGCCTTTGCATTTAGGGTGTTTCAATTCAATATCATCTTCATATGCTGTTTAGATTAGGGTTAGTAACACATCATACATATATTCTCCATCTCTTTCAATATCCAATATATGCATGCTTAGAATAAGGTTTCATCATGCCTAGAATAGGGTCATCTTGGATTAAAGATTGGGCTTTAGGCCCATCCGTGGGTGGCCTTAGAGGCCTCCCTTTCATCCAGCCAGCCCATCAACCTTAAACCTTAGGCCAGATCCTCTCCACAGCTCTCGGGTTTCCACAATCATTGCCCTCTTGCATTTGGCCCACGCTCCCTTTTTAATTAATCTCTTGTTTTACAAACTTTCAGCCCACCTTTGGTTTTAATCCCTTTCACATGCTTCATTTAACTTTCAGCCCACTTTTTAAATAAAATTGGCCCATGCATGTTTTATTTGAATTAATAAAATGTCACCTTTTTTATGTTTTCATATTCACATATTTTTGCTATGTTTGCATTTTAATTCATTTAATCATGTTGCATCCAAGTACATATTTTCCCATATTTGCATATAAACACCAAAATTCCAAAATCATGTTTTAATCCCAAAAAGTCTCAAAATCATGTTTTAATTCATAAATTCTTAAATTCCTATTTTTATCCCAAAATTCCTTAAATCTTGTTTTAGTCCATAAATTTCCCATAATCACATTTTGGCCTCGGCCTTTCTCTAAAACTCACATTTTGATCCAAAAGTTCACAAAATTACATCTTGACCCCAAGTCTTTCTAAATTTGCAATAAAACCCTTAATCTTTTCAAAAATCACAAAGAGGTTCCCAAACCCCTTGGAAGTTGTTTGAAGTCATTCAAACAACATCCAAGGTCTTTTCATCATCTTTAAATCCACACTTTTTACTTACCTTCATTTAAAATAATTGATTTGCACCTTGTGTGATGTTTGCATGCCATGTCTAGGTTTATATACTCACATGCTTGCTTCCATGCTTCTTACCCCATCTATGCTTAGACCAACATGCTTACATGCTTGTTTCGTTGCTTATATGTTCTATATGTTCAATGCCACCTTCCATGTGTTTGTGCACTCCATGCCATGTTTATGAGCTTAGGCCTAAGCTATGTTTGTCATGCCATATGCTATTACAGCCCGTTTGTTCCTTTTACCGCATCTTCTTGTGTTTTGGCCTATTGGTTCAGATCCAATCTCGACCCTATGGTCTTGGTCCTCATCCATATACCTCGGCTCATATCAAAGGGTTTGGATCATCCTTTTTGCATGTCTATGCTTGCTTGCTTCTATGCTTTATGCTTGTGTTAGCCTCTCTTGTTCTAGGTCTTGCCATGTTTGATGCCCTCCACAAGCTTGATCTTGTTTGGTTATATCCAACGCCCGTGAGGCCTTTTTGGGTGTAACCACTTCGGACTCGTCTCCGAATGTCGAGTTGCTCTGTGCATACCCTTCCCCTTTTCCACTCCGTGCAATGATATGCTTGCCATGCTTGTTTGCACCACTCATTGGCTTTCTATGTATCTTTACACACTTGCTTATATGTCCATGCATGAGTCTTGCTCACTAATATGTCGTCCATACTTCAACACAATGAAGTTATGGACATTCAATCCAAACCTACATTTGTCCCTTGTGAACACCATCTTTGTTTGCCTTTTTGCTTGTTTGCTTGCTTGCTTGCTTGCTTGTTTGCTTTCTTGCTTTCTTGTTCGCTGTTTATCTTTGTTTGTCATGTCCCCATCATATGCTATGCTTGCCATATCTATTTTTCTTGTTGGCTTTTACCCACTACGCATTATCTACGCATCTCTTTCTTTCTATTGCTTGTCTGTTGGTTTCTTGTTCTTGCCTTTGCATGTACGCACATGGAACGAGGACACTTGGAGCTAGGGCACAGCCTCTCAGGTGCAAGCAAAGAGGGCGCGAAGTCAAGCATGTAGATTTGAGCCAAGCAACTGTGTTCAGTAGGCTTAGGAACTTAGTTTATCCCTTTTGGGTTATGTACTCTTTTAAACCCCTTGCCTTCCTCCTCCCTTTCTCTTAGATGGTTTGTATTAGGTATATCATGTCGTGTACCATTCATCCTCATCTCTAGAGTATGGAGACCCCTGTTTATTTTCCTGGACCTATATTTTAGGCCATGCTCTAGGGATGTAGGCATTTACTTTCTTGCTCTGTGTGCTTATATTATGCATGATGTATGTATATATATATATATATACCTGCTTGCCCCCTATTCCGGTGTGATTGTCACGATCTGTGTAACTTAAGGCACAGCAATGCCTAATTTTCGTAGCGAAAGCAAGCTGACATGTCGCCGAGTTTTCGAGTTTTCGACGTGGAAATCTAGCATTTGCCCGACAGCCTTGAGAAAGCATAGATTAGGACCACACCCATTCAAAAGCCAAACCTCAAAGCCCCCATGCATGCACAAGCCCGAAAGCCAATGCCAAAATCATGTTTTTACTGCCAATTTCTGAAAATTAAAATTTTATCAAAACAAAGAACTGTCCTTAGACAGGCGTTGTGGGGTGCCTAATACCTTTCCCACACATAATCAAACATCCGAACCTAAGAATCAATATTTTTTGTCATCCACATTAGATTAGGAAAAATAACATTTTTCTTAACCTAGAATTAGTAATAAAATCAGCTAGAAACAAGTGACTAATCACACCTAAGAAAAATCCACCGATTGGTGGTGACTCCACTTACCTTTGGTAATCCCTTAAAATTTAGCCCAAGTTTCTGTCATAAAGCCAAAGGTAGACCTACCTTCCTCCACCAAGAGAGAGAGCATCCAAAACTCCACGAGAACTACACGTCACCATTATCGAGCGAGGCCCTCCAACAGGGCCCCGCGTGCAGGAGCTGCTGCCACGGTAGGTGGTCAAACGAAGGCACGGCAGCAACGGTTTTTCCGCTACCGATCAAGGCCGAGCTACGACAGTAGATAAACCCTCCTATTCTTCTACTAGCACACCATATTTCATTTTAATGGAATATTATGCACTATTTGACCTATAAACTCATTTAATATATAATTTTAAAATAAAATGAAGTAGAAGTTTTATTCTATTCTAGACAAGATAGTTATTGATGCCTGATTTTTTTTTTTTTTTTTTTTTTTTGTCAATAAAATCTCTATAGTATGTTACTTATCAAAAAAAAAAAAAGATTATTTTGATATTTAGCAAGCATAAAAAGTATACTTATAATGAGATATATAATCTAGTGGTAGATTTGTGGAAAAAAAAAAAAAAAAGGTGAACACATCAAATAAAAAGTTATAAAGGTATATAACATTACTACTAGTTATATCTTCTTCTCAAAAACAAAAAAAAAAAAAAAAAATTTGAATCTCTCTCTCTCTCTCTCTCTCTCTCTCTCTCTCTCTCTCTCTCTATATATATATATATATATATAATGGTTAATCGAATTCTCATCAGGAAAGCGAACGAACATGGATAAAATAATCAAAACTTGCACACTTGCCAAGATTAAATTTAATGAATATGAAATTTCTACACAATCAGACTTACATGACCAGCAATGATGTATAGAAAGAAATTCACTGGACCTCGGACCCATAGCCTTTTACCAAGTATCTCATAATTTGATCCCAGCTCCTTCCTTGACAGGTAAATTTGAAAAACTCTTGGCCAATATTGGAAGAAAATAAAAATGTTTAAGATCCGTAATGTTTTTAAAGATTTCATGGCTCTCATGTCTAAGAGTATGCATGAAATTACCACCTGAACAAATTACAAGTAGTTCCATGTTTAGCTTAAGAAAAAAAAAAAGTAGTTCCATGTTTAGAGGCAATGAATAAATCTAATTATGCGTACGACTATGTTAATTTAAAGAAGATAGTATGGGTGTATAAGAATTTGCATCAAATTTCATGTTTAAACTTATAATTATTCTATTTGAAGCCTTTTATTGTGGAAGAAAAATGTTTTATTTGTCGAAGAAAAAATTTAGTGTTCTTTATAAAAGAATTAGTACGAATGTATTTCTTGTCCTTTAAAAATTAGGTGCTATAGCCGTATGTAGGTACTGCAATTCCTAAGCAATTAAGAATTAAATATATGCAAAAAAAAGATGCGGTTCTGTTTAGAGGTTGACAGATATCTTATCGGTTTTGTGGTTAAAAGATACAGGCGAACGATTTTTTGTTTATTTTTATGGACAAGTGCATTAATTATTGTTAAGGTCATATTTTTGCATGTTGGCCTAATTCCTTCTTCTTCTTCTTTTTTTTTTTTTTTTTTTTTTTTTTTTACAAGATAGAATTCTACTCTAACCTAATCTAAGTGTACGTGTGTGTGAAACTCCCTCTAGGAGACTCAAACCCCGATCCTTACCCTCCACATTCTACAAACACTTATACTTGTTGAGTAACCATCGCACCAAGGATGTGCAATGGTGGCTTAATTCGAATTAAAACAAACATTTAATGTTATAGCGGTATCTAGGCACTACTATTAATAAGTAATTAGATGATGTATGTCCAGTGTAATGTGCAGATACTTTACAATTTCATTTGAAATCATTTTTATATATACTAAAACTTACATATAATGCATATTTTGTTGTATAATATTTATGTTTGATAATAATATTGTTGAATACTTTGAAACTTGATTTTCTTAATTCATATTTTATTTATAAAAGATTGTATAACACTATAAGACTATAACATATTATAATATTTACTGTTAAAAATAGATTTTATTTTTAAACTGATTAAATGATTTTGCAATCTATAATTAAGAATTTAAAGTATAAAATAATTTTATATCCCAAAATTACATCATTTTAAGTAACCTCCAAAACACTTCCTCAAACACACCATTCTCACAACCAAATATAGAGACCCAATCTTAAAAACTCAATTATTATCTTAATGAAATTAAGGAAATCATTTGTAAGTATCGACATAAAACGAACATAATTAAACAAAGAGAAATTGGCTAAAAACAAATCCATTTATAAAAATTTAATTGCCTTTAGTTGGCTTCTGTATCCTATATATATATATATATATATATTGATTAAGAACTGAAATATATGCAAAATATGTGATTGTGTTTGGAGGTTGACAGATATCTTATTGGATTTTTGGTCGAAAGATACAAGTGTGTGATTTTTTGTTTATTTGTATGGACAAACACATTGAGTATTGTTTGGGTCATATTTTTTGTATGTTTGCATAATCTGAATCAAAATGCATTTTTTATGTATCTGAGTCTTAGTTTAAGTGTGTTCATATTCATAAACAAGTGGAATATATTGAAGACACAAGAAATTGTTCAAGAATTGTTGAATCTGCAGACTCGATATCAAGCTCGACTGCATTTCGTTGGCTTGGAGATACGACAAAATTGCTTTCCTTAGATAATATTTTCCCCCATAGTCAAGTCGCTAAAAGGTTATTGCAAACTTGTTCTTAGTATACAACCAATCCTATTGGGTTTTACAAATTGCAACTTTGGAGAATACCTAGTGTTTCTAAAATTTTTTGTTAGGGAGAATAATAAGAGCTTATATAATACATAAAATCGTTGTTTTTAATATATTAAGATGCAATCATCTAACAACAAAGACAATTTTTTTTTTTTTTAATACTAGGCTGGTTAGGTTTTTTTTTTTTTTTTTTTTTTTTTTGGTTGAAGTTATAGCATTCACAATAGTAGTGCTAAAAACTTTATCTTTTAACACCTAAAAAAGCTACTTTATCTATTGGGAAATACTAACGAATGCCTTTAGAACATTGATTAACAATCTATTTAAAGAAAAATTTTATGAGAAAAGAGAAAAAAACAATTAATATTTTAACAGCTTTTTTCATTTCCCATAAAAGTGATATCATAATTTTTCTAAAATGGATTATTAACAATTGCACTAAGGGCACTCCTTAACATGACCCTTATCTATTTTACCACCTCACTTTACAATACACTAAATATCAAATGTTCTATTTTTTTATCCCTTAATTTAAAATAATATAAACAACTCATTAAAATAATAAATGAAGAAAAAGAATTTGATTTTTTTAATTAAAAGAAGAGATATTAATTTTAATAAAATATTGTATTTTATTTTTAACAACTTGCTATAGTCAACTAATATTTATACCAGTTTACTGCAGTTGCAAAAAATTTAACTTTAACTTCTCTAATAACACATGATTTTTTGGTTCTTGGGCGGTAAACTAGTTTAGTTACTAAAATACAATCACCATTGTGAATGTTTTTATTGTTTTTGTTAAGTTTTTGGATTGGATAGTTGCTATTTAAATTATGCTAGTTAGGCTAATTAGAGAGAAGGGGGCCTAAGATTTTGGAAGGGGGGCCAACTACAAAAATAAAATATATAATAATTATAAAAAATAAAAATAAAAATAAAAATTGGACCCAGGTGGGCGGGGCCCCCACCTGGGTGTGTCTATATAATACAGACCATGATTCAGAAATAAAATGTTACAAGGGCTAAAAAAAATGTTTAAAAAAAATCTCCAAATATTCATAAATGTTTAAATATCAAATGGTGCAACTCTTGGCAATAATTTTGTAAAAAGCCGCAATTTTTGCATAATTTCATAAGACATTTGTTAGATGTTCAATCATTCAAAAACACAATTTCAATCAACTCAACGTCTATCCAGAACATTATAAATTCATTTTCCACTTGATTTTCATTATTTCTTTCACACTATCTTCTCTAAGGAGATAACAACACTCTTCAATTTGCAAAGTGGAATTAAACCACGTTCTTCCACTACCAAAGTGATCAAACAACATTCTTCTACTACCAAAATGGGATCAAACTTGTATTACAACTTATTTAGATATACAAAATATCCAATGAAAAATTGGTATTTTGATTCTGGGTTGTTGCTAAATTTTTATGTTTTTGGCTGCTCAGGAAGTGCCTGGCTTCTCCTTCAACCCAGAGTGGATTCTAGGGGAAGGGCAAGGAATTTGAACAAACAAGAGGCAAGGAAATAGTTCTTGGTTAATTTATTTGAAGCTTCCATTGAATTTGAACAAACAGGGGGCAAGAAAATAGTTCTGTTGTGTGTTATATCTATTAATTGACTCTTTTTCCCAATAAAATATTTGAGAATTTCTTTTGAGCTTAATGAGATTTAGGTTAATTTTTTTTTTTTAAAGGATTGTGTGTGCATTGATATTTGTAAGTTCGTAAGTGGGGTCTATCAAAATTTATCAAATGTGTAATATTTATCATTGATAATAAATTTTAATTGTTGTTGCATGTGAATGTAAACATGTGATTCGTTGAACTATGTTACATTTTTGTGTCGTTAAATTTTTGTATACATGGATGTGCTTTTGTTAGACCCAAACTAGAAGAAGATGTGAAAAAGTATTTTGCAACCAAGAATTTAGCTTTAGTTTACTCCATTACCTGTGGGATGGGAAGAAAACCTGAAATGTCAAATAGAAAGTGTCGATGCAAGAAATATTTTCTGAGAGCCGTTTGCCGCGAATCTGCATAAAGGAGCCGGGATTTTAGTTTTGGGGAAGCCAAATTATGAATAAATTATTTTTTTAATTAAGAATTAAAAATATACTTAAGCTAGCTTTTTGTATAGCTTTTCAAAACCTTTTTTTTTTTTTTTTTTTAACTTTTTAACACATTTTTAGAAAAAAATTAAATAAGTTGTTCTTAAACAACACTGAAAAGCAAAATGCTAGCTTATAAACTAGTTCCAAATACACACTAAGATGCAATACTAAATATCCTATGAAAAAAAAAAAAAAACTAGTATCATTTCAATATAACAATATATAAACAAAGGAAAAGACAAATAATTATTACTCAATGCATTTCAATCAATCATTTATCAAAAAGGAATTCGACACTCTTTTAAATATAGGAAATCATTTATGATATAATTGATTCTATATTAAATTCACGGTAATTTTCATTTCAATGAACAAAATCAAGTAGTCCTTCAAACAATCATCCTCCTTTTTGTTGCGATACTTTGTATAAACTAAGTATTTTGACAATATATTGTTAAAAATGTTCTTGTAATTATGGTGGAAGAAAAAAAAACAACTATTAAGCATAAGTACAATCACTCTATAAACAAGTTGCCAAGTTGTAACTATCAACCATTCAGCATCATTCAAAAAGAAATGATGAATAATATATATATATATATATATATGTATATTTACACACACTACCATTCCATCAAAATTTTGAAGAAGAAAAAACACACATGTGGACACCTGTACATAAAACATATATAAGATCAAAAAAGTAACTTAGAATTTTTAAAAAAAAAATATATATATATATATATAGTAAAAAAAAACTGGGGGTATAGTTTGTGTTAGAAAGAATGAAAAAGAAATTATAGTAATATTGTGAGTTTATAGTTTAAGGGATTTAATATTATTAGAATTTTTCCTTATACTTTCCATAACGTTGGAAAGGGGAAGAGTGGGGAACGATGAAAGAGGAAATTTTTTTTTTTTTTTTTTAATGTGATGTGGGGGCAGTTTTCCTATATATTTTTACCTTTTTTTAGAATGTAGGATATATATACACACACTACTATTTAAGAGGTTTATATTTATAGGCAAAGTTTAGCTACAAAATCGGTTGTAGCCTTAAACTATAAACTCACTCAATATCTTTTTATTGAAGATGAATTTTGACAAATCAACCATTAGATTACATCTTTTTCTTATATCTTCCATGTTTGCAAAATGTCAAGAAAATTAAATATCAATAGCCATGTCATCAATAAATTTTTAAATTGCAAATTTTTGTAATTTAAAATGATGCATAAAATAGAAGTTTATAGATTATATAGTAAATAATATCTGATTAATATAAAATTTGACATGTATATTAAGAGCGTAAAGAACATGCGATTCAACGGTCAGATTTTCAAATTATGTAATAGTATTTATTTTATTAAGTGAGTTTGTAGTCTAAGACTACAACTGTTTTTGTAGCTAAACTTTATCCTCTACTTATTGAGATCCTCCATTTTGATACCCAAAATACTCTCAAATTTTCCAGTTTATAAAGCTTAAATAATAGGGTTAGAGATGTAAAATTACTAATTTAAAAACTCCTAAATTTAGCTAAATTAAAAAATCAGTTTTTGATTGTCTAACCACATTTATCCCACCTCCACATTTCTCTCTCACATTAGTAGTAATGTATAATTAACCTTTTTTTCTCACTAACATACTCTTCTTTTTTATTTTTTATTTTTTGTTTTTCCTAATTTCTAAAATGAATTGCTACAAGTTTTTATTACTAAACAATTATAATCTCTATATATTAAGAGCATTCCGAGAGTTACTTTTTGCCTTTTTAACTTTCAGAAATATCTCTAATTTAATTAACTTATCCGTATTCCTAAAACATACAAATTAACAAAAATTAAAAACAAAAAACCTACTAGGTAAAAACACCCTACAAGATAGTAGATAGATACTACCCATCGTTTATGACCAAAAAAAAGCTTCCCACTACCCATGTACACAACCAAAACTACCCCATGTTTTGATTCTCAAAAAAAAAAAACAAAAAAAAAAAAAAAAAAAAACCCACGTTCAAAAAAAAAAAAAAAAAAAAAAACCCCACATTCAAAAAAATAAAAATAAAAAGCAACAACAAAGACAACAAACAAACTACCCCAATGTTCCTTCATATATATATATATATATATACACGTGCACACACGCACACACTAGACTCATCACACATGTTTTGCACGTAAAATAAGGCTCTTTTTTACTTTTTTTTATTTTAGTTTAGTGAAATAATGTTTAAAGGTGAAATAGAGACAGTGCCTTAATTTATATATTTTTTTATAAAAGTTTAAAAGTCTAAAACTTATAAACTTTTTAAAAAATAGTAAATTACTCTTTTAATCAGTTTGTGCTTTTAAATTTAAAATTATTTAACTAAAAAATAAGGATTTTTTAGAGTGTTTTAGAATTTGTGTAAGGATATATTAGTATGCAAAATCATGAAACCCAAATAAGGAATCTTGCTATTAATAGTGTTTGTTTTGTGTGTGTATATATATATCCCACATTCAAAAATAAAATAATAAAAAATAAAAAAGCTACCCCACATCACATCAATTTTTTTTTTTTTGTTGAAAAGCCACACAAAAACCAATAGAAAAACTAACCCACCTCACATCAAAAAATAAAAAGAAAAAAGCCACACAAAAACCAATTACAACTTCATGGAAAAAAACTTCCCCTATTATTGTTTCCCACTCTTCCCCTTTCCAATGTTATGGAATGTATAAAACAAATTTATGATAACATTAAATCTCTTTAGTTTGTTTTCCATTTTTTCGTTTTGTTTCTAACCAACACTATCTTATTATGCACTCTCTATTTCATATACTAAATACTTCTCCATGGTCAGATATTTTTTGTCAAAATTGGTAAACTTCTTAACAAAATTTATATACTATTTTCTCAATTGAATAATAGTGTACGTACTTTTTTAACTGCATATATTATGAATTGGTAATTTTATAACCTTCTGTGACACGTGAAATATATTAAAGTTGTTATAGAAAACTTGGTTATAAATGAAAAAAAAAAAAATCATAATAACACCCCCCCCCCCCCTCCCCACCCCAAAACAAAGAAAGAGAGCCTCATCGCACACGTGATATAAGGCTAGTTATTATTTACCTAATTACATTTTTTTTTTTGGAGAGATATTAGATAGATTGCAATTTAGATAGCATGTAATTATGTTGATCTTTACCTTCCCCTTCTGCATTTAACTGATTGCTTCCACATTTCAGAAACTGCGTGCCTAAAAACCCAGTAAAAAGTCGCAGCACTAGGTAAGTGATATCAAGGAAAGATCGCGAAACTATAGCTGTGATCCACAACTTTCTGTCTATCTCAACGCATTTCTTGTATTCATTGATCATGAGACCATACAAGAACAAGGGTTCCAGTGATAATGCGATCATGCGCACCAATATAATTATTATATTCAGAAACTGCGCATCCCCAATATCATTTATCCTAAACAAAAGCATGGCAAACATAAAATTAGTTTATATGTACGATGCAGAAGAACCCCAAAAATACAAAACCATAAATTCCCCCCTCCCCACTGGCGGTTTTCTTAATGGCCTTTCAGTGGAATGTCAATATTGGAGATTCCATGGTGTGAAATGAGAAAGGAGAAACTAGAGAGTCCATTTAAAATATCTAACTGTTATACCCATAGTTTTAAAAATCCGTACAGTCAAAGTATCGAAATAGAAAATAGTTCTTGATTTTATAGTAGGACCAAAGTCAAACCGATGGTCAAACTAATACTATCATAAATAAATAAATAATTTTATAATTGGTCATTTTAACTAAAGAATTTCCCCCTCAAAAAAAAAAAAAAAAAAAAAACTAAAGAATTAAATAATAGTTAAACATTAAACATTAAACTTACCAATTTTTGGACAACACTACACAAACTTTCAACCAAAACAAATACAAAACAAAAAACATATAAAGGCAGCCACAACCCCAAAGCCTACTACAAAGTGTTTTAGGTTTTTTTTTTTTTTTTTTTGAGTAGCAATATCATTGCCCACTTAGTAACTTTTTTTTTCCCCACTACATATCCTACACTTACACGTTGATATCCCACCTTCCACACATTTTGAAATCCTACATCGACACGTTTGGTTCAACAATAGTTTTGCACTTATAGTTTTCCTATGTCACTTTTTGCTAAATTTTCATCCTAAATTGTCATCTCTCTCTCTCTCTCTCTCGTTAATATGTGCATGTGAGTGGCAAAAAAAGGCCTCAACTAAAGTATCATATCATTGTAAATCTGTTTTGTCTTTGGGCTTCTTCCACGACACAAAGATTGTAAATTTGATGTTTCTGGGGTCACTGTGGGCGTCTTAGACTTCACCACTTTAGACTTAATAGCATTTTCAAAATCAATATCTCTCTTCTTAAATCTGAAACAAGATCTCTCTCTTTTTAATTTTTTTTGGTTCAAACACTACAACTGAAGTCTTTATTAAGAACGGCTTAAAACTTATAACATTTATTTTAATAATGTTGATATCTATCATAATATTGTGTTTTTGCAGTAAAACTTATACATTGCATACCATGTTTGCACCATATGGCTCACAAGACTAGGACAATGCGTTTTAAGCCTAAGCCAGATTAATTTTAAAGCAGTCTTTTTCTTATATTTAAATGTTTTTTAATATTATTAAATTCTATATAATATGTTTTATTTAAAATTTATTCTATTGCTTTTTGAGATGTGTAGACATCCCATTTTGTACTTATAATTTAATCTTGAAAGATGGTAAAATGGTCATTTTATGTATCCTAAATATCTTGGTTCCATTTTAGTCACTAACTCATTTCTCACATGTAATAAAAATAATCTTGAGGTTTCAACGATTGCAATGATACGTTCGGTTTTCAAATCGGACAATTGGATAAAAAAATATTGCAAAATCAAGTTTTAGTGGTCTACATGCATTAATTTCGGTGAAACTTATCATGTGAGATTAATTGAAATTAATTTTGATTGGTTGATAATTAAAATTAATTAAATGAATTTTTGTGATTGGTTAAGTATTTTTGGATCTTCACATGTTCTAATTCTTGGACTTGATTGTTCTTAAATTTTAATCTTAGATCTATAATGATTCACTATTAAGAATCTTAGATCTACAATTATTTCATGTATAAAATGCTTCTTTTGTTTTCTACATTAAAAAAAACCAAATCTTTTTTTTCTCATTAAAAATTCACAGTTTTTCTATTTAAAAAACTAGATTTGTACTTTCTCACTAAAAAATTCATTGCTTTACACAATAAAACCATATTTGTATTTGTACACGCAAGTTAGATTATCAAGCTATGTAAGAGAGTAGGTGACTAATCTAACAGTACAATTAAGTGAAAAGCCTAAGAACACTAAAAAAAATGAAAGCTTTAACACTTTGATTTCAAAAGAAATAGAAAGTGTAACATGGGAAGTACGTGGAAAACCCTTTGAAATAGATGAAAAACCACGAATGAGCAAGGGGAATGGCCCTTGCTCTCTTATGTTTTCTATTATGTAAAGAAAAATGAAAGTTTTGTACAATGGTGATGTTCCTTCCCAAAGAATACCTTTTCTTTCTACCTCACTTTCCCACCCAAACTTTCTGGCTTTTCTCTTAGTTTCTCTAGGTTTTTGCACTAATGGTTTAGTAACATGTTCCTCTTATAGTCTAAGGAATGCTACCAAGTACATAAGGACAAATGTCAAACCATGATTCCTCCATTTGAATCTCAATACAGCTATTGTATTATGTAATTGTTGGAGGAGAGATAAGCATGCCAATGTCAGGGTAGTGGAACTAAGGGCATCTCTGCTACTACATGGGGAGAAAACCTTGGACAAGGAAAGGGACATCAGAGATGTTAGGAGTGATAAATGTGTCTTTGACAGTGGTCCAGCATGAGCTCAACCAATAGAGGTTGTTCAATAGCATTTGACTATGGGGGTTTGCTATCTCCCTTTTGTGCAAGTGCTAATTGTCCATATCAGGTGCAAATCTCACTTTTCCCCAAGATGTTCATGCTGTTGGCACGACCTAAAGATCCCTCCTTCAACCAGTGTTCCTTTTCCTTTGCTCATAGCTGCTCCATGTGTACGGTTTGGATCCAACCACGCCAACATTCTCACATGCCTTGGTTGGTGTAATGTACATTAGCCCCCTAATTGTCAATGGCATTAATGACCAAGGCTGTTGACAATTACATTGTATTAGATTTTAATGCTTTGTAATCATCCGTTGTGACGTTCAAAGCTAGGACACGCGACATCAACAGGCATTTCTAGCCGTTTTGGCGTCGATTCATTTCTTGTGGCTGGGTTATAGACATTAATCTTCATAAATGTCATGTCTTTTCACTTGACTTTGGTTGGTAATTTTAAAAGGAAAAGATCTTCCTTTATTCTTTATTCCTTCTGCACCTTTACATTCCCTTCTTCTCAAAAAGAAAAACCTCCATTGTCAACAAAATGGCCAACCCATTTTCTACCAGTTCAAACTCTTTTTCCAAAGGTTCAACTTCTTCTAGCAATGACTCGAGCTCTTCGAGTGTCAACAATGCACCACCAGCCATTCCTTCTCCTCCTCCCCTCTCTCTTCCCTATTTTTCCCCTTCCCCCTTCAATTTTCCTTCCTCAAGAAGTTCAACCATGGGAAGGTAGTGAAGAAGATGAGGTGGAGGACTCGAAGGAACTTCAATTGAAGGCTGAAGCAAATGCTAAGGATGCTCCTACAATGCTTTTATGGGGAACGTTCCAAGGTGCAAGGCCTCTCAAACAAGGTCTGACTTAAGTGTGACAGCTTCCAGCAACTCTAATTCTGACTCTTCTGATGACTCAAACACTGGAGATGAGTAGGGTGAGGAGGAGAATGAAGAGGATGATGAAGAGGGAGAGGAGGAGGAGGAGGAAGACCTCGCTCTGGGCTATCCCTAAGAAGACTTTGATTCAGGGAGAGACTCGGATGCCTACAAGTTTCATTCTCCTTAAATTGTTTCGCCTTCAAAACTGTAGTTTAGGCTTTCTTCTTTTGTTGTTTTTGTAAGCAGGCCATATTAGTGGCCTAAAATTATTGGTCACTTTATTTTGTAGTTGTGGTTGCTTTTTTTTTTTTTTGGTCAAGTGTATAGAAAAGGGGTGATAGGCCATAAGGGCCAAACCAAGTGTAAATCCCCTTTTTCTTTTTGAATATATATATATGAACAATATAGTTTGCTTCCAAAATATTGCTGTGTATCTATCATTGTACTTCTACACAAAGGAACAATCATACAAACATATCAATTAATTAAACACAAGGCAAAATGTAGGATTAAACCTGTTGATGAAGGGTCACGTCTTTTCACACTTTCTGCAAAGGCATTTTTCTTTGATTTCTTTGTTAACGGACTTTGTTAGAGAGTTTGTCTCTTCCCTCTACTGACACATGATAATTATTTTGATAAGGTGCCTTACTTTTGAACGACTCTTTTAGAGGGAAAAGAAAAATTGCCCAAAGTATAAAAGGAAGGGAAAAAGGAATTGCCTCATTCTCCCTATTTTTCTCATTTCTTCCTTATCTTCTTCTTTACCGAACCCAAATCTTAGAAATCTTTATCAGCACGAAAACCATGGGTGTGAAACGCAACTTGAGATCCAGTTCTTCGAAGATCACAGGATCTTCAACCCCTAAGATAAATAGGCCACTATTAAGGGGAAAGGAGAATCCTTCCACAAAGGAGCAATGGATCATCCCTCCTTTTTTTTAAAGACTACTTATTCGATAAAAGTTTTGATTAAGAATCTGCTCCTTGCTCTACAGATCCCCCATACACAGAATGTGGAGAGCCTAATGATCTTTTAACCATGGATTTGGAGTTGAAGCACATTCCTCGGCTTGGCACTTCCAAACGAGATTTTGCTCCTACTACTGATGTAGTCTTTAAATCTCATAATTCTATTTCCAAAGGCTAGAGAAGTTGGTGTCAAAGAGTACTAACACATCCTCCTTTCATGGATATCCAGCAAAAGATGCATCTAGTGTACATTGTGTTGGTGTTCTCTAGCCTGGACATCAGCAAGGATAGTGAAAGCCACCTTTCTCACTAGTGCCGATGGAATTTTACCACCCATATCTTTTTATAGTGTGTCAAGAAGTCTCTCCCTCCCTTGAAGTTGTTTATGAGATACTAAGACTTCCCCTATTTGGGGATGGGGAGGTAGTCAACATTGCCTTGTCTCTTGATAAGGCCAAAGCCGTGAAGTTCCTTAAGGATGCTATAAAGAAAACCTTGAAAAAACCAATCCTAAAGGCGACATGGAAAGGAAAAACCCCCAGCGAGGAAGTGCCGGAAGACACTAGTGTGGGTGGTGATAAAGGTTCTAGGGCAAATTTCTGGGGATAGATTAGATATTTCTGGAGAGAGTATGCTGATGGCGTGGATGAAGAAGCCAACTCAGACTCTCTAAAGGAAGGCACAGACTTCATCATGGGAGAAGGTAATTCTAGCCCTTATGAACTTAAGGCCTTCATTGCCTTCTTATTATCTCGCCATTTGTTTGAAGGATATCCCCATGAGAAAATTCTAAGTTAACATTTCCCTTTAGCTGTCAAGCTAGTTAAAGGACATTCTTTCCCCCTTGCCTCTTATTTCTTAAGGACTTTTTATTCTCATTTAGACCGTTTCACCCTTGACCTACAACATTCTTAGGGTAGATTTCAAGGACAAGTGCCAAACCGTGATTCCTCCATTTGAATCTCAATACAGCTACTGTACTATGTAACAACTGGAGGAGAGATAAAGCATGCCAATGTTAGGGTAGTGGAACTAACGGTGGCTCTGCTACTATGTGGGAAGCAAACCTTGGACAAGGAAATGGACATCAAGGATGTTAGGAGTGATATATGTGTCTTTAACAATGGTCCAGCACGAGTTTAGCCAATAACGGGTGTTCTGTAGCATTTGACTATGGGGTGTCGCTATCTCCCTTTTGTGCAAGTGCTAGTTGTCCATGTCAGGTGCAAATCTCACTCTTTCCCAAGATGGTGACACCGTTGGCATGAGCTAAAGATCCTACACTCACCCAGTGTTCCTTTTCCTTTGCTCACAGCTGCTCCACGTGTACGGTCTAGATCCAACTATGCCAGCATTCTCACATGCCTTGGCCGGTGTAATGTATAGTATTTTTCAATAAAAATTCATAATTTTTCACAATAAAAATCAAATCTACATTTCATCATTAAAACTCTTTTTTCTTTATCTAATAAATTTCAGATCTAAATATTTTTCATTCAAAATATAGTTTTTTTACATTAAAAATCATAGTTCAGTATTTTTATCAAAAGCATCATTCTTTTTTACATCAAAGATCAAATTTAAACTTTTTTTTTTATATAAAAAAAGTCATCTTTTAATTCATAATAAAATAGATCAAACATTTTTCTAATAAAATTTAAATTTTTTGCATGGAGTAAGACGTAGGTCTAAGATCCAGAATTTAATTATAAATCTAGAAAAACTAACAATTGCACGTTGCATCTCATAATTGTATGTATCATATGTCATTAATTACAGATACATAAGTGGTCATTCATAGTTTAGAAGACTGGATTTTTATGGGCAAAATGAGTGTCTAACACCTTCCCACTCTGTAACCTAGCCCCCCGAACCTAAGATTTTTGGTTCAAGATTAATGTTTTATTATTTTCTTTGATAGATTGTATTTAGGACAAAAACTTTGTATCTTTTCACTTATATTGTAACCAAAGCGATGTAAATTGCCTACCAAATGTAAATTTGATACATTCAATAAAATTCATATTTAATTCATTTTTTCCATTTTTTAAAATAAGAATAAGTGAAGACTTCACATAAATTAAACCCAAAGAGGTACCACGTACACTCTTTTTGAGCCCTACCAAATCCTGGTTGCTCAAAAGATGCAAAATTAATAATTAAGTTTTTTTATTCAAGGTCTACTAGTATTTCTTTTTTAATTAATAATATAGTTAATCCACTTACTCTTTCTTGTGACATAGTTAATATTAGATAAGATTTTATCAATTTTCATTTTTGCAGATTTATCATGCTTAAGAAAAAATTTGGTAGCCTAATTGTAACCAATTTAGAAACATGTTAGACTAGTAAAAAAAGACAAGTGTTACTGTTAGAACATAAAAAGAGGCGAAAAAGAATAGTAATTAACTAAATATGATTAATTAATTTGAAAGGATTTATACTATTTTGAATAGATTTTAAAGACACAATAGATGAGGTAAAAAAAATAATGTCAAGAGCTAAGGAAACGAACCTTGTATCATTCCCTCGCTGAGGTGAACGAGAATTCATAACTAAAGCTTATTAAGGAAACGATGTCCAAAATAAAGAATCAGCCTTTAAACTATGTGCAGGAAAATCTGAATTAATCTTGATCCCTGGAGAAATGGGAAACAGATTAGACAAATAAGGCTTTTTTCTTTTTCTCTTTCTCGAGAGAAGCAAAAGATTTTCACCAAATGGTATTACTAAATGAAACAAATCTACGGAACTTTTTACATATTAGAAAATGTAATAAAATTAAGTAACATGTATCACCCTGGAGAGAAAAATATGTGTATTTAAAAAAATAAGCGTAAATTAAACAAACTCAATTAGCACTCATTTTACAAGCGGATCACTATCAACTAAAGTTGCACGCATTTTACAAGGTGAAGCAATGCATAAAGTGTCAGATTCAGTGAAGTCAATACTGTACCATACCAGCCAGTACAGCCGGAATTTTTCGTACTGGCACCTTGGCCGGTACAGAAACACGGCTATTTCGTACCGCCTTTTGTACCGGAGCTTACCGGGTTGCACCGGAAAAACCGGAAAAAAAATCAGATACCGGCCAGAAAAAGAATACCGAACGATAAAAGAAAAACAAGAAAAATGGAAATTAAGTGACTAACGGTAAAAGAAAAAAACCATGTAACCCATAATACCGCCATCGCTAGCACTGTTCCAAAAGTGATCAACCATTCTTCTTCTTCTTCACGCCCATCCGCCTCTCTTAGTTTTTAAGTTTTTATTTTTGACGGCTATTTAGTTGTTTGTTTTGTTGTAACTTTTAATAGTAAAAAACCTAAAGTAAAGGAGGTTTGCATTTTGTTTGTAACTTGTGGCAGTTTGCCCTTTGACACACTCACGTAAATTGCTATAAAATTTTGAGATTTCAAATTGGATTTTTTTTTCTAATGCAAAGAAGTATCAAACGGCATTTTAACTTTTAATAAGTGAAAAAGTTAAAATGAGATATAATTTTTTTTTTTTTTTTGGATAGGAGATTATTATTATTATTATTATTATTATTATTATTATTATTAAAAAAGTAGGAACATCAATTTCCTATTATTATGAATACTACCTAGTTAAAATTTTAACTAAAGATTAACATATTAAATGAGATAAAGATTTATAAATTTAAACTTTTTTAATAAATTATTTGAATTTTGGTTTATATATATATATATATATATACATATAAAATAGCAGTAAATCCAAACAATATACCAATATTAATCGATACCGAATTATCTCGTTCCTTTAACCAAATCAATACAACCTCCGATACAAGATTAACTCCCTTGATCAGAAGTTGGCTTTGTTATGAGATTATATGGGCCTGATTGATAATATTATTCTAGTTATTTAAATATTGTAAAAATACATATTATGTTATTTAAATAACAAAAATGTTGCTCAAACAAGGTTATCAGACAAACCCTTAAAGTGCGTGGAGGCAAAGCAGATGCAAGTAATAAGCAAGAGCAAATCCTGGCTTGCTCTTAAACAGTGTGTGAAGTGTGAGAGCCATTCACAGGCCTGTTCAGTATTTGATCGGCGCCGATGGAACCGGCCAGCGCTGAACCGATCCGATCGCTTCCAAGCCTCACCGTAGGTGTCCAGCACGGTAATCAATGGCGATAAAGGCAAACCGAAGACGATCGATGCAGCGATAAGTACACTTTGCAATATTTTTCAACTGTGCTAGCAACTGCACACCTTATCATGTAAATATATATTTTTTATTAGTTAATGAGTTATTAGTAAGGATCGAATTAACTACGAATTAAAAATAATATAAATTAAATTAACTATTTTGTTTGGTGACCAAATTAACTTTGAGGAGTGACCCAAGACCAAAAATGCCGTCTGTTTAAAGCTGCTTTGTTTTGTCCATCTATGCCACGTGAAAGACTGTCGCAGACTCTGATGTGAGAGTAAATGATTGAAAGTTTTATTTTAAACTTTGTATTTTACAGCAAGAAGACAAACTCAAGTAACATGCATTTTACAAGGCGGAACCAGAGGGAAGGGAATCTGGACAAAACAAAGAGAGGCAGAAACTGGCTTTCTTATAGAATTTTAAGCAGGGAAGTCAGTTTGGTACCATACCGGCTGGTACGGTCGGTATTTACCATTCCGGTACCTTGCCCGGTACAGAAATAAGGTTGTTTCGTGCCGAAAAATATACCCCTATACCGGGTCATTTTGGCCATACCGGAGAAAATATGAAATTTCGGCCGGTAAATGCATGCAGGGCCGGAAAAAAAAAAGTGTTTCTTTCTCACTCTCACCTTCCACCGACGACGATCTCTACATTCTCGACCTCAAGTCGAGGCCGTGGACTGATTTTGGCTGCTGCTCCTTCATCTTCATCTTCTTCTCTCTCTCTCTCTCTCTCTCTCTCTCTCTCTCTCTCTCTCTCTCTCTCCGTCTAACTTTCTCTTTCTCTCTCTTTCTCGGTTTTTCAAACCTCTCAAATGATAATTTAGCATGCCCAAGAAATAAACTTTACAGCTAGCATGTTTTAAAGACCTTTCAAATTGACATTACTGGTAGTTGTTACTTTACAGCTAGCATATTCTGACTTTTGTTACTAAATGAATTGAAATTTTAAAAACCCACGTGATGATAGATTGGTTCTTATTTTTAATAAAAATAATATTAATTTGATTGTTATTATTTTTTAATAAAGGTTCATTTTAATATTGTTTATTTTGTTAAAAATTAAAAATATTGTAACAAAATAATTTTTAAATGTATGAATAATACTGTAAGATCTATTTTTAATGAAAAATTACCGAATAAAGAGATTTGTAGGTCCCGTGAACAATGTATAAGACCCACTAAATAGTGTCATTCCAATGAAAAAGTTGTTGTGTTAATGAAAATGTTGCTACGTTTAATGAAAACGTTGCTACCATTCCACTAAACACATTGCTACTGTAGCATACTTCCCACCGTTTGAAAATGCAAAACGCAAACGCGTAGAAAAAAATCTGCACCCAAACGCATACTTAGTGTGTGTTCGGATACCAATGAAAAATTAAAATTATTTTACTATTTAGCTTATTTTTGCTATTATTTATGTGTTCCACTGCATTTTTTGGTACTATTCATGGGTTTCTCTATACTATTGTAATTAACTTTTATTTTTATTTATAGTACTTTCAGCAATAAATTTTTAATTTTAACAAAATAAATAGTATCTAAAAAAACCCTAAATAAAATTAAGACCTGTCATCATGATCTTAATTGGTGAGTAATATGAACCATTCACACCGGTCAATCCCTCAAGTCTTCCTAAGTTTGTCTTTTTCACCAATAAATAAAATATGGGTGGAAAGGGGTGGAGATAGGATTTGAATGGAGGGGGCCAACGTATGAATTTTCTATTTTAATGAAAATTCAAATTAGTATTTATTTAATATTAACAAAATATCATAAAATGAAAAGATACAAAATAAATTTTTTTTTTTTTTATATCCAAAATATTTAGTTACTATTAGATATCAGATTTGTAACTATATATACGTATATCTCTGAAAAACATGTTTAGACCCTTACAACCGACTTAATGAATTATTCAAGACTTAAAGCAGATAATTATTTATCACAAGTTTTGCATGGGTAAACATATTTAAGGCAATAAATAATCAACACACCCACACAGACACGGGCAATAAATAAATGCAACTCCTGTCATGCTCATAATCAGTGCTTAGTACTAGTTATGAGATAATTCGGAATCTATGGGTGGAAAGGGATGGACTGAGGATTTCAATTGAATTGAGGGGACCAACGAATGAATATTCTATTTTTAATGAAAATCCAAGTTAGTACTCATTTAGTATTAACAATAAAAAATGAATTTATTTATTTTTTCTCTCGTGGGCTCTCTCTCGTTGAGAAGGCTGGCAGCAATGAAACCCTAACGCCTGTATAGGCCTCTCTTTCCCCATACTGGTGGAAACTCGTCTCTACTCTCTCCCTTATTCGCACTACCCACCTTCTTTTAGCCATGGAAGACCTCACTGGACGATGGGCAAAACTATCACTCAATATACAAGAAAGCCAAACCGTCCCTTTAGCATCGGATATTGAAGATAACAGCAAGGTTCTTGTCGCTAAGCTCTTCACCAAACGTAGAGCCAACATTGAAGCTCTATCAAGAACCCTCAAGAGCATGTGGCGATCCATACAGGACTTTGAACTCCGTGATCTCGGATCTAACACAGTCTTAATCCTCTTCTCCAGCGAAGCAGACGCCATAAAAATCCTTGCCCAGCAACCATGGTCTTTTGACAAGTACTTGATTGGGCTTTATAAACCAACGGCGGAGGAGTCCGTTGAAGACGCCAAGTTCAACAGCGCCTCATTCTGGATTCAGGTGCACAACTTACCCTTCAGCCGAATGAACCGAGCGAACGCTTAGGCTATTGGGCGATCGCTGGGTAAACTGAAGTAGGTTGAAGCATCGCCAACCGGAGAATGTCATGGACGCTATCTCCGAATCCGAGTTGACATCGATATCAGCCAACCCCTCTCTCGCGGCCGCTTTGTGGACTTGGGCGAATCGGACCCACTCTGGATCTCACTCCAATACGAGAGACTACCAGTGTTCTGCTACTGGTGCGGCATCCGAAACCACGATGAAAAAGACTGCCAAACTTGGATTGACAGTGGAGGCTCACTGAAAAAAGAAGAGCAGCAATATGGGCCTTGGCTCCGAGCAAGCGCGCACAACATCCAGCAACCACAAACAGTGAGCACAAAAACCACACAAGCACAAGCCACTCCACCACCCCCACCTCACCGCCCCACTCCCTCCCCGTCCACAAAACCAACCCCACCAACAGCCAGCGCCTCAGACCCATCGCCGCCACCATCATTGTCTAATACCAAAACCACACAAGCCACTCCGCCACCCCCACCTCACAGCCTCACTCCTTCCCCGTCCACAAAACCAACCCCATCAACAGCCAACGCCTTGGACCCACTGCCGCCACCACCATTGTCTAACACCACCTCACCACCATTGACTTTGGCACCACTTCCCAAACATGGCCCCACAAATAAGGAAATACTGTCAAATCAAGATCTTTTCCATGCCCATATTACGGAAATTGACCAAGACTTAAATTACTTCCCAAATTCAAATCCCATGCAACTGACAGTATCCCTCCCACGTGCCCATGAAACTAACTCCATATTTGAACCCTCTAAGTCAACAACTCCACGAAAAGACACCACTACCTCGGTGGAGACACAGAACCTTCCATCCTTTGCACCTAAACCACACAACCAAAAATCACTTCTCGCTGCAAATACTGTTCCATGCCGCAACACTGAATCTTTGGTGGGCCCAAAAATTGGCACATGGCGCAGACTTGGGCCACCAGCCCATGCAATGGACACAACTGAACACACTGGACAAGTGCTTGGCCCAAAACGTAAGTGTGAAAACACTGAACCAGATGTGGCCATTCTCATAGACAAAAAACAAAAACGCCTAGCTGACGAAGCAAAGGTTCTGGGTAAACTTATGGCAAACAATTTGGGATCGGCGGTGGCTGCTACGCAGCACCGCCGAACTCAATGAGTATAATAAGCTGGAACTGCCGGGGGCTTGGGAACCCCCGGACAGTTAACGCTTTGATGAGAGCACTGAAGAAAAAAACTCCCATTTGTGTCTTCTTAATGGAGACAAAACTTACCACTGAACAACTGAATGGCATGAAACAGAACTGGGATTATAACCAAGGACTTGTGGTGTCTAGTGATGGCTCTAGTGGTGGCTTGGCTCTTCTATGGAAGCCTAACACACAGGTACATGTCCAAAATTTCTCTCGGTGGTTTATTGATGCCCATATTTTTTGTAATGACACAGGTTTGAAATGGAGGCTAACTGGCTTCTACGGACAACCTGATACAAGCAGAAGGGAGGAAACTTGGACCTTACTCAAGTCTTTAAAGCACTCAAATAACCTTCCGTGGTTGTGCCTCGGGGACTATAATGAAATCATCAGCCAGGCGGAAAAGAGTGGAGGAAGTTTGAGGCCGGCTCAACAAATGGACAGGTTCCGCGAAGTTATACACCATTGTGGCTTTATGGACCTAGGCTATACTGGCTCCCCATTTACTTGGTCTCGAAATCATCTTGTGGACGGCCGAACACACATCCGTTTGGACCGGGCACTTGCCACCATAGCATGGAAGTCACTCTTCCAAAACACCGTCGTACAGCATGTGCCTACGTCTGCCTCGGATCACTCCATGCTCGTGGTCATTCTCCCTTCAACACGGTGTCGACGACCAAAATCCCATGCTCCATTCTGCTTTGAAGCAATGTGGTTAAAGGACCCTCGCTATGCTGAAGTCGTCCAAGATGCATGGATGGAAGGGCTCTATAAAACGGAGGGCACACCAATCACGAACTGCCTTGACAGTTGCCGAGATCGCTTAACATCATGGAACAAACTGGAATTTGGCCATGTTGGACGCCAAATCGCACGACTGGAACAAGAATTGCAAGCACTTGATCACCAACCACAACAAAACTTTGAACAAATCCAGGAGGTCCATAAAGCTCTTGATTGTTGGTTGGACACAGAAAATACCATGTGGCACCAGCGGGCAAAGCAAATGTGGATCACAAATGGCGATCGAAACACATCTTTTTGCCACCAAAAAGCATCCAACCGCAAGCAGAAAAACTACATTGAAGGTTTAACTGATGAACAGGGCATATGGCAGACTGATGACCACTCAATAGAACAAATTACTTTGGGCTACTTCTCCAATATTTTTCACTCCAATGGTCCCACAGACACTTCGGCAGTTGTTGCAGCAATCAGGTCAGTTGTTACTGACTCCATGAACAGATTCTTATGCCAACCCTTCCTAGCAGTTGAGGTCCACCGAGCTTTAAAGCAAATGCATCCTAAGAAATCACCGGGTCCCAATGGTATGCCTCCTCTATTTTACCAACACTTCTGGTCTTTATCTGGTGACTGTGTTACAAATGCTGTACTTGACTATTTAAATTTGAGCATCATTCCACCCAAGTTTAATGAAACTCATATTATTCTCATTCCAAAAGTCAAGAACCCTACCAAAATAACACAGTATAGACCCATAAGCTTGAGCAATGTCATCTCTAGGCTAGCCTCAAAAGTCATTACTAATAGACTTAAGAGGTTCTTACCAAAAATTATCAGTGAACACTAGAGTGCTTTCATGGCTCACCGCCTTATCACTAATAATGTCTTGGTCGCTTTTGAAACCATGCATTACTTAAACCAGAAAAGAAATGGTAAAATTGGGGAGATGGCCTTGAAGCTTGATATGAATAAGGCTTTTGATAGAGTGGAATGGGGTTGCCTTCGGGATATCGTGCATAAGATGGGTTTTGATGAAAAATGGGTGAATCTTATGATGCAATGTGTTACTTCAGTTACATACTCTGTCAAATTAAATGGTAAGCCTCGTGGCCACATCATTCCCTCCCGGGGTTTGAGGCAAGGGGACCCCATCTCTCCTTTCCTTTTTTTGTTTTGTGCAGAGGGACTCTTTTCTCTCCTCCAACAGGCCACAGCAACGGGTCTAATTAAAGGAGTAGCTGCTTGCCCACTCGGCCCACAGATTTCACACCTCTTTTTTGCAGATGACAGTATTATTTTCTGCCAAGCTACCCGAGAAGACTGTAGCCATCTGGAACAAATTCTTGAGACATATGAGCATGCATCTGGGCAAAAAATAAACCGGGAGAAAACCTCTCTCTTCTTCAGTCGTAACACCACTCAGGATCTGCAAGAAGAGATCAAACAACGTTTTGGGGCTGAGATCATACAACAGCATGAAACCTACCTTGGCCTACCCTCACTCGTGGGTCGATCTAAAAAGAACACCTTCCAAGCTCTGAAGGAAAGACTAGACAATAAACTCTCAGGATGAAAAGAAAAGATGCTCTCCCAAGCAGGAAAAGAAATTCTCATAAAAGCAGTGGCCCAAGCAATCACAGCCTATACAATGAGTGTCTTCAAACTCCCAGATACACTTTGTGATGAGATGACTAGCATGGTGCGCTCTTTTTGGTGGGGCCAAAAAAATGGAAGAAATAAAATGGCCTGGTTGTCATGGGATAAAGTCTGTGTTCCAAAATCTGATGGTGGCCTGGGTTTTCGAAATCTAAAGGCTTTTAACTTGGCACTCCTCATCAAGCAAGGATGGAGACTTCAAAAAAACACTCATTCCCTAGTTCACCGTGTCCTCAAGGCTCGCTACTTTCCAAACAGTGACTTCTTGCATGCAGAGTTGGGCTCAAAACCTTCCTTTGCTTGGTGAAGCATTATGGCTGCACAAGATGTGGTCAACGCAGGCAGCAGATGGCATGTGGGAGATGGCTCCTCGGTTCAGATTTGGCTTGACAAGTGGCTGCCTACACACTCCACCTTTCGAGTTACCTTACCGACAGGTGTACTTCCTCAGGATGCACGGGTTTGTACTCTCATTGATAATGATACTGGTGAATGGAAAGCAGACATGGTTCGGCAGCATTTCTTGCCAGCGGATGCTGATGTTATCTTAGGAATACCAAGAAGCCGAAATTCCACTAGAGACCGCATTATCTGGGCTTATACTCCACGGGGTACATTCACAGTGAATAGTGCATATAAGGTGGCGTTAGCCTTGTCTCCCCATGCAAACCCATGCACCACGTCCAATGAACTTGTCCATACTCACTTTTGGCGCACAATTTGGGCCTTTAACATTCCCAACAAAATCAAGACTTTTGCATGGAAGGCAAGCCAATGCACTACCCACAAAAGTCAACCTCTGTCATTGTGGAATCCTAGATGAGGCTTTATGTGAAGCATGTGGACTAAGTGAGGAGACAAGTGGTCACATTTTCTGGGAGTGCAACAAAGCCCGTGAGACTTGGACTTTAGCTGCACTACCCACAGACACTCAGGCCGTACACTACAGGGAATTTGTGGACTTCATTTGGCATCTCATCTTCATCCAACACGTAGGCAAAGAACTGCTTGAGTTAGTAGTCACCATTGCATGGTGTATGTGGTATTCAAGGAACAAAGCACGTCATGGGACCACACGACAATCCAGCCAAGAGATAATTTTTAAAGCCCGAAGCATGCTTGAGAGCTACCAGCTTGCTCACCTCGGGAAACCCCATCATAAGGAACCTACAGATACAAGATGGATTCCGCCGGACTTTCCGTGGTACAAGATCAATACTGATGCTGCTGTCTTCTCCGCCTCCAAATCTGTGGGTATTGGTGTTGTGGTACGTGATCACGAGGGCTCAGTTTTGGCAGCTCTGAGCAAGCGCATGCCACTACCGTTGGGACCTCTAGAAGCCGAAGCAAAAGCCATGCATGAAGCAATCTCCTTTGCCAAAGACACTGGACTCCAAAATGTTATTTTCGAGACAGACTCAACCACTATTTTCGATGCCCTACACGATATCTCCACGGTACCTACCAGCATAGACAACATCATACAAGACACTCATCACAGTTTGCAAGCTTTTCGAAAGATATAGATCCAGCATGTCAAGCGACTTGGAAATAAGCCAGCACACACTTTAGCACATCATGCCAAAGGAATTGATGATTTTGTTACTTGGATTGAGGAAACTCCTCCATGTATTGAACCTTTTGTTTTTCAGGATGTTTTATCCGTAGCGCAATAAAATACAAGTATTTCTTATCAAAAAAATAAAATAAAATAAAAATAAAAAATGAAAAGTGTTTAAGCGTCTACCTGATTATGTGCATTGTATGACTTTTGGATACATGCTGCTTTTTTTTTTTTTTTTTAACTGCCACATAACCGATTATGTAGCAATTGCTGCATAATAGTAAACAACAAAACCGTTCACTTAAAAAAATATTATCAAATGAAAAAAATACAAAATAAATGTTTCTTGATAGTTGCATTGTAAATATCTATTAAAATGAAATTTAACTTTCTTTACATCTCGAAAATCATCTATAATTGATTCTATACTAAATATCAGAGGAATTGTTTTTAATATATTAACTTAAAAATAATTCATTAAAAGATCAAAATCAATAAAAGTTACCGAAAAAAAAAATTTTGTTTAAAATCTTCTTCATAATTTAAGCTTTTTTTTGTAAAAAAGTTAAATATTGCAGTTAACTTACCCATAATCTAAAACTCAAATAAAAATTATGTTTATTATCTCATTGTATGTTCCATTATATTCTAAAAGAAGACTAATTATTATTGCTAAATAGAAAAAGGGAAAAAAAAAACCCAAAATAAAATAAAATCTATATGTGTAAGTCTATTTAGTAAGCTTAACAATGTCATAGTGCTCAATGAATAGAGACATCCATCACAAACTTGATAAAATGATTAAAATTAGCAGACCACTCAATGAAATACATAAGACAAATAGATGAAAATAACTGAAGTTTTAAGTTATTTAGTTAAAAGTATTGATCCCAACTAATGATGCTCAGGATCATCAACAAGATAATTATCCAAACTCGCAATGTAAGAAGACCTAAAGAGTAGAATACCTATGGAGTGCATTGGTGTAGTGCTGGCCAAAAACCCTCCAAAGATTAAGTCAGATTCTCACAACAATCTCTAGGAACTCTAAAAGTATGAGCATGAAATTATGCACAATTACCTAGGAATGGAGGCTCCTGAGTGTTTATGTAGTAGTTTAGGGTGACCACATTCCTAAGAAGTGTTAGGACTTCAGTACAAGACATCACAGCTATGATAATTGTGTGCAAAAGGTACTTGTATAAAGTTAGTTAGATCAAGCATCAAAGTATTTTACATTGTTAGTTGGAGTGTTAAGCTGTAATATATGTACCCTACAGTTAGTTAGTTAGTTAGTTACTACTAATAGTACCATAGTAACTAGGATAAGATTAAGATGATTGTAACAAGAAGAATTGAATAAGAATGCATTTGCTTAGTTCTCATTGAGACTAACTTGGAGGTTGATTCTCTTGAAGAATCATTGGAGGACTGGTTCACTTGAAGAACTACCATATTGAGTGAGTATGAGAATTAGAGAATTAGAATCATTGAGGATTCTACCATTTGGTATAAGAGCCGGTTCAGCCATGGTGCAAGAAACTAGATATTCTCTTTTGAGTGACTCTGTTTCGCTAGTACAACTGAGATTGGAAGATCATGCTTCTACCATGAAAATTATTTCAAGAAGATTGGAACAATTGGATAACACTTTCAGAGGAAGATTGGAACAACTAGATAATAATTTCAGAGGAATGCAAGCTATGATTGAAGAAAGGTTACCAACAGTGCAGCAACAAGTTAATCAGCGAGAAGGTCCAGTTCGTCATCAAGAAAATCATCTTCCTAAAATTGAGGTATTGCAACAACCAATACGCCATCCACAACCTAAGGTGCGCGCTCTAATTCCTAGGCCCATTAGGTTAGAATTTCTCAGATTTAGTGGAGGTGATCCTTCTGCTTGGATCTTTAGAGCTATGCAATTTTTTCATTACTATGAAATACTTTAGGAAGAAAAAATATTGAATGCTTCTTATCATCTTGATGATGAGGCATTAGTTTGGTTTCAAGATTGTGAAAGATCTTTGGATTCTTGGGAGACTTTCGTTAGGGCTATTCAAGTTAGATTTGGACCTTCATCATATGATGATCCCATGGAAACTCTGGCCCAATTGAGGCACACTACACCTGTGTCTGCCTACAAGAGCCAATTTGAAATGATAAGCAATATAATCAAAAAGCTACCTGGGTCTCACAAGCTCAGTCGTTTTCTGAGTAGTTTAAAGGATGAGGTTAGATTGGTAGTGAGAATGAAAAATCCAAGAACTTTAAGTGCAACTTTTGGGTTAGCTAAAATTCAAGAATAGTATTTGTCCACTTGTAGGAAGGTGTATAAGCCATTTTCTGAGTCTGGCAGGGTTAATTGGCAAGAACAAGCACTAAACAAGTATAACAATAAGGGTGAGACTAAAACAAGGGTCCCTATTCAAAAGATTACTCCAAATCAGATGGAAGAAAGAAGAAAAAAGGGGTCTTTGTTACTGCCGTGATGAGAAATGGCAGCCAAGGCACAATTGTAAAGGTCTTAAATTGTTCATGATAGAAGAAGTGCAAGAGGTCAATGAAGTTGAAGTTGTGGAAGTGGAGGATAATATAGAATTTCAGTTAGATCAAGCTGATATCACTTTATATGCTTTGTTAGGCAGCCTTTCACCAGGAACTATGAGGGTTTTGGGTTATATTAAAGGGCATTGGGTCGTGATACTTTTGGATACTAGAAGTTCACATAATTTTCTTGATTTTGTGCTGGTTAGAACTTTGCAATTAGCTATGGACATTACAAGGATCTTGGAGGTTAGGGTGGCTAATGGAGATTTGATTAGAACTAAGGGTGAATGTAAAGATTTGTTGATCAAAATGTAAAGCAATGATTTCTTGGTGGATCTGCATGTATTAACATTGGGGGGGGGGGGGGGGGTTGATGTGGTTTTGGCCACCCAATGACTAAGTACACTTGGTCTCATTAGTTGGGACTTCAAACAATTGGAGATGGAATTCATGTATCGAGGTATGAAGGTGTGGCTGCAAGGTATCAAGTCCACAGGTTCAATAATACAAGATGGAGAGTGGTTTCTTAAACAATCAGATCAGAAAGGGTTGTTTTTATAGATTGTGTCACAACAGCCATAGGCACCATCTACACAGTAACTTCTTCCACCAGAGGTGCAGTCTTTATTAGAGGAATTTGTTGTAGTTTTTGAGGAACCAAAAGGCTTACAACCATGTAGAGGACATGAGCACCAAATTCTTCTCAAGCCAGGAACCCAACCAATCTGTCAGAGGCCGTACAGGTATCCTTTTTATTAGAAATTAGAAATTGAGAATATTATTAGAGACTTGCTTAAATTTGGTTCTATTAGAAATAGCCAAAGTCTATTTGCATCTCCTGTTTTATTAGTAAGGAAAGCAAATATTAGTTGGAGAATGTGCGTGGACTATAAAGCTCTCAATAAAGACATAGTGAAGGATAAGTTTCCAATTCCTGTGGTGGATGAGCTACTAGATGAACTGAGTGGTGCTTGGGTATTTATTAAGTTGGACTTGAGATCTAGTTATCATCAGATTTGAATAAGGTAGGAGGATATTGAGAAAACAGCCTTTAGAACCCATAAAGGCCATTATGAGTTCTTAGTTATGCCCTTTGGGTTGACTAGTGCTCCTTCCTTATTTCAATCTCTCAAGAATGATGTGTTCAAAGCATTTCTTAGGAAATTTGTACTAGTGTTTTTTGATGATATATTGGTGTATAGTCCTGATCTGAGATCCCATGTATTGCATCTCAAAACTATCTTACAAGCCTTACTAGACAATAAGATTTTTGCCAAATGAAGCAAATGTTCTTTTGCATGTTTTGAAGTTGAGTACTTGGGGCATATCATTTCTGGAAAAGGGGTGCAAGCAGATTCTAAAAAGACAACAGCTATGTTAGATTGGCCAATTCCTAAGATTGTGAAGTCCTTGAAAGGTTTCCTTGGTCTAACTGGATATTATAGAAAATTTATCAAAAATTAAGGTATCATTGCTGCCCCACTTACTGATTTACTCAAGAAGGATGCATTTGAGAGGAATGAAAAGGCTGACTAGGCATTCCATAATCTTAAAGCGGCTGTTTCTCATCCTCCAGTCCTTGCCATACCAGATTTTTCTCAGCCTTTCTTGGTGGAATGTGATGCTGCAGGCTATGGCATTGGAGTTGTGTTAATGCAAGCAAGTCGACCAATTGCTTTCCATAGTCAAGCCTTGAAAGGCAAGAGCATTCATGTGTCCACTTATGAAAAAGAGTTATTTTCTTTGGCTACAGCAGTGAAGAAGTGGAGACCATACCTATTGGAGAAACCATTTGTAATTAAAATAGACCATCAGAGTTTGAAACATTTGTTGGAGCAAAGAATTGGAACTCCTATGCAACAGAAATGGATCACTAAGCTACTGGTTACTCTTTTATTATTGACTATAAGAAAGGGAAGCAAAATGTTGTAGCTAATGCCTTATCTAGAAAAACTGGGAGTGAAGAACTTGCTGAACAACAAGAACTTTTAGAGGCAGTTAGCAATTTGTTTTGTATTGACTTTCAGGGTGATACCAATAGCAGTTTATTTCTCATTTCCTTATCTAATCCTACTTGGATTGAAGAGCTTAAGGCTAGTTATCAAGGAGATACAGAGGTACATCAGATTTTGTAGTCCATTGTTTGCAGTTCTAATGCTACTAGCAAGTTCAGTTTGCAGAATGGCTTGTTGCTTTACAAGGGTAGAATTTATCTGGGAAGAAATTGCATTTTGAAGCCTAAAGTGTTGAGCTTGGTGCATGAGAGTACTTTAGGAGGGCACTCAGGCTATTTGAAAACATTTCATAGAACCAAAAGAGATTGGTTTTGGTGGGGAATGAAACAGGATTTAAAGCACTATATTAAAATCAGTGATATATGTGGACACAAAGGGTCTTTAGAGTTGCCACCTAGTTTTGCAATGGTCTAGGAATCATATATATAGCGTCCTCTCGATGAAGGACCTTTAATCTTACTATTAGAGTATGGGTTTGGAGTTTAGGTACGCTCTTGAAAAGGTGTTAGGCACCCAAGATCGCCCAACCCTAAGGTTGGCCTCCCATCATTGTGTCTTAATCTTAACCTTATTAAAAACTAGTTCAACACTTGTATTCTAAACTCACACACACTAATCATGCATCTAACATACAACATGGCATCATCATCCCCAAACACATATCATATCTATCCATAAATCAATAAAGAGCCAAACCCACACCCAAATGAATAAAACCCTAGCATACATCTAGCATGTGAAACCCTATCATACAAGCATATGCATCTCTAACATCAAAATAAGACCATAACACAAATGCATGAACATTTCCAATGACTTACCCTTTACTTACCTTGCAGCAACTCAGCACCTATAGCATTAATGCATGGACATGTGAATGAATGGCATGGCATTAAAACTAAGAAACCCTAATCTAAACATGTGATAGCAAACAAGCATGTGAACGAGGCCAACAGAAATTCATGGAGCCTAAAACATATTAAAAGAAGCTAAACAGAACAAACATGTGAAGGCAGAAAAAAAAAACAGACAAATAAAAAATTAGGGTTTCTGGGCAGCGGTTCACGCACTTAAGAACAAGCCTGCATGCGCAGGCAAGATTATGCGTATGTAGCCTCTTGCCCAGAAAACCTAAAAACACATAAACAGAGCAGAACTTTAAAACGAAAATCTAACAACCTAACATGCATAAAACATGAAAAGAACTATAAGACTAATCTAAATAGACATATACCAAAATAAACAACGCAAATAACAAGATTAAAACATAAAAGAAAAACTAAAAGGAAAAGGAAGAGTTAAAGCTTGAAACCTCAAAAAAGAGTTCCCTAGCTTTGATTTTGATCGTTTCCCTTAGTCAAATCTATCACAAGTCATTAAACAAGTGATTAGCAACGTCAAACTAAAAGGATTGGGGCCAAAAAAGGTCTCAATCAAATAAAATTGACTTGAGAGTATTTTGTGAAAAATGCCCTTTTGATTCACTATTTTCTAGTGAATCTTAAGTTTTTCCTGTAGAATTTCTGTGTGTTTTGAAAATATACCATGTAATACTTTTTCTAGTTGAAAAAATGGGATTTGAAACGGCTTCCAGACGATGTGGGATTCATTCCAAACCTCAACTATTATTGCAGAAAACTTGCATTTTCCTTGCTTTTAAAACCCTAGCTGCGTACGCAGGATTGTGCTTGCATATGCATGCTTTGGCCCGTATACGCAGGCTTCTACCCACATACATGAGTCAAGGGCTACTTTGGTCTTTTTTTTTCAAAAATAGATTTTTGTGCATTTAAAAAGTGATATTTTTCATTTTAACACTCCTTAAGTCATTTTGATATCTGATTGGGCTCTAAACTGGCCTTGGGCCTTAAAATTCAAATATCATTGGACAATGGGGGCCTAAGTCGTAAAGAGTACAAAATGCAATGTCTTTAATTATATGTCAGACAATCAAGCATGAAACTAGTAACCCAACTGGTCTTTTTCAACCCTTAGCTATTCCTCATACACCCTGGATCTCTATCAGTATGGATTTTGTTGAGGGTTTACCTAAATCTCAAAAACATGATGTTATTCTTGTAGTGATAGATAGACTTACTAAGTTTGTTCATTTCATCCCATTTGTCCCATCCTTTTACAGTAGCCAAGGTTGCTACTTTATTCATGCAACACATATCCAAATTACATGAGATGCCTACCTCTATAGTTAGTATCTTTACATCTAAGTTCTGGGCGAAATTGTTTAGATTGCAAGGGGTTGAGTTGGCCATGTCATCTGCCTATCACCCGCAATCTAATGGTCAAACAGAGGTGGTCAATAAAAGTCTTGAGTAGTATCGAAAAGCCATTGCAGGAGACAAACCAAAGCAATGGGTAGAGTGGTTACCTTTAGCTGAGTATTGGTTTAATACCAACTATCATACAGCTACTAAACTAACTCCCTTTGAAGCTCTTTATGGGTTTCAACCACCCAAACTTTTGAATTACATTCCTGGTCTTACTAAGGCAGCTATTGTTGAGGAGTATTTGTAGACTAAACAGCGGAGTTTGAGTCTTCTCAAGACTAATTTAGTTACTACTCAAGACAAAATGAAACTCCAGGCTAATAAGCATAGAGTGGAGAGACACTTTGAGGTGGGGCATTGGGTTTTCCTAAGGCTGCAGCCCTTCAAACAACAGTCCATTCGATTAAGGAAAGTTGGGAAATTGGCACCTAAGTTCTTTGGACCTTTCCAAGTTTTGTAGAAGATTGGCCCTATTGCTTATAAGTTGGACTTACCCCCAACTTCAGGCATTCATCCTTTTTTTCACGTATAAAGGCCAAGCTTGGTCAGCACATCAAATCCTATTCCTACATTACCACCAGTGGATTCCCAAGGTCACTTATCTCCTAAACCAACTGCAATTTTGTAGCAAAGACCAGTTCAGTTACGGAAGCACAGGCAGGCTACTGAAGTTCTAGTGCACTAGGAAGGCTCTTCACCAAATGATGCTACTTGGGAGCTACTTCATAAGCTACTACAACAATATCCTCACCTTGTGGGCAAGGTTCTTTAAAAGGGGAGGGTAATGTTAGCACTTCATTACAAGACATCACAACTATGATAATTATGTGCATTAGGTACTTGTACAAAGTTAGTTAGAACAAGCATTAAAGTATTGTATATTGTTAGTTGGAGTGCTGAGCTGTAATATGTGTACCTTGCGGTTAGTTAGTTAGTTACTACTAATAGTAGCACAATAACTAGTATAAGACTAAGATGATTCTAACAATAAGAATTGAATAGGAATGCATTTGCTTTGTTCTCATTGAGACTAGCTTGGGGGTTGATTCCCTCGAAGAATCATTGGAGGACTAGTTCCTTTGAAGAACTACCATATTGAGTGAGCAAGAGAATTGGAGAGTTAGAATCATTGAGGATTCTACCAAGAAGACAGGAATGTAGGCACTAGTATAATGGGGGGAATGGAGTTAGTGGCACTGAGATCTTTGGGTTTAACTTCTCATACTTAGTGGGTATGGATTTGTAGGATGACCTTCTAGTGTGGTGTATAATAGTTTCCATACGTGGGTGAGTGTGGAATGGGAGTACTTATATCACCTCGAGGAGTGAACTGTTCTCACTCGTTCGCCCATATAGGGGTCTAATTAGTCAGGATGGCTGGATGACTCACTTCAGTGAATAGTCCTTGTGGTGGTTTAACTGGCTACTCAACGATATGTTGATTGGTCTGAGTGTTTGATGGATCAGGTTTCATTATTGGACATGTCCAATTGTAATGTTACCTATCACTAATCCACCCACTAAAAATCATTAATAATAAATTAGTTAATTTTATATAAAGTTCCTTACATGCATTATATTAAGTTTTCTAATTAAATTCAAACATATGCCTACATTGATCAATGAAACACAAAAATATTATTTTTTTCAAGGAAAATTAAATTAGATTTAATTATCTATTTGAATTTAATTGAATGATCTAATGTACGGCACCTAAGAAACTATATCTTTGTTTTGTCCTTATAAATTTACAAAGCTCTCATCATGACATTAACTAATTGTGTTTATTTTCATTAGACATGTATAGTGTGTCATGTGGATTTTTTTTTAAATGAATTTATTTGTGATCTGTCAACACATTTCATAAAAATGGTTTTTTTAATAGCATTTTTTTTTTTGGTGGTTTTTTTTTGGGGGGGGGGGGGTTGTTTGCGCAAATATTTGTTGTTATTGTTTGGGCCAAATATATATATATATATATATATTAAAGGGGCCTGAGATTATATTCAGAGAGCTAAAAAGAATTTTCTTTAATGTAAATTATAAAATCTCATAAAATTTATATACTATATTTATAATAAAAATTCTAAGGGGCCTCGGGCCATGGACCTCCTTGGTTGAACCGTCCATGTTTTTAGATTAATTCACACTGTAGGCACCCGAGGACAAAGCAGGGATCCGAAGGGTCATCACAGCGATCCCAAGGCCGAGGAAAGAGGGTGAGAGGCAGCGGTAATGACGTGATGACACCAAGGATCACAGGATCAGAGGATGGAACCGCCCGAAGAGGAAATGCTAAGGGCTGAAGGGAACGAAAGACAGCAGATCGTAGGGAGGACTCAGGCCTATGTTTAGGCCGCCACCTCCACAAAAATTAGAGCCAGAAGCTGTGTCAGTCGCATTAAATGAGGAAATGACCAGTATAGGCCATAGGATAGTAGGATTCTACCCTCGTCCCTTCTGATGGGAGAGGTCATCAGTGTCAAAAAAAGGGATATGGAACCCAATGAAATTGGACAGTGGAGATGCAACGGGGAGAGGCTATATAAAGGGAAGGAAGGGAAAAGAGAAGGGATTGGAAAAGTGGGAACTGTGAATGTAAAAAGATGAGACTTCAGTTTTTCTCTTAAGAAAAGAAACATCCTTGTAAGAAGGCGCTAATATAAATTCAGAAAGAGCTCCATATTGCTATTGCTTCCTATTTCTTACAAATTTCATTAGTTTGGGCCAAGTTTAAGGGGGAACGACCCATCAACATTAGTGGGCTTGGTTTCCTTTGTCTCAGATTCTGGTCCTTACACACACAATTATTGTTGAAAACTTTAAATACAAATGTGATATATATGATTCTAAAAAAAAACAAAAAATGTGATATATATATATATATATATTGTGGGGACCCATTTTTGGGCACCCCATACAATGAATTTGTAGAGCGTGGAACGAAGGACTAGGCGTTAACGAAAGATACAACAGTTGGTGGGAAGGTTTACAAGATCAAAGACTGAGATTTGACTAAGTGTTCTAAGGCAAATTTGTCCTTGGCCCTGTTCGAGAAGCTCTTCCCTCAGAACTAATGAATACAAGGGTTGCCCTTGAACACCCTGGAAATCGCTTCACTTTCCAACCTAAGGGCCAACCCCTATAATTGTGGGGGTTCAATCTATTATATAGTCTTATTTAGTTGATCTCTGCTGTCCACTTGTCGGCCATCTGAACTTGTGTTTGAGTGCTCATCCCATCAGCCACCTTTGCAGGCTTTCTGTTAGTTGAAGTAACCAAGGCACCATTGTTCGCTGGTCATTTCACTATTAATGTGGCCAGAGTGTTGGTGGCGTACATTTAATGGGTAGATGACAGCTTCTTTCTTCAATGTCGGCCAGCCGAGGACGTGGGCATCCTGGCAAAGTTCCTTCAGGACTTTGGCCTCTCCCAATCATCCTCAGATTCTGTACTCTCCTTGGTATGGGCCTTGAGCCCGATATGGAGTGAGCCGAGGTTGCCAAATATTTTGGCCCCACAATAACCCCTCAAAATTTTGCTGCCCAGCCTCTCGGGTGAGGAGAGGGACTTTGATGTCTTCGGGTCCTTACCCTGGCCTGGCGAACCTTGTCTTTCTGTCAGTGTCAAAATCCTTTCAACTGCCCAGGGAACGTTCCTGGCATTTCGATTTTCGGAACACGCCTTCATTAAATTTCGGCGGCTCTATGTCCTCCACGTTCAACGGTGTGATGATGAATGAACGGTGGGGATGCTTCTGACTCATTGGGCAGGAAAACCCGTGCGGTTACTTTTTAATTGGGGGTATATATACCCAATCAAACTGATTAGACCCTTCACTTTTGCATTCAAGAGATCTTGCGCACATACTTTGAACTTGATCAAGCCTCCAATCATCTTTACGCCTCCTTTCAACATAAAAGGCCTGTCCGAGGAGCATTTCCTCACTTCTATAAGTCCTCTTCTCTATCTGGTTCGTACTTTTGCCTGAGTTCCCTATTAGTTCTTTAGGATGGGTAGGCTTAAGAAGTTAGTCGAGTTTGAGGAGATGATGGACAAATTCATTGCTGACTATAAGATCTCCGATTCAGTGGGTTTGCAGTACTATGGAGAAGGGGAATGGAGTACGATGAGAAAAAAGGATGAGGTGGCGATTTCTATAATCGCCTTTCTAGAGGGTGGTATGAGAATCCCCATGGGGCCGGTGATGAGGAATTATCTTAGGCACTTCGGTTTATCCCCCACATAGTGTGCCATTAATGTATTTAGGATCTTAGGCTGTGTGGATGACCTGAATGAGAAGATGGGGTTAAGGCTAACCCACTATGATGTGAATTGGTGTTACAACCTCCAGCGCCTGAGAAGGAAGTCTTATTACATGAAGACAAGGGACAATAGGGTCCGGTTCATACAGTGCCTCCTTGAGTCCAGCAAGGGTCTGAACAAAGACTTCCTCATTGTGTCTGGAGAGTGGCACGAGGGCCTTCCTTGTCCAACAGTGGAAGGTACACCAGGTGGGGCATTCAGACTAGGAGAAGGTTTAAGTTCTTGTGCTTTTGTGTCTTGCTTTGCTTGGCTTCTAACAGGAACTTGCTTTTTTTTGTGCAGATCCACGCGCTTTTGAGCGTCACTTTAGCTTGGTCAACAAAGAGGACCTAGAAAAGGTGCTGAGGTCAAAGATCTTTGTAAACAAAGCCAACAACCAAGTTAGAGCCACTCACGTGATCCTAGGATACGATCCGATCCAAAAGTCGTTCTCGGCTCCGAAGTACGTGATCCGAGCTAAAGATCCTCGGTTGCATAGCATCACTGTAGTCGAGCACGGATTTCTAATCCCCGACGGGTCTCCCATTCCCTGGGGCGTACCGTTGGTAAGCACCTTTTCATCAACTCAAGCTGCCGAGGCCGAAGGGGGAGAGTTAGGGGAAGAGAAAATAGCTGATTCAGGCCCGTCCGAGGACGAGTTTAAAGTGTTTGACCAATTCCATTCACCCGAGGACCCTTCCGGTGATTTGGGTGACCCCAACTTAACTAAAGCGGATTTTTTATCCGAGGAAGCCTCTCTTCAATCGAAGATGAGTTTCAAGAAGCGACCTCAGAAGAGCTTGCTAGCACTAATCAAGGGGCAGCCGAGTGATGTGCTGGGGAAGTCTCCTCCTGAGCTTCCTCCTCCCCCGCCCCAACAGAGTTCGCCGTCTGGGTCCAAGCCAACCAGTCCTCCGCAGAAGAAAGATAAAGGAAAAAGGCCTAGGGGGAGCGAAGAATTTGATCCCTCCCAAGGTGATGGTGACGTTCGGCCGCTATTGAAACAGCCAAAGGTGAGGCGCCGAGGTCAGGAAAAGCAGGCCGCCATCCATCTCGGGGCCCAGGCCTGGCTCCCTACCCTCATGCTTCATGGGAAACCTTTGACGGACGACGCCTCCCTTAGGGACCCTCAAGGGAGCGAAGGCACACATATGGCTAACGCATTGGGGAGGTCCTTGCTACTCCCCGCAGATATGGCCCAGCTGGAGGCTCTGAGGAACAAGGAGGTCTTCCTCGGCCTCAAACAATACTTGGACATTGTGAGTTTCTTGACTGTTTGTGATTCTCTTGATTTCCTGTTTCTTGGCTCTTTATCTATTGCGTGATGGTTTCAATTGGCAAGCTATTCAGGCTACCTTCAGGCTAGAGGATATAGCTAGCAGCCAAAGCAAGGCCGTAGGCTCAGAGCGTGTCAAGCTGTTGGACGCCATACGAACCCTCAACGCTTCTAAGGCCGATCTTACAAAGGCAATGGAGCAGTTGGAGAAGATGAAGGAGGCTCGAGATACTGCTGAGTCGGCCCTTGCTACCATCGAAAAGCTGGCCTTAGACCAAACGGAGAGCCTGCTCGAGGCAGAAGGTCAGCTGAGGGCCGCCAACGAGGAGATTGCAACCCTGAAAATGAGGGTGCTTAAGGCAGAAGAGGCCAGAGGCGCTGCGGAGTCTGCCAAGGACGAGGCATTGAAAGCCAAGGAAGGATGAGTCTGCCAGGGCCGAGGCTGAGGCCTCTAAAGGCAGGGCCGTGCAGGAGGCCTATGAGGAAAGGGTAGCTGAAACGGAAGACAGCCTTAGAGCTCAAGTGCCAAGGGTGTGCAGACTTTACTGCTCCCAGGTTTGGAATGAGGCCTTTAAGTAAGCTAAGGTTGAGGCCTCGTCCGATCTGTGGAAGGTGAAGAATGTATATTATCCCCTTGCCATCCGCGAGGCTGCCCCTCCAAGTTCTGAGGCCAAGGTGGCTACCGAGGGAGTCGGGGTTGTTCCGAAAAAAGACGCCTCGGCTACTGCCACTTCGAACGAGCCCGCCAAGGAAGCTGATCCTTCTGGGGCCATTAAGGCAGGTAAGAGCCCTGGTGCGGACACGCCTAGAAAGGCTGTAGGCCCCTTAACTGATGTCCAGGCCCTTCACATTGAGGGGGTATCTCTTCTAGCCGACCCTCCCCAAGCTGTGGCTCCAGGCGAGGGTGACAAGGACCCCAAGACTTCTTCTGCGTAGCCCCCTGAAGGAGAAGTGGAGGTGGAGCTGAAGGAATAATCCTCCGTTGCACCTTTGCTTTATTTTTCTTCTTCTCTTTTTTTTTAGTATTGTAATGGCATACTTGACTTGTATGACTTTTTAAAGATTCAGCAAAGTTCATATTTCGCTTCCTTTCGTTCGTTTTGTTTGTATTATGTTGTATATATACATATTTTCTTTACTTCCATGATTCTGGCTTTAATTGCCCCTTTGCCGACTACATTGATCATCGTCCCCTGCAGTGCTTACTACTAATACCAAAGTGGTCAGCCTCGCCATAGGTTTGGGTCCTCAGTCAATACAAGACCCTAGTTCTGTCCAGTGCTTAGATCCTCCTATAGTGACTAGTTTCCCCATAAATTTGAGTCCTTGGACCATGCAAGACCTTGGTTCTGTCTAGTACTTTGATTCCCTTGAAGCAACTAGTTTCTCCATAGGTTTGATGCCGAGGAACATACAAGACCTTGTCTCCGCCTAACAATTGGTATTTCGTGGGGGAATGGTTTCTCCATTGCCTGAGTCTAAGGACCATGCAAGGCCTTGGGTCTGCCTAGCACTTGTCTTTTGAAGTATTTAGTTTCTCCATAGGTTTAAGTCCGAGGACTATGCAAGACCTTGGTTCTATCTAGTACCTAGTTCTTCTGAAGTAGCTGATTTCCCCATAGGTTTGAGTTCGAAGACCATGCAAGATCTTGGTTCTGTCCAGTACTTAGTTCTTGAAATAGTTAGTTTCCCCAAAGGCTTGAGTCCAAACACCATGCAAGGCCTAGGTTCTATCTAACACTTAGTTTTTCTTGAGTAACTAGTTTCCCCAGAGGCCTGAGTCCGAGGACCATGCAAGACCTTGGTTCTATCCAGTACTTGGTTCTTCTGAAGTGACTAGTTTCCTCATAGGCTTGAGTCCGAGGACCATACAAGGCCTTGGTTCTGTCTAGCATCTAGTTCTTCTTGAGTAACTAATTTCGCCATAGGCTTGAGTCTGAGGGCCATACAAGACCTTGGTTCTGTCCAGTACTTGATTCTTCTAAAGTGACTAGTTTTCCTATAGGCTTGAGTCCGAGGACCATACAAGGCCTTGGTTTTGTCTAGCACCTAGTTCTTCTTGAGTAACTGGTTTCCCTATGAGTTTGAGTCCGAGGACCATACAAGACCTTGGTTCTGTCCAGTACTTGGTTCTTCTGAAGTGACTAGTTTCCCTATAGGCTTGAATCCGAGAACCATACAAGGCCTTGGTTCTATCTAACACCTAGTTCTTCTTGAGTAACTGGTTTCCCCATAGGCTTGAGTCCGAGGACCATACAAGGCCTTGGTTCTATCCAGTACTTGGTTCTTTTGAAGTGACTAGTTTTCCCATAGGCTTGAGTCCGAGGACCATACAAGGCTTTAGTTCTGTTTAGCACCTAGTTCTTCGTGAGTAACTGGTTTCCCCATAGGCTTGAGTCCGAGGACCATACAAGACCTTGGTTCTATCCAGTACTTGGTTCTTCTGAAGTGACTAGTTTCCCCATAGGCTTGAGTCCGAGGACCATGCAAGGTCTTGGATTTGTCTAGCACTTAGTTCTTCTTGAGTAACTAGTTTCCCTATGGGTTTGAGTCCGAGGACCATACAAGACCTTGGTTCTGTCCAGTACTTGGTTCTTCCGAAGTGACTAGTTTCCCCATAGGCTTGAGTCCGAGGACCATGCAAGGTCTTGGTTCTGTCTAGCACCTAGTTCTTCTTGAGTAACTGGTTTCCCCATATGCTTGAGTCCGAGGACTATACAAGACCTTGGTTCTGTCCAGTACTTGGTTCTTCTGAAGTGACTAGTTTCCCCATAAGCTTGAGTTCGAGGACCATACAAGGCCTTGGTTCTGTCTAGCACCTAGTTCTTCTGAAGTAACTGGTTTCCCCATAGGTTTGAGTCCGAGGACCATACAAGACCTTGGTTCTGTTCAGTACTTGGTTCTTCTGAAATGACTAGTTTCCCCATAGGCTTGAGTCCGAGGACCATGCAAGGTCTTGGTTCTGTCTAGCACCTAGTTCTTCTTGAGTAACTGGTTTTCCCATATGCTTGAGTCCGAGGACCATACAAGACCTTGGTTCTATCCGGTACTTGGTTCTTCTGAAGTGACTAGTTTCCCTATAGGCTTAAGTCCAAGGACCATACAAGGCTTTGATTCTGTCTAGCACCTAGTTCTTCTGAAGTAACTGGTTTCCCCATAGGTTTGAGTCCGAGGACCATACAAGACCTTGGTTCTGTCCAGTATTTGGTTCTTCTGAAGTGACTAGTTTCCCCATAGGCTTAAGTCCGAGGACCATAAAAGACCTTGGTTCTGTCTAGCACTTAGTTCTTCTAAAGTAACTGGTTTCCCCATAGGTTTGAGTCCGAGGACCATACAAGACCTTGGTTCTGTCCAGTACTTGGTTCTTCTGAAGTGACTAGTTTCCCCATAGGCTTGAGTCCGAGGACCATACAAGGCCTTGGTTCTGTCTAGCACCTAGTTCTTCTTAAGTACCTAGTTTCCCCATAAGTTTGAGTCTAAGGACCATACAAGACCTTGGTTCTGTCCAGTACTTGGTTCTTCTAGATTGTTTAGAATTAGGGAGCTCATCTTCAGTGTTGGGGAGTCCGCCCCTAGAGTGGTAGTGCCCCTAGAGTGGTAGCGCCCCTGAGCTTGCTCCGCCGAGGGGGGACCCTCCTTCGGTCGAGCCCTTCGTCCGGCACGCTAGTTCTGATTACGAGACGTCTTTTGGGCTGTTCGAGTAACGCGCTTAACGCTTCAATGCGCGAGGCGTCTCCCCATTAATATCCTTGCGGATTTACGAGGATCCAGCAGCTGACGGACCCCTTGGAAATTAGGTGGAGTTAATATCTCCAATAATTTCTTCCTGAGATTCTATGCGGGCTGGCTTTCACTAGTTTTTGCCTCCTATATAAGGCATTTTGGGGTGATCCTTTCTTTAATTCTCACAAACACCTGAGTTCAGATCTCACAAACGCTTCGTTTTCTGGGCATCTCAAGGGCTTTGCCAGAGTAGCAACTTGTGCCTCATAAGATGAAGTGACCCTGGGAAAGGGTGGTGACTAGGAAGCCGAGCCTCTTTCAAGAGCTGAGGATGCCACTCCGACTCTGGACGACACCATGGAGGCGGGGCAGTCAAAGGCCGAAGATCTTCCTTCTTTTCAACCTAGCCAGAGATGGGACTCCCCTTACTGTTTGGAGGACGATCTAAAAGGAACGTAACGTCCCTCCCTCGAGTGCGGATCTACTGGATCTTCAAGCTGGTAGTGATTTGCCGGCTCCTAGTCATTGTGGAATTGGGAGGGAAACCAGGAGGCACCTTGAGGTGGAACCGTCATGCGCCGTGGCCTCTTCTTCCTTCTCCTTCAAAGTGCCGCAAGTGTTGGTTGGGGAGCTGTGGACAGTCTTAGCGTAGGCTTGTCTCCACCTTTCCCTCCAACACTTGGTTAGGCTTTAAAACATGTCTGCCTAGGCCCTTCTCCTTTTCTTTTTCTTTTAGCTTCAACACAAGCCCATTTTGGTGTTTTTCTTTGTAATTAGCTTTAGAACAAGCCTGCATAGGCATCTGTCTTTGTAATTAGCTTTAGAATAAGCCTGCATAGGCTTCTGTTGTAAAATGTAACTTCTCTTTGATTAATAAAGAAGTAGCCCCATTTCATTTCTTTTGCTTCTCGCATCTTTTCTTTTCTTTGCGATGATTGCTTTCTGAATGAGTATGTTGCCATTGCTTGTGTATATATATATATATATATTTTTTTTTTTTTGTGAATTTGAGAGAAGTGTTTTTCTTGATCCTTCCGCATCAACCATCGCACTTATTAATGCACAAGTCCTTCCCACAGACGGCGCCAATTGTGGGGACCCATTTCTAGGCACCCCCATACAATGAATTTGTAGAGTGTGAGAAGAAGGATTAGGCGTTAACGAAAGATACAACAGTCGGTGGGAGGGTTTACAAGATCAAAGAGTGAGATTTGACTAAGTGGTCTAAGGGAAAGTTTGTCCTCGGCCCCGTCCGAGGAGCTCTTCCCTTGGAATTAATAAATACAAGGAATGCCCTTAAACACCCTAGAAATCCCTTCACTTCCCAACCTAAGGGCCAACCCCCTTAATTGTGGGGGTTCAATCTATTATATAGTCTTGTTTAGTTGATCTCTGCCGTCCACTTGTCGGCCATCTGAACTTATGTCTGAGGGCTCGTCCCATCAGCCGCCTTTGCAGGCTTTCTGTTAGTTGAAGTAACCAAGGCACCATTGTTCGCTGGTCATTTCACCATTAATGTGGCTAAAGGTTTGGTGGCGTACATTTAATAGGTGGATGACAGCTTCTTTCTTCAATGTTGGCCGGCCGAGGACGTGGGCATCCTCGACGAAGTTCCTTGAGGACTTTAGCCTCTCCCAATCATCCTCAGATTCTGTACTCTCCTCGACATGGGTCTTGGGCCCGATATGGAGTGAGCTAGAGTTGCCAAATATTTGGGCCCCACATATATATATATATATATATATGAAAGTTTGGCTTGCTTGTCATATTTAATGCTAATTTTACAATATTTGGCTTTATTATAGGGACCAGTGACCACAACAATTTTTTTATTTATTTCAAGTGCAATAGACCTTTTTGATTTTCATAGGAAGAAGTAAAGATATTTTAATCTAACAATACTAATCAACCACAATTCTCTTGATATAATTGTTCAGAAAAGTTTGGCTTGCTTGTCATATTTGATACTAACTTTACAATATTCAGGCTTTATTATTGGGACCAGTGACCACAACAGTTTTTTTTTTTTTTTTTTTTTTTGCTAAACACAACAGTTTTTTATTTATTTCAAGTGCAATAGACCTTTTTTATTTTCATAGGAAGAAGTAAAGATATTTTCATCTAAAAATACTAATGAACCACAATTCTCTTGATCTAATTGTTCAGAAAAGTTTGGCTTGCTTGTCATATTTGATGCTAACTTCACAATATTTAGGCTTCATTATTGGGACCAGTGACCACAACAATTTTTTTATTTATTTCAAGTGCAATAGACCTTTTTTATTTTCATAGGAAGTAGTAAAGATATTTTCATCTAACAATACTAATAAACCACAATTCTCTTGATCTAATTGTTCAGAAAAGTTTGGCTTGCTTGTCATATATGATGCTAACTTCACAATATTCAGGCTTCATTATTGGGACCAGTGACCACAACAGTATTTTTTTTTTTTTTTTTTTTAATTTCAAGTGCAATAGACCTTTTTGATTTTCATAGGAAGAAGTATAGATATTTTCATCTAACAATACTAATGAACGACAATTCTCTTGATCTAATTGTTCAGAAATTGTAATAGAAGTAAATAAGTAGTTCTATATATATATATATATATATATATCCCCTTTAGTGAGAAAGAGAATGTGTATTTATAAAAAGAAAAGAGTGGCTGAAATTGGTTTTGTTGGAAGATTTTTAAGAGCAAGTGCAAGTAATAAATAAACATACCATGGTCTTTAACAGTTAGTTCTAGTGTGGGAAGTGTTAACCATTGACAATGGTTTAAGTCTTTCCCGCTATTAATATAGTCTTCTTCACCAACCAATAAGAATTCCTTTTTTTAGCATCTAAAAAAAAAAAAAAAAACTATTTTATTCCCTAAGAAATTATAAGGCCCTCAACGGATAAGAATTCAATTTGTTATTACTTATTAGGTTCTTTATATAAGAAGATATTTAATATCAAATGATACCATGTCAACGGTATCAAAATCCAATAAATATAAGACATGTTAGCAAAAAATAACTACCTTACTAACAGATGAAAGACGTGCTAATTGGAAATACATATATAATTATGGACAAAACTTAGGTATAGTACTTAAGTGTTGTTTCTTATGTTCCTTTCTTAAAATTCAACATGGCTACTTAATTAAAATACTTTTCTATCCCATGAGAAAAAAGTCACGTAGCTAAATTTTAAGAAGAAAACTTAAAGAACAGCATCTAAGGTATTGTACCTAAATTTTATCCTATCATTATACACCAACATATATACATACAGATTTTTACGCATTGTCTAAAAGCATAACACATATACACATTATATATGGCACACTTAAGTCTAATATGGACAATAAAATACTGATTATGTGAATACTTGTATTTGTCATGTTAAAAAACTATACAAAGATAGCACATTCATTATATAGTATTTATTTGCTATGTTACCACCACTATAAATAGTTTTTATATTAAATATGTTAAATTTTCATCATAAAAATCAATTAATCCCAATAAGTAAAAAAAAAAAAAAGGATTTAGGAACGTTTTAGTAAAAAAATCATTTTAAGAAAAATTTGCATTTCATAGAACTCAATTTTTTTAGTATAACCAAGAATCTTATATTTCAATTAGTTGGCACCTTGTCCTAATTTTTCCAAATGAGATTATCAATGAAAGTTCACTTGGTGTATAAAATACTAATGAATGTTTAGACCTCCAATTTCAAAATAACCATCACAAGCTTATGCTCAAACAATATATGTGCGAAATGATAAGCACAAGCAATACCCAAATAAACAAACAACTCTAAACCATAATTAATCTCAACATAGCAGCAATTAAAGGTAAAGAGAAAGGGTTAGAGAGATGCAAACACAAAGATAACACTGGCATGTGTTATCAAAGAGGAAACCGAAGAACTCGGCGAAAAACCTCTCCGCCGCCTTCCAAACGGTAAAATGATCCACTAAAGAATGAAATTGGGATACACGAATAGTAATAGACCCTCTAAGCCTAATCTACCCAATGCATTTAAGCCTTCCAAGCTTATTGCTCCAACAAGGTTAAGCCTAACCGTGTCTTCTTTAGTTTTTCGGATCCCACAATAAGCCCATTGCATTAACCAAATAAATTGGTCATCTCTGAACTGCTTCCCAAGCACCAAATAACCTCCTCACATATATGGGTATGGTGCGATAAGAATTTGGCTAAAGAACCTCTCAATGGTATGTCAATGGTGAGGGTGAGAGTAGAGGAATTTGAGAATCAAAGGTATAAGATTGTGGATGAGTCAATCTTGTTGTTCTCTAGGGTTTTTCTCTCAAAATTCTCTCCAGAACCTCTCTACATTTTATTGGTATAAGGGTATTTATAGTAGGGTACGTGAGGAATGTGAAAAGACATTTTTCTGCAAAAGAGGGTGTTCTAGCGACTCACTCGCTACTAGGATGAGTCGCGAGTTTGAGTTGCGAGATAACTGTCAGGCCATACTGTCCTTTTTTGTCCTATAGTGCTCCAGCTATCGTAACCCTTCAGTTTCCTACATGCTTCACACGTGTGACATTTTGGCGAGTTGCCAATCGCGAGTCACTCGCGAAAACCTCTCTGAATGCTCACACACTTGAATTCTTCACACTCTCTCATACACAACCTTTACATGATTCACACCTAAATACAGGGTATCTAATTGTTGAAATACAAGCAAATTTGGCATGGAATAAAGCCAACACATGGTTAAAAAAATTCAACCTTATAATCTCTCCGTTTGGCTATTTTGTGACAAAACTCTAAAACAGACTCTAGACTTAAAATGAAAGTTGGGAACAGTTGTCAAAACTCACTCACACCTAACTCTAGATACTATGAAGCTCTTGAACCATATGGACAAGTTTTCCTGAAAACAATAACACGAGAAGTTCATTGTAAGCAAAAATCTTGAAATGCATATGAAGCAAGCACAATGTGATCAATCAATAATGAATATAACAATAAAGCATGGCTTGACCAAACAAGAACAATCACTATAAATAGTGACCATAATGATCATTCACACAATAAATGAACATCCAAACCTACAAGCTAATAAGCTCAATGCAAAGTTTCATTTGCATATCCAACACTCAACCAAAGCACAAACACTAAAGTTATTGCATCAAGGATACAAGATCCAACAAGGGCACAAAAGTACTAAAGATAATGCAAACATAATCTAAAAGTACTAAAAAGCTACAAAGCAAAGGTACATAAGGAATAGTTTAAATAGGTAAAACAACCAAGCATCCATAACACATAATATCCAAGTCTTTAAAACCAAAGTATAAAAGTCATAGAGTACTTAAAAACCAAAGAACTAAAAATCATAGAGTACCAAAATAAGTGCTATGAAAGCCCATAAAAGCTATAAAGACTTTAAACTTTAAATTGTTCTCCCCCTTAAGATAGGCTAACCCTCAAGAGCTACTCCATACTACTCCCCATTTTTTACCAGAATGGCCAAAGGGCTGTGGCTGGTTCGTGAAGCTATCAAACTTGGCTATAAGCAAGTTGTTTTGGTCCTGGATAGTAGTAAGCCTATTGGAGTGCTCAGTTTGGACATCCCTTAGGCCATCGATCCTCTCAAGAATAATCTGTAAAGCATCTAGAGGCGCTGATGAAGATGATGAGGCTCTGCTCCGTCCTCAACCACCACCTCTTCTTAAAGAAGATGGTTGTCCTTCCGCTTCAGTTTCGGGGTTCGCAGGAGGTGCTTGTTCAGGTTCATCAGCTTGTTCATCACCCGAAAGACGAACTCTGCTCCTTAGGATTGTTTGAGAGTTGATGGCAGGAGGCACACTCATTAAGCTTATGTCCTGTGGAGTCTTCACACCTTTTTCATGAAGGATCCTCATAATCAAACTTGGAAGAACAAGCTTTGCCCTTGAGGTTGTCCTTATAGCTTTGGCAATGATGGAGTAAGCATAAGCACCAATGTCGATGTAAGTTCTCTCATGAAGCTCCATGAGTCGTGAAAATGACCAAAACCCATAAATTTTGAAAAATTTTCTAAGTGTTTTTCACAACTGGGGGACTCACTCGCTAGGGAGTTGTGAAAGCTTCTGAGTAAGCTTGCGACTAGGGCCTTGCGATTGGCATGACCCACAAGTGAGTTGCCAAAAACAAAGTTGCAAAAATTTTTGATTTTCTGAAATTTTTCAAAACAAAACACTTTTCAAAAATAACTAAAACTACTCAAAAATCTTTTTGGGTTTGATCAACACATGATTGAGCGTGTACAACACATTTAATCAAATACAATCACACAAATAGACATGTGTGATGTGTGTGGATACCAAATGTGAGATAGTCCTTAGTCTAATGTGAAGTTTCAATGATCAATTCAACCAAGACATACATAATTAGCACTAAGTAGAGTGATCAATCCCAATTATAGAAATATGCATATATGACCTCCCACAAAACTTGATTACATAACATTGAAGCATTTCTTTTGGCTTCCTACATAACATTTGATCATTTAAGAACAAAACATCTCATTTTGAGATCGATACCTGAATTTTTGATATTTCAATTTTGAGAGTAAGTCTTTGGCTTTTTGGGCACCATACATTTTCATTACAAGTCGCTTTCTCTTTTTCTTAGTCAAATACAAGTATGTGCGACGGCTTTTCTAACTCATTATCTCTATTCGAGATTTGACATTTGTTAAGCTATAAGCAACAACATAAAGGAGTGGGAAGATATATAGGCACAAGTCTATACATGTCTTAAGATCAACAAACTATTAGCTAATCATTCATGACAAGTTTGAAGATCTATTTACAACATTCACATAGATGTCAAGAGTTTTCCCACAATGATACAAGTATATAGAGAACAAGCTAAGCTCGTAAATGCAAAAAGCCATTTATACCAAGGTATAAGGCCAAACATGCGTGTGACAAAACATAATAATGCCAATCAAAATTGTTAGATTTTTTACTTTTTATGTTTTTGGATTTTTGACATAACAAGTAAAGATTGATCAAAAAGAACAAACATTCAAAGCCTTTAAAAAAAAACAAAACAGTAAAAACATGCTAGAATGTAAAACATAAGCAAACAACCAAACAAAGTCTCAACATATTGAAAGAATTGATGCTTGGACATATTTTAATGCTTGTGCATAAGTACCATTCTTCACCCACATGGCACGTGCGCTTGGGGTGATATCCTTAGAGGATTGGGTACTTGAGTTGCGATTCTCAAACCTTAGGGTGAAGTTTGCCAAAGAAGTGATGGTGTCTATCATCTTCATCGCATCACCAATACCGGGATTGACTTCTCGCCCTTTTGATTGCTTGTGGTTTGCCTTGCCATTTCCTTGTCTTCTTGGCCTTTGAAAACTCGCATTCTTCAATGCTTAAAGCTTGTGACAATTTGGCCTAGTATGTCCTCGGATTCCATAATGGTGACAAAAATGTTGTGTTTGAGGATCTCTTTATGACTTCGGTAAAGACTTCCCTTTTGCCTTGGGTTTGGCCACAAATGAATTTGGAGGATTTGTCAAGACCTTTTGCGCAATCACATTTGGCTTCTTCTCAACTTTCACAATTTCAACAAGAAAGGTTGTAATTACTGGTTCCTTGGCTTTAACAAACTTCATCTCCTTGGGCACATTAGTGCTTGAACTACTTTCACCAGTGTATCCCAAGCCACTTTATTGGAAGAAGGCTTTCGATAAGTCAGTACCTCATCAAGTTTCTTTGAAGCTACTCGTTCCACTTTTGCATTGGCTTGAATGACCTCAAGCTCAAAAAACTTGATCCGAGAGTAGGCATTCGTTAGCTCTTCATTCATCACCTTAACTTCGCATTTTGTCTCTTTATACCTCACGAGTATGCTCCTGTATTCTTGTTCAGCTTTCTTCATTTTTCTAATGGCTGCTTTAGCCACTCTAGCATACTCTCTGGTTTTCTCAAGGAGAGAATTATAAGATTATTGCAATCTCGTTGCTCCTTCATAGATGCATTCTTCATCTTCATCATCGGATTCCTCCCAAACCCCCATAGACTCCACTTCGGTGTGCTCACCGAGCTCTTCCACTAGAGTGCTTAAATCTTCCGAAAAGTCCACGAGTGCGATAGTCATAAATGCGAAGTAGTTACCTTCTCCATCACAACTTTCTTCCGAATCCGAATTGAAGCTGTCCGAGTCACTAAGGGTAGTAGCGAAGACTTTACCCTTTGCCTTCAAATAAGTGGGGCATTCTTTATTCATATTCTCATGCCCTTTGCACTCGTAGCACGTGACCGCTTGAGATGAAGAAGAATTTTTGGAATCCTTTTTCTTAAAGTCTTTCTTATCCTTCTTGAAATTTGAGAATTTTCCCTTCTCAAAAGACTTCACATCCTACTTGAATTTTAAGAACTTGCGAAAGTTCTTTGCAAGGTATGCCACTTCCTTTTCAACCTCATCCTCATCCGAAGAGTCTTGAGCTTCCACACTCTCATTGATTGTCTTCAGAGTAAGAGATTTGCTCTTCCTTTATGATGGTAGAGATAGCTCATAAGTTTGAAGAGAACCGATGAGTTCTTGAATCTTGATCTCATCAAGGTTTTTGCTCTCTTCGATTGCGGTGACCTTGGCACGAAAACTCTCTGGCAATGATCGTAAAATCTTCCTCACAATCTTAGAGTCCTCCGTCTTTTCACCCAAGTTGAATTTGCCAATCACCACTTCATTCAACTTCCCATAAAAGGAGTCGAACGACTCATCTTCTCTCATCTTTAGTTCTTCGAAGCGAGTGGTAAGCGTTTGTAACTTGGTGTCTTTCACCTTCTTAGTGCCTTCATATGTGGTCTCCAGAAATTCCTATGCCTTTTTGGCGATTGTAACATGTGAAATCCTGTGGAATTCATCGGGTGAGATACTACAAAAAATAGCATTCAAAGTTTTATTATTAGCATTGGCCACTGCAAGGGTTGCCTTACCCCAAGTAGATTTGGCAGCCTTCAGCCTAGTCCATCCATTCTCAACCGCATCCCACACGTTCTCATAAATAGAGCATAAGAATACACGCATACACACTTTCCAAAAGGTGTAATTGCTCCCATCAAAAAAGGGAGGTGCATTTAGGAATTGAGACCTATCCATTGTAGGGTCAAAGATCACACTGAGGATGTAGAAATTTGACAAATTGTACCCGTTTTGATGCCAATTGAAAGTTCACTTGGTGTATAAAACACTAGTGAATGTTTAAACCCCCAATTTCAAAATAACCAACACAAGCTTATACTCAAACAATATACGTGCGGAATGATAAGTACAAGCAATACCTAAATAAACAAACAACTCTAAACCATAATTAATCACAACACAGCAGCAATTAAAGGTAAAGAGAAAGGGTTAGAGAGATGCAAACACAAAGATAACACCGGCATGTGTTATCGAAGAGAAAATTGAAGAACCCGGCGAAAAACCTCTCTCCAAGCAGTAAAATGATCCATTAAAAAATAAAGTTAGGATACACAAATACTAATAGATCCTCCAACCCTAATCTACCCAATGCACGTAAGCCTTCCAAGTTTCTTGCTCCAAAAGGTTAAGTCTAACCGTGTCCTCTTTAGCTTTCCGGATCTTGCAATAAGCCCATTGCATCAACCAAATGAATTGGTCATGTCTAAACTGCTTCCCAAGCACTAAAAACCTCTTCACAGGTATGAGTATGGTGAGATAAGGATTTGGCTAAAGAACCTCTCAAAGGTATGTCAATGGAGAAGGTGAAATTAGAAGAATTTGAGAATCAAATGTATAAGATTGTGGATGAGTCACTCTTGCTGTTCTCAAGGGTTTCTCTCTCAAAATTCCCTCCAAAAGCTCTGTACATTTCGTTGGTATATAAAGGTATTAATAGTAAGGTACGTGAGGAATGTGAAAAAACATTTTTCTGCAAAACAAGATGTTCTAGCGACTCACTCGCTACTGGGATAAGTCGTGAGTTTAAGTCGCGAGATAACTATCAGGCCAGACTGTCTTTTTTTGTCCTGTAATGCTCCAGCTATCGTGACCCTTTAGCTTCCTGCACGTTTCACACGTGTGGCATTTTGGCAAGTCGCCAGTCGCGAGTCACTCGCAAAAACCTCTCTAAATGCTCACACATTTGAATTCTTCACATTCTCTCACACACAACCCTTACATGATTTTCACATAAATACAAGGTATCTAATTGCTGAAATATAAGCAAATTTGGCACAAAATAAAGCCAACACATGGTTGAATAAATTCAACCTTATAATCAAATTATTAAAAAAAAAAAAGTAATACTTTTAGTATAAGTAAAATAAGAATCTCTTAATCATTAGAAAATTAAAAGAAAATTGAGAAATAAAGGACTAGAAGCAATAAAACTCAAGTAGGATGCATTTTATAGTTAGTACTAAAGTCAGAACTGTAAACCATTAACAAAGGTCCACTCGTTCTTTAATATTGTCTACTTCACCAACTAATAAGAACTAATTTTTTTTTAAGAAATTATTAGGCCCTCAACCTCACTTGTCAAATCAACACGACCTTATTTCTATATATTGCTTCAAATTTGCTCCGACAATTAATCATAATCCTCAATTAAATCCATGTTTATACTACAACAAATCTGACTTTTTTCAAGGGTCAAAACCCTTTAAAAAGTATTAAAAAACCTTTAAAAAAAGTTATTTTAAGAGTCCAATTGCCCCTTGATAACCTTCGAAACATATACCGTCGAAAAAGAAATTTTGAAGGCCTTCATGACCCTCAAAACAAATGCTCTAATCTTGTTTTGTGGGTCAAGAGACCCTTAAATAACCTTTTACTAAGTTTAAAATATTTATATTTACAACCCTTGATAAAGAATGTTATTTAAGGGGTCTCTTGACCCTCAAAATAAGATTTTATTTTATTTAAAAAAAAAAAAAACCATAATCAAGCACTATATATATATATATATACACACACACACACACACACACACACAAATTCACAATTGTTGAGATGATATGCTATGATATTGATGTATAGCAAAAGTAGTATATTGCTACAATTACACTTCCTTTGATCTCTAAACTCAAACCTACAAATTAACAGATTAAGGGCCATATACAAACTGCCGATATGTCAATTATTGTTTAAGAGAAAAAATATAAAACAAAACCAAAAGAAAAGAATTTTTTATTGTTAAGTTATGTTTCTATACATCTCAAATATGTTAGAAAAGGGCTCTATAGAAATATCTACATGAGCCATCACTATATTTAAACTCCTCATCTGCATATTGCAATGCAATGTAGCAAAAGTTGAAGCGTCATACTAGTTTCATTGGTAAACATCCAACTGACATTCGAACCTGCGCTTGTTACGCAATCCTTCTACTGAAAATGTATTAATATAAAGATTTTTTCAATTCAGGACAACAGGGTATATAACACACCATTCTAATAACATATAACACGCCAACACACATTTGTTAAGAGTCTCACCACCGCATTCGAATACCATAAGAACTAAATAGTAAACAACAACAACAAAAACAATCTCAAACAAAACTTTAGATTGGTTAAGTTGTGTTAACCTGCCCAGAATGAAAGAAATAATTCTCCCCGACCAATATATAACACACCATTCTAATAACATATAACACGCCAACACACATTTGTTAAGAGTCTCACCACCGCATTCGAATACCATAAGAACTAAATAGTAAACAACAACAACAAAAACAATCTCAAACAAAACTTTAGATTGGTTAAGTTGTGTTAACCTGCCCAGAATGAAAGAAATAATTCTCCCCGACCAATTTTGTTGGTGTTGACTGATAGAAGTTGTTGCAGGTCCAAGCAAGCTGCAAAAGAAGAAATAATAGAATCTAGTCAACTGCCAAAAGAGTGATACCTGTACAAGGCATGACATAGTGGATAGAATGGGATCAATGGTGCAAGGAAATACTAACAATCCCACCCCCCCCCCCCCCCCCAAAAAAAAAGGATAAGAAATTAAAAATACTATATTGTATCTCATCTTGATCTCTTGCCCCTTTATCAAAGCACATGAGCGCTCTAGATTCATGGAATCTCCAAACAAGTATTAGATTAAAAGTAACACACTGTCTAACCCACACCAAGTTGAGGATAGAATAACGAAGAGGAACAAGGATGAGAAATTAAAGAACCATGTTGGTCCAGTGAAGATGCCATACACTTTGCTCTGTCCTACCAGTGAAGAAGGACTTACTTTCAAGGGAATTCCCAACAGCGTCTCAATCTAAAGCTTTTAGCTTTCCTATGTAGAGTGTTATGTTGTAGTAGCAATAATTTCCAATATAGTAGTATTATCATTATTCTTTACTTGTATTAGTCTACCAGAGAACATATGTAAGTATAAATCCACAATTTCTTCCACTAGCTATATGTAGAAATTTACAAATAAAGCCAATTACTAGAAACCATGTTTTAAAGCACCATTTTGCATCAAAATGTAGATAAAGTTGGAGAAGCAGAACCTGATTGCATGAACTACACATTAATTCATTATAGTCATTCGATATGTCTTACAACAAGCTCTACCAAAAAATCCGTCAGCAGCTTAAAAGTTTCATACTTGAATGTTTTTAAATCTCTCCTAAACAAACTTATGGGGGTTCCAAGCACAAGGTGGACACTTTGGGACATCTCCAATTTTGTCTTTAAAAGGCAACTAGTGATCTTGAGGATCTCAGTTGTCAAACAAATGTGAAATAGTGGTGAGCTACTAACTTTGTTTACCCTTAGTACGTTCACCACTGAGGTCTGTATCAGCAGTCACACCCACAAGACCAATCTATAGTACAGATAAAAAAGGGAGGACATAACACTTACCCACAAACTTGAGCCTTATGGTTATGGCAAACTGAAATGCTATACATGAAATCTACCACAATTTTGCAAGCCAGGGAGTATATAATAAAAGAATGGGAAAAAGTTCCCAAATTATCACATCTAGAGAAGACTTTATCTGTGGGACTCTCTCTCTCTCTCTCAAACCAAGTTCCTCTCAAGCATTTCATCAAACAGATTCGATACAAGCTAAACTGAAACACAACAAGCATGATCAAGCCAAAAATAAGTGTCAGGAACAAAACCAATTGTCCTACAAAAGTTGCAGCCTGTGAGAGAGAGCAAAAGATTCAGCGGGCTTATATTGGTCTATTTCATTGGGTGAGCAGAAATGCAGTATACCAACCATCACTTTGAAAGACAAATAAACCCAATTCACGCTGTGGATGAACCCAACCAAAACAAATAAACCCCCCTAGTTTCATCCCCTTACCACTAACCTCCACTATCAGTAATCTCCCTCTCAATTTCCACAACCCAAAGCTGGGACCCATGAACCTAACATTCCCATAATCCCATGGCAATGTAAAAGTTCTGATGATTCACTAGATCAAAAATGACTACTGGAATGTTATAAGGGTACCACACAATGATGTGTTCCTAATGATGGTAAGGTGTAGAATAAGATATATTAAATTCACAGGGTATGTGTGAAAAGCCCACTTATAGAACAAACTTAAAACAATTAATTTTTTCTGTATAAGACTATAAGCAAATGAATGATCAAATTTCAATGAAAACAGTACCTGGTTATATCATAGACAAGCAATGCACCAGCAGCCCCTCTGTAATAGGACCTCGTAATAGATCTGAAGGATTCTTGACCAGCCTGGAATATTTCCAAGGAAACTTTAGCATCTACAGCTTTAGTCAGTTAAGGTACAAAATAGAATTCCTCCACAAGCTCACAGAAATTTAAGGAAATACACTTGATAAATAAGCAACCCATTTCATAATAATCATCAAGCCAAATTCTGATAACGAACTAATATTATGCTGAAAATGCTCAGATTGATTTTTGCATTAAATTCGCATTTGTGATACCCATGGAACGAAAGAAAGAAAGGTGAAGATGCCAATAGTTATAATGTGCTTGTGTTCAAAATAGAATTCAGTGTAAATTGCAAAACAGAAAGGAAAGAAAGAGAGAGAAATTACAGTATCCCAGCAAACCTATAACCAAAAGCTCCAAAACCCAGTCTACATCATTTAAGCCAAGACCTCCAGGTTTCCTTTTCATGCCATATGAACTTGACTTCATTTTTTTTTTCCCTCTTTTTCTTCCCAGTCACCAAAAATATCCCCCGCAGCACATAACCAGCTCTGCCATACCCAACCAACCTCACCCTCAGTCAACCGACTGCAACAATCACACACACCACACATTAAACACAAAAACTGCACACACATATAGTGCAAATGATGAAACTTGTGGTCATAGACATGTCAACTGAAAAATACAAGAAGCTTACTAAATTTCTCTGATATACAGGCCTCTGATGTAACTAATATTGAATATAGCAATTCGGAGCAGATCCCTTGTCTGTTTCAAATTTCAATTAGCATAACACAACCATTAAATTTCTCAATCTTAAATCTCTAAGATCTAGCAAAAAATTAAATGAGAAATAATTTCCATTTGTTTGAACCAAATTTTAAATGGAGTACTCGAAACAGAGTATGAAGTAACGAAAAACAATTCTATGCATTTTCTAAAAGAAAATTGAATTTGATCACATAAACCAGGAAAATATGCTCAGATGTAAATTTTTACTAAAGAAATTCAAATGCGATTGCCCATAATTGAAGTTGAAAGACAGAAAAATTGGAATATGTTCAAGCCTCTTAGATCCAACCCATACTTCAGATTCCAAAGGACATGTAATCCAAACCCCAGCCCCCAAAATTATACCAAAGGACATGTAATCCAAATCCTAACCCCCAAATTATACCAATGGTGAGGAAGAGAAATATCTACCGATGGAGAGAGAGAGAAAACGAGAGAGAATACCAAAAATTGTTTGGATAGTTTTGCTATGTATTTTCCATAATTTCTCGGGAAAAAAATAGAGAAAGACAGACCTGTAATCGGAAAATGGGGTGGCGAAGAGTGCTCAGTCTATCAGCAGTTTGCTTGTCGACAGAGATGAGATAGCAGACCACCGCAAATCAACCCATCGGAGATGCGCTGAGCTCCGATCTTTGAGTTTTCTGAGATGAGCTCAGATCGATTTTGAGAGTTTTCTAAGATGAGCTCCAATTTTAAGAGAATTTTCTGATTGTGGAGCATGAACAAAAATTAGCTTTCCCTTGTGTTTTTTAATTTTGGACTTTATTTCAAGGGTTGGAAATTTGGAGATATCTTCTATCAAAGGTTGTGATAGGATAAGTTGAAAAATGTTTAAATTTGGAGCTAAAATTAGCGCTGGAGTGTAAAAACTAGGTTTATTTCGTGGATTTTAATGACCCTCATAATAAAGCTAATCCAGCTTACCCGCACGCCCCAATTTTTAGTGATGGTTTCCGCACTTTTCAGTCCAACTTGGAGAAAAGTGGGTTGAAACAAGTCAAATTTGTTGTAGTTAGTATACGATTAGAAGTGTAAACAGCGATCAAACTAAAACCTCTTATTCTAAATCTAAAAAATATATATAACAGAAAAAAGCCATAGTGGCTAATGCATCCCAGCTCAATTGGAAATACTAAATCGATCATCTCCAGATTTGAGTATAATTGGATTTTATTGAATTTTTTTTTCTTAAAGATATAGTAGAATTTAAACTTAGGGAGCACACTTCATGATGATTGCTCTTATCATCAATCTAAGATGTTAATTGATTTTTTGGTGTAGGTGAGATTTGAACCTTATATCTTATTCGACGACAAAAAATTTTACTAGTTGAAACAAATCTTGAATTTAATACGGTACATCAATTAGTTTGTTATGTCACACGTTGTCCTTTTCCTAATTTCACCATTATCATTAATTCAAAAAAGTAGCAACTCTATCGCTAGAAAATCTAAATTAGTACAAAGACATCAAAACAAAATAAACTATTGCTTTTCAACAACAGCGTCATGTGCTGGTGGATTTTGACGTTTGCTTGAAGCACCAAATTCATCTTTGTTTGGGTGATTCATCAAAGCTGACTTGACTTGTGCAATTGCTTTGGGTCTAAGAGCATTCACATCAGTATGTGTATTTTATACATCTAATTTTACACTAAAACCTATTTTTTCTATTTTACACATTCACTTTTACAAAACACCCACATCAATTCATTTATTTTACAAGATTTTATAATAAAATATTAATTCTTCCCAATTTTTTTTATTATTTCTCTCTACTTCCTATACATACGCGTTCTCTCTCTCTATCTCACTCTCTCTACCCATTTTTCTGATCTGTTGCTATCTCTCTCTACTCATCTCTCTCTTTATCTACATCTCTCCACAGCTTCACTTCTCAAACAACAAGACCCAATCTCCAAACAAAACCGGTCAGATCTCCACAGCTTCACTCCTCAAACAACAAGACCCAAACAAGCACCGATCAGCTTCACTCCTCAAGCACCGATCGGTCATCTCTCTCTTTATCTCCATCTCTATACCGGTCAGATCTCCATAGACAGCTTCACTTCTCAAACAAGACCCAATCTCCAAAAAAAACCCAATCTCCAAACAAAACCCAACTCTATACCCGATCAGATCTCCAGCAAGCACCAGTCCGATCTCCGAGCACCGATCTCCAGCAAGACCCACTCCCTCTCGGTCAAGCACCGATCAAGCAACTGTAGTGTGGGTTTGTCTGTGTTATTTGTGTGTGGCTGTGTTTGTGTTTGTGTGCATCTGAGGAGAAGTAGATGAGGAGTTGAGGTAGTTGTGCATGGAGAGAAGAGAGAGAAAAATTGGTGCGAATTCATATTAATAAAATAATAAATACATGAGCTACAGTACCGTGTATATATACACGGTTACTATAGCTCATGGATAAATATAGATGATTATACCAGACTTTGGAAGCACTGATGTGGAGCAATTTTGAGACAAAATGTGTAAAAATGGTAGTTTTTTCTATTATACATGAGTTTCCATCCACTGATGTGAATGCTCTAATTGTGGAAACCTATAATAGAAGAAAGGCTTCCACTTTTGTATGAGTTTTGAGGGTTCTTTAGGAAATGGGGAATTTGGATATATAGGTTGTACATGTCAATGGAGGAAGGTTTCAAAACCCATTCAAGAGATTCTTCTCACTCCCTGAACCCAACTATAAGGATAGGCACGTGACAACCGTCGCACACTTGTAAAGTAAACACCCTACAAATGTGCAAGGTCTTCTTAGCAACTAAATTTATCATCAAAAATTAAATCAAATAAATCTAACATACCTCAACAATTTCTTTATGAATAGATCTCCGATAATTTAATAGGAACAAAATCCAAACCTCATGTACATAATGCCAATTGGCCAATAAATATAAAACTATTAAAAGACCATCTAATCCCAAAATCACTAAGCTTCTTTTCCTGCTCACAACACAATATCAAAACTCCAAAAACTTACTATTCTTCACCATCTAAAACTGGAGGGGAAAAAGGGAGTGAGTTGACAACTCAATAAGTAACCAAAGTCCTAATAAGTTCTATCAAGCAATAGATATGTAAAGTAATAAGATGTAACATGAGTCTTCAAAAGTTGTAATATACTATGAGTTTTCATAAAATAATTAAAGAAGTTTCATAGTCTTAAAATAATAAGTTGCAAATAGATCACATATTTTAATCTTACAAATATATCATAGATGGTTTAGAAAATAGTCAGTTTTTCATAAATCAAAAGCTATAATTTACAATAGGTTCCAAAAATACATAAGCAGTTTTAATGACTCAAAATAGTTCAAATGCTCAAACATTTCCAAAATCACATATATAGTTTTAAGGACTCAAAATAATTTAAATATTCAAACGTAATTCATATTTTTAGCAATCTTATGACTATGGTCAAGCTATATCCCCGTGACTGGGCATCAGAGTACCAATGAATAACCCAAAAATCACATATGTAGTTATAAGGACTCAAAATAATTCAAATATTCAAACGTAATTCATATTTTTAGCAATCTTGTGACTATGGTCAAGTTATATCCCCGTGACTGGGCATCAGAGTACCAATGAATAACCTCCATTAGCTGGGTATCAGAGTACCAATGAATAACCCCCATTAGTTTGGGTATTAGAGTACCAATAAATAACCCTTATTGGTTTGGATATCGGAATCAATTCATAGTCAAATTGTCCATAATCATATATATGAAATCATAGTTTTTGACAAAAATATATCTTATTCAAATACACACACACACACATATATATATATATGTATATATATATATATATATAATCATATGTTCAATATTCAAATCTATTTGTGATATTTCTTGTAGGGACCTGGTTCGAGCACTGTTCCTTGCGAACGAGCGGACTCAAGCCCAGCTAGCCCAGTACAATAAATTTGTAGAGAGCAGGTCAAAAAATTAAGCTCTAGTGAAGGTTGTACAATTAAGCATGATAATACATAAATCGAATGGCAAGAATGCAAGCTAAAAACATAAAACTGGGCTCCTCGGCCAATTTCTTTAATAGTGTATTTCTTATGTCTTCTTTGGTACTGGATTACAAAGATTACACAAGTGTTATGATCTTTTTCCTCTCCTAAAACTACCCTCCTCTTTTCTGGAAGACTTGTTACATTTTATACCCCCTTCTAGTTGATCTTGGCCCTCCATTTGTCGATCATGCATGTCATCACTTAAGTGCCCGTCCCATCAGCCACCTTCCCATCCTTTCTGTGGGTGGTAGCAGCTGAGGCAGCACTGTTCAGGGGTCATTTCTCCATTAATGCGGCCAGAACATTAGTTGTGGGCATTTAATGTGGAGGTGACAGTTCTTCTTGGGATTGCTCCTCCACCATGCTTCCATGGCCAACCCGTTGTACTTGTCTCTGTTTTGGATTGCTCTTGAAGGTTACCTCTGAAAGTGCTTTGCTCTTCCTTTCAATGGTCCGTACGGGCCGAAGACATGATTGTCGTCAGCGGTATTTCTAGCGAATGGGGCTTCCTTGATACGTCCTCGGACATCTCTCTATCCTCGGCATGGGCCTTGGGCTTGGTATAGAGTGGGCCGGGGTTGCCAAATTCTCTGGCCCCACAATAGCCCCTCAAAATCCTGCTGTCAAGCTCCTCGGCCGAAGATGAGGATTTTGATGTTCTCGGGCCTCTACCGCGGCTTGTCAAGTCTTGTCCTCCTTGAGTATCAATGCCCTTTTACCTGTCTAAGGCACATTTCTAATGCCTTGGTATGCTGAGTGCGCTCGCATTAAATTCGGGTGGCTCTGTGCTCCCCACGTTCAACGGTGTGATGATAACCTAACGGTGGTGACCCTCTTGATTATACGGGCGGGAAAACTTGCATGGTTACTGTTTTTTATTGGGGGTATAAATACCCATTTAAATTGATTCGCCTTTTTACTTTCGCATTCAAGGGACCTTGCGCACTTACTTCAAATTTGGTCACATTTCCAACTGAACTTATGACTTCCTTCAGCATAAAAATCCTGCCCGAGGAGTTTTTCCTCATTTCTGTAAGTCTTCTTCTCTCTCTCCAAATTGCGTTATCCCCTCTTCTAGACTTCTTTCTTCGTGTCTCTTAATTGCCTCTAGGGATGGGTAGGTTCAAGAAATTGGTTAAGTCTGAAGAGGCGATGGAGAAATTCATCGCTGATTATAGGATACCCAGTACTGTAGGTCTAAGGTACTGTGAAGAGGGGGAGTGGAGACTTAGGAGAGAGGAGGGAGAGGTGGTGATTCCCATAATCACCTTCTTAGAGGGTGGTATGCGGATCCCTATAGGTCAGGTGATGACGAATTACCTTAGGCATTTCCGGCTGGCCCCCACCTAATGCGGCGTCAATATATTTAGGATTTTGGGCTGTGTGGATGCTCTAAATGAGAAGATGAGGCTGAGGCTAACCCATCACGACGTAAACTGGTGCTACAACCTCTAGCTTCTAAAGGGTAAGTCTTACTACATGAAGTCGAGGGAGGATAGGATACAGCTTATCCAGTGCCTCCCCTCGTCTAGCAAGGGGCTGGATAAAGACTTCCTCATCGTATCCGAGGAGTGGCATGATGGCCTTCATTGTCTAACAGTGAAGGGTACACCAGGTGGGGCACTCAGAGTATAAGAGGGTCTACTCTCTTGAGTTTTTTCTGTTCGCATTTCTTGGTTGCTAATAGTAGTATGTTTTCTTTTTTGCAGATCCATACGCTTTTGAGCGTCATTTTGGTCTAGTCAACAAGGAGGACTTGGAAACCGTGTTAAGGGCGGAGATCTTTGTGAACGAGGCCGACAACTAAGTGAGGGCCGCTTACAAGATCCTGGGGTAAGAACCTACTCAGAAATCGTTTGCGGCACCAAAGTGCGTGATCAGGGTAAAGGATCCTCGACTCCGAAGATTACCGTGATCGCGGATGATTTCTTGATCCCAGAGGGGCCCCCTACTCCAAAAGGTACTCTGTTTGCAGGCTCCTCTACCTCCCGTCGAGCTGCGTAGGCTGAGGAGGAAGGTGAACAAATAGAGGAAAAAGGTTCCAGTTCGGGTCCTGCCGAGGACGACTTCAGCGTGTTCGAACAAGCTCGTCTGTTCGAGGATCCCTCTGGTGACTTGGGTGACCAGAGCCTGACCAAAGCAAACTTCCTGTCAGCAGGGGATTCTTCTCGGGTCGAAATGGGCTTCAAAAGGAAAACCCAGTCCAGCTTGCTCGATCTGCTTGAAGGCCAGTTGGGGAAGTATCAATCTAAGGCTCTTCCTCCTCCACCCAAGCTTCAGCCTGCCCAGACTAGGTCAGCTTCCACCCAGTCCAGGCTTTCTCTTCTTCCATCTCGGTCGAGTCCATCATCCAGGCCCAAGCCCTCTGACCCTAAGCAGAGGAAGGACAAGGTAAAAGGCTAATGGGAGGGGAGAAGCCCCATTCCTCTCAGGAGGAGGGCGATACTCAGCGACCCCCCAAGCAATTAAAGATAGGGTCTCACGGTCAGGACAAACAAGTCGCCGCCTGCCCCGAGGCTAATGCTTGGCTCCCAGACCCAATGCTCCATGGGGGCCTTTGATGGACGATGCCTCTCTCAGGTACTTCCAAAGGGGCGAAGGCACACTTGTAACCGATGCGCTGAAGAGGTCCCTGTTACTCCCTGCAGACATGGCTGAGTTGGAGGCTTTGAAGAGTAAGGAGGTCTTCCTCAGCCTCAAGCGATACTTAGGAATGGTAAGACTCTCGACACGTATGATTCTTCTGACTTCGATTTTCTTTTCTTTTTGTTTCCTTCTTACTTGTGCATTTGCTTCAATTGGCAGGCTGTTCAGGTTACTTTTAGATTGGAGGAGGCCTCTATTAAACAGGACAAAGCCACTGATGCAGAGCATGACAAGCGTATAGCGGCTAGTCAGACCCTTAAGGCCACCGAGACTGATCTCGCGAAGGCCTGGAAGGAGCTAAAGGAAGTAACCAGGGCTCGAGACAGCACCGAATCAGGTCTGGCCAGTACCCAAAAGCAGGCCCAAGACTAGATGAGACGTCTGACTAGGGTGGAGAAGCAGCTGAAGCTCGCAAACAAGCTGATCGTTGATCTGAAAAAGTAAGCGGCCGATGCTGAGGGGGCCAAGAAGGTGGCTGAGTGGGCCAAAGCAGAGGGTCTTAGGGCTAAGACTGAGGCGGATTTTGGCAAAGAGGAGGCCCAGGCTTCCAAGGAAGAAGCTGAGGCGGCAGCCTAAGAAGCCGAGGCGGCAGCCTATGAAGCCGGGGTAACCGAGACGGAGGCTGCTCTCAGAGCCCAAGTCCCTGGGGTATGCAGGCTCTACTGCTCCCAGGTTTGGAGTGAGGCTCTCAAACAAGCTGGGGTTGAGGCCTCGTCCGACCTATAGAAGGAGGAGAGTGTATATTATCCCCTTGCCATTCGCGAGGTTGTTCCTTCCATCTTTGAGGCCGAGGTGACTACTGAAGAGATTGATGTTGCCCTAGGTGAAGGAGCCAGGGAGGCCGCGGCTATTATCGAGGTGGTTACTATAGCCTCTGACGATCCTATCGTGGGAACTGCTTCTCTCGGGGTGACTGAGACAACCGAAGGCCCAAATGAAGAAACACCCCAGGAGATAGCAAACCTTTCGGCCAGTGTCCAGGCCCCTCTTACCGAGGAGATAGCACCCTCCGCGGCGCCCTTGTAGGTTGATCCTCCAAGTCAGAGCTCAGAGGACCCTGAGGCCGCCACAAATTAGCCACTCGTAGGAGGGGAAGAAGATTAAGCTGAAGAAGTAGGTCCATTGGCGCCTTTGTTTTATCTCCCTTCTACTTTTTTGGAACAATGTAATGGCACTTTTGCCTTGTTTCTTTTTCCCTTTTTTTTTTTTAGATGTTGGAATATGATTCCAGTTGTGTACCTTTTATGAACTTAATGTAGCGTGCATTTTGTTTTCCCTTACTTGTTGAATGCTTATGGAATTTGTTGAAGTGGTTAGTTTTCCCAAAGGCTTGAGTCCGAGGACCACGTAAGGCCTTGGTTCTGTCTAACATTTACCATTTTGAAGTAACTAGTTTCCTCATAGGTTTGGGTCCGAGGACCATGCAAGTCCTTGGTTCTGTCTAGCACTTATAGGATTTATCGAAGTAGTTAGTTTCCCCATAGGCTTGAGTCTGAAAACCATGCAAGACCTTGGTTCTGTCTAACACTTAGTATTTTGAAGTAACTAGTTTCCCCATAAGCTTGAGTCCGAGGACCATGCAAGACTTTGGTTCTGTCTAGCACTTATCATTTTGAAGTAACTAGTTTCCCCATAGGCTTGAGTCCGAGGACCATGCAAGACCTTAGTTCTGTCTAGCACTTATCATTTTGAAGTAACTAGTTTCCCCATAGGCTTGAGTCCAAGGACCATACAAGACCTTGGTTCTGTCTAGTACTTATAGGATTTATCGAAGTAGTTAGTTTCCCCATAGGCTTGAGTCCAAGGACCATGCAAGGCCTTGGTTCTGTCTAACACTTAGTATTTTGAAGTAACTAGTTTCCCCATAAGCTTGAGTCTGAGGACCATGCAAAACCTTGGTTCTGTTTAGCACTTATCATTTTGAAGTAACTAGTTTTCCCATAGGCTTGAGTCCGAGGACCATGCAAGACATTAGTCCTGTCTAGCATTTATCATTTTGAAGTAACTAGTTTTCCTATAGGCTTGAGTCCGAAGACCATGCTAGACCTTGGTTCTGTTTAGTACTTGGATGGTTGTCGGGGTAAAGAGCATACAATCAGGACAGACTTAGAATTTGAATTGACAAAGATGTTTTTATTAATAATAATATCTTCACAAGTTATTTACATTTCATGGACAAGATACAAGTTTTTCATCTAAATCTTCTAAGTAGTATGCACCTATTCCCGCCACTAAAGTGATTCGGTATGGTCCCTCCTAGTTGGATCCTAGCTTCTCATAGGATAGGTTCTTGGCAGCGCCCACAACTTTCCTTAACACTTAGTCCCCTGGTGCTAGTGGTTTTAGCTTCACATTGGCATCATATCCCTGCTTGAGCTTTTGGTGGTAGTAGGCTAGCTGGATCATTGCCTTCTCCCTTCGTTCATCAATCAGATCTAGGCTCTCCCCCAGCAGCTTATTATTACCGTCCGGGAAAAAGGAGCTCGTCCTCAATGTTGGGAGGTTTGCTTCTAGGGGGATAACAACCTCGGCCCCATAGGTCATGGCAAAAGGTGTCTGTCCTGTTGACCGTCATGGTGTAGTAAGATAGGTCCATAGGACGTGCGGCAACTCCTCTACCCATCTTCCTTTGGCGTCATCTAGCCTCTTCTTGAACCCATTAACTATGACCTTGTTGACAACCTCGACCTGCCCATTTCCTTGAGGATAAGCCGAGGTTGATTACCGGTTCGTGATCCCCAGCTCACAACAGTATCTTCTGAAGGCTTTGCTATTAAATTGAAGCCCGTTATCTGAAATGAGGGTATGGGGGACCCCGAATCGCGTGACGATGTTCCTCTAGATGAACTTCTTAGCATCCACATCTTTAATGTTGGCTAAGGGCTCAGCTTCGACCCACTTGGTGAAATAATCTGTGCTGACCAACAGATACCTTTTGTTCCCCGGTGCCTTGGGGAAAGGTCCTACAATATCCAAGCCCCACTGGGCAAACGGCTATAGGCTGGATAAAGGATTTAGGATGCCTCCCGGCTGATGAATGTTGAGGGAAAACCTTTGGCATTGGTCACACTTCTTTACATACTCCAAGGCTTCATTCTGCATCTTCGGTCACCAATATCCCTAGGTGATGGCTCGATGCGACAGGGATCTTCCTCCTGTGTGACTCCCACAGATCCCTTCATGCAACTCCTCGAGTAGTAGTTCTGACGCCTCGGGGTGAATACACAGTAAGTAGGGTCCTGTGTAGGAGCGCCTATATAGTTTATAGTCCTCGAACAACCAGAACCGAGGAGCATTCCTTTGTATTTTATCAGCCTCTGATTTCTCCTCAGGTAGAATATCATTCTTGAGGAAACTCACTATAGGGTCCATCCAGCTGGGGCTCACCCTAGCCTGGTGGACATGGGTCGTGCCCTTTGCCCCCTCACTCGTCCTCTCTAGATGCTCAATAAGGATAACTCGAGGTAGATCTATTGTCGAGGATGTAGCAAGTGTGGCCAATGAATCTGCATGGGTATTTCCACTTTTGGAGACATGTGATAAGCTGAAAAGGTCAAAGTCTAATTGCAGGCATTTGACCTGGCTTAAGTACTTTTGCATCCTCGCGTCTCTGACTTCCAATTCTCTGTTTACTTGGCCCACTACCAACCTCGAATCTGAGAATATATCCACTGGTTTTCCGCCCATTTTTTCGTACCATGACCATACCTTGCAGTAAAGCTTCATACTCGGCTTCGTTATTTGTGGTAGGGAACTCGAGTTTTAGGGACTTCTCCACAACAGACTTCTTTGATGACATTAGGACTAGCCCCACTCCAGACCCCCTTTGATTTGCGGCTCCATCAACGTACACTTTCCAATGTTGGGGTCCTGGAACAAAGATAGCCCCGACCGATTTTCCATCCACGTCTCCCTTTTCGGCCACCGCTTTTACTAGTGGTTCAGCAAATTCGACCACCAAGTCAGCCAGGACCTGGCTCTTTATAGAGGTCCGAGACATGTACTTGATGTCAAAAGCCCCTAGAATCGTGTTCCACTTGGCGATCCTTCCAGTATAATCAGCAGACCGGAGTACAGATCTCAAAGGCAGTTGAGTTAGGACAACTACCGTGTGGGCCTGGAAATAATAGGGGAGCTTTCGTGTTGCATGGACTACAGCCAGTAGGGCTTTCTCCAAGGGCAAGTACTTGATCTCAGCTTCATGCAGTGATTTGCTCACGTAATAGACCGGCTTCTGAATGCCACTATCATCCCTTATCAACACCAGGCTCACTGCGTGAGGGGCCACGACAAGGTAGGCGTACAGGACCTCGGGGTTAGACATGATTGGTGGCCAGGATAGGTATTCCTTGAGCTACTGGAAGGCCACGGCACAATCCTCGGACCACTTGAATCCCTTCCACTTGTTGATTAGGAGGTAGAAAGGCCTGCACCTATCAGTCAACCTGGAAATGAACCGGTTCAGGGCCGCGATCATTCCAATGAGTTTTTGGATCTCCTTAGGATTTTACGGAGACTTTAAGTTATTGATAGCTTTAATTTGATATGATCAACCTCAATTCCCCTGTGGGTGATGATGTAGCCCAAAAACTTGCCTGACCCTACGTCGAACGAGCATTTTGAGGCATTCAGGCGCAACTTGTGCTTCCTTAGGATGTCAAAGATGCAGCCGAGGTCTCCTAGGTACTCGGATACCACTTTACTTTTTACCACCATATCGTCAACATAAATTTCAATGATCTTGCCCAGCTGCGACTCAAACATTCTCGCCATCATCCTTTGATAGGTGGACCTAGTGTTCTTCAGGCCAAAGGGCATCACCTTGTAGTGATAATTCCCAACGGGTGTCACGAAGGCTGTCTTCTCCTGATCATCTAGGGCTAGAGGTATTTGATGATAGCCTTGGAAGGCGTCTAGGAAACTCATCTGAGGATGTCCCGCGGTGGCATCCACCAGCTGGTCTATCCGAGGCATAGGGAATAGGTCCTTTAGGCATGCCTTGTTTAGGTCTGTGAAATCTACACAAACTCTCCACTTTTCACTTTTCTTCTTGACCACCACTGTGTTGGCTAACCACTCAGGGTAAAAGACTTCCTTGATGGCCCTTGCACGCTTAAGCTTCTTCACCTCTTCTCTAATTGCGTCGGCGTGCTCCCTTAACGGGCGCCGAGGTGGTTGTTTCTTAGGAATGATGGACGGGTTGACGTTGAGATGGTGACAGATAAAAGCCGGATCGATCCCCGGAGCATCACAGGAGTCCCATGCAAATACATTAATGTTCATCTTGAGGAACCCGATCAGTTCCTCCCTCTCTTAGGGAGGCAACCGAGCCCCAACCTGAAAGAACTTCTCTGAGCCCCATCGGAAGGAGTCGCCGAGTCGTTTGATTGCTATAAGCCCCCTTCAGTAGTGGCTGAGGGCCCCATATCGAGCCGATGTGACGTGGCAGCCACCCTGCATTGCCTTGATGTGGATTGGCAACCATGAATTTCGAGGACACGATCCCCTAACGGGAATTTCACCTTTTGGTGCAAGGAGGAGGCGACAACCCCTAAGGTGTAGAGTTAGGACCTGCCGACGATGGCTGTGTACGGGGAATAGGTGTCTACCACCATAAAGTCTACCTCCACTACTTCTGGGCCGGTCTGGACGGGCAGCCTAATCGTGCCCTTTGGGACAACTAGTTTCCCATCGAAGCTCATTAGGGGGGAGCTATAGGGTGTCAAGTCTTCTAGTTTTAACCCCAGCCCCTTGTAGAGGTCAGGGTACATAATTTCGGCCCCGCTGTCACCACCGACCATCACCCTTTTCACATTATAGTCCCTAATTCTGAGGGTGATCACCAGTGCATCATCGTAGGGCTGGATAGTTCCGACCTTGTCTTCCTCTGAAAAGCACAGGGTGGGGTGAAAATTCCTTCTAGCCCTCTTCGACTCCGATTGGGACTCCTCGGCACGTGTCTGGGCCACGGACAATACTCGCGATGGGTCAGTCTGGACGGGCAGCCTAATCATGCCCTTTGGGACAACCAATTTCCCATCGAAGCTCATTAGAAGGGAGCTATAGGGTGTCAAGTCTTCTAGTTTTAACCCTAGCCCCTTGTAGAGGTCAAGGTACATAATTTTGGCCCCGTTACCACCATCTACCATCACCCTTTTCACATCATAGTCCCCAATTCTAAGGGTGATCACCAGCGCATCATCGTGGGGCTAGGTAGTTCCGACCTTGTCTTCCTCTGAAAAGCACAAGGTGGGGTGAAAATTCCTTCTAGCCCTCTTCGGCTCCGATTGGGACTCCTTGGCACGCATCTGGGCAAGGACAATACTCGCGATGGGCATGCACCTGTCCTTCCTGGCGCAACCAAGATTACATTGATCATCCCCACGGGTGCCCTTAGGGCAACATCTCTTTGGGGCTCTTGATAGGCCTGGCCTTGGTGGCCACTGGAAGGGTGCAGGAGGTGCTTCAGCTTTCCTTCCCAGACTAGATGGTCCTGATAGTCCCAGAGGTTCCTGCAGTCCTCCGTGGCGTGTCCGTGGTCTTGATGGTACTGGCAATATAGGTTCTGATTGCGCTTCGCGGGGTCCCCAACCATCTTATTCGGCCATTTAAAGTATGGTTCATGCCTTATCTTTTCCAACACCCTGGGTATGGGCTCTCGGAATACAGTATTAACAGCCTGAGCGTTGGTCACCCCAAATTGTCCTGCCAAATCTCTCATCGGGCGATTGTTGTTGTACCGGTCCGACCTGAAATCCCTCCTCTCCTGAGGGATAACCTTTTCCTTTCCCTTACATTGTAACTGGTCTTCCTCTACCCACTTGTACTTATCGATCCGGTCCATCAGCTGGCATATACTAGTGGCGAGCTTTCCGGTCAGAGACTTCCTCAGGCCATGCCCCGTCGGGAGACCGTTTTTGAAGGTGCTGACGGCAACATCCTTATACTTGCCGTCCAGCTCGTTGTATACCTCCTAAAATCGGTCTGAGTGGGCTTTCAGAGATTCTCCATCATGCATGGTTAGAGACAGCAGCGCACTCAAGGGTCGAGGAGGTCTGTTGTTTGTGACGAATCGGGAGCCAAAGGCTTGGGTCAGCTGTCTGTATGAGTCTATGGAACTCGTCCTCAGGCTATTGAACCATCTCATCGCCACTGGTCCTAGGCTAGAGGGGAAGACCCTACACATCAGCGCCTTATTCTTGGAGTGGACAGCCATCCTTTGGTTATATTGGCTGACATGCTCCACAGGATCCGTCCTACTGTTATAAAAGGTGAAGGTTGGCTGCTGAAATCGCCAAGGAAGCACAACCTCTTCAATATGGCGGGTGAAAGGTGACTTAGAGAGTTGATCCAATGCCCTACTCATGTATCACTCCCCACACCCCTAGGGGACGGGCTTTTACGTTTGCGCCTCCAATAGCGCTCTTTTTCATGGGAGAAGGTCTGGCTTGGGGAATTCCTTGATCTTCGCCTATAGTCGTCGTCGCCCTTTTCGTCGAAGGGTGTGTCAGGACTAGGACGAGACTGTCTTCACTATGCATGACGCAGCTTTCTCTTCAAGTCGTCTATCTCTCGCTGCATGGCCATCTTATCATCTTGTCTCCTGGACACGTGGCTCTTGACCTCTTCTGACTGCACGGTCTGGTCGTCATTCTGCCTTTGTAGCGCGTGGCTATCTCCACAGGTGTGGCTTCCACTAGTCCTTGTAGTGTGCACACTTCCCTCCCGAAACCTTCCATTTTCTTTGTTTCGGCCGCGCTTGGGGTTGGGGAAGGTACCCTGCTGCTGGGACTTCGTCGGTATGGACTGGTGGGATCTTGCTTAGTGAGGGCCTGTTCCTACCATGCTTAATCGTTGCCCTTACTAACGCACAAGTTCTCCCCATAGACAGCGCCAATTGTAGGGACTTGGTTTGAGCACTGTTCCTTGCGAATGAGCGGACTCAAGCCCAGCTGGCCCAGTACAATAAATTTGTAGAGAGCGGGTTAAAGAACTAGGCTCTAGTGAAGGTTGTACAATTAAGCATGGTAATACATAAATCGAATGGCGAGAATGCAAGCTAAAAACATAAAACTGGGCTCCTCGGCCAGTTTCTTTGATAGTGTATTTCTTATGTCTTCTTTGGTACTAGATTACAAAGATTACACAAGTGCTATGATCTTTTCCCTCTCTTAAAACTGCCCTCCTTTTTCTGGAAGACTTGTTACATTTTATACCCCCTTCTAGTTGATCTTAACCCTCCATTTGTCGATCATGCATGTCATCACTTGAGTGCTCGTCCTATCAGCCACCTTCTCATCCTTTTTGTGGGTGGTAGCAGCTGAGGAGGCACTGTTCGGGGGTTACTTCTCCTTTAATGCGGCCAGAACATTAGTTATGGGCATTTAATGTAGAGGTGACAGTTTCTTCTAGGATTGCTCCTCCACTATGCTTCCATGGTCAACCCGTTGTACTTGTCTTTGTTTTGGATTGCTCTGAAAGGTTACCTCTGAAGGTGTTTTGCTCTTCCTTTCAATGGTCTGTACGGGCCGAGGACATGATTATCCTCGGCGGTATTTCTGGCGAATGGGGCTTCCTTGACACGTCCTCCGACATCTCTCTATCATCGGCATGGGCCTTGGACTTACCGTAAAGTGGGCTGGGGTTGCCAAATTCTCTGGCCCCACATTTCTATATTATTTACTTTAAATCAATATAGCTATAAACAATTAAATAAAATAAATCTTATATTCAATGCTCATATGTAATTGTGAAAATTCTTTATTCTTTACTTTGAATCAATATAGCTAAAAATAATTAAATAAAATACATCATATATTCAGTAATCAGATATATTTATGATAATTCTTTTCTTCAAATCAGTAATACAATAAAAATAAAATTGTAACAACTATAAACAATTTTCAGTAGTTAAATTATGCAAAATAAAACCAATTAGGATAAGATTACTTACATCCAAAAGCCATACCAAAAGAAATTATTCTCTAACACTTCTAAAATCCTTAAAAATCACCTAAAACAATTTTAAAATATTTTTACTCAATAATCAAATAATTTAAAAAAAATTTATAATAGTACCCGACCAGAAGATAGAGACTACTAAAAATATCCAAAATCTATTCATTTATCTCACACCAAAATTCTACCTACTCATAATATTTTTCTATATATATAAAAATATATATTCTGCCATCATTAATACCTTACAAGATAAGGCTATAGTTCCTTGTGTTATATCACACTAGGAAAGACAAGGACATGGGCCATCCAAGTACAGCACTTACATTACGGCTCTCTTCTTCTTCCTCTTCTTTTTTTTTTTTTTTTTTGTAGCCGACTCATCTCCAACAAAATTCACTGTTACGTGTCAGACCTCAAACACCTATACTCACTAGACCTCACCTATACTCACCAGACCTTTGTTTTTCTCCAAATCCATCAATTTGGCACAATTTCTGGACACAAATACTATGCAGAAACTTGACCCCTCACCTGCTTAAACCTGCAGCTTCAATATGCGCTTATCACTGCACTTAGAAAAATCTATAGGTAGGCTGTACAATTTACAAAAAAAATAAATCTAAACTTTTCTTTGTTTGTATCTTTTAAAACTTTTGAATATTTAAATAGTTTTACTATTGGTCAAAATATTCACATAAAAATTATTTTAATACTACATAAAGTCTAAATTTTACAAAAGAACAAAATTTCTTAAGCTTTTACTTCAAGAGTGTAGTAAATTCTTCTCTGCTTCAGTCCTTTAGGTAATCTCCTCTCTCAAAATGTCCCTTCCTATACGCTGATTTAATAAGGTTATATATAACTAGGGTTTCAACTTTATTTTCTAAAAACTCCTTTATAATTAGAAATTATAAAATTGACCCCACAAAAAAATTTACTTAAATATCCCTCATTTTAAATCTTTTTTTCTTTTCCGGGTATTACATATAGGTTGTAAATGTCAATGGAGGAAGGTTTCAAAACCCATTCAAGAGATTCTTCTCAAAATAACTGACTTTTTTCACGACGCTCAGCATGTTGAAAGGCAGTTCACCATTATTACTGCTTGGATAGGTCCATGCAATGCCGTTTGTAAACAAGAAAATTGCATCAATCGACTCTCCCTCCGAACAATGTAGCAGTTATTTGTTGTAGAACACTAGCTTAAAAGAGTCGTAGATTTTAAGCAAAAATATTTTTTCACGCTTAGCCAACCCATTTTCTTTTTATGATATTGAGCTTATCAAGAAAACTGTATATAATTTAGTAACTACTAGTCGCTAACCCGTAGTCGCTAACCCGTGCTATGCATGGGAACCTAACTATTTGTAAGGTAGAATGAAATAATTTTATAAAATCCTATATTTTATTCACATAAAGTAAATCCAGATTCAGGAATACTATTCTAATTTATAAATTTTTAATATTTATATAACATTAACTTTTATTTTAATGTTTGCATGGATTTTGTTATTTTCAATGATGAAATTTCAGTTATTAAAAATTCTAAAAGACCAAAAAATATTAAAAAATCAAATGATTCATGGCTTAGAAATTGTTGAAATAAAACAAAAAAAAAAAAAATATATATATATATATATATTACTAAACAATAGAGAAATATAAAAGAAAATTAGGTTACATTCAAAAAAATAATCCATAGCTATAACTATAAAAAGGAATCAAAAGATTTAGAGCCTACAAATTAGATAATATGTGTGTGTGTAACTACACAACTGAGAAATATAAGAGAAAGATGTGTTACCATCAAAAGAATATTAAAGAATTATAAAATTTACTTCCTATAAATTTTTGAAACAAAACAAAATGTATATGATTACATAATAGAGAAATATAAAAGAAAATTTGATTACCTTCAAAAGAATAATATATGGTATAGTCATTGAAATCTGCTAAATATGTTCAAATATTGTAAAAACTAACACAAATTCAGATATTAAAACTTCTAAAATGCCAAAAAAGATATATAAGTAAAAAATAAGTTATTGAAACAATTCAAAAAATATATGACTATTCAAAAGAGAAATATAAGAAAAAGAAAAAAAAGTACATAAACCCATAAAGTAATAAGTTATAAATTTTAACGGGTCTAAACTTTAAACGAAATTATATACAGTCGTAGACCAATTGTTTTGCTTAGCCCAAAAAATCATGTTATATTTCTATTTATATATATATATATATATTATATGATGTATAATAGTTTAATAATAATAATAATAATAATAATAATAATAATAATAATAATAAAATTATTATTATTATTATTATTATTATTATTATTATTATTATTATAATGTTATGTAGTATAATATATATATTATTTTAATAAGAATTAAAGAAGAACACCTAGCCACCACTTCAATTGATGAAAACATCAAATTTTAACCACATATGTGGTGCACGTTCTCTTGGAAATTGGAGCAATGCAGACTAGTTGTCAGCTTCATAAACGATTAATGAGTAAAGAAAAGGGAAAAAAGAATAGTAAATCAAACTTAACTTTAACATAGTGATTAGTGAGTTTGAAGTTGGAACGCAGAGAGAGGAAGAAACTGATAATAGAGTCACAAATGGGCAAAGCTGATTGCAGATGTGTGATATTATAATTTTTTGAGGATAAAAAGAAAAGTTACGTTACTTTGAAGATTGTTGCACATAGTCCCCTTCTTCAATTCGGTCCAAAGTAAGTCATAGAAGTTTTGTAAGGATGAAGGAGGAAAAATTAGAGAAGAGAGAGGATGGGGAGAAATAGTTTTTTTTTTTTTTTTTTTTTCCTGTGATTTTGTGTTGATTATAGAGTTGGGTTTTAAAAAAAAAAATTAGGGTTTTTCGTGGGTCTGAGAAAGGAGATCTCTGTTCTAAGGAAGGGGATCTTTGTTGGCTTGTGGGTATGGTGGGTTTTGATTGACAAATATGTGGGTATGGTGTCTTTAGATGCTTTGGCGTGGGTCTGAGGAAGAATATTTCTGTTGGTTTGCCATGGGTCTGAGTGTTGGGGGAGCCGGTAGAGGAGGAGCGTAAAGGAGGAGCATTGGATTAGGGGAGCTAGTCGAAGGAGAGAAGTCAGAGCATGCATTTTATAGAAAAAGAAGGCAGAGCGTTAGCATTTATCGGGATCGGGACCTTCGGGTTTTAGAAAAGTTTTATTTATTATTATTATTTTTTTAATATTGTGCTGATGTGAAAAATTGTAAGGGCTTCAAAAGTTTCGGGTTATATATATATATATATTACTATCAAATTTATTGAGTATGAACTAAGCTATAACCAAGTTAGCTGTAAAATACAAAATATGAATTAAAGTTGTAATAAAACCTAGAGAAATCCATGATTAATTTAATTTTAAGGTTGAGTTAAAAAAAATTATTTTTGTTTCTTATTCCATTTTTTGTTTGTTTGTTTGTTTGTTTGTTTTTTTTTTTTTTTTTTTTTGTTTGTGTGGAATGGAATTTTCAATCAATCACAAATTGTCATGCCATATCACCAAGTTCACGAGCTACATTCAAAATGGTCAATTACAAAATGTCGTGTGCTAAGTAGTAGATTTCACTATCATTGTTCAGAGGTAACAATTTAGATCATAAGATCAGGATTGTTATAAATCTCATTTAGTGTAAATTTATGCATTGATGTGTATGTTCAATTGCAATGAAGTGTAGATGAGAGGTAGCTGCGTGATGAGAGGAAAAAAATGAGGGTAAAATGAAAAATAAAAACAAGAGAATAAATTAAATAAAGGTTTGGTGTAAAATGAGACTTTTACACCCAGATCTAATAATGATGTGCTGTTGGGAAAAACTTGAACCAAGATCCACATAACCAAAATGGATAAGACCAGTTGCTAAACGAAAACGTTCTGTCCGGAGCTGGCAGAAAAGTGAGGTTTTACGCCACCAATGAGGAGCTGCCACGTCAGATTTTCAATGAAACCTCAGTACACTCTATCACATAGGATTGTAGCTCAAATAAAACCCAAAACACCGAACAAAACATGTTCAGAATCCCTTACCTGGAGAAAACAGCACCAGCAGCATCGCCTCCTCTCCTCTGACCAAAGGAGCTCCTCCCCGCTAATGGAGCCACCGCGGCGTCGTTCTGAGCCGGCGCCCATGCACCCAAATACTGAGGTTTGTTCTGATTAACCCTTTATTGTTTGATTAGTTATCTCCCCAATATTTAGGTATCGAAATTTTGATGGGTTTGGTTTTTGGGACGTTAATCACTTGCTTTGGTGTGGGTTTTGCTGTATTTTGGTACCTTGGTGCGTTTTGATTGGATTCCAAAGTGGTTAAGTTCAACCCTAAACAAATCTGATTTGTTTATTATGAGAATCTTGTTTTCTTGTTCTAGCTAATTTTGTTTGGGTTTCAAATCATGATTTTTTTTAGGATGAAACTTTTTGGGGTTTTTCTTTGTATTTTATCCCCGGTCTTGCGCTGCTGTGTTTGTTCTTTTGATAGGATTTATTTAGTTAGTATTTCAAGTTCTTACATGAATAAATTATATATTATGTGTGCATTAAGATCTTTGGTGATATTAACCATCAGAGTGACATACTTATTTTCTACATGCCCCTTAAAGCTTTTGGATTGTCAAGCTTCTATAGCTTCAGAAGAAAATGTCATTGTTATTCTTCTTTTTGGGGTTTTTCTTTGTATTTTATCCCTAGTCTTGCACTGCTGTGTTTGTTCTTTTGCGCGCTGTTGTGCATTTTCCATCACTTCCTGCATCAATTGTTAGGCTCACAGGGGCTGGTGATTGCTTGGTTGGTGGGATGCTTGCTTCCATTTGCGCAGGTTTAAATCTTATGCAGAGTGTGGCAGTTGGAATTGCGGCAGCCAAAGCTGTTGTTGAGGCAGAGACCAGTGTGCCTACTGCATTTAGTTTGGCCTCAATTGCAGGTATAATATGTTCACAAATTCCATTTACAACTATTTTGTCTAGATATATAAACTTTGCTTGATAAGCTCTGCTCATAAAGGGTTTTGGGCTTTCCTGGAATCAAATGAATCCATATCATATTCCATAGCATTTGGAGGCACCAATCCATTATCAAAATAGGAGTAGCAGTCATCACAAAATAATTAATGTTCGCTATCATTTCCATTTCTTGTACCAAATTCTCATTAATTTTGAAATTTATAGTTAATGGTCCTTCCAAATGCTATGAGAAACAAAATGAATGTATTATTATTTTTTTTTTTTTAGGGGGGGTGGATGGACTTTGCTATGTTCAATAGAGCAGAGCATTTGAACTCGTTCTAGGGGCTATCCAAATGCCATACTGATGAATTGGGCTTGAGAGAGATGTACTATTTTGAGCAGTAATGTGTACCTCTTTGTACTTTGTGAATTGACAAGGGTCTTGCCTAAAGGGTAAATTACAATGATAACCCCTGTGCTTTGTCACTAAAACAATGGCATCAGCATTGGCAGATCTATGTTAGGGCCAGGGGGCAAAATTCTAATAAAATCTTCTGTGTGTGTGTATTAAGTATGTATTTTTTTTTTCCTTGAAATTTTGGTGGACAAATACTTTTAACAGTTACCAAAAATTTATTATATCCAAATTGATGTATTTGCTTTGTTTAACTTTTTTTTCGATCAAATTTTCCAAAGTTTGCATACCATATCCTTAGTATCCTATATTATCCTATATTATCTTGAATTAACCATTGGTTGATTTCATATGTATGTCACTTTAATTAAGTAAAAGTGGTTCTGGCTTAGTCAATTTGAATTTGAGTTTTAATTCAATCTAAACTTGATGTTCGTAATTAGATGTAAGTCCATTTCTAGACCCACTTTTGTTTATTAACTTGTGTTATTTCTTTATGCTGATTTGCAATAGGAAAGACTAAAGTTGGAGAAGTTATTGGTGTTGCTGGAAAGGACTGATGATAGGACGCACAGAAAGCATTGTCATTGATTATGAACAATATACTTCTTCCCTTGTAACCAAATCTATTGGGATGGACCATGATAAATTTAGTGTGATGTAGTTTGTATTTTTCTTCTGTTTATTGTCAAATGCATGCTAATTATGTAATCACATGAAAGAATTGTATAACAATATAATCTATCATGGACAGATATTTCCTACCCTTTACCACATTGAAGTTATACATGGTTGTAATTAGAAGAATAGAGAATATTTTAATGTAAAATTAAATTGAAATTTTCAAAATCTCACCTGATCTAGATTTTAATTTTCTCTAGCAAAATTTAGTTTTGTTCAAGCGATTTAAGTTTCACTCTAGCAAAGGACAAGCAAACTTTCTGTAAAGACCTTGTTGAATTTTTTTTTTCTTTCTATTATTGAAGAATTTACTCGAGTAAGAAGGGTTGTTCACTCAAGAAACAATTGCAAAAAAATAAAAAACATGCTTACTAGAAAATTTTGTAGAACGACAAGAGAGCATTGGCAACATTTTAGAGCGTTTGTTTCAGCATAAGTGACCTTTCAAATGTGTATTTTCACTGGCAATGAAGGTATAAGTCACCTTTCAAATGTGCTTTTTATTTTTATTATTACAACTCTTCATTCCTAATAAATAAAAAACCATATTTAGGGGGGCTCAAATTTTTCTCTCCATATAATGAAATTCACAAAATTCCCCAATTTTGTTGTTTGTAGAATCTTGATTAGCTATATTTAGGAGATGGTTTGCTTACAAACCCATTAGAAAACTCATTTGAGTGGAGACAGTTACGAACATTCACATAAACCGAATACCATACAATAGACCCTTTACAAAGTTTAAATTCTATTACACACATTCAGAGAGGTGAGGGAAAAAATATAGCAAAAACTTTTAGAATATAAAGATCAAAATTTTCTTGTTCATAGTGTTGATTAGCAAAACATAATTTTTTTTTTTTTTTTTTTTTTTGCATTAGTCTCAATTAGTATTCAAATGAATAGTTTTAAAATTTTCAAACTGGTTTTCAAGTTTCTAATTGACAATACATTCATCTAAAATAAAACCTATCATGATTCAAAATACAAAAAGAGAACCATAAGATTACAAATACATCTGAAATAAAACTTGTCACAAATTTATTCATTTATTTTTATTTTTTAAGTTTCTAATTGACAATACATTCACCTGAAATAAAATTTGTCATGATTCATAATACAAAAAAAGAATCTACCTATCAAAAAAAAAAAAAAATACAAAAAGAGAATCATAAGATTATAAATACATATGAAATAAAACTTGTCACAATTTTTTTTTTTTTAAATTTCTAATTGTCAATACATTCACCTGAAATAAAACCTATCATGATTCAGAATACAAAAAGAGAATCATAAGATTACAAATACATTTGCAATAAAACCTGACACAATTTGCAATAAAAGTTCCTAATTGACAATACATTCACTTGAAATAAAACATATCATGATTCAGAATACAAAAAGAGAATCATATGACTAAAGATACATCTTAAAATAAAACTTGTCTCAATTCAAACTACAAGAAGATGATTCTATCCACTAGAATTAAAATATTGTATAGCAAAAAATATTTGCTTCCCAATGCATTTTCCAGGTAGTTTTTGTGCCAAATTACAATGTATTTGTAGCAAAAATACTTATTCCTGGAAGTGAGCTGTCACAGCATATCAGCACTGCAGGCATGGAGGCAAGCGGCACAAGCAACATGAAATTTGCACTCAATGGTTGCCTCATTATAGGTACACTGGATGGGGCTAATGTAGAAATCAAGGAGGAAATTGGGGAGGAGAACTTTTTCCTCTTTGGTACAACAGCAGATGAAGTCCCTAGGCTGCGCAAGGGAAGAGAGAATGGAAAGGTACAAAGTTCGCAATTTCTTTAAATTTGGTTAAAAAAAGGGTTTTATCTTAAAAAGGGCAAGTCGTCACACATATTTTTATATCTTATCCTATTAGAGAAATAGCATTAGTTCTTCAGAGCTTAGAGTAGTTGAAAGACATGCCAAAGCCTAATTGCTATAGATTCAAGCAAAGCGTTACTATGGTTAAGTAAAGCCAAACTTATGATAGGCTGAGTTCCATAAATAGATAATTACAGCAGGAACTGCACATTATTTCATGACAGAATGGTTTTTTCTTATAGTAATTTTCCTACAATTCTACTATTTATCTTCCTGTTTATATTTGAATATTTTGGTTTTATAGTGAACTGTGATAATTTTTTTATCTAAATTGGCCCTTATTATGAATCACACAGTTCAAACTAGACCATTGGTTTGAGGAGGCTAAGGAGTTTATTAGGAGCGGAGCATTTGGAAGCTATGATTTCAACCCACTCCTTGACTCTCTAGAGGGGAACTCTGGTTATGGTCATGGTGATTATTTTCTTGTCGGTCAAGACTTTCCAAGCTACATGGATGCTCAGGCTAGCGTAGATGAAGCTTACAAGTAAGATATCAGCACCCCTAAATTTTAAAATCATTCTGCATGCTACTAGACTTACTAGACTATAACTTAGGCTTGTTAAAAAGTAAGCTTAAGCTTTAGTAGTTAGACAGCTCCACCAGGCACCAGACTATAACTTAGGCTTGTTATTTATACATTCACATTGTATGGGTGTTTATTTATATATTATTGTGAAATTGATCGAATTTGATATTTAGATTTTTACTCCATCACTCCACTTGCATGGGACCCAAAATCATAAATGTAATTCTAGATGATCTGGTGTATGAACAAGAAAGGCAAGCAAGTTTTGACCATCAGGATGCAGAATATCAGTAACATTGAGAGAATGCCTCTGAAACATCCCTTTTGGCATGAGCTTTTTGTGCCCATTTTCAGACCATCTTTTGGTTAAAATCTGACCCAATAACAGTGACCAAGTACTGACTAATTACAAGAAAATAATTCACACAAGGTTGATAGGAAAAAACACTGTCAAGTGAAATTTATAGGGAACGCAACCAAAAGAAAATCTTACAATTTCTTAAAAATTAGCATGAAAATCATTTCAAGAAGTATAAAATCCCAAGATCATATTTTATGTCTTATTTCATGAATTGCATATCAGCTTACTCTGAAAAGTTGTAAAAAAAAAAAAAAACCAGAATGTGTAAGCGTAACACTCTCTCCCAAAATCAGCAATATCTATAATTGTTTCTCATTTTGCAGCCCATAGAAAGCAGGATCAGGAACAACTTTGTTCTCTACCAAGGTTGCCAAAACACTATCAATCAAATCACCACTAGCCCTTACTGATTGAAAAATACAACTTTCATTTTTCTTTTTCTACCCCAAAATTCCCACTAGCAATCACATAGAAGAATAACAATGACATTTTCTTCTGAAGCTATAGAAGCTTGACAATCCAAAAGCTTTAAGGGACATGTAGAAAATAAGTATGTCACTCTGATGGTTAATATCACCAAAGATCTTAATGCACACATAATATATAATTTATTCATGTAAGAACTTGAAATACTAACTAAATAAATCCTATCAAAAGAACAAACACAGCAGCGCAAGACCGGGGATAAAATACAAAGAAAACCCCCAAAAAGTTTCATCCTAAAAAAAAACATGATTTGAAACCCAAACAAAATTAGCTGGAACAAGAAAACAAGATTCTCATAATAAACAAATCAGATTTGTTTAGGGTTGAACTTAACCACTTTGGAATCCAATCAAAACGCACCAAGGTACCAAAATACAGCAAAACCCACACCAAAGCAAGTGATTAACGTCCAAAAAACCAAACCCATCAAAAATTCGAAACCCAAATATTGGGAAGATAACTAATCAAACAATAAAGGGTTAATCGGAACAAACCGCAGTATTTGGGTGAGTGGGCGCCGGCTCCCGCGGCGGGGAGAGCTCCGTTGGTCAGAGGAGAGGAGGCATTGGTGCTGGTGCTGGTGCTGGTGCTGGCGCTGGTGCTATTTTCTCCAGGTAAGGGCTTGTGAATGCGTTACGTTTAGTGATTTTGGTTTTTTTTTGACCTACAATCCTGTGTGATAGAGTGTACTGAGGCTTCATTGAAAATCTGACGTGGCAGCTCTTCATTGGTGGCGTAAAACCTCACTTTTCTGCCAGCTCCGGACAGAACGTTTTCTCATTTTGAATCACTAGCAAATATTTGACACAAAATAAAGAGTAGCAAGCACAACACACCTAATCAACGGCTTTAGGAAAAACAAGAAGGGAACGTTGATATATGGTGGGTGTGTGGCATGGTGACTACATTGAATTTAAAGACATATATTGGATTTATATTACACATGTATTGATCCAGGAGGCCCAATTGTATTATAAAGTTAATGTACATTTTACAACATATTTGATCATATAGTAAAAATGTGGCCAATAAAAGCTTCTTTTGCGGACATAAACCGTCAGTCCGAATCAACACGTATTCTTTGTGTTCTTTGTTTTCTCACAGCTTTAACTTCCACATCTCTCTTTGCAATTTTCCTCAAAAATATGTTATATTTTGCTTTAATTTCAACTATATATATATATATATACACACGAAACCATTTTCATTCGACATGTGTTTTATATATTTTTTCCAGTGGATTTATATCTTTTATTAATGGGAATTTTGTGATGTAGTGAATACTAGCTTTGGTTGTTTGTTGTTCAAGATTTCCTTTTTCTCAATAAAATTAAACTTGCCCACCTTAACAACATCCTTGTCCCTCATAAGCAAAAGGAAAAAAACCCAAGAACAAAAATGATCGAGTAGTTAAAAAATAAGCCAAATCAACAAATTTTATAAACAAAAATTTTAAATTTAGTTTAGCCCTTAAAAAAAATGGAACAATCCAGTCAGATCAAGTTAATACGTTCAATCAAATTAAAAAAAAAAAAAAAAAATCCTAACTTTTATGTACCGAGGAGAGAAAAAGTTTCATCTTGTACCACTACAACAAATTTGAGTTTTTTTAACATATTTTTATCTACGGTCACTAAAAAATATTAATAAAAACCTTAATCTTCTACAGTTATACATAATTGTTGAAAAAAAAGTAAAGAAATTCAAATATTAATTTCCACAGTTGGTATAAGGGTTGAAACATGTGTTAAAAAAAACCTATGGTCAGCATAACTGTTGAAATAGGTGTTAAAAAAAATAAAGAAATAGAGAAAAGTTATATCAAAAGCAGGATAAATGTGGAAAAAAATAAATTAAATATTTTATCAACAGATATAAAATATTGAAAATAAAAACACGGAACTTATATAGATTGTACAGTGTTTTTTATGATTAATTTTTTTTTTAATCCTTCTCTCTCTATATATATCGATCTCTCTCTATCGCTCTCTCTCATAGCTCTTTGCGGTCATGGCTATTAATCAATTTCAAAACCTTTCTATTTTTCTATTTTTTTCTAGGCAACCAAACAGAGTTCTTGACTAGGTATATATATATATATATATATTTTTTTTTTTTTACTATTTTCGTTTTGATTTCCTCATCAAGATCATCGCCATCAAATTGATTTCACCAAGCTGGTACTACTACATTCAGATATTCACACATTTCCCTGTCCAAACCCTTCGATTAGGTATTTTTTCTATTTCTATTTCGTAGTTTTAAAAGCTTATTTCTGATCAGTTTGTTTTTGCTTGGACTCGAATTTTGTCCATACTCTGTTATTCGCTTTGAGTATTTTGAACTTTTGTGGTTTTTGTTCATGAAATTGAAATGCTATGTCAAAATTGAATTTGTGGTTTTGTGTATTGCATGCTTTCAATGTGATTGCAGGTGCATTTGCATTGGTTGCTGGGTTTGGTGTGGGTTTGGACAGTTAAGCATACAACTACGCCTCAAGCAAAGGCGTCGCCGCTTCTTGTGCTTCCGGTACCGCCGCAACTGAACTAGTCGTAATTTCCGATCAATTTCCGGTTGGACTTAGGGTTTTGGTTGTTGACGACGACGTCACTTGCCTCCGGATTCCCGAGCAGATGCTCCACCGGTGCTGGTATCAAGGTCGGTCTGTCCATCTGTAGTCGTTTTTTTACTTACTTTACCGATGGTCAATTAGGGTTTCTTTGATTCTTTGGTTGGTGTAATTCTGTAAATTTGACTTGTTTGATTGGTCAGAGATGTAATTAATGCGTTTGGATTGTAATTGTAGTTGAATTTGTTTGTCGTGAAGTTTATTTTGATTCTTGGATTAATTTTGTTTGGGGCTTTTATGCACTTTTCGTCGTTTTACTGCTTAAAGATTTGAATTTTGGTTGCTGTGTGTGTGTGTGTGTTAAATTCTTTTGATAAATAGGAATCACTGTTTTTTCTTCATGTTGAAGATTTGGGTGAAATGGGTTACTTCTGCACTGCTTAAGGCTTTTTATGGGTTTGTTTTTAGTTTGCACTTGGGAAGGGTTATAATTTGAAATAGTAGATAATGAAGTTTACTTGCTATCTATTATGTACTGCTAAGGAACATTTAAATTTCCCAGTCTAAACTAAACTTAAAAAATGGTTAATATTTAGAATTTTTTCTGATATATTCTTGAAGTATATATATCTTGATTTACTGTTAGGTTTCATGAATTTATTCCACTTTTTAACAGCAATCATTGATTGGTATTGGTAATGATTAAGAATTGCGTTCTCACCAGAAAATATTAGTTGGTGGACAAAAGAGATAAAACAACGGTAGATTAATTTATTGCATCTTCTTCTTATTTTCATCTGTATCTTTTCCCCCTTTTGGTTCTCTCTCTATTTCTTGGAAGACCTTTACTTCATAGTTTAAAGTTTCAGTAGTATTTGTAAAGTGCATAGATGTTTCCAGTTGTGTCCAATGAAATTTCATTTTGTTGGTTTGGTCAAAAAGACACATCCTTGCATCACATGGAGGTAACTTATTATATCCACCTAACTTTCTTCTTTTAAAATTATCCTAGAGGGTAATATTATATCTCACTTCTGGGCCCTTTAGCAATCATGTACAATTTTGTAAATTGAAAGATGAAGAGGTCATAGTATGATAGTGAATGGCAGCAACAAATAAGTGTTACTTGTGTGTTACTTCTCACAAGAAGGTTCTTAGTTACTAAAAACAGTTTTCAATCTAACGTATTATTGTTATGATTCCTGCTGATTGTTGTATTCTACATATTTGCAACTCAACAGATGGGTGATGGAGGGAGTGGTGCAATGCTACAAGGTGAAATTTCACAAAAGGGCAGTACGGTGGAAGATTTGGCTGTGCATTCTCAAAGGAACTTGCATTTACAGCAGATTGGTGATTGAAGTTGTCAGGGCATTTGATTTGTCCACTGGTCGTCCCTTTTTTACCTGTAAGTAATGTCTAACACGTTTTACTCGGAGGTTTTGTTGGAGGAGATAGAGTGTTGGGGAAGTTGTATATGCCCTTCTTTTTTTTTTTTTTTTTGTCTTTTTTCCCTCTCTCTCCTTTTCTTTTTCTCCACATGTAAACAGTATTTAGTTACCTGGAATACAGTTAAGGAAGCAGGCAGTCAAATTCTTGATGGACGCTCAAAGCTTGTGGTGGTAGAGGAGGATTAATTCTTAATAGCTATCGGAGATTCCCCCGCCCCCCCCAACCCCTAGGTTTTTCTTTATTGAGAACAATGGATTTAGGCGTAACTATGGTGTTTCACTTCTTGCTTTTGTTCTGAAACCTCGGTGTTCATGCAGGCTTATGCAGAGATTTTGGAGGAAGAATACATAAAGATTCCAGCATGGTTTTGTTTCAATTCTAAAAATGGTGTTAATGGTATCATCTTTATGGTGCTGTTCATTTTGTTGATTTTCTTATTTTTCTTTGGGTTTTATTTGTCTCTATTTTTTTTTTTTTTAGCTGAGCATGAGACTAACTTTTTTCTGTTCTTAAGAGCCATTTCACCTATTGACCTTTTTGCTCTTTCTTTTAATATAAAATCTTGCATAAAACAATGTAGTTCTTCTAGATTATACCGTTATTTATTTATTCATTTGATAAGTTAGATTATACCATTATTTCTTGGTTTATTGACTCTCTGTAGAGATGGAGGTTAACGTAATCATTTGAGTTGGCAAAAACATCATTTAATTATATGGGCAGTTAATTTGGACCTGTGAGGCCAACATTTAATGGATTACTACCATAACAAATCACATACTGGGATAGATTTATTGTCCTTGATAGATAGTATCACTGTCTGCTGACTTTTATTTTATTTTTTATTTTTTTGATCTGTAATGTAGTATACTTCCTGTATACTGCAGCTCTCATTCTTCATCTTTCAATGAATTACCTACTTTTTCTGATAAAAAAAAAAAAATCACTACTGGGTCCATATGTGCTCATTGGATTATGTGCCTTACAGTTCTCACAGGCGGCATTTTGAATTGAAAACACAAAGACATGGTGAACTCTTTTCATTGATGCATCATGTTGTTCTTGGAGATAATCCAGAAGTTAAACAAGGCTAGCCATCACCAGATATATTCCTTGCTGCTTCCAAGAGATTTGAGGTATAACCATCTCGTAGATGTTCCTTTCCGACTTTGATTGTTGATAGTATTGTCTGATGGAAACTTCTGTTTGCCCTGTACATTGTTTCTTCTCATTGTAATTCTTTTAATTTTGGCTTAAGAATGACAATGTGATGGCTCATGACAAATTTGTTGGTCAACAGGGTGGCCCTGTAGATTCACATAAATTTCTTGTATTTGAAGATGCACCATCTGGAGTTAATGCTGCTAAGAATGCTGGGATGTAAGTTTATTTATTGACATTTCTTTTCACTAGTGAAAATTATTGACAATTATGCACATTTTATTTTGTCCAAAACACATGCTGAAATTCAGTATAATGGCTGAATTTGATTGGTGGGTAAAATTCTTATGTACAACTAAAGGTAGTGTTACAATGAAAAAAATTGCTTAATTGTTGACATGTTACTGCTATATGTTCCAATGTTACGTTGATTTGATGTCGGTGGCTTGGCAACGTTTAATGGAACAATCTAATCGTTAAAACTTACTTTCCAGCTTATCAGTATGTAAACAGGTGGATTAAAAATAATGTCACGTTGTAACCTAAAAAGAAAAAAACTAAAAAAGAACTGATCTACTTAAAATAAAAAGGTTAGGTTTTAGTGGGCTGTGCATTCAGAGTCTAAAAGAAGAGTTCCTATAATTTATAAAATGATTATGGTTCTTTTTTGCTTCCTCCCTAGAAGAGCTGATTGGAGGCTGACATGTTTGCAAAATTAGGAACCATACTACTATTAAGAGGTCTTACATTTTGTTTTGTCACTTGCTTTGCTGTTCTTAACCATGTTTCTTAATATTCTTTTTTCTTTTTTAGGTTAATTTTTATGTTAACTTTTTAGGACTCTATTTGTCTCTTCTTCTTTTTTTATTTCGATAATTTTGTGAAACCTATGCTGTGCCATTTAGATTTAGATTTTACGTAGTTTAATATTGTCACCATATTAAACTGCATATTTTCTTCTTGTTCATGATTGGTCATCTTTCATTACATTTCCCATACAGGTCTGTGGTTATGGTTCCAGATCCAAGGCTGGATAGCTCTTATCACGCCACTGCAGACCAAGTTTTGAGCTCACTGCTGGATTTCAACCCAGATGATTAGGGTTTGCCCCCATTTGAAGTTACTGCAAGCTAAACTTTCGTGTCCCTCCAAGTGGTGTTTTTTTCCCCCCTTTTTCTTGAGGGAGAAGATTGATGAAAATTGCAATTATTGCCTATTTTTAAAAACTTAAGGAACACCTTGATTCAGATTTTGTGAGTGTTAACTTAGATTATTCTTAAGATATTATTACGATAGCATTGGTAATCGAGATGCTGCATCATTGGTTAACAATGATGATCCTACGTGCCTTGAGATTTGGAACCTTGTCTTTATTCAAGTGTAACTTTTGCCACCATGTCTTGTGGATTTCCATTTAGCATTGTTGATATAATGTGTACTTCTTCTTCAAAAGACTCCTTATTGTATTTATGTATATTATTATTATTCTTCTTCTATGTGGTCTAAGAATGAATCTGATTTATTATTTACTCTTGTTTGATTTTGATTTATTTGGCAGCTTAATAGGGAAAGTTGTGGTTCTTTAAAACCCCTACCTGCTAAGCATGTTGATACAGGCATGGGTTTCGAAAGGTTGACTTCTATATTTTCAGTTCAAATTACTTATAAAAAAAAATATTTTCAGCTTATAAAAAAAAATATTTTCAGCTCTAATTATCCATTGTATTTGTACAGTTTTTTTATTGTGTTAAAAGAGTGGTCGATTGGTTGTTGTGAATTTAATTAGGAATTGCACAACTGTGTTTACATTATATTTTGAATTAGGTTATTAAATTTTGATCAATGTAAAAAGTGCATCCAAATTTATCATTTTTTTTTTAAAGAAAATACTTATTATCAATGTTTACAAACTGTTGAAATTTATCTCAAGATACCCTTTATCGACAATTGAGTACATGTAGAAAAAAGTAATACGCATCTTTATGTGTTTATGTTTCAACTGATTTTAATCATACTTCGATGTTTATTAACTGTTGATAAAAGTGTAACATTTTTTTTTACGGTTGAATTGGCCGTAGAAAAAAAATTTTGACATAGTTTTTTATGGCGGTTCTCTACGGTTACTTTAACTGTCGAAAATAGTATTTTTAACAGTTTTTAGTACTTTTTTCAACGGTTTCAACCGTTGAAAATAACCAAATTTCTTGTAGTGTGTCTGGCTCTTAGGGGTGACAAATGGGTAGGTTAGGTCATAAATGGGTTGGGTGTGTAATTACCCATTTATCCATTTATGACTTATTTATATATAAATTAATTATCCATTATCCGCACAACCCATTTAATTAGTAACCCGTCCGTTTAACCCAATATGACCAAAATAAATAAATAACTCGTTAAAAACTTTAAAAACAAAAATTAAAAAGTTCAAAAATCACTTTTCCTATTCTTTCCTTTCGTTTTCCCTTCACAAAATTCATTTCTCAGCAACCAAACAAAGCCACACAGAGAAAAAAAAAAAGACTTTTTTCTTCTCTGTTTTTTTTTTTTTTTTCCTCGGCAACGAAACAAAGTCTCAAACACATCGAAGGTCATAAAATTCCTTTCATTTCCTCTTTCCCTTCTATTCCCTCTGTTTTACTTGGCAACCAAACAGACCATTAGAGAAAGAAAGAGAAAAAGTTAAAGTTGTCAACTTCAAAAAAAAAAAAAAAAAAAAGTTCAAAAATCACTTTTTCCTTCTCTTTCCTTTCATTTTCTCTGCAACAAAAGACCCATCGGATAAAAAAATCATTTTTTTCCCTTTCATTTCTCAGCAACCAAACAAAGCGTTAGAGAGAGAGAAAGAGAGAGAGAGATACGGACAGGGAGGTCAGGAATGTAATCGATGAAGTGAGGAACATCCTTAAGAACATAACCAGCTTTGCTGGAGATGAAACTGATACACTACCTCTGTGCGCTTTCTTCTCTGCCTTCTTCACTTCGTACCTCTGCTGCTTCAGCAGCTTCTTTTGAGCGTTCTTTGAGAGAATTTGTGGTTGTGGTTATGATTATGAAAGGGAATTTTCATCATTTTGTGTGGCCTCCATTGTTGCTCTAATCATTGTTGTTCTCTTTTTTCTATGTTTGAACGCGAGTTTGTTTGGGGTTAGGGCACTAATGTTTCTTTGGGAAATCGAATGACAAGGAAAAGAGTGGAATGGTGAACTCCGATTCCATCCCGGTTCTCTCTCTAGAATTTCCTTTTGTTTGGTTATTGAGAAAATCTGAGAGAAAGTCTTTGGGCTTAGAAATCTAGAGGTTATGTTTGGGAAAGTATTTGGTTACTGAGAAAATCTGAGGGAGAGTGAGACTGAGGTTTATTTAAGTTTTAAATTTTAGAAGGGTTTAGTGGGTTTATTTAATTTTAAAATTTAGATGGGTTTAGTGGGTATTAGTGGATTTATCCATTTAGACCCATCTAATTAAATAACCAAATGGTCTTTATCCATTTAACCCAAATACTTAAATTGGTTAGGTTAAGACTTATCCAAATAAGGTGGGTAATGAGTGGGTTCATGGATATGGATAAAAATTGCCACCCCTACTAGCTCCGTCTCGGTAGGTAAGTGCAGTGAAATAAATTACATGGTAATTTTGTATTTGATTTAAAGGTAGTAATATGTGTAATTTACCATTTATAATAAGGGGGAAAAAATGTGCCATATCCAAATCCATCACACGGAGTATAAATATAGGGTACTATGCACAATCCTTACTGACAGTTTAATATTTTACACGTTTTCCTTTTTCCTAATTTCACCATTAATCATTCAGAATCCACACAAGTAGCAACTCCATCACTAGAAAAACAAATCTTAATACAGCAAAGACATCAAAACACCCCATTGCTTTGCAACAACAATGTCAAGGACTGTTGGATTCATAAGTTTTCTTGGAGCACCAACACTTTGGTTGATTGCAGCACTAGACTCATTGTAAAATAGAAGCTGCCTTGGATTTAACGCAATCATCCGTCTTTGGGTGATTGCGACGCCAGATTCGTAGTAGAGTGGAAGCTACCTCAAATTGCAATTGCTCTGGGTATAATGAAGAAAACCTAGAATAGAGATTACCCTTCAAGTTGTTGGCCATTAGAGCAAAGGCTTCCACCTTTGTATGGGTTTTGAGGGTTTACGAGGAAAGTGGGAGTTTGGATAGGTTGTATATGTTGACAGGGGAAGGTTTCCAAGCCCATTCAAGAAGTTCTTTTTCAAAGAGGTGACCTTTTTAAAGACACTTAGCATGCCTTCCTTCAACAATATTACTGTTTGTATAGGTCCATACGGCCAAAATGGTCCAATACCACTTTTTTTTGAAATTTTTAGCAAAAAATCACTGTTTCGGAAATAAATAGCAAAGTACCACTTTTTCTGGAAATCGAGTTTTAGAAACACGAGTTCCCCTCAATTCTGCCACCGTGGCATTGCTGACATGGAATTTCTGTGATTAAAAAAAATTATGTGATACTCGAGCTTGAGAAACTCGAGTTCCATGCAACATAGTACTCGAGTATACCAGACTCGGGTACGTTTTATAAATAAAGTGCAGGAAAAAAAATTTACACAGTACTCGAGTTTCCCAAACTCGAGTACTGTGTAAATTTTTTTTTTTTTGTTTTTGTTTTTGTTTTTGTTTTTGTTTGGGGATAATGAACAAATAAACATAAATGTAAAAATAAGTGACTTTTTTATGTTTTTATTTATTTAAACAGAAGCATTGTAAAATATAGAGATTTTAATTTCAAAATATGAATTTAATTTCTACATTAATTAAAATTGTTCATTGTTTTCTCATAAAAATTGTTCACTGTTTTCTGTATAAACTATTTCTACGATTTTGCATAAAATTATTTTCTGTTCAGCATTATTTAAGAAATCGTTCACTCTCTATTCTGCATAAATTATTTTCTGTTTACTATTTAAAAAATTGTTCATTATTTTCTCATAACACACCTAGTGAAATCGTGTTTTCTATATTTAAATGCCAAATCTGAATGCTTTTTCATGTTTGAATTTCACAATAATCGAATATATTTTTCTGCATTGATAAAATCTGTTTCTACATTAATAAAATTTGCTCTTTGCACATCATATTTACTGTATATTCAAATCTACTTACTACATTCATAATTTTTTTTTTTTTTTTTGCATTAATTAAAACTATTCACTGTTTTCTCATAAAAATTGTTCACTATTTTCTACATAAACTATTTCTAGCATTCTGCATAAAATTATTTTCTATTCAGCATTATTTAAAAAATTGTTCACTCTCTTTTTTGCGTATATTATTTTCTGTTCACTATTTAAAAAATTGTTCACTTTTTTCTCATGCAACACCTAGTGAAATCGTGTTTTCTAAATTTAAAAGCCAAATCTAGATGCTTTTCATGTTTAAATTTCACAATAATCGAATTTGTTTTTCTGCATTGATAAAAGCCGTTTCTACGTTAATAAAATTTGTTCTCTACACATCATGTTTACTATATATTCGAAGCTGCTTACCGTATTGATAAAATTTGCTTTTCGCATTAATTAAAACTGTTCACTGTTTTGTCATAAAAATTGTTCACTATTTTCTGCATAAACTGTTTTTGGCATTGGCGCATTTATTGCATTTAAATGGTTTTTGTGTTTTTTTAAATATGTAACCATCTGAATAATGGACAAACTCCATGAAAGAAAAATGAAAGATTCGCATAGATCACCTAATGGTAAATGCCTCGAAAAATTGAATTTGTAAAAAAGTTCGAATTAGTTGATGTAGAACTGTTCATTAAGTAAAACTATTTTCTGCATTAAGTAAAACTGTTCACTGTTTTCTCATGAAAATTGTTCACTATTTTCTGCATAAACTATTTATAGTATTTTGCATAAAATTATTTTCTGTTCAGCATTATTGAAAAAAAATTTCACTCTTTTTTTTTGTGCAAATTATTCTCTGTTCATTATTTAAAAAATTGTTTACTGTTTTCTCATAAAACACCTAGTGAAATCGTGTTTTCTAAATTTAAAAGCCAAATCTGAATACTTTTTCATTTTTAAATTTCACAATAATCGAATTTGTTTTTCATGTTTAAATTTGATGTTTAAATGAACTCTATTGCGGTGGTATCTGTACTTAGTTTTGTAGGTTTGTCGACCATGATGTGCTCGACACCTCTAAGACTCTCGTACGTGTACATTGGCATATTAAGGAAACTAGCTTTTAAACCCGTGCAAATGCACGGGAATTACATAAGTACATGTATTTTTAGGTTCTTGGAAAAAAAAAAATACATCCATTTTCAACAAAATAGAAATAAAAATAATGTAAATTTTGTAAGAGTCCATAAATAAATTTTTGTACATAGAAATAATTAGAATCCGAGAAAGCAAATATATTCAAATAATTTTAGGTAAATATCTGGAGAAACATTTTGTTTCAAAAGTCATACTTAAATAAATTTAATTAAATAAGTATGTAGCTAATGCAATTGAATTTATAAATTTTAAAAAATAGCACTTGGTATGAATTTCAAATTTAAAATGTATATAACACTGAGTATGTTATCCATAAAAATGTGTTGTCTTACAAATAGATTTTCTTTTAAGCCTATTCTAAACAACTAAAACTGTAACATCCACTATGATGGAGAGAAAAATATTTCTAGCAATTGAAAAAAAAAAAAAAAAATCCAGCTAAAGAGAATGGTGTGATCATCCTTCCTTGGAAGCAAATTTGTGGAGAGTAACCCAATCCAATTCCTTTTAATTTTGTTTTAGAATAACCCAAACATAACCTTTTCTATCCCAAGTTCTTTGCAGGATTTCATCGAACACCTAGTACTCATTTTAATACAGCTCCCCAACCAAAAAAGAAAATCTAATTAAAACAAAATTAGCCAACATTTATAAGGTTCATCCACTTCTGGATCTCCCTTTTGTTTAATTTTTCTTCCTTCTTTTTCTTTTATATATATATATATATATATATTTATAATGGAAGTTCACTCAACGTTCTCAAATTTGTTTTCAATATGGAACATGAAGAAGTAGGAAAGCAACAACAAAGTAGCATTGATCACATGAATAAGGACCTGAATAGGATTGCTCTTGTGACTGCATTATTAAATCATCTTATAAATGAAAAGAAGTAACTACATAAAGTAAGAAATCAACGCAAAACATGTAAGGAGACCAAATGATTTAATTGATTAAATAGTAGTATGTTATAGCAAAAAGAGTGTTGAAATTACAACCAACAAAAAAAAAAAAAAAATTTAATAATGAATATACTATAAATTGATATATATACAAAATATAGAGATGAAGGATAACAATGCAACAACACTCATTAGGGTTCCAAAGGTAAGCATTGATTAATCACATCAAGTGCAACAACAGAAATAGAAATCTACATGATAATTTCTGGAAACTTGCAAAGAAAACAATATCGTATTTCCACATAACTGTCAAAAAACTAAACCACGGGACCCTCAGAACCTCTCTAAGGAGCATAAATGATTCAAGGCAAGATTTCTACTTATAATCACCTATCTGACATGATGAACAATAGCTTTCTCCTGATTGGTTTCCCTTAGTCTTTCAATAGACTGAAACTTCCCTTCCAAACATCCTTCATGCATAACCATTAGTTTATAGGCTACCTGCATAGTTAGAGAAAGTGCACAAACCCCAATAGTCAATAGTAAGTATTACCCTCATATTCAAATGAATAAGCAGAGACCTAGTTTAGACATGCTTGCACAGAAAATTGATGACATGCTTGCATTCCAAAACCAATGGGCCAATGCCCCTAGTGTAGACATGTTTAATGCAAAACAAAATGTCCTAGCCTAAAATTCACTTTGGAAGTTTTGCTAAAAATGAGATCAATCAACATGTATACATCTCATAAAATCCGTAAGCCTTTTTCCTTTCTTTTTTTAAGAAAAAAATTCCTTCACCCTTCTTAGTTTGAATACAAAGAAATCAAAGTGAATGAAAATTTTTTTTTAAAAATTAATAATTTAAAACTAAAGGTCAAAGTTTACTTCTTTACAGTGTTTCACATAGAGTAGATACAAAACCATGTTTTTAATAAGAGTTCAAGTTAATTTCAGAACACAAACATGTCCAATTCAATATATTGCAGCAAGAATCTTTGAGAATGAAACTACTACATTCTTCAAATAATTGGAAACTTGTAAATGCATAACCTCAGTCATGATTAGAAAGACATTATCATGAATTTCAAAAAATATTTGCTGCAAACAAAAATTATCTGCAAATCAATAGATATAGCCCAACTAAAAACAGAAAATTAAAACCTATAAATTACAATTTGATACAAACCAAGACAAAAATATTATATTACTCATTGAAATGTCTTAAAAAGACAAAAATAGATTATCTGCTATATGAAAAAAAAATCATTAATGTAAGCATATATTGTATACATTTAAAAAAAAATTGAAAATCTTCAAGACAAAGTAAGCCTTGAGAGTTGAGTCATATTTATTTCATTTTTTTTTGGGTCAATGATAGATTGCTAACCTTGCTATAAAAGATAGATAAATTTTTTTTAAAAAAAAATTAAGTCATATGGAATTACCCCTCCATGTGCAAGTGCAATGGCCATGATAGTTGTAGTTGACTACATATATGAGACAAATAACTTTTCATTAAGCAAAATCCATCAAGGTTTGCAGAAAATTCAAGAAATTTCATTCAACATGAAGCTAGAACCATCCAAAATTACAATAAAAGAAGTCCACAACTCAGAGATAAACAATTGTACAAAAATCCCAGTTAATTTGTCTTGATAAAAATCTTTCATTAAGATCAAGCCATATAACACCAAGGGCCAGTTGAACAAAAAATATACCAAAAAAATGAGGGTTCCTTGTTCATGAAATTTTTTCCTTAAGGCTTCCAATTCAAAGAAATATTTGGCACTAAAGAACAATGCCTTTAATACCAGCCAAATTACTTTTGACTACTTAATTGAAATATGTGAATAATATACACAAAAGAGAAAATAAATGAAACACATTTACCTTGCTTTCTAATGTTTACAATCAGAGAATAAAATTGTTGGAAGCAAACCACAATACAAGTAAATAGGGAAGATATAAAGAACATAAGAAAAACTATATTTAACATAGAATTGCGCCTTTCCATCATAATGCAAATCACCTTATTAAATTGTTTATCAAATCCATTATTTCACTATGTTCAAAGTATAGACAAATATAGTTTCTAAAACATAAAATAGCTCAAATTGCGACAAACACATAAATTGCCTAGTGTATTTTAGTAGGAAGAGATGGACTTGCTCAACTAATTTGAAAAGAACAAAACAATATTTTTCAATGGTTCAGTTCTTATGACATTTTGCTGCAGCCTAACAATCAAATTATGGGTCTGCTCTGAATTGAAAGTACTTGCAAACTGCTTAGCAAATTGCCTGAGGAGCTCCAGATCACCAAAGATGACTTGCTAAACTCTATTTCAAAAATAACATAAAAAATGCTAGCATTAAGATCAGATCAGGACACAACTAATAACAGCCCTAATAGATTCATGTTTTTTGTTTGGTGATGTAGGAAAAATAGATGTGTTTAAAAAAATACACAAGAATGTGAGTTCATTAGCTCGAGCTTTTGGTAGCTAGATCGAGGGGAGACTATTTAGATGGAGACAGCGTTAGATTTGAGAGTATGATATACATGTGGATTTGGGTCCTAGTTACACTTTGTGTAACTCTAAGTTATTTTACATCATGCAATATTTCTTTATTGGATGTGAATTTTAACAAATCTTTCGTTGGGTTAAATTCACTTCTAATACTCTATGTGCTAGCAAAATATACATACACACATTATAGCTGAGGAGTTGTTGGATTCTAATAAAAATATGGTATTACTGCATAGTTATTGCTTGCTAAATTATTTAATTCTAGAACATTTTTTTCTCTCTTTTATTTATTACAACTATCTAAGAAAGAAGAAAAAAATTATGCAAAAAAATAAAACCTTTAGAGAGATAAGAGTCTGTTTGGCATCAATTTCAGCTTTTAACTTTTAGTTTTTGTGTACAGGTTTTTAAAACCTCATTTTTTCGTGCATTATTTCTCACCTTTTCAAATTTTTTCAAAGTACAAATATAATTTAGCACACTTTCAACAAAAAGTTTAGCAAACAGCTAAATAAGCTGTAAATGAACACTAAGCTTAAAAATAGTAGAACCTTAGAAATAGCTATTATATTACCATTTTGTTTCGGTAGTAACACCCTATGTTCCACCCCGGGAATAATTTTAGGTCATTCCGATGTGTTTCGGCCATTTTGGATTCAGAGACGGAGATAGAAGTTTGATTGAGGGGATTAAAATATAAACAAAAAATGTGTATCATCTATTTAGTATTAAGAAACTATCAACAAATAAAAAATACAAAATAATTATTTTCTGTTCAGCATTATTTAAAAAATTGTTCACTCTCTTTTCTGCATAAATTATTTTCTGTTCACTATTTAAAAAATTGTTCACAGTTTTTTCGTAAAACACTTAGTGAAATCGTGTTTTCTAAATTTAAACACCAAATCTAAATGCTTTTTCATGTTTAAATTTCACAATAATTGAATTTGTTTTTTTGCATTGATAAAATTTGTTTCTACATTAATAAAATTTGCTCTCTGCACATCATGTTTACTCTATATTCGAATCTGCTTATTGCATTCATAAAATCTATTTTCTGCATTAATTAAAACTGTTCATTGTTTTCTCATAAAAATTGTTCACTGTTTTCTACATAAATTATTTCTATGATTTTGCATAAAATTATTTTCTGTTCAGCATTATTTAAAAAATTGTTCACTCTCTTTTCTGTATAAATTATTTTTTGTTCACTATTTAAAACATTGTTCGCTGTTTTCTCATAAAACACCTAGTGAAATTGTGTTTTCGAAATTGAAAAGCCAAATCTGTATGTTTTTTCATGTTCGAATTTCACAATAATCAAACTTCTTTTTTTTTTGCATTGATAAAATCTATTTTGATACACACTTTGTCAAAATTATCCAACAATGATGGATTGTGATTGGTTGTTTATCACTTTCTAATAAACTCACTATTTTTTCTACTTCACCTACAGTTTGTTGGCGCATGTGGTTCGTATGACTACAGTTGGTGCTACAGCAGCAGGCTAGTGACGTGTCTTTAAATGCCGTAGTTGGTGCTACATCATGTTTACTGTATATTCAAATCTGCTTACTGCATTCATAAAATCTGTTTTCTATATTAATTCAAACTGTTTTCTGCATGTGGTTCGTATGACTATAGTTGGCGTCTGTGTAAATTATTTTCTGTTCACTATTTAAAAAAATGTTCGCTGTTTTCTCATAAAACATCTAGTAAAATCGTGTTTTCTAAATTTAAAAGCCAAATCTGAATGCTTTTTCATGTTTAAATTTCACAATAATCGAATTGGTTTTTTTGCATGAATAAAATTTGTTCTTTGTACATCATGTTTACTATATATTCAAATTTGCTTACTGCATTCATAAAATCTATTTTCTGCATTAATTAAAACTGTTCACTATTTTCTGATAAAATTTTTTACTGTTTTATGCATAAACTATTTTTAGCATTTTGCATAAAAGTATTTTCTCTTCAGCATTATTTGAAAAATTGTTCACTGTTTTTTCTGCATAAATTATTCAATGTTCATTAGGTGTTTTATGATCTGGATGCTCTAATAGCAATGACTACCTAGGAAAAAGCACAGCAATAATATGGAAGCATAAACAATGATAAAATAGATAATAAAGAAGTAAATAGCAAAATAGATATATTCAAAATAAGGTTAAAATAGAGTGTGGAATATGAAAATAGAAACTAGTAAAATCTTACTTGAATAAAAACTTCAGTCTTTGATAAACTTGAAAACAAACTGCTGTCTTTGATACAAGCTTTCAAATAAAACTGTCTAAAGAGAAAGGTTACAAGATTACAAGAGGGGAGAGAGTACAAAAGTCTTTCTGAGGGAGATGGAAGGCTATTACAAAAGGCTTTCTAAAACTTGGAACTTAAAAGCTTAGAATCTTAGAAACTTGTCTTCTGTCATCATAGTCCGTCTCTTTTATAGGTGAAATGAACCATGGTAAAGTAACTTGAGTAGGTAAATTGAACTCAAGTTAATCTGTTGGTGGTATGGAAATTAGTACTGATGAGTAATAGTCTGTCTGCGTTTGTCTGGGAATCTTTCAAATCTTAGGAATCTAACAGATCTCTTTTTACGCATGCTAGTAAACAGTTGTAACTTTTGAACATCTGTCTGTATCTGTCTAGACTATCTAGCAAAATTGAGCCATTTGCATAGTGAAATATTGGTTAGCGAAGGATTTAATTCTTAATAATCTGTTTGGCATTTGCATAGTCTGTTTGGCATCAATTTCAACTTTTACCTTTTAGTTTTTGTGTACAGCTTTTTAAAACCTCATTTTTTCTTGCATTATTTTTCACCTTTTCAAATTTTTTCAAAGTACAAATATAATTTAGCACACTTTTAGCAGAAAGTTTAGCAAACAGCTAAATAAGCTGTAAACGGAAACTAAGCTTAAAAATAGTAGAACCTTAGAAATTGCTATTATATTACCATTTTGTTTCAGTAGTAACACCCCATGTTCCACCTCGGGAATAATTTTAGGTCATTCCGATGTGTTTCGGGGTCATTCCAATGTGTTTTAGCCATTTTGGATTCAGAGATGGAGATAGAAGTTTGATTGAGGGGATTAAAATATAAACAAAAAATGTGTATCATCTATTTAGTATTAAGAAACTATCAACAAATAAAAAAATACAAAATAATTATTTCTTAATATATTAAAATACAATTTATCTATTAAAAGAAAAAATGACCTTCTTTTAAATGACAAAAATCATCAATATTAAATTTGTACTAACTCATGATGTGTAGAAAGCAAATTTTATTAATGTAGAAATAGATTTTATCAATGCAGATCGATTATTGTGAAATTCAAAAATGAAAAAGCATTTAAATTTGGCGTTTAAATTTAGAAAACATGATTTCACTAGGTGTTTTATGAGAAAACAACAAATAATTTTTTAAACAGTGAACAGAGAATAATTTACGCAGAAAAGAGAGTGAACAATTTTTTAAATAATGCTGAACAGAAAATAATTTTATGTAGAATACTAGAAATATTTTATGCAGAAAATAGTGAACAGTATATCATGTCCTACTTGAGCCAAAATCCATCTTACAAACATTTTTGAGTGTTAAGGATCATAACATTAACATTCAGTACTTTTAACAGGCACAACTACTTTCAAACACCAAAAAAACACAGAAACAAGTTCAAAATCACACACACAAATGGATACTCAAAACATGCTTTGAGGTAAAAGTCATAATAGAAAATTGATTATTGAGCTACATTTTATTTTATTTTTCAGGCACGATTGCAGCCATTAAACCAACATAGATTCTATTACAAACATTTTTTTTTCTAGACATATAGATTCTATTCTCTTAGCCCCTAGACAGAGGGAAAATATATAACAAATTTGATATTGAAAGACTTTAAAAAAACAAAATATTTGGTCAAGAACCTGCTTTGAAGTTGTATGTGAAAACTGAAAACCCAACCCACTACCTTTATTTGATCAAGTGGATGTAGTTTCTATTTTTTTTTTTTTTTTTGGTTGGTTGGTAATTTATGTTGCTTGTGACAACTTATTTAAGTACAGCAACAATGCCGCTCAATTTTTTATTTTGGCAGTTCTTTGGTCTAGATTTCCCACCATGTATTTTGTGGCATAGATTTTTGGATAAACCCAAAAATGTTTAACTTTTTAGATAAACTAAATAAGGAGTAATAGTAATAATAATAATAAAATGTAATAAAGGGAAATTTTCAATACATTACGATTCATTGTATTCAAATCATCTCTAATTTCTACTCATTTTGTCACACTTGTTCTATACTTCTACATGGTAGACTATAGGTGAAGTAGAAAAAATAGTGAGTTTATTAGAAAGTGATAAACAACCAATCACAATCCATCATTGTTGTGATAATTTTGACAAAGTGTGTATCAAAATAGATTTTATCAATGCAAAAAAAAAAAAAAAAATTTCGATTATTATGAAATTCGAAAATGAAAAAACATACAGATTTGGCTTTTTAATTTAGAAAATACAATTTCACTAGGTGTTTTATGAGAAAACAGTGACCAATTTTTTAAATAGTGAACAGAAAATAATTTACGCAGAAAAGAGAGTGAACAATTTTTTAAATAATGCTGAACAAAAAATCATTTTATGCATAATGCTAGAAACAGTTTATGCGAAAAACAGTGAACAATTTTTATGAGAAAGCGGTGAACATGGTGTGCAGAGAGCAAATTTTATTAATGTAAAAACAGATTTTATCAATGCAAAAAAATAGATGATCTATGCATCTAATGTAATTAATTTTCCATTAAGTTTACTCAATTTGGTATGTTCTTCAATTTTCATTTGAATTTTCACGATTTTACACACTTAACGAATTCAAATTTTTCAACAAATTTGTACTATCTGTACATCTAATGTAAACAATTTTTCCTTGAGTTTTCACAGTTTTGTACATTCAACGAATTCAAATTTTTAAACAATACAATCTATACATCTAACGTACATACTTTTCCATTGAATTTTCATTATTTTGTACTTTCAATGAAATCAAATTTCTCAACAAGTCTAGACTATCTATACATCTTATGTACACCTTCATGATTTGGTACGTTCATTGATTTTCTATCGATTTTTCTCGAATTTCTACATTCAACTAATTCGAACTTTTTTACAAATTCGAATTTTTCGAGGCATTTACCATTAAGTGATTTATACGAATTATTCATTTTTCTTCATGGAGTTTGTCCATTATACATATGGTTATATATTTAAAAAAACACAAAAACCATTTAAGTGCAATAACTGCGCCAATGCTAGAAATAGTTTATGTAGAAAATAGTGAACAATTTTTATGAGAAAACAGTGAATAGTTTTAATTAATGCAAAAAAAAAAAAATTATGAATGCAGTAAGTAGATTTGAATATACAGTAAATATGATGTGCAAAGAGCAAATTTTATTAATGTAGAAACAGATTTTATCAATGCAGAAAAATATATTCAATTATTGTGAAATTCAAACATGAAAAAGCATTCAAATTTGGCGTTTAAATTTAGAAAACACAATTTCACTAGGTGTTTTATGAGAAAACAATGAACAATTTTTTAAACAGTAAACAGAAAATAATTTATGCAGAAAAGAGAGTGAACAATTTCTTAAATAATGCTGACCAGAAAATAATTTTATGCAAAATCATAGAAATAGTTTATACAGAAAATAGTGAACAATTTTTATAAGAAAACAATGAACAATTTTAATTAATGTAGAAATTAAATTCATATTTTGAAATTAAAATCTCTATATTTTACAATGCTTCTGTTTAAATAAATAAAAACATAAAAAAGTCACTTATTTTTACCTTTATGTTTATTTGTTCATTATCCCCAAACAAAAACAAAAAAAAAAAAAAAAAAAAAATTACACAGTACTCGAGTTTTGGAAACTCGAGTACTATGTAAATTTTTTTTTTTCTGCATTTTATTTATAAAATGTACCTGAGTCTGGTATACTCGAGTACTGTGTTGCATGGAACTCGAGTACCACATAATTTTTTTTAATCACAGAAATTCCATGTCAGCAATGCCACGGTAGCAGAATTGAGGGGAACTCGAGTTTCTGAAACTCGATTTTCAGAAAAAGTGGTACTTTGCTATATATTTCTGAAACAGTGATTTTTTGCTAAAAATTTCAAAAAAAAGTGGTATTGGGCCATTTTGGCCGGTCCATACAATGTCGTCCTTAATCAACATGAGCCACAATCTCTAATGGGCCACAACACATTTAAAAGAATTAGACATGAGATATTTTCCAAATAAACCGAGGTAAACTATGATTTGAAACATATCAAATTACGATCACAGGACCTAAAGCAAATGAAAGAAAGTGAAATTACCATTGATACTGGGAGTGGGGGTGTCTGTAGAAGAGTTTGTTAGAGAGTGGGTCACTCTTCCATGGCCATTGATGGGAAGATGAAATTGGGATTGAAGGTTGTATATCGAAAGGAACCAAAATTGAGGGAGAACCAAAATTAGGGTCCTGAAAATTTGATAAAAACCAATTCTAAATCTAAACCAACCAACCAAAATAGCCAAACCTAAATCCTATTAAATGCCCAAAATTAATCTAAAATACTTTACCTGTAGCCATTCTAGAGGTTTGAGGCTAGCGGGATGCTGAACATTGGGTTGGTTGTGTGGTTTGGTGAAGTAGCGAGGTGGAGGGCTTTGCAACCATGAGCGAAACATAGAGACAAATATTAGTGAGAGAGCAGAGGGAGAGGTTTGGATTTTTTGTATATTTTAAGCATGAGATAGAGGAGAGGAATAGATTTTAAAAATAGGATTTTAAAATTTAAAAAGAAAATAGTATTGAGGAAATTGTGGAGGTTCTAAAACTTACGTAATACAACATGTAGAAGTCAACTATTAGTCAAACATATTCAATTTTATAAATATTTATAGATGTCGAATTACAAGGGAAGTAGATGTCAAGTAGTCTCATATTATTAGGGTATACCACATGGGTAGTATGTGTAATTTACCTTTTATAATGTGGAAGAAAAAAAAAATGCCCTATGTATCATGTTGTCCATACATTCCACTAGTAACAAATGAATGAAGCATAATGGGATCCTATTGTATGAAATAAGATTAGATATGCATCGCATGTGTTAATGCTTACAAGATAAAGGTTTTACGCAGAATCCTCATTTAATGTTACCCTAAAGAATTTATTATTTCACATATTATTCTTTTTCTAAATCTAACATTATCTTTTTCAGAATGGTGCACCTACACAGAATCCAAACAAAGCAGCAGCTGTATGACTAGAAATAACTAACCGATCCATCAAAACTAACTTAATACATGTAATTAGACATCAAAACCAACTATTGATTTACAGCAACAGTGCCGGCACTGCTTGATTCTGACGTTTTCTTGAAGCACCAACACTTTGGTTGACTGCAGCAACAGACTGTAATAGTGAACAATTCTAAATAGAAAGATTTCTATTATTGCATAAAATGGCTAGCTAATTAAATCATTGGGTCCAGCTCTGTTTATATAGTCACAGAGGAGAGAGAAAGCTAAGCTAAAAAGGTGGAGATTCTGTTACAACAGGCTTAACAAGTTAACGACCTATTACACGTGTGAAAAACAGAAATCAAAAGCTAAAATAACCATGGTTTTAAAAATCGGAATGGACAAAAAACCGAAAAAGAGACTGATTACTGGTTTTATGGTCCGACCAGGGTTGGACCGATGGTCAAACCAATGATGTCATAATTAATATAATTTAAATATTTAAATAATTTTTATATGAATTTTGAATTTTAATAACTTATTTTAAGAAAATATAAAATATAGAATTTTTTTTCTTTTTTTGCATACTACATTTTTTTTCTAGTAAGTAATTATTAACAAAAAAAGAATAATCTACTATTAAAGTTTCAAATTTTTATTTTTATAAATAATAGTCAAATTTAACTATTTATCTATTTAAAAATAAAAAATAAAACCCCCCTCCACAAAAGTCAAGTGACTTGACAACACACTGACTTGATAATTATTATGACCAATTCACTATCTCATTCCCAGCCACACACGTACACTCTTCTATATTTTATTTTTTAAATTTCTCCTCATAAATCTAGCACCCCACAGGCCCACACGGTTTACTATTAGGAACTTTTATTTTTTCATTCGCACTGTTTTGTCCTCCAGGCTCCAGTACGTCCATCTCCCTCTCTCTCTCTCTCTCTCTCTCTCTGGAAGTTGATCTCCATCAGCTCCTCTCATTTCCTGTCTCACCGAAGAGCTGTGGATGCATCATACCCTAGGTTGCACGGACACGCCATTTTTGGCGTCGTGTCCGTGTCCGACACGAGTCGGACACCGGAACGGCCACGACGCGCCAGATTCCGGTGTCCGGCGGTGTCCCTTTTTTTTTTTTTTTTTTTTTTTTCGCTTCTCCGACACGGCGCCGACACGGCTCCGACACGGCGCCGACGCGGCTTCGACACGGCTCCTACGCGTGCGACACACCAGCAGTGAAAAAAAAAAAAAAAAAAAAACCAAAAAAATCACAGATTTTGACGGTGTACTTACCAATACCGTTGATTTTGTGATAACCCTAACACAATAAAGCCAGTTAGAGTCTCTTTTGCTGAAATTTGAAAGTAAAACCACATCTTCTCAACCCAGTGAACTCAACCCGCCCTCCCTCTGTCACTGCCGCTGCCTCTGTACTTCGCCGGAGTTAGATCGGCCCGATCGGCGAGCTCCGACGACGACGCCGTGCCCTCTGTCCTCCGTCCCTTCCGATCTCTCTCTCTCTCTCGGCGTGGACTGGACAACAGGTCCGATTCTCAGCCCTCTCTGTTTTTCTTTTCTTTTTCCTTTCTTTCACTTTCAGATATATGGTGAATGAGTGGGTGTAAACGCGTTTTGTCTTTTGTGTGTTTTTTTTTTTTTTTTTTTTTTTTTTTCACTGCTGTGTGGCCGTAGCCCATGTGCCCTCTGTCCTTTTTTTATTTTATTTTTTATTTTATTTATATAAGTTATAACTTATAAGTTATAATTTTTTTTTTTTGTGTCTCCTGCTATAGTTTTATTTATTTATTAAAGTTAAATATTATACTTTAAATATTTTATGTGTATTATTGTACTACTTTGGGTGTTAATTTATTTATTTGTAGTTCTTACATAATTTAAATTCTAGATATAAACGTATTTTATGTGTAAAAATATTAAAAAATATGCCTAAATATAAAATTTAATTAATTATTTAACCGCCGGTAACCGCCGTGTCCCCGCCGTATCGTGTCCTTATTTTTCAAAAATTGCCGTATCCCCGTGTCCGTGTCCGTGTCGTGTCCGTGTCCGTGTCCGTGTCCGTGCAACATAGATCATACCAGTCCAAGAGGCTGGTTTCAACACCAAGCATGGGCATTTAGTAATTTTCTCACTCTCTCAAGCCTAGCAGATCTGAGAAAAAAAGAAGATTTCTATAGCAAAAAATCTGTCCTTACCCACTTAGACCAGCAGATCTGAGAAAAAAAGAAGATTTTTCTGCAAAATAAAGCTCCATTTCAGATCTCTTTCATCAATTTTGCAAAACCGGTTCAACCATCCCGGTTTTTGATTTTTCCGGTTTTTCCGGTTTTTCCGATTTTTCCGACGGTTACCGGTTAATCCGGTTTTTCTTACATTTTCGGGTTTAAAGCATAACCGAACCGGATTACTGTCCGGTTCCTGGTTGAACCAGTCGAACCTGCCGGTCCGGTCCGGTTTTTAAAACTATGAAAATAACTGAATAAATGAAACACAGCGTTTTTCTCTTGATTACAAACTCAGGATTTTAAGTGAAACGGTGCACCTGACAAATGGGATTCAACACGACACCGTTTCCATTGTCTTTATCAAAATCATCTCTAATTCTCTGCTCTTCAAATAGAAGCTGCCCTGTATTGATCATCATCTGTCTTTGGGCGACGCTGGCGCCAAATTAGATGAACACGAATTGCAGCCTTGGATTGCAATTTCCAAGTTTGTGAAAATCTAATTTATACCTCTTAATATTTTGGTAATTGAGTTTCACGTAAAGCAAATTATCTTAATAATGTTACTGTACTTATAATAAATTACATACTAAAAGCATGTCAAGTTTAATGCTTATATTGAGTCATTTGACAGTTCATCAAAAAAAAATATATTGAGTCATTTGACATAAACACACTGCGTAAAACCAGATTTTATTATATTAACTAAAATTTCTACAATATCTATATAATTCCCCAAATAACTATTATTAAAAGTAAAGGTGCTAAGAAATATTTAATATTCTATTTTTAAAAGTATAATGGATATGAGAAAAAATACTTCTAGGCCAGCCTGTTTACTTCTAGTCGATTAAAATTGTTTCATTATAGGTACTCTATGAATGCATTTAGTAGTTTTCTAGGCATAAAGAATACATTTTGAATTTGTTTTTTGGTTGTGTTTGTTAACTCTACTTTGTACTAGATTCTAAGAATATATTGTCCCTAACCTCTACAATTAATTAAATCAGAAATGTAATTCTTATAAATAAATAAATAAATCAGAACAGTAATCCTTAGAGCTGAGGATTCTCATTCCACCCACCCACCCAACTCACAAACCATAGCAACCCACTGCTATCTATGCTGCAAGCCCATACCCATTCACGACTTTTGTGGAAAATTGTTTGTGCATAAATCTATATAAATTGTTAAGAAATTGTGTAAAATTGTACATAAATTACAAAAATTATGAAAACTCATATAGATGTTAGGGGAATCACTTTGGCTTTTTTTTTCTTATCTTTTTTTTTTTTTTTCCTTCTTCTCATTTTTGTACAAATTATCCAATTAAAAATGAGTTTTTTATTATAATTTTTTTGTAGATCTAATTATACTAGCTCTAGTATTTAATTTTTTTTTTTTTTACTTGTGCTTGATCTATTATTTTCTAAAATGATTAACATATCGTAGAAAATTTTAATAATAAATTATTATTTTATGAAAAATATATTCTCAAAAAACATAATCAAACGCATTTTAATGAGCATAATTTTTTTTCTCACTTATTTGAGCATTATTGAAAACTTTTTTTTGAGATCCATTATTTAAAACTTTATTTCTTCAAACAATGTATTTTGCAAATTTCGTTTGATTAGAATTTGATATTACTTGAATTTCTATTTTCCAAAACTTATCAAACGTAGCCACGACCGTCTTTATGTACACAATACACTAGTAAATTCTAAAATCTATGTATTCAACATTTTTATTTAATTCTCAAATGATATTTTATTATTAGATTGAATCTGGTAGGATTTTACTATTAATTTTCAAAAATTAGTCATTGTCACTATAAAATATATATTAAAAAGCTAGTAAATACTTGTTTCTAACTGTTATTCAAGACTATAACCAAACATACTAATGCAAAAGGGAACAAATATTTTTTCATAAGCTACAAAATTACACAGTGGTTATAAAAATGACAGTTTTTTTTTTTTTAATGAGTATAATTACAAAAATACATTCGATCACAAGAGATTTTACTAATTAAACGAATTGGAATGCACAAAACTTATAAGTTTTAGTTTTAGGTTTTCCTTTTTTTTTTTTCTTTTTTTTTTTGAAAATCAAGTTTTAGTTTTAGGTTAAATGGTATCTCTTTATTTTATTTATTTATTAATTTATTAATTTATTTTTTTAAGAAACAAACACATGCACACACACAAAGGAGAGGGAAAGGAATATTGCATACCACGTATAAGACTAAGTTAGAATATTTCCAAAGTGTAGTACTTTGTCACCATGCATGGGACAAGCAGTTATTTAGCAAATTTATGAAGGTAATGAAACTCACATTCTTGAGCAGATGTAAGCAGATATGGCGCTTGACATCGCTTCAAAGTTCAGGAGGAAGATCAGGGATAAGGGTCTCTAGACAAACGTCTTCGTCTGCTTCATAGCTTTGATCTATGTAGTCATTAATCTTGCCTTTTTGTTGTACTATCAAAGTCATGTTTGGAAATCCACAATTCAAGGTTTTTTTGTTGTTTTTGTCGTTTACTCCACTTCTCCTTCATTCGTACCTCGTCCCAATTTTTGACTAATTTAAGGCTTTCTTCTTGTTCTTTTGTTGTTCTCCACTGCATGTACATCTGTCGTCCCACTTCTTCTAGTCAGTTCAACTCACCAAATCTTACTATGTTTAGGCATTAAATCTAATAATATTTTACAATTATACATCTCAATGTTCTACTACCACACGCAACTTTTCTTTTTCCATCTTCTCAAAAAATAAAAAATAAACCTTTTCTTTTTTCAAAAAAATAAAAAAATGAAAAAAGAAGAAGATGTAGATAGGAAAAGGGGTAGAATTTATAGACTTAAACAATCTTGTGGAGGGGAAAATGAAGCGAACAAGATTCAGCCAAAAAAAAGGGGGGGTTAAGTACAAGAAAACCTCATAAATTTATAATTAGGACATGTTAAACTCGAAACTTTCAATTGAGATTTGAGACACTGTAATTAAACTCTAGACTTTTATAAATTTACATTTCACATGTGAGGGTGAAATTTGTTTGGAAGGATTTTTGTGTCTATTTATGAAAGTCTTGGGTTTAATGAGTCCCATTTTAAAGTGTAAGGTTTAATGTGTCCTAATGATAAAACTATGGTACCCTTTTTATACTTTCCCCAAAAAGAAAATACTAACAACTCAGTCACCAACTTGTGCAATATGCGAACAAGTTCCCTAAGGGTAACTTGCCAGCTTGTGGAATAAGCAAAAAAAAAAAAATACTAACCTATCTAGCTTCTAATGCAGAGAACACAACTTTGTTGATCGCAATGCCATTTGCTGGAAGAAGTTATGTTAGAAACCCCACACTTCTTGTAAGATCCTCTTATCTGAATAATCTTATCCTTACATCCTTTCAATTAGTAGTTAAGTTCCAAGTAAAGTAGATAGGATTAAATCAATTACCCATGTTAGGATTATGATAGAGTTATAGCTATGTGTAGGGTTGTCCAACCCACTCGATTACCCAACCTAAGTGATAAACCCCACTGGATCCTGGTCTATCGCAGCCTGACCCAACTACTCTAGTGGTCGGTAGCAGGCCTCTTCCTATAAAAACTAATGGCGGCAAGTCAATTGCAGGTCTCCTTCCTTAAAACCCAAAATACCCAAACTTACTGGAATATATGAGTTTTCTAGCGAGATTTGCAAGATTTGGAGAGATCTCATTGGATATGGTGAGATTTTTGTCAGATTTAGAGAAATCTCACCAGATTTTCATCAATTTTTGTTCGTTAACTAGCCTAATTTTCTTCATTTTCTAGATCTATGACTCCAACCGAATTGACCACCACTCATTGAAGGTCCTATCTACCTAGTTTGATCAACCTTTTTGGTCGGCAATGAGTTGAGATATGCTCCACTCGATTAGGTCGGGTTAAGTTCTGCTTGAGCCTAAACTCGATCTGACCCAACTCGTGGACAACCTTACATGTGTGGCCAATAGAAGGAGAGCTTGAGTTGTATAAATAGTGCATGGAACCATAATTTAATATATCTTGAAAAAAAAATTGTAATTCCTTGCTTAGTGCACTTCCTTTCTTTCTTAATATTTCTCTATGGAGTGTAACTATCTTCAATTAAGGCAATGCACATATGATTCCCATGTATTTCCATACGCTTTCCACCCATCCCCAATAGAAACAACCAAGTTCCTAACAACAGGTATAATAATAGCTTAACTTTGCATATTTATATCATTATTAAAAAGTATTATCATACTTATTTTTTTATAATTCATGCATTTTCATTTGGATTTAGAATAATATTGAATAATTGATTTTGTACTTAAAATGAATTTTAATGCATGAATATGTCTTGTAGAAACCCCATTTCATTATAACCTATACCTAAATCCTCTAGTCCCAATGTCGAGAAAATCAATCGCTACCAATTTGATTAGCATTGTGTGTGGAGCCCAATGAGCATATAACCCCAAAGTAGCCTAATACAGTTCAAGCCCAAGCCCAACTATGACTCAAGAATCAAGTTCAAAAGCCTAAAAGCCCATTTTTGACCTAATTCGGCCAAGACTTACAAAAGGTGCATATGTCGAGTATTTGATGCGTACGCACTCAATTTGTGGCATACACACCTTTTGGATAGAAGCCTCAAATCACTCAACTTCCATTTTGGTGAGATTCTAGGGCAACTAGCTTGATCAACTGGCTGCCCAAACATCTAACCTAATCCTAGATCTCAATATTTCCTATATACTTTCACCATCCAAATGGTCCAAATTTTCAATAACTATAGAAACTCTACCAAAATACCCCTAAAAGGGCAAAAAATGTGAGCATTGGATTGATCTTCAGCCATCTTTGGTTAGAAGATAATCTTCTGTTCATTCGTGTGTGCAAAATGTTATTGTTGCATGTCGTGTGTGCAAACATGGAACTCTAGTATATTTGCAATTTAAAAATAAGAGGAAATTTTGCCGAATTTTCATTTGTGAAAATCTCATCTTGACATTGGAATGCCAAGGCCCAAGGGTGATTTTTTTTTTTTTTTTTTTGGTGCTTAAACTGAGGATTTTATTGAAATAAAGCATAACACAATTAGAATAACATCACTTAGGACGGAAGCAAACCAAGGATATTACAACAAACAACAGATCTTAAACCGAAACACCCCAAAGGCAGGTGTCGAACCAGATCTTAGCACGAAAGCTCAAAAATGTGTTAAAAACACAAGAGCTGTTTAGGCCCCCAAATTAAATTACGGCTCGATTGATTTTACTCTAACTTAATACTAAGTGCAGAATAGAGTAAATGCAAGCGAATAAACAAACAAACTACTCTAACTCATAATCATAATAACATAGCAGTAAAATGAAAGGTTAAAGAGTAAGGAAGAAGAATGCAAACACAAGATAATACGTCGATGGATTATCGAAGAGGAAACTGAAGAATTCGGCAAAAAACCTTTCCGCCGCCCTCCAAGTGGTAATCGATCTACTAGACAATCAGTTGGGATACATGGGTTAGCAAGAGACCCTCTAAACCTAATCTACCCGATGTACCTAAGCCCTCCAAGCTCCTACTCCAACAAGGTTTCTCGGAACTGTGTCTTGTCTAGCTCTCTGTATCCCACAATACGCTTGATTGCATCTGCCAAAGCCTGGCTTCTTCCAATACTTCCCAGTAGCACCAAAACCTCATTTGACTCTCTAAAAGGGTGTGGTAAGTGTTTGCGCTATCAACCTCTCAATGGTATGGAAATGAAGAGGTAGGAGTTGAGGAAAATTTACAAGCAATTATGTAAAGAAATGTGGGTATAACAATTTCTAACTCTTAAGGTTTGTGGCTAGGGTTTTCTCTCAGAAGCACTCCTCAACATCTGTGGGTAATAAGGGTATATATAGTGTGGGTACAAAAAGTGTGTATCAGATAGGACAATCTGGCAAAACAGAATGTTTCGCGAGTGTCTCGCTGGAAGGCCTTACCCGCGAGCTACTTGCGAAACATAGCTATCTCCATCTTGTCTTGACTCTTCGCATTCCAATCATGTGCAGGACACATGCATCATTTTGCTGGATGCTTAGTCACAAGCTACCTGCGAAAACTCTTCAGTCTTCAATTTGCTTGAGTCTTCATACTCTCTCTCTCTCTCTCTCATACACAACCCTTATAATTAAATTTCACAATAAATACAGGGTACAAAAGATTGAATAAAATTACAATCAAATTTGGTATGGAATAAAAGCCAACAAAACATATAGTTGGAAATTACAACTTTACATAGCACAATACACAAACTAAAAACTGATACCTACTCCGAATCTCCAAAACTAACAGAAGACCAAGTTGATATTCTCAATAAATTGGACCCTTGGCCTCACCAATAAATGGGCCACGTTTCTTCTAATCTAGTTAGTTTCTTAAAATGATTTTCCAAACCTCAAAACGTTTTCCCAGTTTTCAAACACCCATCACACCAAAATTATAGATGTTCCATCATAACATGATGGAACACTCACCTTGAAAAACAAATGTCAATGTTTTTATATATTTTCTACGCATTCAAAAAAAAAAAAAAAAAAAGTGTATTGTATGTAGTTTAACTTGTTCTACTATTTCTTAAAAGTTATCTTAACTTTTGAGTAGAATTGTGATGTGCTTTTGTGTTAAAATCACTTTCTCTCTCCCTTGTGTGTGTGTGTGTGTTTCTCAAAAAAAAAAAAAAAGGTAGTTGTCCCATATTGCTTAAAAGAGTGTGTTGTGTATAGTATAACTTATCCCACTCTCTCTTAAAAGTTACCATAGTTTTTTAGTAGAGTTTTTATGTTAGAACCATTTTTCTTCTCCCTTGTGTGTGTGTTGGTTTCTCAAAAAAAAAAAAAAATATATATATATATATTATTGGTGGATGTAAATATTTTAACATTTAATGCCTTAAAAAGTGACTTTATCTATTTTAACACACAATTTCACAACACTCCAAGCTCTTATTTTTCACATCACAGTTAAACACTATTCATTTATTTATTATTTTTCACTCTCTCTTCTTCTCTATCTCTCTATCTTCTCCCCTCTCTTTAACTCACACAATTTCACAACACTCCAAGCTCTTATTTTTTACATCATAGTTAAACACTATTCATTTATTTATTATTTTTCTCTTTCCCTTCTTCTCTATCTCTCTATCTTCTCCCATCTCTTCAACCCACAGCCACTCATGGCACCACCACCACTACCACCACAAATGTGAAACTTCAAGAAACACTATAGCTACTTGATCAATACCACATGAGCTTCCCCACTTCCATGCAAAGGAGAACCAAAAAACCAGTAGAAACCAAAAAAACAACAAATCCGAAACTCACAAACCCAACAATCCAAAACCCACAAACCCAAAAATTCCACCATCGTCAATCACGGTGCCATTTTGTTGTCTACCTTGACCGAGCATAGAGTTTCAATGGTTTGGTGGCTGGGCAAATCTGATTGGTACGGTCGACGACAAATGGTAGGGGGAGATGGGTTGGTGAGAGTAAAGGAAGAGAGGGGAAAAAAATAAAATGGAAAGGGTGAGCTTCTATGGAAGAGATGGGTCGGCCAGAGGAAGAGAGGAAAAAAAAAGGGAGGGGGTGAAGACTGAAGAATGAACTAGAGGAAATACCCATAAAAAAAATAAAAATAAATAAAAAAAAGAAAGAAAGAAAGAAACATTATTTAATTGGAAGGGCAAATAAAATATCATTATTTTGGTATACCTTTGAGCTATAGGGCACAACCAAAATTGCCAAATAACGCCATTTTTCAAACATATTCGTTAGTTAGCATCGTTTCCAAACTATTTAGAAAACTAACATCTCAAGTTTGTCAGACTCGATTTTGAAATGCTAAATCGAGTACAATGAACTCAATTTCAACATTGTGCAACAACTAATGTGGAAATTTGTACACGTAGGCATGAAAATCGAGCCTTATAGACTTGATTCTTTTAAATTGGAATCAAGTCTGTAAGGCTTGATTTTGGTACTCACTCAACAAAAACAACGAAGAACGAAAAATAACATAACATCAAACCTAGAGAACATGTTTGAAAAATAGTGTCATTTGGCAATTTTGGCCAAGTTGCTACCCAACAATTCTAAAATACCACTTGATACTAACAATGACAAAGCATATACCATCAAAATCCAAAGATCAACAACGAAGAAGAAAGAAGAAACCCAAGCGGCGATTTTGACTGAACCTAGGCGACGAAAGCTCCAGGCGATGGCGATGAAGGCTTCAGGCAAGGGAAATTGGATTGGACTTAGTGTGGGTGTGGTTTCTCGCCACCGCTCCGGTGGAGGAGAAGAACACATTGGAGTTCTAGAGAAGAAGAAAAGCTGGAGGAGAAGATCCGATCCGATCAGGCATTTGTTTTGGGTTTTGTGTTTGGTTTTGTTCATGGGTTTTTGGGGCTTGTAAATGGAGAGTGGGATGGCAAGAACTCAGATCTGGAGAAAGTAAAAAAAAGGAGGGAAGAACAAGAAAGCGAAGTCTTCAATTAGTTCTTGAAGCAAAATGAAATTGAGTTCGTGGGACTCGATTTCTATATGATAGAACTCGAGTCCATTAGACTTGAGTTCTATGTCTACGTGGACAAATTTTCTCGTTAGCTGCAGCACGATGTTGAAATCGAGTTCATTGCACTCAATTTAGCATTCCAAAATCGAGTTTATTACACTCGAGATGTTAGTTTTCTAAATAGTTTTAAAAACGTGCTAACTAACGAATATGTTTGAAAAATGGTGTTATTTGACAATTTTGGCCTAAAAGGCGGAGCCAAAAATTTTACCTTTAGCTCTATTAATGTAGCCCCATTTTTCTTATTAGTGGCAGAGTTAGGAATTTTTGCTAGGTGGGCCAAGCTAATTATAATAAAGCTCTCTTGTCTAACCCTTAACTCTATAATGTTGTGTCCTACATTCTTTCATAGTTCCAAATTAGTAATAATTAATTTTTTTAGCAATCTTTTATGTTATTAAAATTTTCTTATAAATTATTATTAATACTTTGAAAACATAAATTTTAAATTTTAATCTAAGTATACATCTTTTTAATTTTTTTTATTAAACAGTATAGTATATATAATCAAACAATTTATCTCAATATCTTTATTGTTTACTCATTAAACTATTGTGAAATATAAATAAAGATTTTCTACTACTAAAACATTTGCTACATCTTGATGAAGCAGTTGACAATAAGTGATAGATTATCACTTTTACATGAACTAACTACATTTTCTCTAGTACTCACGATTGATAAATTTAGAAATGTAACAAAAATTATGACACGAAAATTGTATCCCAAAACTTTTAATATTATCATATATATATATATATATATATGCAAAACTACTGTTATAATATCAGGATATCAAAAAAATAGAATAATTTAATATAAAATAAAATAATATAAGTTACTAGTGCAAGCAAGCTGTAAACAATCAGATGATTTTAATCAAAGTAAAAGTAAAAAATATAAGAGATACCAAAGGAGCCCAGCGGAAGCTAGATTAACATCCTCATTTGCAGATTGCCAGTCATTGACTGGGGCTCATCGGACTGCAAGGAACATCGGCAGAATTGAGCTAACAATAGGAGGCGTAGGTGTAAGGTTCTCTCTCTCTCTCTCTCTCTCTAGTAAACAGCAGCTATGAGAGGTACGTAAGGATTTTGTTTTGTGTATTTGGATTTTGAAGGGATTTTTATATGGAAATTTTTAAAGTTATCTCTTTGTTTGTATTTGGAGAGATTATGGGCTAAAAACGTGGGCCAAATTGCATTTTTTTGGAAAAATTTTCAAAATTTTCTTGAGTTTTTTCTAAATCAGTTTTAAAGGTTGAAATTTAGGTGTAATAATCTAGTATTTATTTCCCATAAATTTTTTTTTTTTTGGGGGGGGTGGGGGGGGGAGGAAGTCAATTTTTTGTATATTTTTGGATTATTTATCTTTTTTTTTTTTTTTTTTGCCATTATTAATGGAAATTTTCAAAACTCAGGCGGCCATGGCCTCCCCTGGCCCCTCCCTAGCTCCGCCCCTGTTTGTTATATTGATTGTTAAAAATAGTAATTTGGCAATTTGACACTACTAATACCAAGAGTACCTAACAATTTCTTTCCTTCAAACTTTCAAACTCGTGTTTTTTGGTTCAAGACTATTATTTTTTACTGACAATGATGTGTCACGCTTTCCATCACCAAATCCCTCTCTCCCTGTATACTTCATTTTGTATATTTTTCATGTTGTAAATGCATGGGTAAATAATTAAATTTATTATATTTTAATAATTTAAATTTTAGAAATAATTGATAATTTAATGATACATAATGAATCTGGATTCGGTTGACGCATGCCCTAATATTAATAATCATTTATTTTTGAAAATATTATATAAAGAATTAAAAAACTGCAAAAGAAAAGTTAATAATTTATTTTTATTTTTATATAAAAAGTTTAAATGGTTTATTAATATATGCTGTAAAGGCATAGGATTGTAAATCTTAATCACAATGTATTATAAACCTTTCTCACATATAAACATGGGATCCTATATATGGGGTCCATATATGGAGGCTTTTTTTTTTTTTTTTTTTTTTTTTAATGTATAAAAAAAAGTGTAAAACATTGGATATACTAAATAATTTCACATATAACTAGGATTCTTAAGATTTTTGAGAAAGAATGAAGAAAAGAGCAAAGAATTGGGTGCTCACATGCAAATATCCCATCATGAAATGTAGAAATAGTATCAACCCAAAGATAGAAATACTAAATGCAAAGCAATTTTCCCACATGTAGTTACTTGTTTGGAACTTTTGACCAAGTGAACTGCAAAAATGGCACAACTATAATGGATGAGATAGTACTAATGTTACAACTTTATAACAACAATGCATAAAATAAGAATCTACAAAATTTAGAGGAAATGAATCATTCCAGCCTCTTACATTAATTATCAAATTTCTCAACAAAAAAAAAAGGAGCAAATTTCTCAAAGAAAACAAAAAGGAAAAGAAAGAAACGAAACCATCACCATAGGTTTAAAAGAGGAAAACAAAAATTGAAGAACACTACAATAAACCCGCTCTAGTAGCATTTTTTGTAAGTGCTACAAAAAAGACCATTGTTATAACTCATATTTTTTTGTAGTGTTTAGCTGAATCAGAATCCTGTATGTGTTTATGGCAAAGAAGAAACCACCAAAAGCTACACCAAAAATCCTATCAAAAAAAAAAAAAAAAAAAAGGCTACACCAAAAATGTCTCGGGAAAATGATTATAAGTAAACAGGCAAGAAAGTATGAACGTGACACAAATGTTACTTATTGAGCACATTTAAATATATATATATATATATATATATACTTGTATAGTTCAACACTTTTATATTAAAACAAAAGTTTATTAGCGAAGCAGCAAAGAGCTTGGAAATTAGTGGTTTAAAAAATGTATTAGGACCAATGATGTTTTACTTGATAAATTTAAATTAACTAGGGGAAGTTAATAGTTTAGTGCTCCTAATGTGTGCAAACATCAAATTTAAGAATAAATTAATATGAAATATAGCAAAGAGTAATATGTATTGTAAAGTTGAATTTATTTAACTATGTGTTAGCTTTCTTCCGTGCCAAATTTTCTTGTAATTCAGCATTTAGAAATTCTGTATTTAGGTGGGAATAATGTAAGGATTGTGTATGAGAGAGTGTGAAGATCTGTTCAAGAGTGTGCAACAAAAAGGTGTCTCGCGACTGAACTTGCGACTAACTATTTAAAATCCTTACATTAGGTGGGAATAATGTAAGGATTCTGACCTAGCTAGAATCCATAATTATTAGCAATGTCTAAAATCAAACTGCATTTGGAATTCTTTATGCATGGTAAGTAATGTTTATGAATTTTGGGGGGGGGGGGGTACATATCAAGCAAGTTGAGGTGGAGTGTTATTGACGAGAAGGTATTTTTTGCAATTGGCGTATAAAATATTCTCCCTCTCGCAGAATGTGAAGTGAACCCCACAATTTTGTGTGACTCATATGTTGTGATCAGTGGCGGAGTCAAGATTTTGTATATGCGGGCGGGTTGACTAGAAAATGAAATAATTAATTTTTTTTTCCTCAAAAGTCTTTGTTGGAGTTTAAGTACTTTATAAGTCTATGTAAATCAATATTATTTGTGTATGTATACTTCTGGTTATATTAATATATGATTTATTAGGTGATTTATATGTTATATTATAGAACATATACAATTAAACAAAACAAAAAAGGATCTTCTTAAAAAAAAAAACCAAAAAAACAAGAAATTGAAGAGTCACATCACCCACATGGAGAGAAGATAAAATAGTGTTTACTGCGTACCGTTTGCAGTGTCTAATTTTTCGCCACACACGTGGAGGTCATCCTCTTAGAATTGGAGAGTAAAATGCCCAAGGCTTTAGCAATCAGTACTGAAAAACTTGTAGAATAAAACAACAAAAAGCTAATAAGAGAGAGTGAGAGAGAAAGCCAGAAAGGAGAGAAATTGAAAAGAATTTAAAGACCCACCTATCAGCCCAAATGCAAATAAACTAGTGTTGTTTTTGAAGACGATGGAGACAAGCGCACGGAACAAAGCCTCCTTCCACCTTAATTTCAAAGTAAGCCAAGTAAATTTATTGTTAATGAGGAAGAGCAAAAAATTGAAACTCCTTTTTGTCTTTTATGAGATAGTTGTAAAAATAAATACGTGCTTTTATTGTATAGACAGGGGCGTAGTCAGGAATTTTTATATGGGAAGGCCGATTCAAATAATGAAGGTTGAAATCGACGACGATGAGTATCTTTGTTATATGGATAGTCTATATTTTTAGGTTGATATGGACATTCTTTGAGATAAGTTCGTCGGATTTCATTTTGTTTATTGATAGGGAATTCACATATTTGTTTACGTGATCTTGAATCACGATCTATCTCTTCAGATTGAATTCTTGAACATTTAGAGGGGTCAGGGTGTTCATCAAGCATTGAAGTATCAACATTTATTTCTACAGCCACAAGTATCCTAATTTCTGAATTATTAACATATTTTTTATTATAAAATGCATCAATTGTTGTTCGTTTGCTCATAATTCTTTTAACTTTAAGAATATGACTCAAAAATTAACCTGAAAAGAAATTTAAAAAATAAAACTTAGTTATATGGATGTTATTCATACTCAAGAAAAAAAAAAATTTCCGCTGTAATTTAAACATACAACCCATTTTTAATACGATTTTAATTAATAATAACCCCTCAAACAAAAACAAAAATTAAACACACAAGTATTGATACACAACATAAACCAAACAATTTAACAACACCCACAGCCACATCCACAGCCATAGCCACATGATATCTAACTAATCAAAAATAGGTAATAAATCAAAACAATTTTACCTTAAAAACTTTGTCTTCACAAAGTGCAAAGATGGGTCACCCGTGTGGCAATGCCTACTGCCTCTGCCTGACTACCTCCAACTTTAGATCTTCCCTTCAAGGCTCATCACAAACAATCTCCCCATGCCTTCAATTATATATTTCTCTAAAAATCTATGAAAATATAAAGAGCATGTGAATATTTAGATGTAGATAGTTGAGAGAATAAAAAAAAAGACACTAAAAAGAGATGAATGTCTAATGCTTAAGAAAGAGAAGAAAACTCACCAGTCACCAAGTAGTCACCAAGTTCTAAAACTAAAACCGATGAAAAAAGAAAAAATTGGTCAGGATTTTTTTTTTTTGGGGACTGTGAGTACAGAGGATTGGAGTTTTAGGGGCTGGTAGGTAGGCAACGGTACCAGTGCAAATGAAAGTGTATCAAAAAAGACAAAACAAAATAATAAGAAGTAAAGAAAGGGATTCCATGGGTCAGTGGGTGGATTTTTTGAGTTGAAGAGAAAGTGAAGTTTTGTTTTTAGTGTTTGGACTTAAGCGGGCCAGCTTGTTTTATTTGGAGTACATAAGATGATAAGGCCTAAAACTAAAGCTGGGCTTGGGAGAAGAGTTGAAAATTGGGCATGGGGGGGGGGGGGGGGGGGGGCGGCTATCTAATATTGGGGGGGCCCAATTTTTTTTCTACCTACTCTAATGGAATTTTTTTTTTTTTTTGCAGGGGCCGGGGCCCCCCCAAGCCACTATGTGGCTCCGCCCCTATGTATAGATATCCTGGTAGTTACTGTATTTGTGTTTTTGAATTATTATGTTCACAATATTTTCACAATAAATTTATTATTTTCGATTTAAGTAGTGGGTAAAAAAGTAATATAAGTGGTTTTAAATTAGAAATAATAATAACTCATTGCTTAGATTTATTGTAAAAAATGTTATGGAATATCATTTTATTTTTAAAGAAAATTTAGAAAGGAAGATAATTTTAATAGCAAGATTGGGGGAGCCGGGAGCTTATATTGGGAGATTGGTTTCATATATTTCGGGATCTCATATTTATATAAATGATTTTTTTTTTTTGAAAAAATTTGTGGGAGCATAGCCCCCTTCGACCCCAACATGGCTCTACCACTAATTGTGATAGAGAGGCTACATATGCCAAATGCATAAAATAATTATTAGTGACTGATAACCTGGTTGCATGGATTTGCTTAATGTGCCCTAGAAATATTGTATAGCACTCAAGTTGACAAGGGAGTACTTTGATCACATGGCTTCTTTGTCTGGGAAACTTGTCGTCTCAACTTTTAGGCAATAGGGACAACTTTTGTAGGTCAGAATCCATAATTTCAGCAAGGAAGACAATAAAGTTTCTCGACTTTTATTCCTAGAGAGCCTCTTTCACATGTCTAGTTTGTTCCAATGCTTGGCTCAGTTGGCTGGCTTCAGATGCTTGTCTATATAACCATTCTCTCTCTCTCTCTCTCTCTCTCTCTCTCATAGTTGATTATTCATCCTACCACATCCTCATGAAATAAGCAATATCATCACATACATGAATCAAAGCCAATAAAACTCCTGGCTTGGTGGAAAAATAAAAATGAGGAGGGCTTATCTATTAGTATACAAAAACTGTTCCTTATTGGAGCCATACAAATACAATTCAACATGTTCCATCGAAATCCGGTGCAACTAAATTAGAAAAACCATGTTTTTTGTAAGATGATAGTTCTGATGGCTGCTACGAAATAGTTCCATTCCTTGACAAAATTCAGTACTGTTAATGTTACGATTTGAAGGCCTAGAATGATTTGCTGTTAATAATTGTCATCGATGGGCTGGCCTGGCCTGCTTTTACTTGGCCCATATGCCTATTGGGCCGGGTCAAGAGATCTGTTGACCAATCAATAGGCAACGTTGGGCCGGGCTGAATAGAAAAATTTTAACCTATGGCTCTGCGGGCAAAGCTCATTTTATCTTTAGTGGGCTGGGTTACCAAGTTACGCTGAATGGGCTATCTATAGGCTTTTTAATGTTTTTTGTTTTTTTTTTTTGTTTTTTTTTTTTTTTAAATAAAAATTGGGAAAATTTCATTGTACCACCTTAAACTATATACCTTCTGTCAAAAAATGCATATGTAATGTGTCATTATGTCGGAATATGTTACTGGGCTTCAACCAAATTTCCAGATTCATATTATTTCTAAAAACTAAAAAATGAAATTAAAACATAAGTAAACAATATGTTATCATTTAAAATTATCATACATCATGCATTATATTAATAACAAAATATAAAAACGAATGTAAAAAAAGAACATAACACAATATATCAGGCATTGTATTAATAACAAAACATATAAACAAATAAAAAATAACATAAAAATATACATCACACATCATACTAATAACAAAACATAAAAATATAAAATTAAAATAAATTAAAAAAATGACTTAAATAATAATAATAATAATCATCATCATCATCATCATCATCATCATAGGAGGAGAAATATGGGTCATGCAAAAAGATCCATACCTCACTCTTTTACCACCTTACATGGATGTAAATGACCAGTCTAATGGTTGAAATGAACTAATGCAACTATGTTTGTGAATCAACATCTTGAACAAAAGGTGAGATTGTTTTGGTATTTTGGTGGATAAACTTAAAACTAATGAAATGATGGCTAAATGGTCATAAAAATAGTGAGTTTAATTGAGAAATCATGAGAAAAATATTAGCTTTCTGGCTACTAAAGGTCAGAAGACTCAATCAAGTTCTTATAAAAATTGTTCTTACTTCTTACACTCTTCGAAACTTAAAAGTATTATGGAATGATTTGGCAAAACTTCGCTATGCGTGTAAAAAGTGGGAAGTGGGGGTATTTATAGAGTTTATTAGGCTCTAGGGTTTGGTGGGACATTCTGGCCGGCCATTTGGCTAGGCTGATTGACTAGAAGATCCCACCAAAATAAAAGTGAAGCGATTTTAGGCTTTTGTCACAAAGATGCATATGCCACAACTTTGGTGCATAATTAAGCATCTTTGCTAAGCCATTTGCAAAAATGGGTTAGAAATGGAATTTTGGGTTAAAACTTGGAGTTTTTGTTTTTGGTCATTGAGCTTCATACACAATACTAACAATTTTGCTAGTAATTTTATTTTTCATTATTAGGACCCACGACTTAATTTCTCATCATTAGGACAAGTTCAAAGTCTCACCTGTAGCCGCATTTTTAAAAAAACGCGGTTTAAAACCGCATTTTTTGTAGTACTTCGAGTATAGATAGGCCATATAGAACAAAATGGGATGTATACAACATTAGTTTTAACTTGCAAACAAAAATAATTAAAAGGTGTAAACATAAGACTTTAGGCAAAATCCTATTTGAATTTAAAAATTTTACCCTAAACAATTTATGGTTTCACACGTTACTCTTTTTCTAATTCCACCATTATCATTTTCAAAATCCAAACAAGTAGCAATCGTATGACTAGAAAAACTAACTTAATACTACAAAGACATGAAAACAAACTATTGCTTTGTAACAACAGTACTGTCTGGCTTTGCTGGTTTTTGAAGTTTTCTTGAACCACCTCCAACGCTATTGCTATCATCCGTCTTCGGGTGATTGCGGCGCCAGATTCGCTGTACGCGAGCAGCTGCCTTGGAATGCAACTGCTCTTGGCCTAATCTTGACAACTTAGAATGCCATATTTGTTTCAAATCATGGGCCATTAGAGCAAAGGCTTCCACTTTTGTGTGTGTTTTCAGGGTTTTTGAAGAAATAGGGAGTTTTGATAGGTTGTACATGTCGTCGGAGGTAGGTGTCAAAACCCATTCAAGAAGTTTTCCTCCAAAGTACTGACCTTTTTCAAGACGCTCAGCATGTCGAGGGCCAGATCCTTCACCATTGTTGCTTGTACAAGTCCATACAATGCCTTCTGTAATCAAGAATACTGCATCAATTGGATCTCCCTCCCTAACAATGTAGTGGTGCTCATTGAAGAACACTGGTTTGAGAGAGTCGCAGATTTTAAGCAATAGTGGTTCATGCTTAGCCAATCCACTGTCTTTTATGATAGTCAGCTGATCAAGAAAAACAAATATAAGTTGAAGTATAAACGTAGTTCATAACCATAAAAAGAGATGCTCAAGTTGAAAATACCATAAAACTAATTAACCTTTAATCATATTAGACTAGCAATATAAGCACTTAATGCATTAATTAATTAAAGAAACATATGTATATTAATTTAAGAAATGATTTGAGTAATATAATATAATTCAAATATTAATTAAAGAAACATATGTAAATTAATTAAAGAAATGATTTTTTTAATAAATAGTTTGATAGTTATAAGTTATAATGGGGGAGAATGAATTCAAATCCTTGATGTTTCTGTTGGAAACATCAGGAGTTAAGTTACAAATCTCTTAACAATTAAAGAAATGTTTTAAATAATATCATTGATCTTAAAAAAAAAAAAATAGACAAGTATTTTTTTAGATTGCATGCGGAAACACATTATGTAACGTCAAGTAATTTTTTTTAGGCACGTAACTAACTATATATCGATACCTACGATTACGGTAAATTAAAAAAAAATAAAAAAAATAAAAAACTTTCTTCTAAATTTCGTAGGAATTTTGGTAATAAAATTTTAGCTAGAGTATTATTTTAAACTTCTAGGTAAGTACTTTGGTGATACAGTTTCATGTACAGCAAATTATCTTAATAATTTTACTATATTTATAATAAATTACAAGATAAAAGCTTCTCATATGTAATATTTATATCCATTTGACATAAGCACAGTGTTTAAGACCCGAGTTTTATTATATTAGCTTAAACTTGTATTATATCTATATATATATAACAGAACTCACAAGCCATAAACACCCACTGCCGTCTATGCTGCAAGCCCACTTTCTGGAAAATTGTTTGTACATAAATCTATAAATTTTTAAGAAATTGTGGATAATTGTAGAGAAATCATAGAAATTATGAAAATTTATAAAGATGTTAGGGAAATTGCTGCGTATATATATTTTTGTTCTGGTATTTGTACAAATAATCAAATTAAATTTTTTTTTTTCATAGATCTAATTATATCGTCTTTAGTGTTTAACTTTTTTTTTTTTTTTTTTGGGTTATTATTTACTAAAATTATTAGTTGTAGAATATTTTAATAATAAATTATTATTTGATGAAAAGTATATTCCCAAAAACATAATCGAATGCAATTTCAATCGGCATAATTATTTTTTCATAAAAATTCAACATAATTGAAAATTATATTTCTCTAAACAATGTATTTTACCAAAATTCATTTTGTTAGAATCGATTCTACTTGAATTTCTATTTTCCAATAGTCTGACCACACGTAGCCACGACCGTTCTCATGTACACTTAATAAATTCTAAAATCTATCTATTTAACATTTTTATTTAATTCTCAAATGATATTTTATTACTCATTAGATGGATATATTAGGATTTTATTATTAATTTTATAAATAATTCATTCTTACTATGAATAATACATTAAAGCTAATAAATACTCCTATCAAAAAAAAAAAAAAAAAAAAAAAGCTAATAAAGACTTGTTTATAACTGTTATTCAAGACTATATTTAATTACATAACAAGCATACAAATAACAAATTACATAAATTAGTCGTATTGGGTATACATGCCTATGTTTGTAAAGTCAAACATTAAATAATAATGACAATAGTGAGTGTTTAATATAATTGGGCTTGAGCTTTCGTTTTTGGGTTAAGTAATATTTTCTATATATTATATTAACTAATCAATTAAAGCCTCTTCAAAATGTTTTCTATTTCATTCTAAAAAGAAAAAAGAAAAAAGAAGTATTCTCTATCTCAACAAGCTGGGATTAATTTATACTATTCTTTTTTTTTTTTTTTAATTTAAAGTACATTTCTTAGTCATTAATTATGCATTGGAAAAAAAGTTATTCACCAAATTTATAAATTATAAAGGTAATGAAACTCACATTCTTTAGTAGATCTAAGCAGATATGGCGCTTGACATCGCTTTGAAGTTCAGAAGGAAGATCAGGGATAAGGGTCTCGACATAAACGTCTTCGTCTGCTTCATATCTCTGACCTATGTAGTTATTAATATTGTCCTTTGTTGTACCACGAAATTCATGTTTGGATATCCACGACTTAAGGTTTTTTTGTTGCTTTTGTCGTTTACTCGACTTCATCTTCATGCGTTTCTTTTCCCACTTTTTTATTGATTTTGATGTTGTCCACTGCATGTACATCTGTCCCACTTCTACTCGTTAGTTCAACTCACCAAATCTTACCATCTATAGGCATTAAAATTAAGAGTTCGAATTCGGTAAGGTAAGGTGTAAAATTTATATTTTACACAATTTAATAAGAAATTGACATAATAACATCTCAATAAATTTACAGTTAAGTTGGATTTTTAAATGAGTATTAGAATTGATTGAGTGTAGTTCTGCCTATTCTTTAATATATAATATGATGATTTGACATGTTGGGATTAGAAGAATAAAACTTGGGTTTTGCACCACATCTTTATAGAATTTAATCTCTAAAATTAATTATAGTAGTTTACATTTTACAATTATACATCTCATTGTTCAACTTCAACACACCACTTCATTGGGTAATTCACCAAAAAAAAAAAACAAAACAAAAAAGAAAAAAGAAAGAAGAAGAAGAAGAAGAAGAAAGGAAAATAAGATATAGAGAGGAGGCTTTAGGTTTCAAATCCTCTACCAAAGGTTAGAATTTATAGACTTTTTTTTTTTTTTTTTTTGAGAATCAACGATGTTATAGACTTAAACAGTCTTCTGAAGGAGAAAAAGTTGGGGGCTTATTTATGAAAGTATGGGGTTTCATGGGTCTCATTTAAAACTATAGGGCTAATTTAATGTGACCCAATGAAAAAACTGAGTCTTTCTGTATTTTCCCAATGAAAAAACTGAGTCTTTTTGTAACACACACACACACAAACCAATCTAGTTTCTAATGCAGAAAACATAACAAAAAAAATTCTAAATATGGTACCTAAGGGTGTTTTTGACATTTTAATTAGGTAGTTTTCTACAAATACACAAAAGTGACCAAAATGACCCAAGGAACCTATGATATCGTAACGTGAACATCATAACGTAAAGTCTCACATACACGAGACACTGTGGTTTCACCTTGGTGCACCATAAGCGTAATGCCGTTGTTGCATGTTAAACGTGTAAAATGTGGAACTCTACTAGATTTTTACTCTTGACTCTTTACAACCAAGGGTGATATGCTCAATAAATTGAACCCTTACCCTCACCAAGAAATGGGCCGAATTTCTTCTAATCTAGGTGAAATAGACACTTGGTTATCTTAGGTTAGAATGGGATTTCAAGTACATCCTGTCGCTAACATATTGATAAACCTTGGTTTCTTAAAACGTTGCCTGTTTGCATCATTTTTTATGTTAACATATCATGATGGAACACTTACCTTGAAAACTAGAAGTTAATGTTTTTATTTATTTTCTACTCATTGGTCAACAAGAGTCAGTAAAAAAGGATGGACATCATGGGATGTCTAACAATTTTCTCATGTATAATCGAATTTCCAAACTCATATGTTTTTCGTTCAAGAATTTATTATTATTATTAATAATGATATGACATACTTCCTAGTTCCTATCTACAAACCACTCTCTCTTTCTCTCTCTTCTTCGTTATGTGCATCTACATCTAGTGTATAACAAATTTCTCTCACATAAGCATGAATCTTGTCAATGTGTCCATATATGAAGCTTATTTTTATATGAGAGGAAAATGTAATATATTGGATGTACTAAATAATTTCAGAGAAAAATGCCCATACACTCCTTGAACTTTGAATTAATGACAAAAACACCCTCTAAACTTTTTTATTGACCAATTTACTCCCAAACTATACACACTTGCTAAATTAATACTTCATTTAGTTTCACTTTAAAATACTAACAGAATAAGAGCGTGAGAAGCATATGACCTTTAAAAACTAACTAAATCATAGAAAGAAGAGACTGACCACAGAGAGGAGAGAGAGAGAGAGAGGCAGTAGAAGCATAAGAAAATATCATTTTCTTTTGTGAGTGGGATTGAATGGAGAAAGATGAGGAAGAGTTTGTCATCATCTTCAGTTTCTATGTGGTCTTCAGCAGGAAAAATTATAGTATTATACTATCTCCTTTGGCAGGGTCTTCTCGAGGAAATCTCTATAATGGAGTGGGCCCGCACAGAGAAGAGTGAATTGGGTGGCCCATCTAGGTTTTCATTGCTGGTTTACGCTTGGAAGAGATGAAAGCTATGGAGAGGTTTCGGCTGGATTATCTTTCACAAATTTGGTTTTGTTTAATTGATTTGTTTGTCTCACTAACTCATTTGTTCACGAACATAGAAGAATAAAACAATTTACAAGATAATATATATGGATCTCATTTATACATTCTTAGCTAGATCTAACGACTTCTTTTAAAGACAAAAAAGAGTTTATAGAGAGAAAAAAGTTTACAAAGAGAGGCCCAGATGTGAAACAACACAACTTGCCTAGAAAAATCCCTATGCCAGCAATTTGAAAAAAGAAACTGCAAAAAATTCGGCAAGTCTTTCTTTGCTAGCTTTTTTTCTGGGTATGGTAAGGTATTTGTTGTCCGATCTATGTTGGAACTAAGATCCAAAATTTTCCTCTAATGGATCTACTGCCTCTCTCTCTCTCTTCCCTGCCGGCGAGTCTCTCCTTTACACCATAAAAATTTTAAATTTCTATTGTGTAAACAGTAATTTAGCTAATTTTTAAAGTTCACATGATTCTCACATGCTCTTATTCTGTTAGTGTTTTAACTGAAACTAACCGAGGAGATAATTTGGCAGATGTGTATAGTTTAGGGAGTAAATTGGTCAATAAAAAAATTCAGGGAGTGTTTTGGCAACTAGTTCATAGTTCAGGGGTGTATGAGTATTTTTCTCATAATTTCACGTATAACTAAGAGACTTAAACAATTTCAGAAAGAAAAAGAATTGGGTACTCACCTGCAAATTTCCCAAGAAATATAGAAATAGTATCACGCCAAAGATGGAAATACAAAGTGCAAAGCAATTTTCCCATATATAGTTACTTGTTTGGAGGTTTTGACCAAGGGAACTGCAAAAATGGAACAACTATAATGTATGATAATTAATGTTAAAAATTTATAACAACGACAATGAATAAAATCAGACTACAAAATTTTTTGGGGAAATGGATAATTCAATCCTCTTACATTAATGAGAAAATTTCTCAATGAAAAGAAAAATGAATAGAAAGAAATCATAACCACATGCCTAAAAGAAGAAAACAAAAATTGAAGACTATCACATGCTGCTATTTCTTTTTTTGGGTAAAACGCAAAACATACCCTTGAAATTTGGAATATTTAGATTTTATGCTCTAAATTTTCAGAATTTTAATTGTGTCTTTTAGGGTACGTTTGGTACACTGAATGTAGATTACATTAAGAATAGTAATCTTTATTACCGGGAATAGAAGACATTGTAATAAAATATCTTGTAAAAGATGATGTATAAGGAAAATTTATATTTTTGGAAATATATTAATTTTAAAACCTATTATATACACTAAGTAATAGCTATTACATCCATTTTAAAGAGGAATAACTATTCTTCAATTTAAAAATAGTTATTCTAATGTAATAACTAATTCATGTAATAAAGATGCAACCAAATTACCAAATTGATATTACACATGAATAACTATTCCATTATAGGAGCTATTACAGCATACCAAATGTACCCTTAACGTTCTATGTTGTTTGGATTGTTAACCCTCTATCACTTTTTTTTGCTAATGTGTCTGTTAAATGCCATATTAGCTTTTGACATGTATTAGTCGTCCCAATTAAATTGTGACACAGGGATTATTTATTACATGTAATAAAATAACTTTAAAAAATCTTTAAAATAATTTAAATAAATCCTAAAATCTAATTAAATAAAATAATTAGATTAATTTTTTTTTTCTTTTGAATATAATTTCGGAAGAACAATATGAATGTGTTCTTCCCCAAAGAATCAAAAGTCCTCAAGAGTGCAACACCGAATCTGATGAAGACTGATCATTAGGTTTGGCATCAAAACAAATCCGACCCTTACGATTGATATGAACAAAAACAACAATGATAAAACCAAGAATGAAAGGCTCCTTCGACCCATTCCACTCTATTGGCTCTTTCTTTCTCTATTATAATCACAACTCCACAAACAAGGTCCACTCCCATCAAAGAATCAGAGAGGCAAAGTGGCGAAATACCACTTATTTTTGAAAAACTTAGCAAAATAGCATTATTTCCAAACTATCTGGCAAAATACCACCCTTTTGGAATTTAATAGTTTGAAAATCGAGTTCTGCGTAGAACTCAATATTACCAATATTGAATTCCATGTGTGTTTTGCCATGGTGGCAAGTGCTAATGTGGCTTTTCTAAATAAAAATTGCTATGTGAAACTTGATATTAAAAAAATTGTATTCTGTACAATTTTTTTTTTCAATTTGAACTATTGAGTTCTTTGCAAATTATATTTTTAAAAATAAAGTGGAACTTGATATCGGTAATGTTTGAGTTCCACTACAACTAAACTTAGAAGCAAAAGATTATGTGAGAGAAGAGTACTTGCAGATGCTACTTTTGTGAGATAAGAGTACAAGTCATAAAGCTTAAAAAATAAAAAAATAAAATAAAAAATTAAGGGATACAATAAATGTAGGGCTAGGAAAATTGAAACTGATTTATCGTGGAAATCAAGGAAAACATGCACAGTATATTAACAGCAAAGGAGACTGTTTTTCTCTTTCCCTCTTTCTTCTACAATCTGCCACACAAAGGCATATATATAGAGCAAAAGTTCATTTATAGTTGTATAACGCACAACTTCATTTATAGTTGAATATTTTTTTTATTCTACTCCCCTCCCCTTGTACAATTTATAATTTTGTTATATGATTTTGTGCTGTCCTAGGAAATCCACTGAAGGGTTGTTGTTTTAAGGATTTATTTTGTGTTTTTAGGTGGTTATGTTGCAAATTTTGAATGACTATCAGGAAAATAGTTCTTTAAATCACTTTTGTGACATTAAGATAAAAGTATCATTCTTATTCTCCTTTCTTAGGTTCCTTTTACATATTACAGTACATTTTGAGTGCAAACGAATAAGTTTGCTTTGTTTGTTTTGATATTCTTACTGAAAGATAACTTATAATTGTTTTTTTTTATACAGTGATTCGATAATTTATTCTGGAGCCTAGTAGAGATATTATGGATATAGATATAGTGACACACTCTCATTTGAAAATGTAGATTATAGACTCTAGTTATTGAGTGTAAAAACCAAAGAATCCAAAATCAATTAGATTTTAAATTAGATTTCAATTAGAATCTAATTTTTTGCCACATGTTTATCTAAGTTTCTAATTTTTGTGGCAAGTAAATTGTTAGGTGCAAAAACTCAAGAGTCTAAAACTATTTAAATTCTAAATTTTATATATATATATATATATATTAGTCCTAATATGTGCAACCATCAAATTTAAGAATATATCTAAATAGATTAATAAAGAATATAATATAGCATATGTGCATACCTCAAATTTCGCATGCCCCACCAGAAACTGTAAAATAGTTTTTGTGGAAAATCTGTGGAATCTAAGACACCAGATCGAAGGGCTTCAAGAAATATTCCAAAATTAAACGACGTTGTATTTTCGGTCTTTATAGGGCAAATATCATCTATAAAAGAGAGATTTCCAAAATTTTGGTCACAGTTAAATGAACTTCTACCACACGTCTTATTATGATTTTCACATGCCATGTGCCAACAAGCCGCTAGTCGTTGAGAAGAGAAGAAATACCAAAAGGCTCCCAATACCTAAAAGACCATAAAATTATTAAACATCATGAATAAATTCTATAGATGTCCAAACCAAATAACATTAATTGTTGCGACAAGAAAAAATAATATAGAGAAATAGAGAATTATGTAGAGATGAAACTTCTAATTAATATCTTTGAAAGATTTTAAGATATGTATTAGAAATAAATCATTCTCAATCAACGAAAGTAGATGTTCTAAAAATTCAGGACCGGTGGAAAAATACTTAGGAAATTATATAGGATCATCTACTATTGTTGGATAAGGTGCTTATTTTGCATAGATTAGGCACGAAGGCATCCTAAGCATTTTGTTAAGACATTCTATTTGAACGTGACATGCAAATAACTCATGGCTTTAAACCAGAAAGTAGCAAAGAAAAATAAAACAAGTACATAGAGTGAGAACACTATATTATACATGATTTGGAAAGATCCTTGCATCTAAGGAGTGCAAGATCGATCAAATGAGTTTCACTCACTAAGGATACAGGTGCTGGAGAGAGAAATAACTTGGAGAGCTTCTTTAACTAATTAATATAACATATAGAACAACACATTAACCCATAAGGCTAAGCCCAATGGATATGTGCTCAATTATGTTATATTTTTTTTTTTTTATACAAGATAGAAATTTTACTTTAACATAATCTAAGGGTCCGTTTGGATACAGCTTATTTTGCTGAACTGAACTGAACTGAACTGAAAACACTGTAGCAAAATAATCTTTAAATGTGTGAATAGTACTGTAGGACCCATTTTTAATAAAAAAAAATGCTAAAAGTTGAGATTTGTGGGACCCATGAACAGTGCATTATGCACTGTTCAAGGCTGAAAAGTCAGCATTTGCGGCTACTGTTTATTAAACAGTAGCTGCACAGTAATGCACAGTAACTGCACTATATATATATGTGTGTGTGGGTGTGAAGCTCTCTATTGGAAACTTAAACTCTAGCCCTTGCCTCCCATACCCCACACCCTATGCACGGTGGTTTAATTATGTTATATTAAATATTCATTCTTTTCATTATTATTCAACGTGGAACTTCACTCACACTAGTAACCCAACGACAAGACCTCTCACTATAGAGAACTTTGTGTTCTATTACATTTTTAGAATTGGGTAAAACATATGTACAATTCCTTTTTCTATTTTCAAGTGGAGAAGAAGTCGTCATAGGAGGTGGAGGTGGGTTAGGGCTTAGTTTGGTTTGGGGAAGACCAATTTGAAACGGGTTTGATTTTGGTCTTCCCCAACTCGTGTTTTCTGTTATGTCATGTGTAATTTTTTAACATAAAAACATTGTCAATCAATTGAAAATTATCAGGTCATTGTTCCATTAATATATAGGCAATGAGACTAACGACGCATAATAAAAGGACCAATAGCACTCATCCTTAAACTTTAAGGATTGATAGGAACTTAAAATGCTTACTTGGTAAATTTTGTAGGGACTAACAATATATTTTGGCCTTAATAAAATGAAATCTTTGGAATCTATAATGATTTTTTTGTATGTTGCTTCATTTGAAATCTAATTTCTTATCAAAGTCAACAAAACATTGATAAAACATCAAAACTTACCAATATTAAGTTAATTTAATGATTACGAAGTTACTCCTTAACCAAACTTACATGACCAGCAAGGATGTATAGTATGAAATTCAATGACGCTTGGACCAGTATGATTCTATCAAACTTCTTGCCATTTCTTGTTAGTTTCTTCCAGGATAGGTAGATTTGAGATACCCTTGGCACATATTGGAAAAGAACAATAGTGTTCAAGAGTTTCACTTTATTTGAAGTTTTCGTGCTTCTCATTTCTGAAAAAATAGTCGGAATTACCACCTGCACAAAAGATTAAAAGAAATTTCGTGTTAATTGGAAAAAAATCCGTGTGTAGTACAATGATAATCTAAAGAAAATAGTGGTAATGGGTGTCTGGGAGTTACTTTATATCTTTTTTTGTTGCAAACCTACTTTTGACAATTTTTTGGTTATAAAGTCAAATATTATTCTTGACTTTCTCTTAATATAAAAATAAAATAAATGTTACATGTTTATTACTTCATTATACGTGCAATATTATGTTAACTAGAAAACTAATCAATGTTGCCAAAAAAAAAAAAGTTTATACATACAAAATGTTGGGGAGACTTCAAAATTCAAATTCTCCAATATATAAGAACATTATAAGCTTATGGGATTGGACTTAACAATATTATATTAACTACTCTGATTTTGTCATTGTTATTTAATATAAGACTTCACTCACACACGGTTATACTCGACACAAAATTTTGAAACTACTCATCTTTAGCCGCATAGTATTATGTTCTATACTATATCCAACTTTCCTCTAGAGTATTGCCAATTTTTTTTTTTTTTTTCAAAAAGAAAAAAACCAAACGAATCATTAGATGGAGCAAGACAATAGCATGCACAAAATCCAAAATTTTATCTTTAAGGTTCTAAACAACAAAATTTCTCAAAAAAAAAAAAAAAAAGTCCTAAACAGCAACAAGATTTAAGTAACAATAAGCTAAGGTCTCCCTTACCTGTGGGATGGGAAGAATACCTAGAATGTCGAATATTAAGCGTGGCCACAAATACTTCTGAGCTATTTTCCTAGCATTTGTATTTAACTCAGGTTTTCCACTTTTCAGAAGCTTTTTGTCTATAAAACCAGTGCGAAATTGCAATATAATATGCACTAGATAAATGAAATCGAAGAAGGATCGCAAAACTAGAGCTGTGATCCACAATCTATTGTCGAACCAAATGCACTTCTTGTCTTGAATGATCACAGGAAGGTAAAAGAACAATGGATCCAGGGCTACTGCAGTCACGCATGACAACACAAATACTACATTCCACCCTTGAAGGAACTTTTCCCTTGGGTCAAGAATATATGTCTTCGATGTTGTTGTTGTTGTTGCTGCTTCTTGCACTGCATCTCCTCCACCATTCTTGGGTAATTGCCACTCGATGTCATGATTATTGCTGAATAAAACATAGCAAACATAAAATCAGTTATTGACTTTTATCCTATGTAGGGTGCGAGTAAAACACAAAAAATGCAACCATTAGAACTACATAATATAACACACAAAATGTCATTCAAACATCAAATTATAAACTTTTGCTTGAATAGTAAAGTTTATTATTTGAAGTTTGGCCACTGAGGAAATCAAAGGGAAATGTAAATCTGGATTAGTGTTGATTTCCGTGCTGACGTGGCTTATTGTAGCACAAAAATGGGTGACATGTCAGGAGAACAATTGACACTGATTAACTCGGTGACATGTTAGGGCCTATTTTGTACTTAATGGTGAGACTAATAATAGAGATGGACCATTTTGAAAACGGAACCAAACTTAAGCACCAAAATAAAACTTTTAAAACATCAAGGACCAAAATAAAAATAATCTAGTTTCAAAAAATTAATAATAATTCACCAACATACTTTACAAAATACAGATTTATTTTATTATTTAATACATTAAAATAATATAAACAACTTAATAAAATAATTTGTTAAATACAATAAATAACTTTCACCACCGCATCCACCCATAACAACCACTGCCACAGCCATGGAAACCACCGCACATCCACATTCACAATCACAACCACAACCACAACCACAACCACAACCACCTCCACCCACAATCGCAGCACCCAACTATTACAGTCCCTCCAAATTGCAACCCATCAAACACAAAAAGACCACCACTGCCACCCACAAGGGCCACAACCTCTACAAATCAGAAACCCCACCACCGCAAATCAAATCACAAACCCACCAAAACCCAGCAACACCTGCCAGAACCCATCCACGCTTGCCAAACCCCATCCAAATCCACTGAACCATTGCGAGACCCACAAACCGAGCTACCCACACTGTCGCCGATCTCAAACTCCACGACATGCCCACATTGTCACTGATCTCAGCCGTCTTGATTTTGAGTTAGAGGAGTTAGGCAAGAGTGGAGAGAGAAAAAGAAAAAAAAAAAAAAAGAAGAAAGGGAGAGACATGGAGATGTTGAAGAGAAAAAGAAAGGCAAGAGAGGAGGATGAGAAGAAGAGAGAGAGAGAGAGAGAGAGAGATAGATAAATAAAAAATAAAAAAAAAATAAAAAAAATAAAAAAAGAAGAAGAAAAGGGAGACATGTAGTTGCTGAAAAGAAAAGGAAGAAAGCCAAAAAAAAATATTTAAAAGGGAAGAGTAGAGAGAATGAAATAATATATATATATATATATATACATATATATTTTTTAATATATTTTTGAAGGTAAAGTAAAGTGTAAAAGATGGCAGTTTATTATAACTTGATTGTTAAAATTTTTAGTTTTAATATCATTGATGTAGATTTTTTTTTTTTTTTTTTTTGTTGCTAAAATAACTTTTAAACAATTTTAGCACCATTAATATGAATGCTTTTATATACCCAAATAAAAATTTTGAAATGTTATCTCTAAATATTAAGGGCCAAAAATATATTAGAGAGAGAGAGAGAGAGAGTTTGTGTGTGTGTGTGTGTGTGTTGACTGTTAAATAAAATTATGTCAAGAGCCAAAGAAACTAACCTTGAACCGTTCCCTTGTGGATGCCCAAGGTAACTCATAACTAAAGTTTATCAATGATACAACGTCTAGAAATGTCTAGAAGAATGAATCAACCTCTAAATATGTATAAAGCCCACGAACAGTACTACAAAGTTCTGACTTTCGATCCCTGAAAAAATGGAAAAGAAATTAGTGAGTTACAACCTATTAGCCACTATTGACACTACGCTTATAAGGGGAAGAGTCTCATTCCAGCTAGACATGAAAAGTAAGCAAATATGACATATAACATAATTTAATTTTAGCTGTTTAGAAATGTAAATATTAAAGCAAACTATAAGTAGTTTAAAATATGTATATATCTTAGAGAGACATGAATGTTTATTTACAAGAAGTAAATTGAACCTGCTTAACTCAATTAGGAAGCATTTTACAAGCCGGAGGCAAAGCAAAGAGAGGCAGAAATTGGCTTTGTCATAGGATTCTAAGAGTGCATAGATGCAAATGAAGATGCACATCCAAGTAATAAGCATAGCTAGCTTCATGGGCACTAGTCCACCTTAAGTCTTTCTTTAAATTTATCTTTCTAACCAACCACATGATAAAGTTTAAATTTATTACAAATTCAACTCAGCCAACTAACCAAGTACTCTGGTAGTGTAAACATAAGAAAAAAAAATTCAACCTCGCGACTTCCAAGCAAAATAAAATGATAAACAAATGAATAAAATAAGCTTATATTTGCAATTTGCACATTAACTATAAGCTAGAAAATTCCAATTCTACATGTGGTAGTACTGTAGCAAAAAAACAGTCCAACTTTGCGTCTTCCCAGCAATTAAAAATTGGTAAACAAATGATAAAAAAAATAAGCTTATATTTTCAGATTGTTAATTGACTACAGAGTATAGACTAATCGCCCGTTTGAATTAAAAGGGGCAAAGGAGGAGTGGAGGAGAAATTGTTGAAAATTAATTTATTTTCGGCCAACTATACTTTACTTTCATTCATTTTCTCTCCCTTCTCCCTTAATCCAAATAGGCCAAAGGAATATATTCTTTCGCACCAATTCACATCTCCTATTTCATATACACATCCTAGGGCTGTAAATGAACCAAACCGTTCATAAATAGTTCGGGCTTAACTTGATAAAAAACTCATTCATGTTTGTTTGTTTATAAACAAGTCAAATTTAAGTTATAGTTTTAGGTTTGTTTAATAAATGAGCCGAGCTCGAGTATAAAATATTGTTCATGAACATGCTCATGAATACCAAGGCTTGATGCAAAAGTAACAAAATAAGTTGAGCCTAGACTTATTTATGAGTTTGGTAATAAAATTGATATGAGTTTAATAAGTAAACTCATATCTTTCTAAAACTTTAAATAATTATAAGTTGAAACTACTCATCCAAACCAAATAGGCTAGATAATAAACTTAATATTGGCTTGATAATATACTTATGTTGGATCTCAAGTTCAAAAGCATGATATTGAGCTTGAGTTTGGGCTTGATATTGAGCTCAAGCTTGGCTTGACTAATGAATCAAGCCAAGCCAAGCCGGGATCAAGCTTTTATACTTTATAACGAGCTCAAGTTTGAATATTATTTGTAGACTTGTATCAAGCTCAAGCCAAGCTTGAACATTCTATTTTTGCTGTTGAGCCAAGCTTGAATATTCACTACTTGAAAAAACTTGGCTCGTTTACAGCCCTACAACATTCATAATAAGAAATAATACGCCCACAATATTTACACAATAAATTATAGATGATAAGTTATTATTACTTCTAATTTGAATCCACAATTTAAATTATTTTTTTCCTTACTCATAACAATAACAACCTAGCTACCCCTTCGAATTTATTATGAAAATACTATGAAAATATTATGAATATAACATTTCTCTGTCCTCAATTGAAGTGAAAATGTTGACATATTAACACATAAATGTAAAGGTGAAATAGTGGAGTGTGAAAATCAAAATCCTAATCCTGGACAAAAACCTTGAATTAGCAATCGCAAGCAGTAGTGTTTATTTGGCATGATTAATTTTGCCAACTTATTTTACTATTCAGCTTATTTTTACTATTATTTATGAGTCTCATTGCACTTTTTAGTACTATTCATGAGTCTCACTATACTATTTTAACTAACTTTTACCTTTACATACAGTATTTTTAGTGAAAAAATTTCAGTTTCAGCAAAATAAGCAGATCCTGAACATATCCGTAGTCTAACAAAAATAGAAGAGTTAAAATTCCGCTGGGAACTGACATTTCAATATCCAACCTCGAAATTTTCAACAACAAAAAAAACCTCGCACCCTACATTGGTGTGGCTCTTCCTTCGGTCGAAATGGTTAAAGAAGCTGTAAACACCACAAAAATAATGTTGTTTCCTTCAGTGTTCCAATCCTGCCATTAGAGCAAAAAAAAAAAAAAAAAAACGTAGTTTCATACAGTTAAAGAATTTTCTTAAAGCTCTAATGTACCTAAGATCCTCTCCATCCATTATAAAATGGGTACGTTGATTTGGCCATATCATGATAATCAATTAAATCTCTAATTTATAATCTATATCAATAATTTATAGGCAAAAAATCCATTTTAATCCTTATATTTTCACGTGATTCCTACTTTGGTCTCTAATTTTTTTTTCACGTCCCTGACGTTACTTCAGAGACGAAAATTGCCCAGCTAGCAAACGAAAAAAATTAAAAATATTAAAATAATACATACTGTGTCCACGTGGCTTTCCCCATCAGCCTCTAAATTAAAAAGAATAATTTATTACTTTTAACTAAATAAAAAAATTAAAAATAGAAATAAAAACCAAACGCAAAAACAACAAATTACAAACCCAGCAAATTTCAAACCCAGCAAAAACAAGTTCAACAAAACACAAACCCAACAAATTTAAAACCCAAAAAATTAAATTCAAACTCATATTTCAAACCCCCACACCACCAAAACATCAAACACAAAAATCAAATCTAGATTTTCGGCCCAAAAACTCAAAACTCAAGACCCAAATTTTCTTATACTTTCTTAGAAACCAAACACAAACCTCAATCCAAACCATAGAGATGAAACCAAACCAGAAAGAGGGTGTGAAAGAGGGTTCAACATGAAGACACCGCACATCCTCATCTTCTTCTTCTTCTTCTTCTTCTTTGTTCTTCAAATCCTGGCCGTCGGTAATTTGTTGACTTTTGGTGGGGTTCTGATCAGACAGAAGGAGGTCGCGATTGAAGACCGGGAAAACCGGACCGATCTGACTGTCCAACACGACCACGTCATCCTCGGCTTTACGAACGGACACGAACTCGAATGCTTCCTCATCATCGTGATCACGATGATCAAACTCGCGGGTCACTTTAGCGGCTACGTCCACGAGTTTATCAGAAGAGTAGCTATTGAAGCTTGGACACACCGAAAGTTCCCAACTTTCTTCTTGCATTTGAACCCTCTTTCACACCCTTCTTCTTCTTCTTCTTCTTCTTAAGCTTTTTTTGGGTTAATCTATGGTTTGGATCTGAGGTTTGTGTTTGGTTTCTTAGAAAGTATAAGAAAATTTGGGTTTTGAGATTTAAGTTTGGGGGCCGTAAATCTGGATTTGATTTTTGTGTTTGATGTTTTGATGGTGTGGGGGGTTTGAAATATGGGTTTGAATTTAATTTTTTGGGTTTTAAATTTGCTGGGTTTGTATTTTGTTGATCTTTTTCTTGTTGGGTTTTAAATTTGCTGGGTTTGAAATTTGTTCTTCTTGCTGGTTTGGTTTTTATTTTTGTTTTTAATTTTTTTATTTTGTTAAAATTAATAAATTTTTTTTTTTAATTTAGAGGCTGATGTGAAAAGTCATGTGGACACAATCTACATTATTTTAATATTTTTAAGGGATAATTACAGTAAACCCACCTGAGGTTAGGCCCGTTTTCACTTTGCCTACCCGTGGTTCAAAACTTATCACTTTACCCACCTGAGGTCCCTTCCGTTAGAGATCTGTTGCCTACCTCTCCCTTTGCCGTTAGAAGAACACATTTTTAGAGAAAAACAAACATAACACGAATCAAAAAGTTAGAGTTTGAATTTTTTTGAAAGAGCTTGGAGGGTTTTTAGAGTTGAGTTCAAGGGTATGGTTCTGTGTAATGATCTCTGTTGTGAAATAAGTGGCCAAACCAAAATAAAAAAAGAGGTATGAACACTCTTCACTCTTCAAACAACGACCCAACCCAGAACACACGGGTGGTTCATAATCGTTTTTCCCCTTCAACGACCCAACCCAGAACACTTTTCACTCATCAACATGATCTTCCCCTTCAACATGATCTTCAAACAACGACCCAACCCAGAACACCAATGGCCAAACAACCAAACAGCAGCAACCCAACCCAGAACACCAACGGCCAAACAACCAAACAGCGGCAGCAACCCAACCCAGAACACATGATAAAAAAATTTTCAAACCCAGAACAGGGGCTTCTTGGCGATATGATCGGGGCTTCTCGCACCCATCCCGTCGAGAGTTCTTGGACATCCAGTGGCCGGAAAAGCCTTGGTAGCTTGTAGTAACTCCGACAACCCAACCCAGAACACTCTTCACTCATCAACATGATCTTCCCCTTCAACATGATCTTCAAACAACGACCCAACCCAGAACACCAACGGCCAAACAACAGCAGCGACCCAACCCAGAACACCAACGGCCAAACGGCCAAACAACCAAACAGCGGCAGCGACCCAACCCAGAACACATGATCAAAAAAATTTCAAACCCAGAACAAGGGCTTCTCGGCGATATGATCGGGGCTTCTCGGCGATATGATCGGGGCTTCTCGCACCCATCCCGTCGAGAGTTCTTGGACATCCAGTAGCCGGAAAAGCCTTGGCAGCTTGTAGTAACTCCGACGCGGTGGTTCTCGGCTCTGTTAAGGTGGGTTTCTCGTTGGGCTTATTCTCCGATGCCGAGGTTACTCATGGACGAGGCTATCGTGACTCTGGGTCCACCGGTGTTATGGTGGGTAGCTCGACGATGGCGGAGATTGAGGCTCCGAGTCTGACAGTGGTGTCGTCGATCCTTGGTTGGTATCCATGGGTGGTTCATAATTGTTTTTCTCCTCTCTCAGACTTGGGTGATTGGGTTGTTAATGAGTTTGTGGAAGGAGAAGATCATGTTGAAGTACAAAAGAGCCACCACCGGTGTAGTACTTGTTTTAATTTCAAACAATTTGATTTGTAGTTGTTTTGAATTTTATTTGTTACATTCATATACATTTGTTTTTAATATCAAACTCTAACTTTTTGATTCGTGTTATGTTTGTTTTTCTCTAAAAATGTGTTCTTCTAACGGCAAAGGGAGAGGTGGGCAACAGATCTCTAACGGAAGGGACCTCAGGTGGGTAAAGTGATAAGTTTTGAACCACGGGTAGGCAAAGTGAAAACGGGCCTAACCTCAGGTGGGTTTACTGTAATTATCCCTATTTTTAATTTTTTCTAATTGCCAGTTGTGTAATTTTCGTCTTTGATGTAATGTCACTATGTCAGGGACTAAAACGAAACATTTTTTTTTAAGATAAGGACTAAAATCGGTGAAAAAAAAAAGTTAGGGACCAAAGTGGGAATCACGTGAAAATATAGGGACTAAAATGAATTTTTCGCCTAATTTATAATTTATGATATATATAAAACTAAAAACATTTGACTTTTGAAACCTCATAAATTTATATTTCATTATTTTAATATTTTTTTACTTGAATTAAATTTTATTCCACAATTAAACCATTTATTAGAATCATAATAAATCATATTTTATTTAAATAATACTATTTATATTTTCATATAAAAGTAAAAATACAATCATATTAATTATTTAATGTTAGAATATATAGTTTCATATACTATCATCACTATCACATTAATAAATGTCTATTGATAACTATCATAATCATCAATAAATTTCATCTTTAGAAAAAATAAAATTGAAGATGTTAAACTTTGGTGAGTGTCATAATATTATGCTACATAATCTTTGGAGGTTTCACAATTTTCCATGTCATTATTCAAATAAATATTTTTCAATTGATTTTAAATTTTCTATAATCACAACTTTCTATATTTTCATACTCCATTAGAATCTTACCATATCATAATAAGTATTTTCATATTTAAAAATAATCATAATGAATTTTTTTTTTTTAAAGATACATAAATTTTTTATACTAATTACTAATATAATTATCAAATTGAGTTTCAAAAATACTAAAAAATGTTAGTTTAATTTTTTTTTTTTGAATTTACAATTTTTTTAATAAAGAAGCTCAATTCTAGACATGATTAAACTAGGTTTTAAGCATTAAAAAAAAAACTAATTATTTATTATTATTATTATTATTATTATTATTCTAGAATTATTGAGGATAGGCTACATCAACCATTTGAACGACCAAGTATTTCAACTTCAATGTAATAGGAGGTGATATTAAATTATATGATATATGTATTTACCCTATTAATTATATTGAAGTAGACCCCATACTTGTGGGACCCACCCTAAATGAGAGGTTAGATACATGCAAATAGATTTTCTCATATAATAAAGGATTGTTAGAAATCTCATCTAATGTAACTTTGGATTTTGGATTGAAAATTTCAGCAATATGCATTGATATGCCTGTCAAATGAGAGGGGAAAAAGTAAGAGTAAAATGAATAACAAAAAAAAATTGATGTCCTTTTCGGTTATGTTAATTATAGCTTGTTTAATAATTGTAGTCAGAATGACTGCATTAATGACCTTTGGAAAGTTTAAGAACAAAATCAGACTAACAAAAACATTAAAAATAACAAATTTGTAATCTCAGATTAACTAAGACCTTTCTAAAAAAAAAAAAAAGACTTTGACATTGCGTGTTAGCATGTAGGAAGGATTCTTGTTTTCATAATTTAGCTTTCTAATAATTTATAGATAGAAGTACATGCTATTAGAAACAAGATCTAGACATCGCATTTTATACCCGTTAATAAATTTTGGTCTCCAGCCCCAATGATGAGCTTGACATATGTCAATTAAGGATAATTAAAGAGTTCACAATAATTTAGAAGTAATCACAACTCAAAAGTGCTCAAATCACTTTGAAATCAATACTGAAAAATGACATTTGTTCATTGTTTTGATTATAACTTTTGATCCACAAAGAACTTTTGAGTGAGATTTATTTCATTGGAAATTAGACATCCTGGGCGTTAATTTAAACACAAATTTTTAATTTGAACTTATATTGAATAAGTTATGACCATTTGAAGTTGGGCCAACTAGGTAGTTCAATTTTCTAGGTTTTAAAACTTCATTTTAAGGGCCCAAAACATCATGCTTTGATGTGGGCCGGGCCATAGACCCTTTGGAACATCCAAAAACAATTAAAAAACCCTAAAAAACCATAATTTTAACTTATAAATATTCATTTTATGTCTCCAATCAAAATCCTAGATAAAGAGTTATTTTTTAGCCTCCATCTTCTCTAAAATTCTAATTCTCTTTTCAAAAACTCACACACAGCACGTTTTTTACAACTTGAAAACCTCTTTTTAGTTAGTTTTAAGACAGAAACTATTTTCTCAATTTGATTTCTCAAAACCTTTTTCAAAACTAATCTTGTTCTTGAGTTGTGATTATCAAAAACTATTGTATTCTTTAATTCTCTTTGTTCTCTCAACTTAATCTCTGTGACACCCTGGTCACAGTAGCTATGGCTCAATCCAACATTTCCTAAGGGAGGCGTGCCCCTATTAGGTCACACCCTGGGAGGTAAGGCACATATGGTCGCCCCTACCCCCCCTTTTGTTCATAAAAAATTTAAAAGAAAAAAAAAATCTTTATGTTGTAGGTACTAAAGAGCCAATTAAATATCAGCTAAGTTATGTTTCATAAGCAAGGTGAGTCTCTCTTAATTGGTTAGATGTTGATTTTCGTTTTGTACCATTGTATTATTAGGTCGATCCCCATCTGCATTTAAGCATTGAGAATGTGAGACATAGCAGTGATTACATGTCATGTCAAAATACAAACATATTACCCCAAACAATTTATCATTTCACACAGTATTCTTTCCCTAATTCTACCATTAACATTAAGAATCCAAACAAGTAGCAACTCTTATCCCTAGAAAACTAAACTTAATACAAAGTAACAAAGACATCAAAACAAACTATTGCTTTGCAATAACAATGTCATGCACTGATTGACTGAAGTTGTCCTGAAGCACCAATGGTATCACCCATCTTGGATCTATGCGCACGCCAGGCTCGTTGTATAATAGAAGCTGCCTTGAATTGCAATGGCTCTGAGTCTCGTGACAACATGTAAGACCATATCTTTGTCAAGTCGTCGGCCATTAGAGCAAAGGCTTCCACTTTTGTGTGGGTTTTCAGCGTTTTTGATGAAATGGGGAGTTTGGATAGGTTATTCCTGGAGGTGGAGGTAGATTTCCGAAGTCATTCTAGAAGTTCTCCTCCAAAGAACTGACCTTCTACAAGACGCTCAGCATGTGTGGGTAAAGTTCCTCCACCATTATTACCGATTGTATAGGTCCATGCAATGCCGTTTGTAATGAAGAATATTGCATCAATTGGGTCTCCCTCCCGAATAACATAGCAGTGCTGCTGGTAGTAGACTGGTGTGAGAGTGTGGCACATCTTAAGCAACGTTTGTTCATCCATACTCAGAAGCACTTCTACCTAATTTAAGCAGATCTTAAACAATCAAGACGAATGTATACTACATATTTTCATTGAAAAAAAAAAAAAAAACAACTAGAGGGATTGAGTATATAAAGTGTAAGTTGCAATGGGAGTCATGGGATTAGAATAAGATTTAGTCCCATTTCAAGTGTCACTTTATACTTCACGATTAAAAATATAAGGAAAGTTCACCTACCAAACTTGTCGAGAAAAAACAAATCATTAAGTGGGTAATTATACAAATACTCCAATAACACAATAAATGTGTAATCATTCCTCTTACATAATAATAAGTCTCAATAATTTAATTTATGGTAGTGCCCTATGAGAGGAGGGAGTACGCATTTAAGTCTCTTACAGAGTATTCTATAATTTTTCATTTGTAAAGAAAATGAATAAACCCAATCAATAAAGGCATATCCGTGTAATCAACAAAATCAAATGGAAAAGGAAGGCAATGGCTATAAGCCTATAACCATATGTATTCAATAATTGTAAGGATTCTATTTGGCAAAGCCGTGTATATAAACAAATTAAGTGTTTGTTTAGGAACAACTTATTTAACTTTTTTTTTGGAAATGTTTTACTGAAAATGTACTAAAGTATACTTGTACCTTGAAAATTTTTTAAAAAGTGAGATTTTAAAAGCTAAAAACTAATACAAAAAGCTGTTCCTAATGGTTAAAGCATGTCGAATTTGTTGTTTTGTTTTATGTTTTATTTTAATATCCTAATGGTATCAGAGCAGTGTTGATCAATGATCACTGTGACCCATTCGCTATCTGTGAGATTTTTCTTTCAAAACAAAGCATGACCTAAACTTTGTTTGGAATTTCATCCTTGGGAGCCCATCATCTTTTTGGGCTGATATTCATCTTTTTTGGGCTGGTTCAGAGGCCTTCTTGCTCGGTTCAACCTAACTCAATCCGGTTTTGAGCACCTTTGCCTAGTTCAGCACGGTTCCAAGTCTTTTAGGCTATCCAAAATGTTTTAGGTAAGATTTTAAATTTTGTGGTTTTTTTTTGTTTTTTTAATAGCTATTTTCCATTTCTATGGATAATAAAACAAGCACTGATAATTCTGTGAGTGTAAGCACAAGTCTTAGACTTTTAGTCTCACTGATCCAAACTACCACCTATTCCTTCTTCATGTTGATCGTCTGGTAGTCTTTCTTATCTCTTAAACCCTCCTAGAGCACAATTATACATATAGCTAGTTGATTTGCGCCATGGTTATAGCTAGACATGACAAAATGGGCTAGAATTTTTTGACCTGACCCGACCTGAACCCGATTTTTTGACTTGAAGTAAAAATGGGTTGACCTGTGACCCCACCCGTGTTTTTTGCAGGTCAACTCGACCTGACCCGCAACCCAACCCAAACCCGAACCCAAACCATTTTTTTAAAACTTTTTTTTTGGTAAAAAAATAATAAAATCTAGACAATATTAGTTTAATTGTTTGTTGTGAGTTTTAAGGAAACAATTGAAACATTTACATAACTGCATGCAAATTAATTGAAAGATAAATGGTTAAGTATTCTGTAATGAGTAAAGATTTTTAGATATCAAATAGCAAAGTATATGTCAAGATAATCTGGTTACAGTAGAGTTAAAAACATAGATTTAAAATTGTAGACATATATGAAAAACATTCACAAGTGTGAAAATAATGAAGCCAAAGTATCAAATTAGTATAAATTATGAATGCTTAGACCTATTTTTTAACAATTTATGTCCTAGATAAACGGCTTTTGAAAATAAATTATGGTATTTCCTAGAGTGTATGTTGCTTAACAATAATATGATATTCATAAAAGATACCATGTGTAAATAAGTAAACAATCAAATTTTAATGTAAATCTCAAATTGAAATAGAATGCCAACCACAGTTGATAATAGATTATAAAATTAATTTTCAAGATTGTAAATTTCTTATATGTTTTTATTCCTTGTCAAATGAGTTATCCAATAAGTCATTTGTAATTTTGTTTTATATTTTGGGATGTTGATATTGTGTAAAAATAAACTTGTGCATTTGTTTTATTTATCTTTGTGTTATTTTGTTTTAAATAGCAACGTTAGGATTTTTATAATTTTAAAATTATTAAATAAGCATTAATAAGTTTAACTGAATTCATTTTTGATATAAGTGGTGAATTCAAAGTAATGCATTCTACATCAAGTAATTTGTTACATGACTTTCCAAATAGCAAATACATTATTTTTTCTTTAAAAAAAAAAAAAATTAATGTGAAAGATACGGGTCAACCCGGCCCGACCCGACCTGCAACCCAATTGACCCTATCCCGTTTTTAACCCGCTTAAAATGACTCATATTTGACCCACAACCCGACCGACCCGCCTATTTTGCCATGTCTTGGCATTAAGTGCAAAGAACAAACTGGGGTTCTTTAATGGCAATGTTCCCAAACCTACAACTTCTTGGGATCAGCTACAATGACATAGTCAAATCCTAGGAAGCATGGACATTGGTATGAGTACAGACATAGAGCACAATTATACTTCTAGCTAGTTTATTTGCACCATGGTCATGGCATTAAGTGCAAAGAACACACTGGGGTTCGTAAATGACAATGATCCCAAACATACAACTTCTTTGGATCATTGTAGTGGGCCTGTTAAGGAAGTGAAAAGGAAGCTGGTGCCTGCCAGGGACATTAATGGGCCTCTGTTAGCAAGCTCAATTCAAAGAATAGTGAAGGCGGCTAGCAATGGGGATGTTAATGAAACTGAGAAAAGCCCAAACAGTATGGGCCTGGAGAAAGACACCAACCGTAATGGTCTTGGGAAAGAAAAGGGGACTTTAAAATATAATATTAAGAACTCAGTTAAGGGCAAGAAAGCCCTTGCGCGTGCTAGGGCTGGACAAAGTAGTTCTTCAGCTGCCGCAAGAAGTGATGAAGAGAAAGCTCGGCCAACTGATCAAGGTAGCTATGATCTTCCAATTTCGTGTGATCCGCCGGACAAGTTGCTCACGTCCGCACCGTGGCCAGAAACGGGGTATCAATTTAGAGGAGGAGATCGCCAGCCTTGCCGAGATGCGAATAACACTGAGCTGGTTTGTGCGCCGGATCGGAGTGAAGCTCCGGCGAGTATGGAATTGCAATGGTCATCGGCTGAAGGTGATTGCAAGGGAGGGAGTCTCAATAATGCCGGAAGCAATCTGGATGGAGGCGGAGTCCATGCAGGGGAGTACAGTGATGGGTTTTCCGCCGATGGAGGAGGAGCGGCTTTGAAGGCTGGTAACACAGCCGCTTTATACAAGCTTCATGGGGATAGCTATGTTTCAACAATCAAAGCTCAAGGCTCTGAAGGAGTGAAGGTTGGGAGTGTGGCTCTTCAACAAGGCCTGGATGCGGATCGAATGGAGTTTGAGGGAGAAGGTGGAGATTCTGTCTCAAACTGATTTCTTGCCCATCCCATTTTATTTTATCATGATGAATGTAATCGTATGGAACTGTAGAGGTGCTCGTAAGCCCTCCTTTCAGAATCATATTGGTGAGCTGGTCCGGAATCATAATCCAGCGATTTTGGTTGTAATGGAGACTCGTGTTGGGGGTAGTAAGGCTAAAGAGATTACAGACAGATTGCCCTTTGATGGTGCAGTGCATACGGATACCATTGGCTATGCTGGTGGGCTATGGATGCTTTGGGATTCTGACAGAGTGGATGTCACGCCTCTGGCAAATACTGAGCAGGAAATTCATGTTATAGTTAAGGTTAGGAATTCTAACTTTAATTGGCTTTTTACTGCTGTGTATGCTAGTCCTAGGTCTGCTGAAAGATTTATTTTGTGGAATAATCTGGTTAAAACTGCTGAGCTGCATGAGATGCCGTGGGTTTTGGCGGGTGATTTCAATGAACCTCTCACGAAGGAGGATAAATTTGGGGGAAGAGAAGTGAGTGTCAATAGGTCGCTTTTATTTAAAGAGTGTTTGGATAAATGTAACATGATTGACATAGGGTTTTTGGGGCCCCGTTTTACCTGGACAAACAGAAGGGAGTTCCAAGCTCTAATCCAGGAAAGAATTGACAGGGTTTTTGTGAATCCTAGTTGGTGCGTTCTGTATCCGGAAGCTCGAGTTGTTCATCTCACCCGTTGTCATTCTGATCACTGCCCTATCATTTTGGAGATGCAGCCGAAAACAACCACTGGGAAAAAAAGGCCTTTTAGATTTCAAACTTGCTGGCTGTCTGAGCCATCTTTCCCACCTATTGTATCACAAGCTTGGAGAGACTCTTCTACCTTAGGGGATGCAGTGAACAGGTTTACTCAAGTAGCAACAAGGTGGAATGGGTCCCATTTTGGGAATATTTTTACTAGGAAAAAGAATTTGTTGGCCAGAATTAATGGTATCCAACGGGCACTATCAGTGAAGCCTTCTGTTTTCCTGGTTAATTTGGAGAATGATCTCCTTAAGGAGTTAGACCGAGTGTTTAATCAAGAAGAAGAGCTTTGGGCTTTAAAGTCTCGGGTTAATTGGATGATCCAAGGTGACCGAAATACAAACTTCTACCATGTGTCTACTCTTGTCCGAAGGAAGAGGAATCAGATTTTGGCCATTAAGGATCATGTGGGGGAATGGATTCATGAAGAAAGTGCTGTTAAGGAGATGTTTAGGAGTGGTTTCAGCAGTATTTACACTACTTCTTTTACTTCGAGCTCTCGGGTTGCACCCGTTATATCCCATTGGCAGGCTAGGTTATCTGATGAAGAAAAGGAGAGTATTGGTGGGATTGCTTCGGAGGAAGAGATAAAATCTGCTCTCTGGTCTTTGAAAGCTTTTAAAGCTCCGGGACCAGATGGCTTGCATGCTGGCTTCTTTCATAGATTTTGGCTGATTGTGGGCAAGTCAGTGATTGATGTGATCAAAAAGATTTTTTCTGAGAAGTCTGTCCCGGAATATTTAAACCAAACTCTTATTGCTTTAATTCCAAAGATTCCAAGTCCTGAAACGTTGGGTAACTATAGACCTATTAGCTTGTGCAACACTGTTTACAAGATTGTGACAAAGATTATTGTTGCTAGACTTAGACCGTATCTAGACAAGCTTATTTCTCCCCTCCAAACGGCCTTTGTTCCGGGAAGAAAGGGCATTGATAATGCAATCATAGTTCAGGAAGTCATCCATACTATAAGTAAGAAGAAAGGAAGGGTGGGGTACATGGCCTTAAAGATTGATCTAGAAAAGGCGTACGATAAGCTTGAATGGAGCTTCATAAGGGATATGCTGATTAGAGCAAATCTTCCTTCTAATTTGATTGATGTTATCATGAGTTGTATTTCTACGGTCTCAACGTCTATCTTGTTCAATGGTGAAGCCCTTGATCCAATATATCCGTCTAGAGGGATTAGGCAAGGAGATCCGCTCTCGCCTTATCTATTCATTCTTTGCATGGAATTTCTTGGGCAGCTCATTGAGGAGAAGTGTAATGCTAAACTCTGGCAGCCCGTAAAGTCTTCGAACAGCGGACTGGCCTTTTCTCACTTATTTTTTGCAGATGACTTGGTGTTGTTTGCCAAAGCCGACCATACTAATTGTTTGGCTATTAGAAAGGTTCTTGATGATTTTTGCAGTTTATCGGGCCAATCTGTAAGTGGTGCTAAATCCAGAGTTTATTTCTCGCCAAATGTGGATAGGGACGCGAGGGATTCCTTTTGTGATATTCTTGGCTTTGCCTCAACCCACTCCCTTGGAAAATACCTTGGAATTCCTCTTAGGCATCCTGGATCTTCTTCTCAAGATTTTAATTTCATCCTTGATAGGGTGAAGACCAAGTTAGCTGGGTGGAAAGCTAACTTACTGTCCTTGGCTGGTCGGGCTGTCTTAATTCAAGCTTCTTCAGCGGCTATTCCGGCTTATGTTATGCAATGCACTCAAATTCCGAATAGAATCCTTGAGGGGATAGACCGGGTGAATAGAAACTTTCTTTGGGGGTCGTCGGAATCATCCAAAAAAATTCATTGGGTTGGGTGGCAAAAGGTAGCGAAATTAAAGGAGGAAGGTGGGCTTGGTTTGCAAAGTGCCAAGGGTAGAAACACTGCGTTGCTAGCAAAACTTAACTGGAGACTTCATGTTGAGAAAGAAGCCTTATGGGCTAAAGTTCTAAGGAAGAAATATTGCAATCTCAGAAGGATAAACTCTACCAATGCGGATAGACTTCCGTGTTCTCAGATTTGGAAAGGAATGAAGAAGGGAAGGGCTACTTTCAATGAGGGCAGCATGTGGACAGTTGGAAGAGATAGTAAGGTAAACTTTTGGTGGGAAAATTGGACGGGTAGAGGCGCGCTCCGCTACATGATCCAAGGACCTTTAACCCAAGGAGCTGATAAATGGAAGATGGGTGATATTCTTTCAGACATGGGCTGGGATTGGGGTCGGATTCCCTTTGAGCTTCCTTCTCAAGTCAAGTCTCTAATTAAAGCAACCCCCATTCCCTTCACGAGTCAAGGTCATGACCAACTTGCATGGTCAGGCAATCCGAGGGGAATTTTTGATCTAAGGAGTGCCTATTCTATTGCTACAAAGGAGGATCCAGCCCCTCCTTTCAACTATGATTGGATATGGAAGCTCCAAACGTTGCCTAGAATTAAAACTTTCTTGTGGTTATGTACTCACAATAGCATAGGAGTAAAGGTGTGCCTTGTTAAAAGAGGGGTAATGGTTGATGACCTATGCCCTATTTGTCAAAAAGAGCCTGAGTCGATAATTCATGCCATTAGAGATTGTGGTTGGGTCAAAGGCGTGTGGTTTCAGCTGGGTGTGAGCATATCCAACCAAGCTTTCTGGACGAGCAATCTCCAAGAGTGGATCACGCTCAATGGGAAAACCAATATCAGCCTTGATCAAGGTAACCTTCCTTGGAAATCTATCTTTTCTTTTGCTATTTGGTATATTTGGAAAAGTCGAAACATGTTTGTCTTCAATAGAAAAGGGCAGAACCAAAACCTGTCTAAGGTGATCATGAACCAAGCTTTGGAATTCTTTTACTGTGTTCAATCTCCTAGAAACCCAAGTCATAAAGTATTAAGGGCTATTCGATGGGAGAGACCTCCTACTGGTTGGAAGAAACTCAATACTGATGGGTCTTGTATGGGTGGATCGGACAGAGCTGGTTGTGGAGGTTTGGTGAGGGATGAGCATGGCAACTGGGTAGGTGGCTTCTCTAGACATATTGGCTCAACTAATAGTTTCATTGCAGAGCTTTGGGGGCTTAGAGAGGGGCTACTGCTCTGCCATAACCTAAACATTGATTCTCTTGTTGTTGAATTGGATGCTCAAGCTGTGGTGGAGGTTTTTTCAGAATGCTGCTTATATTAATAATGTCATTTCTCCTTTGCTGGATGATTGTAGGCGCTTAACAACTTACTTTCACCGTATTCATTTTGATCACTGTTACCGCCAAGCCAATAGGTGTGCAGATTTGTTGGCTAGGATGGGTGCTATCCAGGATTTAGACTTTATTTCTTTTAGTAGTCCGCCTATGGATATCTGTAATGCCTTTGAGGCTGACTGTAATGGTGTGGTGTACAACAGGATGTGTCCTGTTTTGGCTGTTGGTGTTTAGTTGTTTTTATTATATCGTCCTTTACCAAAAAAAAAAAATCCTAGGAAGCACGGACACTGGAATGGGCATGGACACTGGTACAACACAGGGATATGAGTAATTTTTGAAAAATTATAACATAAGACAACTGGTATGACACAGCTACGACACAGATATGACACAAGTACAACACATTAAATGAAATGTCCGTGCTTCTTAGGTCAAATCATGGTTGCTCAATTCTATCTCTCCTAAGATATCATCTAGTGTGGTTTATTGTGATCTAGCCTATGAGATCTGGACGAAACTCCATGAAGTTTTGTTTTTTTGGGAGTATGTTACTATTCATAGTCTTGTTCAAATTACGTATGTTACTAAGCTAAGAGAACTATAGGACGAACTCTGCTTTACACACAATCCTGGACTGTTTATGCGGAGCATTTAAAAGATCTCAAATTCTCAATCAATATCAACACTACCAGCACATCGTGAAGTTTCTCATGGTGCTCAACGACTCCTATGGCCCAATACAAGGTTAAATTTTACTCATGGATCCTCTTCCCTAAGTCAACCGGGCTTATGCACTCATCCAACAAGAAAAATGTCAACACAACATCTCACATGTCGTTCCACTTCCTAAATCAGTAGCTTTGGCCTCTATAGCTATAAGACACCCTTCCCAACAGAATAAAAATCCTCCACTCGCAAGAAAGAAAGACCCAAATGCAATCCTTGTGGATGTGAAGGACGCACCATGGAACAGTGCTACAAACTTCATGGTTGCCCTTCTTACTCTCAGAATGCTAAGACCAAATCTAGATCAAATTTACAATAAAGGAGCTAGAAACTTTTTTGAACTATCGTACATAATAAAGGCATGGGAGATGCTTGTGTGATCATCATAAAAACATTAATAAATAAATTCTATCTCCCCCTTTTTTTTTTTTAAATTTTGAAAAAAAATATTTGTATTACCATTTCTCATGTGTGGGGAAAACAGTTCTAAAGCAAATGTATATAGGTAAAGAAACTCACATTTTCTAGTAGCTTTAAGCAGATATGCTGCTTTACATTATTTTGAAGTTCCCCAGGAAGATTAGGAAGAAGGTTCTCCAAGTAAACATCTTCGTCTTCTCTGAATTTCTGAATCACGTTGTCCATAATCGGGCCTCTCAAATCACTAGGAAGATTGTGTTTGGAACTCCACAATTCTATTTTTTCTTTCTGTTTCTTTCGTTTTTCTGATTTCATCTTCATGCGTAACTCTTCTGATCTTGAAATTACCAACTGAAGAAAAATAGATATAGATGCAGTCGAGGAATAATATGCAAATGAAGATGAAAGTGATAGAGAGGAAGAAAATTGATAAATATAATCAGTATTTCTTATTCACAAGCTCTGTACAAAGATTGAATATATACACGTATCTGTTGCTAATCAGCCTTAATTACTTTACATTCTATTGCAACAGTACATAACAGAAATATAGAAAATTAACCGACTGACAATTTTAGTGCCATCCAATGCTGTTGATTAGTTTTCTACGGCAAAACTTGACTGGTAAGTGGTAACATATAAGTGAGACACTTCGACCCTGTGTGACCCAATGATTATTTAAGTTTCATCTTGTGGCTCACTGTTTTGTAACTATTGACCTACCATGTCCACAGCTAGGTCTAGCGCGACCTGTTGTTTAGTACTTTGCTTAATATCCCCCTCAAATGAATGGTAACAAAGTCTACAAGTGCAAGCTGTTGTGCCCTACAGCATTTAGTTAATACTAGATACAATCCATTTGCTAGGCTCATTTGTAACAGCTTCATAGTAGCGTGTTTGTATGATAAAGCAGTTAGTGATAAGAAATGAAAGAGATTAGGATGGTTAGTGAAAAGGGCAGTAGCATATCAGTTGGCTAGAGATAGTTTGTTATGGATTAACCAATCAAATAACAGCTATTTGTAACTAACCAGCCAGCCAATGACAATTAGCCTTTACTAACTATAAACAAGCAGATGTATTTATAGAAATATATACTTATCAGAGAGTTATTTGGCAAGAGTGTGTCTCTTGAAGAGCCTGTTTTCCCAACCAACTCTAAGCAACTTAGCATTGTCCATACATTTCCAATTTTCAACCAATCCTCCATCCTTTGGGTATCAGAGCTATATGTTATTCTCCAATTTCGAGTCCATAAAACCCCTTCAAGAGTCAATCTTGATTTTGTTCCCTAGCCTTGGACATTATTGCAGCCCATAACCAAGCCTCAAATCCGAGAGTACCTAAGAGTATATTTTCTGAGTGGTTACTACAACATGGCACCAGCAGACAGATCCGGGAAGTTCAAGAAAGGTTTTGTAGCAATAGAATGAGAAGTAGAAGTACTAGCCTAGCTACAGCAGCCACAAGTTCATGTGGTTGAGTTGAGCCTCAGATTATAGTAATAGAGATTTGTGGATTTGTTAAGGAAACATCTGATCAAGGAAGTAAGGAGAAGCCAACTAGCCAATCAAAAGAGTGATGGAGATCAATCAAAGGATGCTAATGCAGATATCAACAGAAACTTATCATTTTGGCAATACTAGAGGAGGAAGGCAAGCATCAGTGCAGCAGCCAAGACAGGCCCCTGAGCACAAGCCCTCCAAGAGAAGAGCCAAAACGGGAGCCCAATATGAAGATTGACCTGACCTACTAGAATTTCAAGGAAGCTTGAATCCTGAGGAGTTTATGGACTGGTTGATTGAACCACATTGATATAATCTTTGAGCATTATGAAGTCCAAGATTCCAAGAAACGTGAAGCTAATCTCTATTAAACTGAAAGGAAGGGCCTTAGCCTGGTGGGAACAACTGCAAGTAAAATGAATTACAAGAGGGAAGAAAAAAACTCAAGACTAGTCCAAGATGAAACAGAAAATGAGGAATTATTTTTTGCTTTTCAACAATATGTAGACATTGTACCAAGAGCTGCATAATTTGGTGGCTTGAGTGGATCTCAATGAGAGTGAAAATTAGATGGTGGGCGAGTTCTTAAGTGGCCTCAAACCAGTATTCCAACATGCATTAGGGCCTGCACTCTATGTGGCCAGTTTCTAAGGCACGCAACAGGGCCTTGTTGATCGAAAGGCAACATGCAAGAAGTTAGTTCTTGCTTTCACAGCCCTTTGGAGGTCAAAGAAATACTATAACCAGCAATCAAGAAAGGCCTGTGATTGCACAGCCATTCCGGTTTGCCAATGCAGGCATGATTTCAAACTCTGGAGCATCCAAACCACTAGCAAAACAGCCTCAGCACTTAAATTTAAGTGTTAATAAAGTGGAGAAGCAGGTCATAAGGCCACTGACTGCAACAGAACTGGAGAAGCAATCCGAAACAAAGTCAAAGGCCTTGATTATTGAGGCAATGGAGGGAAAAGAAGATGGAGATTATGCCATGTATAATCTCTTCCCTGAAGCGACTTAGAACAAGCGGAGGGGCTTGCATTGGTCATGAAATAGACCTTGCTTTCATCCAAGAAAGAAGACCAAGAAGGTTGGCGTAGGAGTAATATTTTTTATACTACCTATTGCATTAGTGGAAGAGTATTAAACATGGTGATTGATGGAGGCAGCTGTAAGAATGTTGTATCACAAGAGGCTGTGGACAAATTAGGCCTTGAAACTAAAGAGCATCCATAACCCTACAATTTCACCTGGCTCAACAAAGGAAAGGAAATGAAGTGAAGGTGACCGAGAGATGCATGGTTTCCTTCTCAATCAGAAAGAAGTTCAAGGAAGCAGTCAAGGAAGTCATATTAGCAGTATGAAGTGGGTCCCCTCTGGTCAGGAATATAGCATAGAGGGGCCCATTGACTTGGGAAATACCCCCCTCATCATGACAACCCCACTAAGGAAAGGTTATAAATAGGGGAAAAGAGAATTGAAATAGGGGTTGGAGGAATTAGGAGAGTAAAACATGAGAGTAGTGATATAAGATTCAGCTCAGGAAGGGGACAATCTTACTCAGGCTCTAGGGTGGAAGCTCGATTGTATAACATTCATCTCGGTTGAGCTAAGAACTAGGGAGTTTGGTGTAAGAGTGATTTTAATTCCCTCAGATATTTAAGAAACACTTCTTGGACCTCCCATTGTGGGATAAGCCCAACCTAGAATATAAGTAAATTGGGGGTCAGGGCCCATAAAGCCTTAGCTCACTAGAACCTGACCGCCACACATACAATTATATTTCTTAAAAAAATAATTTAGAGAGAGAGCGAGAGAGATTCGTCATTATATATATATATATATATTTTCATAATTGTTATGTGCATATGAAAAGTTTGTCTATTTGGAAATATATTAATTTTAGAAATTATTACGAGATCCATGGGTGATAAGAAAATTACATTTACTAAGAAATAACTATTACAACACTTTTAGAGATGAATAATTATTCTTCATTTTAAAGAATATCTATTCATAAGAAATGTCTGTTCCCCGTAATAAAAATATAACTAAACTATCGAATAACTAAACCATAACTATTATATTATAAATAAATACAATGCCTATTACAGTTTACGTAACATACCCTAGATAATAATATTTCAATATATTAGACTTAGACATATATATATATATGATTTGATTCATCTATGTATGATTACTATATTTAGTATTTAGCACCTCACTTTAATTAGGCTAGCGCCTTTTTGTTGCCTCACACCTCGGGCAATACATGGCCTTGGCACCCTAAGGTCTCCTTTCATCTTGTCCAAAAGGTTGCGTAAGCATCTTATTCTAGACAAAAAAAGTGTATTGCAACAGAGTGGCCTCTCTCGTAGGCAGGCATCTTATGGAGAGAAACCCTAAGTTCCCTATCTCTCTCAATGGTGTTGTTTCTCTGTTCTAGGGTTCCATTAAGCACTAGCTTTGGGACATGGCATGTAAATGATAGTGAGCATTTATATTATTGTATCTGAGGACTGACAACCATAAGAGCTTGTGAAATTCATTAGTGAGGCTTGGTGGACGTGGAATTGAGTTGAGTTTCTTACTCTTTTGTTACGTGATGGTTCCTCATTGGGTATTGAATAAATAGCAAATCAAGATTCAAACCCAGTTTAATTTGACAGAAAATCATGTAAATGTTTGTTTCCTTTAATTCCTCAAAAATTTCTACAATTCATATTGTACAAAAGAAAGCATATTGCTTGAATTTGGCCGGTATTTATAGCTTGTGATAGCCTTAAGGGACTATGGTGGTGACGACAGAGGTGTTAGTTCATAGGGCTTGACCAAATTCAAGCCAATGTAGACAAAGTCATCGACTTTTGGTCAAGCGCTTGACCAAAAGTCGATTACTTTGTCTAGCTGTATTGGAAAACCAGGTCCCAATGGGCTTTAAGCCCTAGCCGACCTATTCCATTATATATCAAGTTAGTGAGTTAGCCGCACAGGAGAATTGCTACAAGCTCTAGTGCAAGTATAATAGTGTTCTTTATTCTTTGTGAGAAAGAATTAAGGGTGTATTTAGGATTTGGGTATTGTGAGAGTACTTGTGTGTTATTTTATTGTGGACATAGGCATACTACCGAACAGAAGCCAAGATTGACTTAGGGGGTGGCAAGATCAAAAGAAGAAACTGAAAGTAAAATGAATGTGCAAAATATTAATTGATATTAATAACAAACTAAATAAACAATTATATAGTAATATAATTTTCATACATAAACTAAAATAAATGTAATTTTTTTTTTTTTCATACTTCGAATTCAATTTAAACTCATATTATGATACGGCTTCTCCATAATCTCAATCAATTATAAATATATATTTCATATAAAATAAAGAAAACAAAAGTGATCAATTCATAATTAATAACAATAAAACTAAGGATTACTTTTTCTATTAAAAAAGGAAATTACTCTAAATACATCAACTTTGAACATGTAATTTGATTACTTAAAATAAATTAAAAAAATAAGTCAACATGTAGTGTTAAGAATATTTGCAAAATTTGTATATTTTGTCTCACTTTCTTGAATACTTTTAAAAATGATGTAAATTTCAACCTTTCTTAATTCTTTTTGGCTAGAGACAATTTCTTTAGTTGTTAAACTTTGGGTAGCAAAAACTAAGAAACTATTTTTAAAAAAAAGTATGAAGATGGAAGAAAAACTTTAGTGGGAGTCTATGAATCTATGTTTAGTGTCTTATATAGTACAAGGACATAATAGCATGATTTTTTTTTTTTTTTTTTAAGTTTTCTTATTCAACAAAAAAAAAAATATATATATATATATATAATTATTATAAAGTGGGATCCATTATTTTCATACTTGTCAGGGGAATAGTGAAATTGACTTGTGACAAGTAGATACATTTTTTTTAGTTATGCTGTGAACATAACAGTTTCACAATAATTTCACAATATAACCTAGGTAATAAGCTACCATTTATCTTCATCTAGGCTTATTGATATTACTTCTTTATCTGCTATTAAGAATTTACCATTTAAATTTTATTGTAAAATTGTTGCAAAATATTGTAGCTATAGCTTTTTGTTTTTTTTACTAAGTAAATATATTATATTTAGTTGAAACCTTTGGTCTAAAAGTCAAAAATATTGTATGTGCAGAAGTTTGTCCGTGGAAGACTAATGTGCAGAAATTTTTGGGAAGCTCAGCGGGGGCAATTGACCCTCTTGGCCCTGGCTCCGCCAGCCTAACTACCTAAATTTTATGTGTCTAATTTTCTTCTCTCTTCTTTAATTTTGCATAAACAATTTATTTTTCACAACAGAGAGAAAAGAATAAAATTGGCTATTGGGTACTAACCTGCAAATTTCCCAAAAAATATAAAAACAGGAACAAGCGCGTGACAGAAATATAAACCGAAAAGAAGTTATCCCATACATATATACTTGTCTTGAGGTTTTGACCAAGCAAACTGCAAAAATGGCACAATTATAATATATGAGATGCTGATCTTAACAATCTTAAAAATCATAATCGCTAGGCATAAAGTCTGAATATACAAAATTTTAGGGGAAATGGGTAAGTTAATAGAATATGTGAAGATGTATATAATAGGAATAGGGATTTGAACATAAATATCTCTGTTAATATCTCTAAGAGGTGAACATTTATACTTAGGATTTTTAGAAAAGAAAATGGAATCAAGATCATAGATTTATGGCCTTTGAAACATATAACTCTCTTACACAAAAAAGTGTGGTAGTTAATTAAGGTCAATACCCCAAATTTTAGTCCATGAGCAATTCTAGCTCTTGAAGTTTGGAGTGCTTGCTTTTAGTTTCTTAGATAATGAAACCAATCTAAAAATTGGCACATCATCATGCCATGACACACATTAGGAGTTCACGCAATCACGTTAAGTTTATTTGGGGCCAAAAGTAATCACTTTAAATATAAAGGACTAAAATAACTCTTAAACTAAAGTTTAAGGACCAACAATATACTTTGGCTTATGTAAATTTAAAAGAATGTAAGCAAGATCACACACCCCAAAAGAAGGGGGGTTAAAACGTAGTGTGTGTGTTTTTTTTCAAAGTAGATTCTTTAACTTTCAAAATTTGCAACTTACACCCTAGACTAACAGATGTTAACGGTATGATACATTGAGTTTGTTATAATACTTAAGAGCATACAGGGGTGGCACTAGGTAGTGTCTAGGGGTTCAAATGAACCCCCTATGCTAGCCCAAAAAAACCTTATAGTTAATTTTTTATTTTTTTATTTGACCTTCTAAAATAAAATTTTGAACACTCTGAAATTAAATTATTTTTTTTAACAACATTTTGGTCTTTTTAAACACAAGAAAAAAATCCCAACAATAAACTAATTTGATCTAAAATCTATGAATAAAAATAATAAGCCCAACAACAAAAGTAAAAATTTGTTCATCTTAAACCTCAAAAAAAAGCCCATTTAGATCTTAATAAATTTGAAAAAATTAATAAATAAAAGTTTATTATATTTAGGTCTCGCTTGAAATTCACTTAACAACAACAATTAATATATTTATTGCATTTAGAATAGCTTAATATGAAACAACAGTGTAATTTGTAAGCAAACCTCAGATTTTGCATGCCCCACCAGAAACCGTAAAATATTTTTCCTAGAACCTGTCTGGACTCTATCACACCAGATTGAAGGGCTTCTAAATATATTCCAAAATTAAATTCTGCATCTGATGTACAGAAATCATTAGAAAATGAGAAATTTCCTCTACTGTTGTCACAGTTAAAATATGTTTGAACACATCCACTCTGAATTGCACATGATGAATGCCAGCAATCCATCATTCGTTGAAAAGAGAAAAAATACCAAAAGGCTCCCAATACCTAAAAGACCAGCATGTCATTAAAATCAGTATATTCAGCAAATATTATAAATTTATGACCAAACAACAATAATAATAAGAGAAAAAGACAATTATGTGGATATAAAACTTTTAATTTATTTTTACTTTAAAAAAAAAACTTTTTAATTTATTTGAAAATTGATTAAATTCACTTTTCTTAATTGCTTAAAATTTTGATAGAATCACAAAAATTTATTTGGATATATGATCCTAAATTTTTGAACGCTGTCTTCAAGGTCTTGAACCACCACTTATAGCTGAGGATACCAAGCTTTAGATCAGAGGGTTTGCATTACAACTTTACAAGCTAATAAGAGATTTTCTCATCTAATGTGATGTGGGAGATCAGGTCTGGTACTCTTTTATAGAAGGGTAGTGAAGTTTTGCAAAAAGGTTTGGATCACATTGGGCAAATACAACTCTAGCAACTCCAATTAATATATACCTATTAGTCTCTACCTATTCATTATATAAAAATAAATAAATAAATAAATAAAAAATAGCCTCTACCTATTAAAAAAACAACTTATTAGGCTTTAGTTATCAAAGAGTGAGAATTCATGGGGCATTTGAATTAGAGATTTAATCCACCTAATTGCAAAAGCTAATAAGATAATACAAGATAGAATTTTTGCTCTAACCTAATCTAAGTGTATATGTGTGTGAAGCTCTCTCCTAGAAACTTGAACCCCGGCTCTTACCTCCCACACCCCATAAATTAATTTACAATATTTTTACAAACTGCTGATATAACTTTAGTATTTTTCAAATAATTATTGGTAAACATAAATATGATGTTGGTGGTAGACCTATATTAAAACTAATAAGAATACACTACATCAATAGTTTGTAAAAATGTTGTAAAATAGTTTGTGACTGTAGCATTATTCATAAGATAAAGCATTCATCATTTATAATTTTTATTGTACTTATGCATTATAAAATTATTATTTTCCAATGAAGTTTAAATTAAAATCTTTTTTTATTTTTTATTATTTTTTTTATTTATTTTTTTATCAAAAGAACCAGCAAAACATTGATAATACTTGTCAATATTTAAATTTATATGAAATCAGTATGTAATCAAACTTACGTGAGCAGCAAGGAGATACAGAAAGAAATTTAACGCAGCTTTAAACCATATGTTTTGTTCAAATTTCTCGTCGCTTCTTATAAGTTCCTTCCAGGATCGGAATATTTGGAGAATTCTTGGCACATATTGGAAGATAACAGCGCAGTTCAACACTACTATTTTATATGAAGAGGTCATCCGTCTCATTTCTGAAATAATACTTGAAATTGCCACCTGAAAAGGTGACAACGAGTTTAGTATATTTAGGGTCGATGAATAAAATCTAATTATGTAAGACATTGTTGATTCAAAGAAAATAATAATTATGAGTTTGAAATTGCCTAAATTTTTTCTTGGCTAATTTTTTTTTTTTTTTTCCATTGCTAAAATTTGGATGAATTTCATTTTCCATCCTTACACTTTTTAAAGAGTCTTTTTTAATCGTTTAAGGGCGAAAATGTTACTGCTTCAACTTTTATGCCTCTCAAATGAGAATACTAATCTTCTGTACTACATTTTGTGTAACATTTTATGTTTCACTAATCATAACTTGTAATGTATTGAATTTTTTTTTTTTTTTTTTAACTTCAGTTATTTTATAAAAAAAAAGTAAAATCAATACATAACAAGTTAAGATTGGTGAAACATAGAGTAATACACAACAAGTGGTACATAAGATATCTATTCCTCAAATGGTCTCCACCTCCATTGGATTCTACTCTCAAACTCAATGTGCTATCTCACACAATTGGCATAGGTTTGCTAATCCAAAACCACAAAGGAGAAGTGATGGCAGCTTCCTGTGACCGAATAAATAAAGCATAAAATGCTTTGTGGACTGCTGTTGATGTTATGAGGAAGGCTCTACTTTTATGTCAAAATAGTTATTTTCTTAACATTATTGCAGAAAGTACATTTGGTGAACTTCTAGATCTTCTCAATTCTAATAGAGTTTTCACTCTTAAGGTTGCATGGATACCTGAAGACATTAACTTAATTTGAGAAGGTTTTCATTCAGTCTCTTTTGTTAGTGTGCCATTGAAATATATGTAATAAAGCTGCTCTAGCTCTTGCTAGTGTAGCCAAAGAGAAAAAGGAGGTTTATTTTTTTGGTTTGAAGAATGCCCCTCTTTTCTCTTTGCAATTGTACACAGTAATGAAAAAAAGGAGAAAATAGAAATGAAAAAAAGTAACTGTTTTCAATATTTTATAGATGAAAAAATATCTCTTTTAAAAGTTTAGGTATTGAAAGTGCAACATTTTCAATATTTGAAAATGTAGGTGAAAAGATCTCTTTTGACTTAATAATCTATTTGAAATTTTGTGGCATTAAAGGAAAATGTTTTCCTTGTGGAAAAAAAAAAAAAAAAAACAAAATCAAATGTTCTGTTATGAATGGGAAGAGATTGAGATAATGAAGACAATTACATAGCATTTGAGTTATGTCCAAAGATAAACTATAGCATGTTGGATGAGACTTTTGCCAAGAATTATAGAAAAGTTTAGAATAGATACATATATATATATATGCTAAACTCACTTAAAATTTTTGGTACTTTGAAAAATGAGCTATTATATCAATTTCATATGGAGAAAAGTGCTGATATTAGGAATCATTTGAATGCTTTGGATCATCTGACTACTCCCTTGTTGGCAAGGAGATGAAAAAAGCTTGAACAAAATTTAGTTACAAAATTAGTTATAGTCTAAGACTATAACCTTTATTAAATATCCTTTTATTAGAGATGAATGTTGATAAATTCATCATTGAATTACATCTTCTTCTTATATCTTCCATACTTGCAAAATTTCTAAAAAATTAAAGATCAATAATTATGTCATCAATAAATTGTTTAAATTGCAAATTTTTGTAATTTAAAATTAAACATAAAATATAAACTTATAAATAATATAGTAAATAATATCCGATTGATGTAAAATTTGGCATGTGCTAAAAGCATAAAAAACATGCAATTCAACAATTAGATTTTCAAAATATATAGTAATGTTTATTTTATTAAATAAAGTTATAATTTTAAGTTATAACTAATTTTGTAGTTAAATTTTGTCCAAAAAGTTTTGGAGCATCAAGCTTTGTTACTTTTAACCTTGCTCCTCCATCAAATGATCCATATCATATCCTAGTGACTACACTATTTGTTGGAAAAGTGACAATCAAGGCAGCTAGAAGAGCTAAATATCATTCTCTTCAAGGCAAAAATGTTCAAGAAGCTACCGAATAACAATAAGACGTGTGATCACAGGATTTCTCTATAAGATGTGTGAAGGAGAGTCTCACTTACCTGTGGTATTGGCAGAATAACTAGAATGTCGAATACGAAGTATGACTTCAAGTACCTTCTAGCTATTGCCATAGCATTTGTATTCAACACATTTTTTCCAACTTTGCGAAGGTTCTCATCTACAAAACCAGTACGAAATTGCAACATAATATGCATAAGGTAAATGATATCATTGATCGATCGCAAAACAATAGTTATGATCAACAACTTCTTCTCCAAGTCAATGCAGTTCTCTGGGATGTTGATCACGGGAAGGTAACAGAACAAGGGATCCACTGATACTGCAATTGCGCACGACAACACAAATATTATATTCCACCTTCGAAGGAACTTCCCTTGTGGGTCAAAAATTGTCTTTGTCGTCATTATTTTTGCCGATGAATCACCTTCACCTTCCTTGACAGGTTGCCTCTCAATATCCTTATTCCTGAACATAAATACAGGAGTAGAACACCAGATATACGCTAATGACAATAAGGTTACAAAAGCAACACAGAAGTTTGTTTTCCATTTATTATTATTATTATTTTTTAATTGTTTTCTTTGTGGCCTTCAGTGGAATTCCAATAATGAGTCTGAAATGAGAAATGAGAAAGTAGTGACCATTTAATATATCTCAATTGTACCTTAGTATACCCATATTTAAGTTTTCAACCAAGAATTTTTTTTTTTTTTTTTTGATAATATAGAAATTCTATTTAGCCTGATCTATAGTTTTTTTGGAATTCGCTTATTTTACTAAAATTAAAAATTTTTTGCTGAAAATACTATAGGTAAAAATTAAAATTAGCTAAAACAGTACAATAGATCCATAAATTGTATCAAAAAAACGCAATGAATCTTATAAATAGCAGCAAAAATAAGTTCAATAGTAAAATAAACTAACTTTTTTATTTTTGCCAAACACTCACTAACTAGGCTAGTTATGTACACTTCTAAAACTTTACGGGACAATCCAAATTATCTCTCAAATTTTAGTGTAATTTGCAATTTAATAAAAATATTATCATTAGCGGAGGAAAAAAAAGAATGAGTTAATATCGTTAATTAATTTGAAAGTGTTGATGCAAAAGAATTCAGAGGATTCAAATTAGCAGAGGAAAACAAAGTTGTCAAAGAGCAAAAGAAACTAACCTTGCACCATTTCCTCGCCGACGTGAAAGATAACTCATAACTAAAGCTTACCAATGAAACAATGTCCAAAATAAAGAATCAACCTTTATAGGTCCGTTCACTTTACAGGTAAAACCTGAATTTTGATCCCTGGATAAATGGAAATTATTAAAATTAATACTGGTTTTCACTTAAATCAAATGCAAACTCCCAAAATCTTTATATATTTTTAGCTTTTAAAAAAATACTTTTTTTTTCAATTGTTTTTCCTAGGTAGAAGCACAAAAGATTTTCGTACAGCCCGATATTTGTCGCACCGGAGCTCAGACCGGTACAGATAATACTGGTTTAAATACCGGTCATAACGGCGAAAATCAGGTGTTTCGGCCGGAAAAATGAAATCGGCCTACAAGGGGAAAAAAACACATAAAACGAAAATTACAGCGAAAATTGATACCAGATAGCCGCCGTCACCGCCACCATTTCGCCGGCCTTAACCCCATGTTGTTGCTCGACCATTGCTCAGAGCCGTCGAAACTCCTTTCATCTTTTGCCTCAGCATTTTTTTTTTATAACTTTTGTTAAATGCCTTGTGTTTTATTTTGTGCGCCCTTTGTTTGACCAAACACGTGAAGTGAACCTTTGAAATTTCAAAATTTAATACCTGCCAGCTGCCGTATCTATCTGGAATTCATGTGTCGAAGATTTGCGTACTTATTATAATTTTTTATTAGAGGGATGCTACGTCTACAATAATTTTATAACATTTTTACAATAAATCACAGGTGGTTAGTTGTTATTGGTTCAAATTTGAAACTAACACTAAGATTACTTTTTTGCCCCAACAATAACAACTAGTAACAACTTGCCACTTAGGATTTGTTGTAAAAATATTGTAAAAATATTGCTGACGTATCATTTCTCTTTTTATTATTATTGTTATATGAGTTTACTGTTATTAACATCTAACTAGGACGGTACAGCTGGGTTTATTGAGTCTAACTTGATTCAATAAACCCAGCTGTAGCGCGCATCAAATCTCCCAACTCGCAAAGGAACGTCTGCAAGAATTCAATGCAATTAATTCGATCCCTCCCTCAAGTCGGACTGGGCATCTTACGGCGCAAAAATGGAAACCACCTGTGCATGGTTTGGTGAAAGTTAACTGCGATGGTGCCAGGTTCACTAATGAAAATAGAGCTGGGATTGGGGTGGTCATTCGGAATAGCGAAGGCTTGGTTTTAGGCTCACTGTCGAAGATGGTTCCTCAGGCTTACAGCCCTTTGGAAATTGAGGCGATGGCTATTGCAACCGGCTTGGAGTTCGCTTCTGATCTGGGTTTTCAAAGGGCAATCCTTGAGACTGACTCGCTTGTGTTGGTGAAGGCTTTGCGGGAAGATACAGATTTCCTTTCAGCTGTGGGTTTAGTTTTGGATGAGATTAGACATAAGGTTAATTTTTTTAATGAATTACACTACTCTCATGTAAAGAGAGAGGGTAATATTGTTGCTCATAAATTAGCTCGTCATGCTATTTCTGTTTTGAATGTTGTAGTGTGGATGGAGGATGTTCCACCACTTTTAGTTTCAAGTGTATTGGCTGACATAGCCGGTTTTTCTTAATTTGAATGAATTTCGTTCTTCCTCAAAAAAAAAAAAAAACTAGGACGGCTCAGTATTTAAAGCGGAAGGCCAGAGATAAGTAAAATAATATTTTTTTAAAAAATTCAAATTGAATACAATATTAACAAATTATTGTATTTATTAAGATAAGTACATAAAAATTATTGTTTTTTAATATATTAAGATATAATTATCTACTAACAGAAATAAAAGATATAAAATACTATTATTTTTTAATATACTATTTCCGTCCCACTTTATTTGTCCTGTTGGAAAAGTTAAACTTTTTAAGGGAACATTATTTATTGTCTTGTTTATCTTTTAAAAATGTATAAGTTTCCAAAACTACCCTTAAATAAATTTATCAAAAAATTGAATTACTTAATTAATAGGGGTATAATAGGAACATTAGTAAATTAATGGCTTTTATTTTTAGAAATAGGACAATATTTTGGGACATCTCAAAATAGAATAGATGACAAACAAAGTAAGACGAAGGAAGTATTATCTAAGAAAAGGGAAATCAATACTCTTTTAAATCTTCAAAATCATTAAAGTCATATATTTTTGTCAGACTATCACCCCAAACACACTATTACCCCCGTCCTCCACTTCTAATTTATAATGTATTAATGAATTTTTTTGACATCTCTATCTGCTGCTTATTCACTAATATTGCCCTGCTGCCAACAAACAACAACCAATCAAAGTGTCAAATGCTTTATATATAAATTCTCCTAACTATTATAACTATATTAAGATATTAAGATATAATCATCTACTATCAAAAACAAAATATACAAAATACTATTGTCTCTTAATACATTATCTATGAAAAGGGAACTCAATGCTCTTTTAAATCTTCAAAATCATCTATCTCTATCAAACTATCACCTACTACCCCAAACACACTATTACCCCCATCCCTCACTACTAATTTATAATGTATTAATGATTTTTTTTTTTTTTGCATCTCTATCCGCTGCCTATTCACTAATATTGCCCCCACTACCAACAAACAACAACCAGTCAAAGTGTCAAATGCTTTATATATAAATACTCCTAACTATTATGACTATATATAAATCACAGCTCACATCTCACTTTCTTAACTCAAACACTCCCACTCAGTAGCTACAAGAGTTTGAAACAAAGACTCCCAAGTCCAAAACAATCAAACATAATCACATATTCAAATTAAATTCACAAATCATAGATTCACAATCATCCTCATTCCTCAAAGAAAAAAAAATCACAGATTCACAAAACAGTGTGTATGGTCTAAAGTAGGGTTGTCCATGGGTTGGGTCGGCTTGGGTTTGGGCCTGACCCAGACTCGACCCGACTGGGTTGAATTACCAAAAATGTGACCCACAACCGACCTAATATGTGAGTCAAACCCTGCGGTTCGGGTCATCGATTGAATGGGTCGCATTCGTCGGTTAGGTGAGTTTAGACTTTGAATTAGGCCAAATTTGTGAATTTGCATGAATTTTTTTAACTCAATTTTTGATAGGCCTTTTGGGCCCAAATTAATGGGCTTACTTTTAACAAAGATTTATATATTTTTGGGCCTCTTTTCACATCCTTCATTTCAAATTGGGCCTTCAAGCTCAGCTTGTATGCCATTACACAACTTTGAATCTTTTGGGCCTCCAAGCCTTATCAGTCCAAATTTAATGTTTCTAGCTCACATATAGTGACAACAAATATAGTAAATAACACAAAAACCTAGGCAAATTAGCAAGCACATAAAAACACATAAATATATCACTTTTTAACGACCTGTTAAAACCACACAATACAAGAAATATTTTTCAAAATGCCTTAGCATTAAGACCTGGGTAGTACCTTAAAAATCCAAAAACAAATCAAGAAAGTCTAATAAGCACAAAAGCACATCTCAACCTATTAAAATTGCCAAGTTGTGCCAACCATTCCATACATGTAACACAAGCCAGCAAACAAATTCCAACAAATAAACCAATCACAACCACACCACAAGTATGGCAGCAACAGATAATAAGAGCATCTTGCAATATTTTCATAGAGTCAGAGAAGGCAAAAAGGTAGTTACTGCAAGTGTGTAAGACAGTAAACTACTAAGGCAGTAGCTAGTTATAATTAGTTATAATTATGAAACACCTAAGTATTTCCAAAAAAAATAGCTTTTTTGAAGCATTAAAGAGCAACTACTCTATAGTTAAGTCCATGACTTACAGAAAAGAAAGCCTATAAACTTAATAAGTTTTATTTCCTATAAGCAAGAGTTGATTTATAAATTATAAGTTAGAAAAACACTATGTCCAAAAGAGCTTCCAAAATTTATCCAAAAATCTGCCTCTTATACAAAATGTGTCCCTCTTACAAGAAAATGGGCAAAAAGATATATATCAATAAAAATATAAGGACAAGACCAAAAAATACAGAATAGTAATAACCAGAAACAATAGAGAGGGCAGAACCAAACTCAATAGAAATAACAGTGAGGGCAGAAACTTACCCAGTTAGTGATTAGTCATCAACACTAATTGAGATACCTTTGCTTGAGTTTGAAATTCCACCACCTGCTGCTACTTGGCGTATAACTAGAAAAGAGAAAGAAATGAAGGCTACCAGATTAAATTTTATTTGCATAAGATACATTTAATAGCACTTAATGGATAAAAAGTTTAGAAGTTAACATATTACCTAAATCATGAAATTCATCTTCCAATGCCTCTAACTCATCATTTGATTTGTGAAAAGAAATTGGAACCAAGGCTTGAAGCCAATCTTGTGCACAAACAAGATTTTGATCCATGAGTGGAGAGAGTGAACTCTGAAATGGATCAAGTATGCGTCCTCCGATACTAAACGCTGACTCAGAAGCAACAGTAGAAACAAGTACAGCCAACACATCCCTAGCCAATTTGGACAGTACTTGATACCTATTTGAATTGGCCTTCCACCACCCCAATATCTCAAATTTCACATCCCCCCTTCTACTTTTACATTTTTCAACCAAATATTTGTCAATCTTATTGCTACACCCTATGGACTGCTCAGCCTCAAAGAAACGCTCAAACCTAGAATTAACCATCGCATATGGATCGCTACAACCAATTGACTCACCTTCTATGTGTGTCCTCTCACTCCTACTTGGTACTTGTACATTTGGTGAATCAACACAAGAGTAATAATCATACAACTTGACCAAGGAAGCCCTCACCAATTCAATCATCTCATCAACCACTTCATTCCCATAAATTTTAGAAAAAAAAAAAAAAAAAAAAAAAAAAAAAAAAAAAAAAAAAAAAAAAAAACCTCAACTTCTTTCTTGAATCAAGAACCACAACCACATACAAGAGATGATTAATTTTATTTCCTTTCCCCCAATACTTATCAAAATTAGATTCCATTTTAGTTGCCATGTTTTTCAAGAGGTGGTTTTGAGATTTACTTAAATGGGAAATATTCTCTTGAATGACAAACATCTCATAAAAAAAGGTGTTTGCAGTAACATACAAAGAACCTAAAAACTTTTTCGTTACTTTGTAAAAAAAACTTCAAAAAACCCACAAATATCCTACAATTTTGGAAATCAATACCACTAGGAGATCCCATACCACTACTATTTTCCTTGTTCATAAAGTATGAAGAATAACTATCATCCTCAAAGTCCATTCGTATGAACACTTTCTCAAATTTTTGTGCAGTTTCTACCATGAGGCAGGTAGAGTTTCACCTAGTTGGTACATCTAGACAAAGAAGAGACTTAGACTCAATACCTAATCTCTTCACAAAACCCATAAAAGTTTGATTCCTATTTGGTGAGGACTTCACATACCTCACAGCTTCACGCACCTTAGCAATGGATGCATCAATTTCTCTCATACCATCCCCCACAATCAAATTTAGGATATGTGCACAACACCTCATGTGTAAGAACTCATGTTCTAAAACAGTTCCCTTCCAATCTTTAGTTACAATTTGCAAAAACTTAATGGTGGCACCATTTGAGCTAGTATTGTCCACCATTAAAGTGAATATGCCATTAATACCCCACTCACACAAACACGTCTCAATCTTTCTACCTATAGTCTCCCCCTTATGGTCTTCAACTTGACAAAATTCAAAATTCTCTTATGCAACTTCCAATCATCATCAATAAAATGATCTGTAAGGGACATATAATTCAGATTTTGAATACTAGTCCGTGTGTCCATAGTAAGACACACCCTACGACCTTTCAAGGCCCCCTTTAATTTCTCTCTCTCAACACCATAAATGCTAATCACATCCCCAGCCACAGTTTGATGAGATGGGATACCCCTAATTCACAACTTAGGTTGTAAGGTTGTCGAATATCTTTGAAACCCATACCCTTCACAAACCTAAAGGCAACTCATCTATTGTAACCATTTCAGCGAATGCCTTTCTAGAAGCCTCAACAGTAAAGGCTGTTGGTACAAGCTGAACCCTTCCTTCCCATCCATTTTGGGTTCAAATGCTAAGGTTTGTTGCCCTTTAAGTGTATCTCTATTAGGGTTCTTAACACAAACTGGCGTATGATTCAATAAATTAGCAATATTATGCCACTTACTATCAGCTAGATAAGTTTTTTGACAATAATTGCAAACAGCCTTAAAATGACCCTCACCAATATCTACTTTTTCAAAATGGTCCCAAGCAATAGAATTTTTCCTATTGTTACACACCTTGCCTTTACCTTTAGGTGGAAGTGGGGGAACCTCAGCATTAGTTGGAGTGGCAATAGCTACAGCTTGGGCAACAGGTTCAGCTTGGGCAGTAGGTGTTGTTTGGGAAGAGGGTGCATCACTTGAGGGTTCCATAACCTAAAGACATCAAATTTATGTATTAGCAAACTACCATAACAATGATGCTACTAAATCAGTAACAAGAACACACACAAGTGACATAACAACAACAATGGGTCCAAGCAGCAACAAAAACAACAACAAAGTAACAAACAAACAACAACAAGTTAAAAGAGAAACAACTGAAGATAAATAATACCTTAGAGAATCCTTAGCTATTAGGGATTCAACCTTGAAGAGGAAGCAAAAAGAGAAGCCTACTTGAACAAATGTCAACTCTTGTATAAAATTAGGGTTTCAATTTTTTTAAAATAGGAAAACAAAAAGAATCAGCAGGATAGAAATATATAGAAAGAACTTCAGGAGTGAATGAAATTAAGAAATAAGAAAACACATGAAATAGTAGGATAAAAACATGAGGCATGGATGAAAATGTGCAGGGAAAGTGCTCCACCTTCTACACTAATTTATTTATACTTAAAATACTTTTTTTTTTATAAGTTATTTATAATTAAAATACTTTAAATAAGTGGGCATATTGTTACAAATATGACAACCTCAGCTGTGCAAAGGATAATAAGAACAAATAAAATATAAAAATCACTATTACAAATGTAATATTGCTACAGAATAAAGCAACTATATGTAGGAAATTCTACCTGTAAATGATACCAAAAGGGTAAAAAAAAATAAGTGAAGATAGAAGTATATTGCTCATTAAAAAAAAAAAAAAAGAACAAGGAATAAAATTGGGTAGATACAAACAGGACCACCACATGGTCCAGCCCACATAGGATAAAAGTGAAGAAAAAGAACACAAATGAGCACACTCAAATTAGGGGTTCATCTTTGACCCAACAAATCAAATCAAGACAATTAGGGTTTCATATTTGAATCCAATCACTTGGTCTATTTTGGTCCCCTAATCTTTTAATCAAACAGAAATGTATAGAGACTAGAGAGACTAACTACACTGGATACTATGTTTCGAAGTAGAATCAAGCACATGCAACTCTATGGCAGTATGGCTAAGCAATTTCTCACAACTGATCTTTAAGTTTATCAATAAATTGAACAAGATGAAAAGCCCATATCTCAAAATAGAGAAAAAGATAGATGAAAAAAGAAGAAAATATACCTGAGAGTCTTGAGACTAAGAAGTTGATTCGTGAGCATGAGAAGGCTTAACAGCTTAATCCATGGTGGAAAGTGAGGTGAAGCCATGAGTGTGGTGATGAGGCGGTGGCGGCAATAGCTTGGGTTTGGATTGTGGAAGGTATGGAGTGAAGCGTTGAGACTTGAGAATAGAGAGACTTGAGATTGAGAATAGAGAGAACGGAGACTGAGATTGAGATTGAGATTTTGATTTATGAGAGAGCGAGATACTGAGAATAGGTCTAAGATGGGATTGAAGACTGAGGCTTGCATATGGAACAGTGTCTAAGATGGGATTTCCATTTCAATTTTAGTCGTTTTGAGCTTCGGTCTTTTGGTGATTTGATTTTTGCTTTGCTAATTTGATTTTTGCTTTTGCGTGGAAGACTCTAAATGCGTGTAGTTATCAATTAGATAGTGCTTTAGTCTTATCATCCTCAATCTCAAGTGCTCACCTCAAAAGAACCGAGATATATATATATATATATATTTTTTTTTTTCTTTACTTTAAAACTTTCTGGCGGGTCAAGTTATACAAGTTTTTAAACCCTTAACCTGTTACTCGAACTGAATATTTGGGTTTTCTTAGAGAAGGACTCGAACCTAGCTGATCATAAGCTTCGGGTTGACCCGTTGGACTTCGAGTCGGTTGGATTCGATCGGGTCCTAGACCCGTTGGACAGCCCTAGTCTAAAGAGAGAAACTTTGTCCTATTTTCTCCACTACAACCAAGAAAAAAAGTCAAATTTCCGTAAATCTTCTTCTTAAAAGAAAAAAGAAAAAAAAAAACCGTAAATCTATTTCAATTAACTGTCGAAAATTCCGAAAATCTTTATCTATTTCCTTGATCTGCCTATTCAGAACTCGATAAAAAAGCACCGCCATGACTCATGACTCATGAGACTCGGGTATATTCAAATTCGAATTGGCATTAATTGTTTCCACCAAATCCGCATGTTACATATCTTTGGGTATTTCCTGGAGTTGAGTCCGTTGACTTTAAAAAAAAAAAAATTGGGATTGTTATATATTTTGAAAGTCTAATTGTTGGATAACTTGGATTACATGTTCTTCACGTACTTAACACAAATGTTAAATTTTGTATTAATCGGATGCTATTTATTATATAATACATAAATTTATATTTTACGCATAATTTTAGACAGCAAAAACTTACTATTTACTATATAATCCATAAATTTATATTTTAGGCTTAAATTTATTTTTACATATTATTCTTTCCCTAATTCTACCATTAACATTGAGAATCCAAACAAGTAGCAACTCTTATCACTAGAAAACTAAACTTAATACAAAGTAACAAGGACATCAAAACAAACTATTGCTTTGCAGTAACAATGTCATGCGCTGCTTGACTGAAGTTGTCCTGAAGCACCAATGGTATCACCCATCTTGGATCTATGCGCACACCAGGCTCGTTGTATAATAGAAGCTGCCTTAAGTTGCGATGGCAAGTATGACCATATCTTCGTCAAGTTGTCGGCCATTAGAGCAAAGGCTTCCCCTTTTGTGTGGGTTTTCAGTGTTTTTGATGAAATGGGGAGTTTAGATAGGTTATTCTTGGAGGTGGAGGTAGATTTCCGAAGCCATTCTAGAAGTTCTCCTACAATGAACTGACCTTCTACAAGACGCTCAGCATGTGTGGGTAAAGTTCCTCTACCATTATTACCAGTTGTATAGGTCCATGCAATTCTGTTTGTAATGAAGAATATTGCATCAATTGGGTCTGCTCCCTCCCGAATAACATAGCTGTGCTCCTGGTAGAAGACTGGTGTCAGAGTGTAGCACATCTTAAGCAACGTTTGTTCATCCATACCCCAAAGCACTTCTACCTAATTTAAGCAGATTTTAAACAATCAAGATGAATGTATAATACATATTTTCATTAAAAAAAAAAAAAAAACCAGAGGGATTGACTATATAGGTGTAAGTTGCAATGGCAGTCATGGGTTTAGAATAAGATTTAGTCCCATTTCAAGTCACTTTATACTTCACAATTAGAAATATAAGGAAAGTTTACCTACCAAACTTGTCAAGAAAAACCAAATCATTAAGTAGGTAATTATACAATACTCCAATAACACAATAAATGTGTACTCATTCCTTTTACATAATAATAAGTCTTATTAATTTAATTTATGGTAGTATCCTATGAGAGGAGGGAGTACACATTTAAGACACTCTTAGAGTATTCTGTAATTTTTCATTTGTAAAAAAAATGAATAAACCCAATCAACAAAGACATATCTGTGTAATCAACAAAATCAAATGGAAAAGAAAGGCAATGGCTATAAGCCTATAACCATATGTATTCAATAATTGTAAGGATTCTATTTGGCAAAGCCGTGTTTATAAACAAATTAAGTGTTTATTTGAGAATCGCTTATTTAACTTTTTGTTGGAAATGTTTTTTTGAAAGTGTGCAACAGTGGATTTGTGCCATGGTCATGGCATTAAGTGCAAAGAGCAAACTGGGGTTCGTTAATGGCAATGTTCCCAAACCTACAACTTCTTCCCCAGCTAGCCGAATTGCGATCAGCTGCAATGACATAGTCAAATCATGGTTGCTCAATTCTCTCTCTCCTAAGATATCATCTAGCGTGGTTTATTGTGATCTAGCCTATGAGATCTGAACAAAACTCCATGAAGTTTCTTTCTTTTGGGCATATGTTACTATTCATAATCTTGTTCAAACTATGTATGTTACTACAATATGTTACTAAGCTCATAGAACTATAGGATGAACTCTCTGCTTTACACACAATCCTGGACTGTTTATGCTGAGCATTTAAAAGATCTCAGATTCTCAATCAATATCAACACTACCAGCACATCATGAAGTTTCTCATGGTGCTCAACGACTCCTATGGCCCAATACAAGGTTAAATTTTACTCATGGATCCTCTTCCCTAAGTCAACCAGGCTTATGCACTCATCCAACAGGAAAAATGTCAGCACATCTCACATGTCATTCCACTTCCTAAATCAGTAGCTTTGGCCTCTATAACTATAAGACACCCTTCCCATCAGAATAAAAATCCTCCACTCGCAAGAAAGAAAGGCCCAAATGCAATCCTTGTGGATGTGAAGGACGCACCATGGAACAGTGCTACAAACTTCATGGTTACCCTTCTTACTCTCAGAATGCTAAGACCAAATCTAGATCAAATTTACAATACAGGAGCTAGAAACTTTTTTGAACTATCGTACATAATAAATGCATGGGAGATACTTTTGTGATCATCATAAAAACATTAATAAATAAATTCTATTCTCCCCCTCCCCCCCGCCCCCTTTTTTTTTTTTAAATGTGTATTACCATCTCTCACGTGGGGGGAAAACAGTTCTAAAGCAAATGTATATAGGTAAAGAAACTCACATTTTCTAGTAGCTTTAAGCAGATATGCTGCTTTACATTATTTTGAAGTTCCCCAGGAAGATTAGGAAGAAGGTTCTCCAAGTAAACATCTTCGTCTTCTCTGAATTTCTGATTCACGTTGTCCATAATCGGGCCTCTCAAATCACTTGGAAGATTGTGTTTGGAACTCCACAATTCTATTTTTTCTTTCTGTTTCTTTCGTTTTTCTGATTTCATCTTCATGCGGAACTCTTCTGATCTTGAAATTACCAACTGAAGAAAATTAGATAAAGATGCAGTTAAGAGGAATAATATGCAAATGAAGATGAAAGTGATAGAGAGGAAGAAAATTGATAAATATAATCAGTATTTCTTATTCACAAGCTCGGTACAAAGATTGATACATATGCATGTATCTGTTGCTGATCAGCCTTAATTACTTTACATTCTGTTGCAACTGTACATAACAGAAATATAGAAAATTAATCAGCTGACAATTTTAGTGCCATCCAATGCTGTTGTTTAGTTTTCTACGGCAAAACTTGACTTGTAAGTGGTAACATATAAGTGAGACACTTCGACCCTGTGTGACCCAATGATTATTTAAGTTTCATCTTATGGCTCACTGTTTTGAAACTATTGACCTATCGTGTCCACAGCTGGGTCTAGCGCGACATATTGTTTAGTACTTTGCTTAATACCCACCTCAAATGAATGGTAACGAAGTCTACAACTGCAAGCTGTTGTGCCCTACAGCATTTAGTTAATCCTAGATACAATCCATTTGCTAGGCTCATTTGTAACAGCTTCATAGTAGTGTGTTTGTATGATAAAGCAGTTAGTGATAAGAAATGACAGAGATTAGGATAGTTTGTGAAAAGGGCAGTAGCATATCAGTTAGCTAGAGATAGTTAGTTATGGATAACCCAATCAAATTACAGCTATTTGTAACTAACCAGCAAGCCAATGACAATCTTTACTAACTATAAATAAGCAGATTTCAACCAGTCCTCCATCATTTTGGCATCAGAGCTATATGTTATTCTCCAGTTTCAAGTCCATAAAACCCCTTCAAGAATCAATCTTGATTTTGTTCCCTAGCCTTGGACATTATTGCAGCCCATAACTAAGCCTTAAATCTGAGAGTACCTAGGAGTATATTTTCTGAGTGGTTACTGCAACGTTAACATGGCACCAGCAGACAGATCCAGGAAGTTCAAGAGAGGTTTTGTAGCAATAGAAGGAGAAGTGGAAGTACTAGCCTAGCTACAGCAGCCTCAGATTTTAGTGATAGAGATTTGAACGCTCGGAAATGTGTTGAAAACACAAGAGCAATTTAGACCCCCAATTAAAGTTACGGCTCGATAGATTTTACACTAACTTAATACTAAGTGCGAAATAGTGTAAATGCGAGCGAATGAACACATAAGCTACTCTAATCCATAAACTAAGCAACACAGCAGTATATATAAAAGAGTAGGGAAGAAAGATGCAAACACTGAAAACACCATGACGTGTTTTCGAAGAGGAAACTGAAGAACTCGGCGAAAAACCTTTTCGCCGTCCTCCAAGTGGAAATCGATCCACTAGACAATCAGTTGGGATACATGGGTTAGCAAGAGACCCTCCAAGCCTAATCTACCCGATGCACCTAAGCCCTCTAAGCTCCTACTCCAACAAGACTTCTCGGAACCGTGTCTTGTCTAGCTCTCCAGATCCCACAACAAGCTCCATGTTGCATCTGCCATTCCAGGCTTCTTCCAATGCTTCCCAGCAGCACCAAAACGCCACACAACACTCTCAAAGGGTGTGGTAAGTGTTTAGACTATCAACCTCTCTATAGTCTGGAAATGGAGAGGGAAGAGTTGAGGAAATACTACAAGCAAGTGTATAGAGAAAGGTGGGGATGACAATCTCTAATTCCCAATGTGTTTGGCTAGGGTTTTCTCTCTGAAGCATTCCTAAACATTTGTGGGTAATGGGGGTATATATAGGATAGGTGCAAAAAGTGTGAGTCAGTCAGTACAGGCTGGCAGAATAGATTGCCTCACGGGTGTCTCGCGGGAAGGCCTTACCCGCGAGATACTCGCGAGACACAGCTGTCTCCACCTGGCCTGACTCTTCGCATTTCAGCATGTGCATGGCACATGATCCATTTCGGGGGAAGCTAGGTCGCAACATACCCGCTAGAACTCTTCTTCCTTCAAATGCTTGAGTCTTCACACTCTCTCTCTATCACACATCCCTTACAACAAATCCCATACTAGATACAAGGTATGAACGATTGAAAATGATTACAATCAAATTTGGTACGGAATAAAAGCCAACAAAATACATAGTTGTAAATAACAACTTTACAATCTCCCCCTTTGGCTATTCCGTGACAAAACCCTAAAACAGACTCTAGACTTAAACGTGAGTTTGGGAATAAAGGCAAAACTCACTCACACCTAATTCTAGATTTTGATAAGCTCTTGAAACACATGAACAAGTATCTCCTGAAACACAACAACACAATAACATCATTGTATGCAGAAAAAAACTTGAAAAGCATATGGAGGAATAATAGCAAGATCAAGCAAAATGAAATAGAAGCACTAGATCATGGCAAGATCAAACAGGCAATCACTATACAAAAGTGATCACTATGCTCATTCACACCAGGAATGAACATCCGGATATGCTAGATGATAAGCTCATTTGAAGAGTATCATTTGCAAATCCAATACTCAACCAATGCGAAATAAACGAAGTATTTGCATCTAGGAATAATCCTACAAGGGCACAAGAGTGTTGTACTGAAGTAAAATGTATGACATTTAAACATCAAGTACACAAGCAAAAAGGCTGCATAAGCAAGGCACTGCATATGCATGGCACAAACCATAACAGCCTACAAGCATGCAATAAAACAAACCCAAAAAAAACTTACAAAAGCAACATGGGCACAAACAAGACATGCTACAAAGCATAGACAATATCATAATAGAACTATTGAAATTATACTGAAATAAAAACAGAGTATCAAAGCTTTAAACTAAAATCCGTAAAACAATTATAAAGACTAAAAGAAACTTAATAAAACCGTCTGAAAGATCAATAACCAATGTTACTAAGTTTCTAAACTATGCTCCCCCTAACGCTGTGCAAGCTCTTCTCCAGCTCCCCCTCAAAATTTTCTCCCCCTTTTTGACCGGAATGGTTAAAGGGCTAGAACTGATCTGACTCTGAATCCGAGCCTTGCTCCATAGATAAGTCTTGTATTTGTGAAGAGAGCACGGTGATCTGTCCTTGAAGATATGCAAATTGATCCGCAGTGTGCTGTACATGAGAATCCAGCACCATAGACATGTGATCCATTTTAGCTAGCAAAAGATCAAGTTTGCTCAAGCCTTGTGGTGGAGCAGAAGATGATGGCTGTGCAGATGGCTCTGGAGTCGAGGTGAACCTATCAATCTCCTCCTCTGTATCTCCACCCTCATCTTGCTCAACACGAGGCTGTGGGATGGTATGCACATTAGTCTTGGAGCTCTTGATGTGTGCAGTGCTCCTAGTCAGTGTATGACCACCAATGGGGTAGTCCCTCTGAACAACTGTGAGGCCACTGGGTAGCTTGAGCTTTGCCTTGGCAATTAATCCTATGATCAAGGAGGGGAATGGCATCACAGTTCGTGAATTTTGCTTTGTGATGCTCTTCTTCAGGACATGCATGATATGGCCATAAATGTCAATCTCCTTATGAGTAAAGAGATCATACAAGAATCTTGTTCTCGAAGTAGATAGAGTGGTGAGATTGGTGACCGGATACAAATTATGAATCATCATATAGCTCAGTGTCCTCATTTCTGGAGAGAATTTGATGGTGTTTATGGATGATTTCTTCGGTTCACCACCAAGAACTGTAATCATCTCAGCAGTAGAGCCCAATCTGTCCTCATATGCAACTGTGATTGGTTGAGATGGAGGATAAGTTTCCAAAAAGTCTTGGATGATCTCTCTTGTAATCACAAATTCCTTGTGTCTTACCCAGCACTCAATACAGTCTCCGTTGACAGTGGCATTTAAGAAGAACTCCCTAATAATCTCTAAATAAACCACCCCAGTTGGGTTCAGCAACTTGGTCTAAGTTCTATCTTTGAACACTTCAGGGATGAAAATGTCCTCAAGAGTTTCTAGCTGAAGTACTCTCTCCATGATGATCGTCTTGTCCTTATAGCAGTCATTGTACTTCATATCTGCTTCCGCGGACTTGAAATGATCAGAATCAGTGCGTGCACACTTTGAAGTTGGTTTCTTCTTAGCTGCATGCTTGGTGGGAGACATCTGCACAATTTCACAAAACAGAAAGGAACCAAGTGCACAAACACCAAAACAGAACATATAAACAAAAAAAAAACTTGATTAGATTCAAGTTTATCCTAAAGCAAAAGACACTATTCAAAAGCATATCATACCCTACTCAAGGATTATGCAAAAACATATAAAACAAGAATATAATAGGCACAATGCATGAAAGTAAGTAGATGTGCATGTGTGTGCATGTGTGTGCATATGTTGGTGCATGTGTGTGCAGCATGAGATGCATGGGGGTGTGCCTAGAGGGTGCCTAGGTGTGTGCCTAATGAGTGCATCATGAGCAAAATGTAGGAAACACATGAACAAAGACCAAACCAAGTAGAGTAAGGTTAAACATATGGAAATTCAAAGATTGGAACTTACATGAAATAAATTAGGCATAAAAATGTCACTCGGACATTTTATCAAACAGCTCATATGCATACAAACATTCTAAGTATGAGCAATGCATGATCAAGGCAAAAACTAGCCTAAATACAAGGGGCCAACACAAAAATACAGAAAACAAATGGGACACAGCCCAATCAAAAGATATGGCAAATAATCACTCAATTTAGAAAAACAACCCAAATTTTTGAAAATCCCCAATTAACAAACCCTAACACAAATTCTGCAAAATTTAAGTAAAAACTTAAAAAAAGAGGTTTATAAAGCATACCTTGAAGACAAAAATGCAGAAAAGAGGCTTGGATTAAGGGGGTTTGAATGAAACAGTGATTTTTGGTTGAAGAGGTTCGAATAAGTTTGAGCGAGGGAAGAATTTTTTATTTGAAAAAATTGTCACATCAGCAATATAAAACTGAAAACACGCATTTTTTGCGGGTTAGAGAGTAGCGACACAGTCGCGAGACAACTGCGAAAATGGCCACTGAAGCACAAAAGCTTTCGCGAGAAGCTTTAAGTCGCGAAACAGTCGCGAGACAGTCGCGAGAGTTTCTGTCTGAATTTTGAAAAAAATCCAATTTTTGGCCAAACAGCATTTCGCGAGAAGCTGTTGGTCGTGAGACAGTCGCGATATAGTCACGAGAGTTTTTGTGTGACATGATGAACACTCATTTCCCTCAAGCCCTTTTCGCGGGAAGCTCTAAGTCGTAAGCTTCTCACGAAACAGCCCCTGAACCAGTTTTTGAAGAAAAACACAAAAATGCATTTTGAACAAAAACAAAAGACACGAAAGTATAAAATCACTTCCAAATACAAATAAAACACTCAAAAATATTTTTGGGTTTGATCAACCAGTTCTTGAGCATACACATCACATTTGAACATGTACAATCACACAAATGAGATAGGCATTGATTGAATCAAAGTCTTGTGTGTTGTGTGTGGGTATCAAATGTGGAATAGTCTATAGACCAGAGCGAAGCTTCAATGAATAATTCAATCAAGTCATACACAACTGATACGAAATCAAGTGGACTATCTCCATTATTGAAATGAGTATATATGATCTCCCACACATTGAATACAAAACTTAGAAGCTTTTCATTTGGCTTCTGCATAAGGCATAACAATTGGTCCAATTTATTTTGTTTGGACAAGAACTTCTCATTTTGAGATTGGTGCTTGAAATTTATGATATTTCAACATTAATAATTAGCCTTTGGCTTTTTGAGCACCATAAAAAAAACATTAAGAAGAGTCGTTTTCCCTTTTTCCTAGTCGAATACTAGTTTGTGCGACAGGCTTTTGCAGCTCAATATCTCTTTTCATTTGGAGATTTACATTTAGTGAGCTCTTTTTGCAAAACATAAAAATAAAGTGAGAAGAGATATAAACACAAGTCTGTGCAAGTATCAAGACCAACAGGACTATTGACCAATCATTCATGACAAGTTTGAAGATCTATTTACAACAGTCACACATAGTGTTCAAGATTTCTCCCACAAAGAAATGAGTGCATACATGACAAGCCAAGATCGTAAATGCACTACGCCATAAGTACGAAGGTACTAGGCCAAACTCACATGTGACATACACAAAACAAGTGATCAAACTTTTGAGATTTTTCAATTTTTATGGGTTTTTGAAATTTTTTGAACACACCCAAAACAGAACAAGAAAAGTAAGATCAACTAGAAAACAGCTGGAACAAACTACAACAGATAAAAGAACAATAGCAAAAAGAAAGCAATGCATGAAATGATGCAATAGCAAATGTCCCTAAACATTAAAAGAATTTATGCATGGACATGTTATAATGCTTATGCATGAGTACCTCTCTTCACTCACATGTCACGTGTGTTTGGGGTGATATCCTTGACGGATCGGGTACGAAAGTTTGGACTTTCAAACCTTCTGGTGAAACTCTCCAAGCAAGTGGTGAAGGCACCGATCATTTTCATCACGTCCATCATACCGAGATCACGATTTTGACTTCTTGGTTGCTCACCACCCCAAGACCTCATGTCATTTCTCCTTCCTCGTGACCGAGGTGCGCTTGCATTGTTGTCTGATCTCAGTTTTTGACAATTGGGTTTGGTATGTCCTTGCAGTCCGCAATAATGACAGACATAATCTGTTCTAGGACTCCGTTGTGATCTTGGGAGAGATCTTCCTCTAGTTTCATGTTTAACCACAGATTGATTTCGGGGCTTATTCACCATTCGATGCTCAACCACATTCTTCTTCTGTACATCCTCAACTTTCTCAAGAATGGGCTCTTCAACAACCGTCTCGTTTGCTTTCACAAACTTTACTTCTTTGGTGACTTTGGCTGATGAGCAGCTTCCTCCGGTGTATCCCAACCCGGACTTGTCTGAAGAAGGTTTTTGAGATGATATAACATCTTCTAACTTCTGAGAGGAGACTCTCTCTATCTTAGCATGAGCTTGCACAACCTCTTGCTTAAGAAATCTCACCTTTGTATACACTTCAGACAGCTCGCCATTTAGTGTCTCAATCTCACATTTAGCCTTTTTATATCTGATCAAGAGACTTCTGTAATCTTCCTTAGCTTTCTTCATTTTCCTTACAGCTGCCTTGGCTACTCTAGAATACTCTCTCGACTTCTCAAGTAGTAAGGAGTAATTTTCTTAAAGATTAGCTGTATTCTCTTCCTCTTCAGCATTTGATTCTTCCACATTCCCAATAGACTCTGAATCAGAATGCTTACCAAGCTCCTTCACAAGTGCACTCAAATCATCCGATGACTCCACATGAGCAATGGTCATGAAGGCGGAGTAGTTTCCCTCTTCGTCACAGCTTTCTTCCGAGTCAGATTCAGAAGATTCTGAATCACTGAGCGTCATGGCATAAGCCTTGCCTTTTCCCCTCAGAAATTTAGACACTCCTTCTTTATATGTCCATGGCCATTGCACTCATAGCACACAATGTCTGAAGAAGGTTGAGAATCCCTCCCTTATTTCCTTATAAACTCTTTCCTATCACCTCTTGAAGATGAAAATTTCCCTCTATTAAATGGTTTTCCACTGTTCTTCATCTTCAGGAATTTTCAGAAGTTTTTCGCAAGATATACTACTTCCTTCTCCACTCCATCTTCTTCGGAAGGATCATCTATTCTTTCGGTGATGGTTTTAAGGGCAAGCGATTTACTCGTCTTGTGGGAAGGTAGTCCAGGCTCATATGTTTGAAGTGATCCAATGAGCTCTTGAATCTTAATTTCATCCAAATCTTTGCTTTCCTCTATGGCTGTGACTTTTGCCCGAAAGCTCTCCGGTAAGAACCTCAAAATTTTTCTCACCACCTTAGTATCTTCAATCTTCTCCCCAAGATTGAGTTTAGCAATTACAATTTCATTGAGCTTCCCATAGAATGAATTAAATGGTTTATCATCCCCCATCTTGAGCTCTTCAAATTTGGTAGTAAGCATCTGAAGTTTTGTGTCCTTAACTTTCTTCGTACCCTCATATGTCGTCTCCAAAATCTCCCAAGCTTTCTTGGCTACCATTATATGAGAGATCTTGTGGAATTCATCAGGAGACACACCACAAAAAATAGCATTTAACTCTTTATTATTAGTATTGGCTGCTGCGAGAGCTGCCTTATCCCAAGTGGACTTACGATCGTCGGCTTAGTCCAACCAATCTCAACCGCATCCCAAACGGTATCATCTATAGAGCATAAAAATGCTCTCATTCTGACTTTCCAGAAAGCATAATTGTTCCCATTGAAAAATGGTGGAACATTGAGCGATTGAGACCGGTCCATCTCAAATAGGGTCAAGGATCACACTCAGGTATTTAAACCACAGCGAGTGTACCCGCTCTGATACCAATTGAACGCTCGGAAGTGTGTTGAAAACACAAGAGCAATTTAGACCCCCAATTAAAGTTACGGCTCGATAGATTTTACACTAACTTAATACTAAGTGCAGAATAGTGTAAATGCAAGCGAATGAACACATAAGCTACTCTAATCCATAAAATAAGCAACACAGCAATATAATGGAATATAAAAGAATAGGGAAGAAAGATGCAAACACAGAAAACACCAAGACGTGTTTTCAAAGAGGAAACCGAAGAACTCGGCGAAAAACCTCTTCGCCACCCTCAAAGCGGAAATCGATCCACTAGACAATCAGTTGGGATACATGGGTTAGCAAGAGACCTTCCAAGCCTAATCTACCCGATGCACCTAAGCCCTCCAAGCTCCTACTCCAATAAGGCTTCTCGAAACCGTGTCTTGTCTAGCTCTCCGGATCCTGCAACAAGCTTCATGTTGCATCTGCCATTCCAGGCTTCTTCCAATGCTTCCCAGTAGCACCAAAACGCCACACAACACTCTCAAAGGGTGTGGTAAGTGTTTGGGCTGTCAACCTCCCAATGGTATGGAAATGGAGAGGGAAGAGTTGAGGAAATACCACAAGCAAGTGTATAGAGAAAGATAGGGATGACAATCTCTAATTCCCAATGTGTTTGGCTAGGGTTTTCTCTCTGAAGCATTCCTCAACATTTGTGGGTAATGAGGGTATATATAAGATAGGTGCAAAAAGTGTGAGTCAGTCAGTACAGGCTAGTAAAACAGATTGCCTCATGGGTGTCTCACGAGAAGGCCTTACCCGTGAGATACTCGCGAGACACAGCTGTCTCCACCTAGTCTGACTCTTCGCATTCCAGCATGTGTATGGCACATGATCCATTTCGCGGGAAGCTAGGTCACGACATACCCGTGAGAACTCTTCTTCCTTCAAATGCTTGAGTCTTTAGACTCTCTCTCTATCACACATCCCTTACAACAAATCCCACACTAGATACAAGGTATGAACGATTGAAAATGATTACAATCAAACTTGGCACGGAATAAAAACCAACAAAATACATAGTTGTAAATAACAACTTTATAAGAATTGTGGATTTGCTAAGGAAACAACTGATCAAGGAAGTAAGGAGAAGCCAACTAGCTAATCAAAAGAGCGATGGAGATCAATCAAGGATGCTAATGCAGATATCAACAGAAACTTTGACAATCTTTTTGGCAATACTAGAGGAGGAAGGCCAGCATCAGCACAGCAGCCAAGACAGGCCCTGTGCACATGCCCTCCAAAAGAAAAGCCAAAATGCGAGCCCAATATCAAGATTGACCTGACCTACTAGAATTTCAAGGAAGCTTGAATCTTAAGGAGTTTATGGACTGGTTGATTGAACCACATTGATATAATCTTTGAGCATTATGAAGTCCAAGATTCCAAGAAAGGTGAAGCTAGTCTCTATTAAACTGAAAGGAAAGGGCCTTAGCCTGGTGGGAACAACTGCAAGTAAAATGAATTACAAGAGGGAAGAAAAAAACTCAAGACTAGTCCAAGATGAAATAGAAAATAAGGAATTATTTTTTGCTTTTCAACAATATGTAGACATTGTACCAACAGCTGCATAATTTGAAGCAGCATGGTAGTTTTAACTTTTAACAAGTACACTGATTCATTTCATCAATTGGTGGCTTGAGTGGATCTCAATGAGAGTGAAAAATAGATGGTGGGCGAGTTCTTAAGTGGCCTCAAACCAGTATTCCATGATGCGTTAGGGCCTGCACTCTATGTGGCCAGTTCTAAGGCCTACAACAGGGCCTTTTGATTGAAAGGCAACATGCAAGAAGTTAGTTCTTGCTTTCACAGCCCTTTGGAGGTCAAAGAAGTACTATAACTAGCAATCAAGAAATGCCTGTGATTGCACAGCCTTTCAGGTTCGCTAATGTAGGCATGATTTCAAACTCTGGAGCATCCAAACCACTAGCAAAACAACCTTAGCACTTAAAATTTAAGTGTTAATAAAGTGGAGAAGTAGGTCATAAGGCCACTGACTGCAAGAGAACTGGAGAAGAAGTCCAAAACAGAGTCAAAGGCCTTGATTATTGAGGCAATGGAGGGAAAAGAAGATGGAGATTATGCCATGTATGATCTCTTCCCTGGAGCGACTTAGAACAAGTGAAAGGGCTTGCATTGGTCAGGAAATAGACCTTGCTTTCATCCAAGAAAGAAGACCAAGAAGGTTGGTGGTATGAGTAATATTTTTTATACTACCTATTGCATTAATGGAAGAGTGTTAAACATGGTGATTGATGAAGGCAGCTGTAAGAATGTTGTTTCACAAGAGGCTGCGGACAAGTTAGGCCTTGAAACTAGAGAGCATCCATAACCCTACAATTTCACCTGGCTCAAGAAAGGAAAGGAAATAAAGTGAAGGTGACCAAGAGATGCATGGTTTCCTTCTTAATCAGAAAGAATCTTTTGGAAGCAGTCTTGTATGATGATGTCAAGATGGATGCATGTCACCTATTTACCAATAGCTTGTACAATAAATGCATCTTTTCTCCCAACTGCCCAAGAAGGGTACATGGAGAATGTTCCCTATACCTAGGCTTGTTGACATGTTAGATTGTTTAGCAGATGCTAAAGTCTTTTCCAAGATAAACCTTAGGAGTGGAGATCACCAAATAAGATAAGCCCTGAACATGAATGGAAAAATGCATTTAAGATTCATAATGGGTTTTTTGAATGGCTTGTAATGCCTTTCTGCTTAAATAATGCCCTTGTCACTTTCATAAGGCTTATGAACCAAATGCCGCAGGCCTTGCTTGGTGAGTGTGTTGTAGTTTGTAAGATTGAATTTTATCAACCATCTTGTTGGCTTTATTCTGTGCCAATTTTCTTGTAATTTAGCACTTAGTAACCCTGTATTTAGGTGAGATTCATGTAAGGGTAGTGTGTGAAGAGAGTGTGAAGAATTGCTCAATAATGTGCAAAGAAGCAGGGACTCACGGCTGACTCGCGACTTGTAAGCCGCCAACTGCTGCACATGTGAGAAGCATGCGGGGAGGTGAAGGATCACGCCAGCTGTCACACTATAGGACAAAAGTCCCAGGCTGGCCAGGCCGTTATCTCACGACTTGAGCTCGCGACTTAGACCAGTCGTGAGGCCAAGCCGCCAACTAGCCCTGTTTAGGAAAAACTGATTCTTTGTATTCTAAATACACACCACTATATATAGACTCTTATACCCACGAAATGTAGAGAGCTTTCAGAGAGAATTTTGTGAGAGAAACCCTAGAGAAAAACAAAATTGCCTTATCCCCAATCTTCACTAAGAGACTCTTCAAATTCCTCTCCTGTCTTCCTCTCCATTGATACATCCTTAAGAGGTTATTGATCAAATCCTTTTCTCATCACACCCACGTCTGTGAGAAAGTATTTTGGTGCTAAGGGAAGCAGTTTGGAAGGGACTAATGGTTATTTGTTGATGCTATGGGTTATAGCAGAATCCGGTAAGCTAGAAAAGAAAAAGGTTCGGTGCAACCTCGTTGGAGCAAGAAGCTTGGAGGGCTTAGGTACCTGGGTAGATTAGGCTTGGAGGGTCTATTGCTGGGTAGATTATTGACCGCTTCGGTTTCCTCTTCGATAACACATCGCGCATTGTCCTTGTGTTTGCATCTCTCTTCCTTTATCTTTGCCATTTATTTTCTATTGTGGATGTGATTATAATTGGCTTAGATTGTTTATCAATTCTGTGTTTGGCTTATGTTCATGTTCCGTATATTAATTGTTTGATAATAAGTTTGAATTCATATTTTGTAATTTGGGATCTAAACGTTCAAGGGTGTTTTACACACATTTTGAACATTCATAGTTTATTTTTGATGATCATCTAGTATACAATTAGTGTTTGGAAGATCACATGAAGCACCTGCAATCAGTGTTGATCTTTTAAGAATGAATGAGTGTTATGCCAACAAAAGGAAGTGTACTTTTGTTGTCAAGAAGGTAAGCTTCCTTTTTTATATGGTATCTGATCAGGGCATTTAAATGGAAGAAGGAAAGGTCAAAGCTATCCGATACTAGCTTGTTCCTAAGTCTGTAGCTGAAGCGAAAAACTTCTATGGGTTAACCAATTTCTATGGAAGGTTCATCAAGAACTTCCAACACTATTGCAGCACCACTCACGGATTGACTGAAGTTGTTTGCCTTTGAGTGGAATGAAGCCACACAACAAGGTTTTGATGCTTTACAGAGTGCCTTGTCTGTTTTTCCTTTTCTGCAAGTACCTGACTTTCAGAAAGTGTTTGAGCTAGACTGTGATGCCTCTAGTGTGGGCAATGGTTGTGTACTCAGCCATAAAGGTAAGCCAATTGTCTTGTTAAATGCAGCAAAGATGAAGTACTACACATATGACCAGGAGTTTTATGCCATTGTTTAATCTGGCTAGCATTGGAGCTATTACTTGGCATACAAAGAGTCCATCCTCAATAAATACCATGAAGCCCTCAAAAAACTCAGCAACAAGGCCAATCTCAACAAAAGACATGGCAAATGGTCACCTATCTATAACAATTCAACTTCAAACTTAGGGACAAGGATGGAATATTGAACAAGGTTATATATGGTTTAAGCAGGAAGTCCTCTTCACTGCTGTAGTTGAGGGATTTTATGAGTTTAAAGAGCACTACAAATATGACGAGAAGCAGAATCAGATCATGCAGATCTTGAAACAAGGTAATAAAATTGCGGTCCCTTATACACTCTTCAAAATAAATTTTAGTTTAATGTATTGCTGATATGTGTGCCTAAGTGCTCTCTAAGGCAAAGATCCTCCTTGAATTGCATACTCAATGCCATTTTGGAAGAGAGAACACCCTGCATCTCCTACAACAGAAATTATATAAACCTGGGATGCTCAAAGATGTTGGCAGGCTGGTGCAAAGGTGCCTTACATGCCAGCAAGGGAAGGACACCACTACTAATGTAGGGTTTATAGTTTATACCTGGCCTTGCCAATTCCTAACAAGCCATGGACTTTGTCCTTGGCCTACCACCTGCTGCTAGAAGACCAGATTCAACCCCAGTTGTGTTGGACAAATTCTCCAAAATGGCTTATGCTGTGGCTTGTAAAAAATCCAATGATGAATCTAACACAGCTGGCGTAGCTAGGAGCCAAGGTGTAAAGGATTATCGACAAACCTATGTCGGCTCACACACAAGCAATCATCTCCGGCTCTTGGATAGCGAGTTCAGATAAGATGAGTGAAACCAACATTTTGTATCATTGCCTCAGTCGAACTGAGATGAGGTTTTCATTTTGGAAATGAGACCGTGCATGATTTCTTCCCATGATCATGTAGCTTAGAGGAGATGGATGCATATATCTCAAGTTATTGGGCATAGCAGGCTGATAGAGGTCTCAAGTCAAGTATTGATCTTTAAACAATATTTGCCCCCACAAAGATACTAAAGGGTTCTGCAAACTTGTTCCCAAGAAACAACTAAGCCCAGAATTCTTCAAGTAGTATTCTTGAGAGAATTCTTATGAATTTCTATAGGAAGCTGAAGATAGTTCATTGAGAGAATGAATATGAATCACTGTTTATAACCAATGGGTTGTGTCCCTTCAAAAGAGACCTTTGCAGAATTACATCAGTTTAAATTAATGTTTACAAGGCATTGCAAGTTACTTAGAATGGTTACCAGGAATTCTGAAAAAACTGTTCTTATTTGATTTTTGACTGGTCAAATAGGAATCGAAAAAACTAGACTAGCTAGAAATCTTCCACCATCAATTTGACCTGTCGAAATCCTTAAACATGATCTTTCACTTAACATCTTATTTCAAATAATATACTCTCCATTTATTCAAACATTGTATAATACAACCTACCTTGTATATACCTATATATACAACATTTCTTACTCTCTACCTTGGGTGATGTTTGACTATGTCATAAGATTGAAGAACAACACATTGCTTTGGCATGTTGCCTATGGCTATGAGTCATTCATCCTCAAAGGACATAGCTGGGCGAACCATCGCTCCAAATTTAATGGCATTAGAGCTAATGGAAGAGGATCTGGTAAAGCATATTAGGTTTGTGATTACTCCTAGGATATGTGTCGAATCAGGGAGTTTGGACATGAATACATTACTGCAAAGTTACGGTCGTGTATAGTTTGGAGTTAGTTAAGCTCATAAGGGACTATAAGATAGAAATTCCAATTGATCAAATAGGCCTGAAGTTTAATACACCATCTTTTGTGGTCTCGTTTAGGGGTTACATTATGCTGGTTTTGATGGAACTTGATTGTGGTGGTTATACGTATAGTACAAGTTAATAGAAGCAGATGAAAGACATGATTTGGATTGCGCGCTCATCATGGGCAAATGGGAGAATGTGTCCTTAACCAGTTACCAGACCCTTTTTTTTTTCTTGGGCTTTCATTCTTATTTTCCCAGCTATCCTAGATGGTCTAATCCTCTAGCCCTCTCTCACATCGAGGTCTCCAGCCAAAGATCCGAGCTCCTTTCACCAATTGCCATCGCAATTGGTCGAAGATTGCCAAGTTAGGATTCGAATCCACTGTCGGACTCCACTTTTACGATGCCCAAGTCAGCAGTTGCAAATTGCTGTTAGCGTTACTGTTGCTGTTTGTAGCCATGATCAAAATGGTACAAAAAATTAGGGTTTTGAAATGTGGAATTAGTTCATCGACTAGGATTGAAGGGGCAAAAGGTGAATAGGCAATAAATTTAGTTTAAAAAAATTGGGATAGTTTAAAGAAGAAAAAAAAAGAAAAAAAATTTTATTCGGTGGTTTTAAAAACTAGAACGATTAAAGAATTGAAAAAGGGACCAATCCTTGGTTTTCTCTCAGTTTTACCAAATTGGTTTTGGGTTTGGTTCCCATCCAACCAGTTGAACCAAACTATTTGTTCCAATTTTTTTCCTTATAGAAGCTTGTTGTATAACCTAGATTAATTATTTATAGAAGTTTGTTGTAGAAACTATTGTTAAAATATTAATTTACAGAAGATTATAACATCTATTGTTAGATAAACTAATTTTATAAGCTTGTTGTAAAACCTATTATTAGAATAATTAATAGAGCCTAAAGCCCTAAATCTAATCCATGTTAAGCCAATTTGAAATTAATTAATCACCCTAACTTTTTCATGCAACCCATGTAAAAAAACACTAGAGTCAAGTTTGGTACACTGAATAATGATTTTTTTTTTTGGGATAGGTAATAAGACTTTTATTGTAAAATTGAACATCATGTTCACGATGGTGAATATTTTGAACAAGAAATAGATACAATATAATCAAGAACTAAAGGAAATAGAGACTAAAAAAATCAGATAAAGAAATACAATTCGTACACCCCCAAAGAGGAGTACCAAAGAGGAGTGATTTTAGATGATCTAACGTTCTCTCATTGTCTTCAAAAGTGCGAGTATTGCATTCTTGCCAAACTAACCACATTAAACATGTCGAGACCATATTCCAAATGGTTGAACGATGCTTTCCAAACCAATTTCTCCACATAAAGAAAAAAAAGCTGACTGACCTTGGCATTACCCATTGGATCCCAAACATAGCAAAAGCTTTGCACCATAAGACGTGAGAAAACTTACAGTGAAGAAGAAGGTGATCTACTGATTCCTTATCACAGCAGCATAAATAGCACCTATTAACCAGAAACCGACCTCTCTTGACAAGATTGTCAATGATGAGTATCCCATCATTAGCTGCTATCCATAAAGAAGAACGACTCCTGTTTAGGCACCTTTGCACACCAAATACACTCCCAAGGAAATTCATCGGTGTTAGTACTAAAGAAAAGCTATAAAATAGCTCACATCAAATACCCCAAACGTAGTCAATCTACAAACTAAGTGATTATCCCTCTCGCCCCTCAGCATAAAAGAATAAATAAGCTCAAAAAATGAATAAACAGTGTCTACCTCCCAATCCAGAGGACCATGATGGAAAAGTAAATTCCAACTCCTTCTACCTCCTTCAGAAGTAGATATTACCAAGTCAGAGACCCATGCTTCTTTAGATAGAGAGCAAGCAAACATAGTAGGAAAAAGTTCCTTCAAAGGAATAGGCCCACACCAAGGATCATGCCAAAAGCTAACACGAGAACCCTTTCTCACATTATACAGAATTTGACTAAAGAACTTCTCCGTTCCTTCCTTAATACTCCCCCACATCCCACACACATAAGAACTGTGCACCAACCTCCTCTCCCCTCACCATATTTGGCTGTTATAACCTAACGCCATAATTTGTTACTTTCTTTCCCAAAACGCTATAACCACTTCCCAAATAAGGCCTTGTTAAACAACCCAATCTTTCAAATCCCTAAACAACCACTCTCAACAAGCAAACAGGCCTTATCCCAAGCAACTAAAGGATATTTAAAAACATACTCTGAGGCCCCCCAAAGGAAATTCCTCTAAATCCTTTCTATTCTAGCTGCCACAGCATAAGGGATAGTAAACAAAGATAAAAAGTAGGTGGGAAGGCTTGAGAGAGTACTTTTTAACAAAGTAAGCCTGCCACCTTTTGACAAATAAAATCTTTTCCAACCAAATAGCCTTTTCTCCATCTTTTCTATAATAGGATTCCATATCGATGCATCCTTATAATGAGCCCTGAGAGGCATGCCCAGATATCTCATAAGCAATGTGCCCCGAGAGGCATGCCCATATATCTCATACCATTTAACTATAGAGATACACACCTAAATCCATCCACTCCACCTCGCCCTAAATCCCATCCTTTCTATAAGGTAAGATAAAGTATTCCAGTTCACATGATCATAAGCATTCTCAATGTCCAATTTAACTATAACACTCGGATTGCCACTCTTCAACCTGCTATCTAAACATTCATTAGCAATTAGAACCGAATCAAGAATCTGTCTTTCTCCCAAAAAAGAATTTTGAGAATCGGATATCAGTTTATTTAAAACCACTCGAAATCTATGAGCCAACACCTCAACCAAAAGCTAGTAAAGGCTGCCCACAAGACTAATAGGGCGAAATTCTTTAATATTGACTGCATTAGTCTTCTTGGGGATCAAACATAGAAAAGTGACATTAAGAGATTTCTCAAAAACACGGTGGTTATGAAAATCCTTGAAGAATGCCATGACAACACTTTTGAAGAAAGCCATAGTAAACCCATCTGGCTTAAGGGCCTTATCACCTTCCGCCTCCATGAGAGCCTCAATAATATCCTTCTTCCAAACTCCCTCTCCAACATAGACCTCTCAGTTTCGTCTAAACAAGCGAACTCTAACCTGTCAATAGTAGGCATCCAAGCTTCTGGTTCCTGATATAATTTCTTATAAAAATCCACCACCTGATCCGTAACATCTGACTCATCCTCATAATGAATGCCATCCACCTTCGCTTCCCTAATCTAATTGGTTCACCTATGGGAATTGGAAATTCTATGAAAGAACCATGTGTTGTTATCACCTTCCTTAATAAAAAGGGCCTTGGACTTTTGCCTCCAAGAAATCTCTTCCAAAGAAGTCAAATAATCTATATCAAATTTAACTACCAACCTTTTAGCCCTGTCCTCTTGAGTCAACACTTGCATCTCTTCTCTCATGTCAATGTCTAAAAGCTCAATTGGCAAACTCTTTTTTTTAAAAGCTACATCTCCAAAAACATGCTTGTTCCAATGCTTCAGATCCCCTTTCAGGGCCTTCAACTTACAAGTGAAAACATAACTAGGAGGCCGCACGAAATGATAACCATTCCACCAAAGCCGAACCTTATCCACAAAACCCTCCACCTTTAGCCACATGTTTTCAAATCAGAAAGGAATTTTCCCCCTTGACATGCCACTTGCCTCCACTAGTAAAGGACAATGATTTGACACCACCCTAGGGAGAGTTCTTTCAGTCACATCTAAGAAATGCTCATCCCAATCATCTAACATCAAAACTCTATCAATTCTAGACATTGAAGGAGTATCAGAATCTTGAAACCAAGTATATTCACCACCCACCAAAGGCAAATATAATCCACCAAGAAATGTTTTGCAATAAAATCTGAAAATTTAAACATAGTTGGACTAAAAGAATTAAAGCCAAGTCTCTTAGTCGGGTATTTGATAACATTGAAATCACTAAATAAACACCAAGCACTAGGCCACTGTGACCTTATAGAGTCCAGTTCTGCCCACATTGCATCCCTAAGTCTTCCATTAGTCGGTCCATACATCCCTGAACAAATCCATTCAAAGCCATTTGACATTCCCTTTAGTAAAACTAAAACTGAAAAACTTCCAACCACTGAATCAACTTTCTCAAAAACCCTGCTATCCCACATCAAAATTACACCCCCAACGTATGCAAGGCATCTAAGGCCCCCCAATCTACAAAAGGGCTACCTTAGAGATTTTTTACCAAGATAGAGCTGGTGCTGTCTAGTTTATATTCTTGAAGACATACAATATCGCACTTCCACTCCCTTAAGAGATTCTTCACAACATCTCTCTTATGAGGATTATTCAATCTCCTCACATCCCAAGATAGAAGTTTCAAATTCATTGACCAACAGACGAACCCAAACTAGAGAATGTTAAACTACCTCTTGTACTTCTACTAGAATGCCCATTGTAATTAATAGATGGGTAGAGTTGCTTGTCCAGCGAGTAGTAGCGACAGTCGCTTGCTGCTCCCAAACCCTCTCAAGTTTTTGAAAAAAAATCAATACACTGTCTCTTGCAACAAGCAATGGGGAATCCCACAAAAGTACCAAACCCTTTGATCCATCGTTCTCATCCATTCTGAAGGCTCCAATACCTCCTCCATATGAATCATCTTCTAAAGTAACAAGATCACAAACACCATTTGTGTCCCACAGAGCCAAAGGTGTAACGTACACAGAATTTGCCTCACCCTTATCTGAAGACAAAGAGTCATCCCAAACTAGTCTAGAAATTTCAAACTCAGTCAAACCACAACCCACCTCAGTTATAGGAAAGGACAAGTCTCACAAAAAATAAACTCTGAACCAAATCTAGACACCTAAAATCTGCAACGTTTGTTTATAGGACACCAATAGGTGGATTGGCAATCAAAAACCCAGCCCCTTGGTCAGCGATTTTCTCAGCGGTAGTAGGGGAGTGGACCTGTTCACCTTTAGTGCTCAAACCCACCTCTTCGATTGTACCGTGAGCACTCGGTTCTGCATCAAGGGAATCAGTCATCAAAACATGGTCATTAGGCTTCGTGGCAACGGCGAGAGGGCAGGCCAATCCCTCACCAGAGCTTCGGATCTCTCCTTCCTTTTCCTTGTGTGTCCCCAACCCTTCCCCAATCTCCCACACAGAAGGTTGCATGTTATCATCCCTATCGCTGACACATAACTGTCTTGGAAGGACAATCATGGGCTAGCCAGACCCTTTCTCACGAGTGGTTGTGTGTTGGGCTTGAGCTTAAGAAGGCCACTTACATTGGGCTGTGTTTTACCCCAAGAAATAGCCCGCTTACCCTCACCCACCAAATCAACTGATATTTTTAAATTAAAATGGGCCTAGGTCCATTTCAGGTGACTTGCACGTATAGGTCTGTCAGCTGTTGACACACTAATGTTACTTAACTTTTTGGTAAAATCAAATCCCCCCAAAGGCTTAGACTTATTAATCTGATCAATTATAGTTGGAAACTGCTTCACAAAATGTAAATTACTCTATTTTTGTGGACTTTTAATTTTTTCCAAACTTGAGACTTTTGCATGTCAACTGTTTTTTTGAACTCACCACCTTCGGTCACCACCTTTTTCTCCAGCCCATAGGTGGTCTTTCCCAAAAAATGGTTATGTAATCTCATTCCAAACAAAGCCCAGCTGCCTATTACAACTGGAATTGTAATATTCATTACGAGAATAAATATTCATAAGTTTTGTGGTGAGTAGTAATATTATAATAACAATTAAGATATATTTTAGAAAATAACTTATTCATACTGTACGGACCATGAATACCGGCCCAACCTGAGCTCACGACCCTCTCCTTAAATGGGCTCGGCCCATCCTTACACCGAGCCAAGCCAAACCACCAAACCGAGCATTCAGACTGCTTATCTCCCACCATGCCGAGAATAAGAGATAATGCCTTGAGAAAATCCATCTGCCAAGCATTAACCGGGGTGCAAGTTTCAAGGAAATCATATTAACAGTATGAAGTGGGTCCCCTATGGTCAAGAATATAGCATAGAAGGGCCCATTGACTTGGAAACCCCCTCTACTCAAGAAGGGGAGAATCTTGCTCAAGTTCTAGGGCAGAAGCTCGGTTGTATAAATTTCATCTCAGTTGAGATAAGAACTAGGGAGTTTGGTGTAAGAGTGACTTCAATTCCCTCAAATATTTAAGAAACATTTCTTGGACCTCCCATTGTGGGATAAGCCCAACCTAGAATATAAGTAAATTGAGGGTCAGGGCCCAAAAGCCTTAGGTAACTAGAACTTGACCGCCACACATTCAATTATATTTCCTAAAAAATAATTTTTTTAAAAAAATTTGAGAGAGAGAGAGAGAGAGAGATTCGCATTTTTTATATATTTTTTATTTTCAAAATTGTTATGCGCATATGAAAAGTTTGTTTATTTAGAAATATATTAATTTTAGAAATTATTATGAGGTCAATGGGTGATTAAGAAATTACTACACTTACTAAGGAATAACTATTACAACACTTTTAGAGATGAATGGTTATTCTTCATTTTAAAGAATATCTATTCATAAGGAATGTCTATTCCCTGTAATAAAAATATAACCAAACAGTCGAATAACTAAACCATAACTATTATAGTATAGATACAATGCCTATTACAGTTTACCCAACATACCCTAGATAATAATATTTCAATACATTTCAATATATTAGACAGATATATATATATATATATGTGTGTGTGTGTGTGTGTGTGTGTGTAATTTGATTCATCTGTATATGATTACTATATTTAGTATTTGGTGCCTCACTTTAATTAGGCTAGCACCTTTTTGTTGTGTCACACCTCAGGCGATACATGGCCTTGGCGCCTTAAGGTCTCCTTTCATCTTGTCCAAAAGGTTGCGTAAGCATCTTATTCTAGACAAAAAAGTGTGTTGCGACAGAGTGGCCTCTCTCATGGGCAGGCATCTTAGTTGTATAATAGAAGTTGCCTCTAGTTGCGATGACAACTGTTAGGTTCTAAAGATTTAGAATTATTGTTGTATTGTGTTGGCAAACCAAGAAAAAAATATGTCTAGTCTAAGTGTTTAGGCAATGCTTAAATAAGGCTATTTCAAGTTTTGAAGTCCAGCTAATTGCAGAAAAGGAAGTGAAGTTCTGCCTTTCTCGACCAATCGAAAATCGAAGGCACAGTTTTCTGCAGAATTTTTAAACAAACCCAAAGCCCGTGAAAACGTTTAGGGTTTCATCTAAACTTCTCCACATATAAAAGGGAAACCCTAGCCACGTTTTAAGGTTGCTGAAGAAGACTTGTGTGTTACTCTTTGTGAGAATTGAGAGGTTTTGTACCTTCTAACTACACAAGAATCTACCGGAGCCAAAACTATAATCAAGCATTGGTAGAACATAGTTGCTGCATCAAGGTCAACAAGAGAAGGTGATCGAAAACCTTTGAGTGGGATCTTAAAGTCACAAGCAAAGCGGCTTGTGTTGCTATAAATCCAAGAAGAGAATGAGTCTGTGGATTTGGAGCTTGCACATGGTTGTGTTAGTAAGTTACTACTAGTGGTAGCATTAGATTTAAAGTCAAATCTTTTGTAAAAACTTCAATTCTCTTATAGTAAATTTGGCTTACCTTGAGGATAGCTAGGTTATATCCTCCCCAGGTTTTTACCTTGAAATGGTTAGTTTTATTGGTTTTCCTGGGTTATCATATCGTGGCGTTATTTACTTTTCCACATTTTTGCATGATATGATTTATTTGTGTTTAACCTAGATTTGAATAATTGATCTTAGTAATCACTTAGTTAATATATTAAGTTAAACAATTTGTTAAAGGGGTGTAAACGAACATACAATTAGTATCTGAGCAGGTTAGCTCTTGTTTATAGGTTCTTAACCTATAGTTGATCCTTAACCCCTGCTGTCATAGAAAACGGTCACTTTCTTGTGATCCCCCCACACTTTGATGGAAATAATTATGCTTATTGGAAAGTAAGGATGAAAGCCTTCTTGAAATCCATTGATGAGAGAATGTGGCTGTCTATTGAGAAGGGTGGGAAAGACCAGCCACAGATATTGGTGAATGGACTATTGCCTAAAAGGAAGCAGCAAGCTTCAATAGCAAGGCTATGAATGCAATATTCAATGCTGTGTCTATTGAAGAATTTAAGAGAATCTTAAATGCGGAGATTGTTCACACTGCAGGAAAATCTTGCAAACAGTGCATGAAAGCACTAAGGCAGTAAAAATTAATAAACTGTAGTAGTTGACATCTAGATTTGAAAGTATTAGAATGTCTGATGATGAATCTTTTGATGAATTCTATGCTAAAGTTGGATGATATTGTCAATTCTGCTTTTAATTTGGGTGAAGTTTATGATTAATCTAAAATTGTTAGGAAAATTCTTGGATCTTTGACTGAGGATTTTAGACCCAAAGTGACTGCCATAACTGAAAGTAAAGATGTTGACTCTATCCCTGTAGATGAACTTGTAGGATCTCTTCAATCCTATGAATTTGATTTACCAAAGACTAATAAATCCAAATCTATAGCTTTGAAATCTATTGATGATGTTGGTGATTGTGGATTTGATGATGAACTCTCATCTACTGAGATTGCTTATCTTGCCAAGAACTCTTGAAATTTTATGAGAAATAATAATAGGAGGGCAAGAAATAGAAACAATGTTGATACTAAGAATGTGAAAAAGAATGACACTGTTAAAAACAATAATGCTGAAAAATCAAAAGAAAAAGTAAGTCAATCTTCAAATAATTCTTTAGGACAATAGTGTTATGGTTGTCAAGGTTACGGTTGTCTGAAATCTGAGTGTTCAACTTTCTTGAGATCAAAAGGTAAGGCTATGGCTGTTACTTTGAGTGATGATGAAGTTTCTGATTATGAGTCTGAAAGTGATCAAGAAAGAAACTTCATGGCTTTCACTGCTATTACTGTAGTAAGTGAAATTGAGACTGCTGATGAGAACCCTTCTGTTGGGGAACTCTCTGAGAATGCAGATTTGCATAAAGCTTACAACAAGTTTTGTAAGATAGCAGCTAAAGATGTTATGAGTGTTGAATCAGGGTTGAAAAAGATAAACACTTTTGAACAAGAAAAGGAGAATTTGTTGCTAAAGTTATTTGATGCTAATGAACTCCTGAACTCTATTAAGATTGAGAACATGTCTTTGCTTGAAAAAGTTAAAAGTTTAGAATTAGAATTATTTGTTGCTAGAGAACAAATAGATAGAACTTCTACCTCTAAACTAGATGCGATGTTACATATTCAAAAGCTTGTTTCTAATAAGACAGGTTTAGGTTTTGTTAAGAATGGATCCACTAATGTAGTGAATCCTCCTAAGTTTGTACCGACTACATCAACTTCTGTTGTTCACAAAACTCTTTCTGAAGTTAAGGTTCATAAGGAAGTAGCTCTTGCTTCTAGAAGAACTAGGGTAGATCTGAGTGAGTCTGAAACTAAAAATTCTAATCAATCTGGAAGCAAGAAAAACCACAAATCTCAGTGGTTTTGACACTTTTGTAGTAGAGCTGGGCATACTAGACCAAATTGCTTTAAGTTGCAAGCTTTAAAGCAATCTCCCAAATGAAAAGTGCTTGTGCCAAAATCACAAGATCTTGTTGCACTTATTCATGAATTAGTGAAGGTTCTTACCAATCCTAGAGCTGAAATTAGGAAAAATCCCAACTCCAAGTTTGCATCTAAAAGGGTCTGGATGCAAAAGACTCAATCTCAGTGAGTCTGTCTAACATGGTCCTTATGTTAATTCTTTCTATCTCTTGCGACCAAAATTGTTTTTCTTTAGGATTGCATTTGCATAACATTCATACATTGCATTCTAGGTTTGTTTTGTTTTATGTTTTTCAGTTTTTAAATATAAAAAAATAGAAAATCAGGAAAAAAAAAAGTTTTTTGTATTATGCATCTTCAAGATGTGTAATTGATGTTGGCCTATGAAATTTATGTTTCATGACTATTGTGAGAGACCTCGAAAAAAGTGCCTCTAAAAAAAGAGAGTTTTTTGGAGTGCTTTTTAGGGCACCTCTCTTTTTGGGTAAGTAGTGTGGAGTCGCCACTTATTTTTTATACAAAAAAAAAAAAAAAAATGACTGATTTGCTCCATTCTCATTAATTGAATAAAAAATACATGTTTGAAAAATTAAAAATTACATGGCTTTGGGTCATAGTTACAAACTACCAAATAATTACATGGCTTCTTGTCCTAATTACATTCTACCAAAAATAAAAATGAAGAAAAGGCTTAGATCTACCTATCCCAAGACCTAAATTTAGAGGCTAGGTTACGAAATGGGAAGGTGTTAGGCACCTATTTCGCCTAAACAGAGTCTGGTCTTCTAGACTCTTGTGACCTATGTACCCCTTTTATGCATGCTATGAATGATATGTTGTATATGAGCAACAAAAACTAAATCACATAAGTTTATTTTTGAATTCATCCTCTTCTTTGTTAAAAATTCAGATCTGTTTTAGTAAAGAATGATTTTAGCTTGTCAAAAATGCCAAATCTGTTTTGTAATAAAAAAAGTGGTTTTCGAAAAGAAAAACACAGATCTGTTTTGGTGATAAAAAATTTGGTTTTAGTTTAGAAAAATCAGATTTGTTTTTGAGAATAAAAAATGGTTTTAACTTTGTAAAAGATCAGATTTGTTTTGTGATGATAAAAAAAAATGGTTTTTTGATAACAAAAAAATCAGATCTGTTTTTATAGGATCAAAAATATGGAAAATATTTTTTATGAAGAGAATTTCATTCATAAGATAAATTTATGCTACATGAACTAAATAAAATAAACAACTATGAATACAATCATGCATAATCTTTTTCTTTGTTTCAAAATCTGCATATATTAAAGAAAAATCAGATCTATATCTAAGAAAGATACAAATCAGTTTTTGATTTGAGAAAAATTTAGATCTACATCTAAGGAAGATGCAGATCCATTTTTATTTGAGAAAAATTTAGATCTACATCTAATAAAGATGCAAATCTGTTTTTATTTTAAGAAAAATTTAGATCTACATCTAGAAAGATGCAAATATGTTTTTGTTTAAAAAGAAGAAGAAGAAAGAATTGGTTATATACAGATCTTTGAAATTAAGAAAGAGATTATAACATGCAACATCATAAACAAGAAGCATTAAAAAAAGAATAGGGTGATTGAAAACAACCTCTTGCATGAGCACTCCTTGTTCTTGAGAGGATGTTTTAGGGTTCAAAGAAATTTATTCAATTATCTTTGAAACCTAAAACCATAATTTTAGTAGCAAATATTAGAGAGGATTAGCACTTTGAGAGCCTAAAAACGTATGCCTCTCAGAGCACCCCGAAAAAAGGTTCTCGAATTATGAGATCTAGTCTCTATTTATAGAGGCCAGAAAACTCTAAAAAAATAGCTTCAATGTGTAGAATGCGAATCAGGACTCATCCTTTTGCGAAAAGATTGAAAATGGTGTGCCTTATCGTCACCCAAAAGGCGTTGGGCCAAAGCCCAAAAGAGGCCGATTCGGCACTTTTAAAGGGTCGTTCGGCACTCCAAAAGTGCCAAATGGTACTTTGGACACCGAATGCACTTTCTTGTTCAGGTGAGTTTTGGACTCTCTCTCTAGGGTTTTTTGATCCAGTCCTTGTACCTAGACATGTTTTCATCCTTAGTCTATGATTTTTTATCTATTTTCTGAATAATTCAGACTTTTTAGGAACAATTATCTTGTATGTAACCCATTAAATAATTCTTGATAAAGTTGAAATCATCCACAATTTTATTGTTATCCAATCATCCCTTTTATTCCTATGCATGCAATCCTAATTTAGACACTAATTATCAACCAATCACAAAATTATTTTAATTATTTTAATTGTTTACCAATCAGAATTAATTTAAATTAATTATGCGTGGTCGACTTTTCCTAGACACATTGCTTGTTGACCGTGCAAACTTGATCATGCGATATCTTTTGATCCGATGGTTCGATTTAGGAATTGACACACCATTGTGACCATTAGAATCTCAAGATCATTTTTATGATATGCAATGAATAAATTGATGCATGTAATGCAATCATGATTTTTGGGGTACATGGATGGTCATTCTAGTCATATTTCTTGATTAAATTATGGGTGCAAAATTGAGTGTCTACAACTGCGTACCTTGTTTAGCTTTGATGAGCTTTATTTTTCTACACTTTGCTAGTTTGTGCTATATAGTGCTTATATTGTGTAAGTTGTTTATGGTTTTTAATCACATACTCTTGATTTTGAAGGCACATATTTTTTATTGTATGGACTAAAAAATCTTAGGAGAAAGGTATAAATAACCATTTCACCATTGTTACTTGCCAACCATGAACACTTGTGTGCAAATCATAAAAGCCATACTCGGTAAGGTTTAACACTTGCAAAACAAAATTCTTAAAGGTGTTATTGTACATTAGTTAAAAGAGGCAAAATGAAAAACAAAAAGAAAATATGCTTAAAAAAAAAAAAAAACTTTTACATGGTTGCAAGCGTGTTTTCTAGGAGGTGTGGGAGTTATATGATGTAACTTTCTAGGCGATAGTCACTTTCAAACTTATGTGATGAATAATGTCGAAAGTGTTTTTATTCTCTGTTTACATATCACCTTGTGAGTATCTCATGCACTTGTTAGTTGCACACACCACAAGCAAAACTTTGTTAAATTTGGTACATGTGATTGTGTGTTGAGTTTTGTGGCCTGCCAAAATTAAACTTCTTGATGTGTTTAATGCATTTCTTTTTTAGTGTGAGAAAATAAAAGAGTGAGGAAATTTGATAAAGTTGAATCTTTCTTTGAAAAATTTGGTTTTGAAGATCATTTGAAGTCATGAACATATATACCATATCATAATAACAGTTTTTCAAATGATTATGCAAAAAAATTTTCCAGGATTTTTCAAAATTTCTATTTCTTTGTAATTTGACCGATTGAGCCTATTTTTCGACTGATCGAAATGTGAAGGAGAAAAATAGCTTTTTTGTTTAAAAGTTTCAGGTTTCTTCGATTCCTGCCCGATTCCTTTCGATCAGTCGAGCCTGTTTTTATGTGCATTTTGATTCCTGCTCAATTCCTCTAGACCAATCAGATTTTGAATTTTAAAAACATATAGGAATCAGATCTGACTTTTTCAAAGAAATTTTTTTGTCTATCTCTTCGATTCCTCTCTCGATCCCCCCTCTCAAAATTTTTTTTTGTCGTTTTCGTGGTTAAAGATTCAAAGGTGTTCTTCATACACTTAAGATAAGACACTTTTAACCTTTCTTTTTCATTTTTTTACATGATTACATGCATTTTTCATGAATTTTTTAGGGATTTTTGCATATTTCAAATTTTGGGGTTTTTGATGATAATAGTGTTTTTGATCAAATCTGAACCATGGGTTTTTTTCATGCATCATTTAAACATGTTTCACATATTTTAATTTCAAAATTGTGTTTAATTGGAAATTTCAAAATTAGGGTTCTAAGTTCTTGAGAAATTGGGGATTTTGTGAAATTGGGCAAAATTATGTGAAATTGGCTTTTGATATTGATGGATTGAGTTATTATAACGTGTTTTATACTCGTTGTGTTGTTCAATTTGTCAATACAAGGATTTTGAGAATTAGGTTTTTCAAAATTTGGGAATTTTCTAAAATTCTTAAATTTCCTTTGTAAATTTTCAAAATTGTGATGAACTTGGACTGTTTAAAAGCATTAGGTCATGCATCATATGAGTTTAACTGTCATGCATCATATAGTTTTTCAAATTACATGTTATCTTGTCTCTAATCCTTCTTATGCTGTCTGTCTTTAGTTTTTGTTGTTTTCCTTGTCTCTGATTCTTAGTCATGGCTCCTAAGGTTGTTAGGAAATTCAAAACTAGAGCCAATAAGAACCCTGGGTCTTCCTCTTTAGGTTCTGCACTAGGTGATAGAGATCGTTTTCTATTTGCTAAGTGTGAGGAAATGTATAAGACCTTGACTAAGTATAGGTCTCTTTGGGGTGAGAGGGAGATAGTGTTGAGTGAACTAGATCCTTCTATTCATAGATACTTCGTGTCTAGGAATTGGGTTTCCTTCTGTGAGGTGTTTGATCCTCCTCCTGTAGTCTTGATTAGGGAGTTTTACTCTAACCTCTCTATCTATTTTGAGGTTACAGGTGGTCATTATTTGACTTCCTAGATCCATGGTCAAGAGTTTACCATCACTAAACAAACTATTTTTGAGGCTTTAGGAGTGCCTTTAGTCCGTAAACCCACATATCCATACACTAAGTTTCCTGCTGTTGATGATATGTTGTCCTTTCTTTGTGGTCGTCCTATTTCTTGGGGTTCTGAAACAAGAATCAATTTTTTGAGTTCACCGAGCTTAATTCTTTATACTTAAGGATCACATGTCATAACATCTATCCCATTTCACATGTTCATACTGTTCCTATAGAGAGATGTGCTTTCCTTTATGGTTTTTATTATTGATGGTTCTATGTGTTTTTCGTCCATGTTTATACAAATCATTGTTGATATCTATAGAGTAAGAGTAAGAGTCAAAAGTTATTCTTTCCTATGTTCATTTTTAGAATTTTGAGGTTCTTAGGTTTGTCAGACTTCCCTCCTCTAGAGTTGGTGCATATTACTACCCCTATAGGAGCCACCTACCGTAGACAGAGACAGGCACAGATGAAGAGTGTTGAGCAAAGCACTGAGACTTCTAAGAGACCACAAAGAGATGCTGCTACTACCTTTAGTACTATGTCTGCTACAGAGGAGACATTTATGGATTTGACTGCTATAGAGGAGACATTTGTGGATTTGACTGCTGTTATGGATCCTGCTAGTGATGTTGAGGATGTTGATCCTACAGTTGCTCCTCCTCTTTCACTCCGTGCTATGATATAGTCCTTCATGACTACTTAGGCTGATTATGGACAGCTTCTTGATGAGTTGTTGACAGAGGTTGCATCTTTAAGAGCTAATTTTGTGGATTATAGGAGTGCTTTTCCACCTCCTCCACCCTTTGAGGACTGAGTTTGCCTTTGGCAATACATAACAAAAAGGGGGAGTAGATTTTAGACTTTTTGTACATAGGGGGAGTAGACTTATTGTATTTAGGGGGAGTATGGATGTATTTGCATATCAGTTTAATGTATATGGATATTCTTTTTGGTTTTGTGTTTATTTGTCTATCTTTAGCTTTGTTGTGTATGTCTTGGATTCACAAACATTGATGTGATGTGGTTATTGATTATGATAGTTGATGATGATGAGGTTGTTCAAATTGATGTGTTCACTATCTATTTATATGTTTTGTGAATTCAAAGTTCAAATTTTGATTTAAATTTTTATATTGTATTTTCCACAATTGCATTTATGATTTGTTTTTAGTGTTTCAAGAAATTACATGTTAATTCTTTCTACAGCTGTTGTCTATACTAGCAACTAATAGTTAGTAGCTGTGTAAGAATTGTATTAGGGCAATAATTTGTATTTGAGCAGGTATTTGATTGAAGCATTACATGTTGTATGTGTGTTTTGTCACGGATTGCCAAAGGGGGAGATTGTTAGGTTCTAAAGATTTAGAATTAAATATTTAGAATCATTGTTGTATTGTGTTGGCAAACTGAGAACAAAACATGTCTAGTCTAGGTGCTTAGGCAATGCCTAAATAAGGTTGTTTCAAGTTTTAAAGTCCAGTTGATTACAGAAAAGGAAGTGAAGTTTTGCCTTTCTCGATCGATCGAGAATTAGGCTCAACTGATCGAAAACCGATCGAGAATTAGGCTCGACCGATTGAAAATCGAAGGCACAGTTTTCTGCAAAATTTTTAAACAAGCCTAAAGCCTGCGAAAACGTTTTGGGTTTTATCTAATCTTCTCCACATATAAAAGGAAAACCCTAACCACATTTTGAGGATGTTGAAGAAGACTTGTTTGTTACTCTTTGTGAGAATTGAAAGGTTTTGTACCTTCTAACTACATAAGAATCTACCGGAGCCAAAACTACAATCATTGTAGAACATAGTTGCTGCATCAAGATCAACAAGTGAAGGTGATTTGAAACTGTTAAGGCTCTATTAGTGCATAGAAAGGGAAATGGATTGGTCACTTCAAGGGGACCTGACCTCCATGGAAGATTAGAGAGAGAGAGAGAGAGAAAGAATAAGCAATGTATTATTCATAAGACAATGAATCTATTCTGTTACACTGTGCTTCCCTTATACCCGTGGTGTAATCCTAACTAACTCTAGTACAACTAACTCAGCCTCACAGTACAACTAACTCACCCTCTTAACCAATCTTCACCTTATTAACTAGTGTGGTAACCCTTACCCCCAAAGTAACTAACTAATAACTACTTACTTGTTACAATCAGTAAGGTCCAATGTACAGTTACAGTACAATGGAAATATAGGTTCCTAACATTAACCTTGAGTGGGATCTCAAAGTCACAAGCAAGGCGGCTTGTGTTGCTGTAAATCCAAGATGAGAAGGAGTCTTGCACGTGGTCATGTTAGTAAGTTACTGCTAGAGGTAGTATTAGATTTAGGTTAAATCTTTTGTAAAAAGTTTAATTCTCTTATAGTGGATTTGGTTTACCTTGAGGATACCTAGGTTAAATCCTCCCTAGGTTTTTACCTTGAAATGGTTAGTTTCATTGGTTTGCTTAGGTCATCATATCATGGTGTTATTTACTTTTCCGCATCTTTGCATAATATGATTTATTTGTGTTTAACCTAGATTTGAATAATTAATCTAAATAATCACTTGGTTAATATATTAGGTTAAACAATCTGTTTAAGGGGTCTAAATGAACATACAACAACAAGTAAGACCATATCTTCATCAAGTTGTTGGCCATTAAAGCAAAGGCTTCCACTTTTGTGTGGGTTTTCAGCGCTTTTGATGAAATGGGGAGTTTAGGTGGGTTATTCCTGGATGTGGAGGTAGATTTTTGAAGCTATTCTAGAAGTTCTCCTCCAAAGAACTGACCTTCTACAAGACGCTCAGCATGTGTGGGTAAAGTTCCTCTACCATTATTATCGGTTGTATAGGTCCATGCAATGCTGTTTGTAATGAAGAATATTGCATCAATTGGGTCTCCCTCTTGAATAATATAGCCGTGCTCCTGGTAGAAGACTGGTGTGAGAGTGTAGCACATCTTAAGCAACATTTGTTCATCCATACCCCGAAGCACTTCTACCTAATTTAAGCAAATCTTAAACAATCAAGATGAATGTATACTACATATTTTCATTAAAATAAAAAATTTAAAAAAAAAAACAACTAGAGGGATTGACTATATAAAGTGTAAGTTGCAATGACAGTCATGAGTTTAGGATAAGATTTAGTCCCATATCAAGTGTCACTTTATACTTCACGATTAGAAATATAACGAAAGTTCACCAACCAAACTTGTCAAGAAAAACCAAATCATTAAGTGGGTAATTATACAATACTCCAATAACACAATAAATGTTTATTCATTCCTCTTACATAATAATAAGTCTCACTAATTTAATTTGTATGTTTTTAGACCCCTGTAAACCTAGATTGTTTAACCTAATTAATTAGCCAAGTGATTAACTTAGTCAAATTATGCAAATCTAGGTTATTACAATCAAACAATCATATCATGTATATAGTAGCGGAAAAATAAATAACACAAAGATATGATCACCCAGGAAACCACACCGGTAAAAGCCTGGGGAGGATTTAACCTAGCTATCCTCAAGGTAAACTTGAATCCACTATAGAAAGAAGTGAAGTTTTACAATAAGACTTAGACCACTAACATCTTATTGCTACCCACTAGTAGAAACTTACTGACATGACCATGTGCAAGCTCCGAGACCACGGACTCTTTCTTTCTTGGATTCTCCAGCAAGTACAAGCACTCCTGCTTGCGTATCTTTAGCTCTTATGGCGACAACTGAATGATCATCAAGTTCTTGAATAAATCTCCTCCTTGATAATCCTAAATTTATGTGAAGGAAAGCTCCTCTCAGATCTCACAAGAGATTCACACAAACAGCAATATGAACAACCTAAAAACGTGGCTAGGGTTTGCCTTATATACCTAGGGCAAAAACATAAAACCCTAAGCATTTTAGGAATTAGGGCTGAGTTGGAAAATCTGCAGAAAAAACACATCTGTGCGAAATTCGATTGATCGAGCCTAAGCTTCGATCAATTGAGCCGAGTCGAAATGCATACTGAATTCTGCATCAGCTCGATTCCAACTTTACATAAACAGCACAACTTTGAGCACATCTAAACAAGACTAAATAACTTATTTTGATCATGGTTTGCCAATAATACATATTAGAGTTCTAAATGCATTAAATCCTAAGTCTTTAGAATCTAACAAACTCCCCCTTTGGCAATCCGTGACAAAACACAAACTAAAAACTTAAAGTTTACAAAATAAAGCCCTTTACATAACAAATCCAATCCTAACTACTATCTATCAGTTGCAAGTGTAGACATCAACTCAATTGAATCAACCTGTATTTCTTGAAATACTCAACAAATGCATAAACACGTGTGGAAAATACAAGTAAACAAAATAAATTCTTGATTTCCCCAAAGTACAAAATAAAGACATATATCAATGAATAACTCATAAATATAAATCAATAAGCAGTGAAACAAGAAACAAAATAAAATGTATCTCCCCCTAACATGAATAGCCCATCAAAAATACATCAAGAGCCAAAAAAAAAAGTACAAAGTGCAACTCCTAGATACAATCTAATCACCACAAGCTTTCCAAGATAATCAAAACTCCCCCTATCAACAAAAACTTTACAAACAAATGCTACTCCCCCTTTTTGTGACGGAATGCCAAAGGACAATCATAATCCATCTTCAAAAGGAGGTGGTGTAGGAGATCGTCAAAAATGCGCCAACTCTGCACGCATAGCACAAACCTCATTGAGCAAGTCCACCAAAACTTGTCCTTGAGCCACCTGAATGGTCAAGACATGATTCAATGTACGTCAAATGTCAAACTCATCTGAAGTAGTCGATGGAGGAACATCAGCAACAGCAGTAGCAACACCAGACGTCTCAGCCTATGCATCACCTGTAGAAGAGGGAGGAGGGGGAATAGCACCAGAAGACTAAACACAAGGTGGTCTCAAATGAGTAGCTCTCTGCCTAAGGAAGGTGGCACCTATGGGACTAGAAATATGTACAGGCTCAGACGCGGGGAAACCATCTAATCCTAAAAACAACAAAATCCTATGAATGAAAATAGGAAAAACAAGAGTGAGACCTATAACGCTACTCCTATGAATCTTGTTCAAAGAATGAAGAAACAGATGAGGAAAAGAGATAGAAGCACCAGACACAAGTGCATACAAAAACACACATCTCTCAATAGAGATGGTGTGAAGATGAGAAATAGGCCACAAAGAATGACGCGCTATCCTAAGAAAAAGATAGGAGGTCTCAGAAAGCTCAGCGGACGCGATCTGAGGATCAGAACCCCACTGGATAGAAGACCCAGTGATGTATGACATGACGTCATCTAAGGGTGGAGACTCCTCATAAGGATAGTTAGGCTGCCCAATGACTGAGACCCTAAGAGCCTCAACCACTACCCTAGGGGTAATGGTGAACTCAACATCTCGTATCCAACTCCTAACAAGGGTGTTGGAATCATAGACGTGGCAAGAAAGGTTTGAGTAGAACTCTTTAATCAGGGCGGTCGGGGGTGGATGATCTATCTCCAATAAAGACAGCTAGCCCCTACTCTTAAAATTTGCCCTAATGGCAGGATCTACCTCATCTAAAATTACAGAACGCTCAGCCTAAATTTTCCTCTTACTATTCAACTTATCATAAGCCTCTATGCTTTTGGTATCCTCAAACAGCTCACTCCTAGAGGGAGACTCAGAAGAAAAGGAGAGAGTCCTATGAGCTCTAGTTTTCCTAGGCATAGTGCTAAGGAAAGGATAAGGACACAAAGTAGAACCAAAAAGAACAAAAAGGGAAAACCAAGGGCAGACTGCAAGTTAGCTCAAAACACATATAAAACAAAAATCTATATGATGCATGAACAGTTTAAATATCATGATGCATGCTCTAATGCAGTGAAAATAAGTTCAATTTAAGGTCAAATTCACAAAGTTTGGATTGAGTAAAGAGTTTCTAACAAAAACCCCAAAATTTGAAAAACCACTTGTTTCTTTGTAAAACAAATTGACCAATTGATCATCACACAACACAAAAAACAATTTAGAAGGATCAATTACATCAATTAATCAAGCCAATTTGATCAATTTCACCCAATTTGAACAAAATCTCCAATTCGGATTGATTTCAAGCCCTAGAATTTTTCAATTTCTCACAAAACACAAAATTGATCAAATTAACCCATCAAGATCAAGTTTATAACATCATAGCACAAGAACCCACTGATCAATTTCAGAAAATTATGCTTGAAACAAAAAAAATCCCAATTTTTTAAAAGGTCCGAAAATCCCAATAAAATGAATGAATTTATGCATGAAAACATGAAAATAAATTTAAAAGGAAGGGTATAATGGACTTACCAGCCTTAAAGGAGAAAAACCTTGCAAAAATTTGGGAGGAAAACGACAAAAACTTGATGAGTGAGCTTGTCCGAATCAGAGAGAGAGAGGGAAAAGTTAAAAACTTTTGAAAAAGTGAAGTTTGAACAAGTCAAATTTGATTTTTTAAAAAACCTGATTTACGATATTTGATTGATCAAAAAACAGTTTCGATTAATCAAATCAGACAAAAACTTCATAAAGAATTTTTAAAACAAATTCGATTGATCGAAAAACAGATTGGATCAATCAAAACAGACAGATGCTCACTCAATTTTTGAGAGAAAAACACAGTTTTTGAAAAACAAAAACACATTTTTGGTGAAAAACTCCTCAAAGCATTGAAATAGATGAACAAAATGCATGAGTATGATACGAAATGCTTTTCAAAAACACAATTTTTAAAACTAGTTTTCCCAAAATTTAAGATTTGCAAACCAATCTCCCTTTAAATTCTCAAGCAATAAAACTATTTTGCATAAAAACTCAAAGTATTTTCAAACTTGGTTGGTCAGACCAAAAACACACACAATAACATGTACAATGTTTAGCAAAGAGTAACTTGTGTAGTATGTGCAACTAGCAAAAGCTTGAGATACATGTGAAGTGATATATGAATAGAAATTAAACATAAAGTCTACAAAATTCATCACATAGAATTTAAAAGAGACTATCACCTAAAGAGTTATATCATATAACTCCCACATCTCCTAGATCATAAGCTTGCAATCATGTAAGTTTCTTAAATTTGCCTCATATTGTACACACCAATTTTAAGCATTAAAACCGAGGCTACACCTTATGTTCTTTTTGTGCATGTGCTACACTTTCTTGAGCACAAAATCTTACGATATGCATTAAGGTGTTCATGATTGGCTAATGAATAGTGGTAAGATAGTTATTTATACCTTTCTCAAAAGGTTCAAGTCCGATAGTCAAAGACATGTGACTTTAAGATCAAGACAAAGTGGTCAATAACCATAAACATCTTCCCACACAACATGCACTACAAAGTTTCAACTAGTAAAGTGCAATAAATAAGCTCATTCGAGCTAAACAAGGTACACAAGACATGTTATGTGAAAATAAATTGACCAACCTTTGTTTTCAAAAACCAAGAAATGAATACAAAACACAAATTGCTTCTCTTTTTCTTCCTTTTTATTTTTATTTTTTTAATATATATTTAAAAGAAGAAACAAAAAAAAAAAAAAAAATTCCTATGTTAGGTTCTAAAGATTTAGGAATTTATGTATTTAGAACTCTAATTTGTATTGTTGGCAAACCATGATCAAAACATGTTATTTAGTCTTGTTTAGGCTTGCTCAAAGTTGGGTCTTTTATGTAAAGTTGGAATCGAGTGGCTGTAGATGCATTGGTGCCTTTCGGCCTGGCTCGATCGATCGAAGGAAAGGCTCGATCGAACGAATCTCAGGTAGAATGCTTTTCTGCAGAATATTCCAGCTCAGCCCTAACTCATTAAATGTTTTGGGTTTTTTGTTTTTACCCTAGGTATATAAAGAAAAACTCTAGCCACATGTTTAGAGTTGCTCCAGTTGTATTGTTGCTCATACTTTTCTATTTTGTGTAAATCTCTTGTGAGATCTAGAAGAGCTTTCCTTTACACAAAGCTTAGGATTTTCAAGGTAGAGATAGTATCAACATCTTGATGATCAACTCGGTTGCTACCATTGAAGCTTAAAGAATATCAAGCGTGGGTGCTTGTAACTGATTGGAGAATTCAAGAAAGAAGAAGTTCGTGGATTCGGAGCTTGCACGTGGTCGTGTCAGTAAGTTCTACTGGTGGGTAGCATTAGGAAGTCAAGCGGGGAGCTTGTAAGTCCTTTTGTATGAACTTCGATTCTTTCATAGTGGATTCAGGTTTACCTTGAGGATAGCTTGGTCAAATCCTCCCCAGGTTTTTACCGTGTGGTTTCTTGGGTGATCATATCATTGTGTCTTTTATATTTTCACTACTTTATACTTTTGATATGATTGTATGAGTGTAATAACCTAGAATTGCTTAAATTGACTAAGTTAATCACTTGACTAATTAACTAGGTTAATCTGGTTGTTTTAAAGGGTCTAAAACCGTTCAAGTCGTATCAGAGCGGGTAGCTCTCTTGTTAGAGATTTTTTGATCTCTGAGTTGATCCTTGACCCCTGTTGTCATGGAGCATGGACACTCTCTTGTTGTTCCTCCTCACTTTGATGGGAATAACTATGCCTATTGGAAAGTAAGGATGAAAGCATTCCTGAAATCCATTGATGAGAGAGTTTGGAATTCTATTGAATACAGATGGGAGAAGCCTACTACTCTTATGAGTGAGTGGCAAACTTCTTAAAAAGAAGCAGTAGGATTGAATAGCAAAGTTATGAATGCCATCTTTAATGCTGTTTCTATGTAGGAATTTAAGAGGATCTTTAATGTTGAGGTTGCTCATACTGCTTGGAAAATCCTCCAAACTGTGCATGAAGGCACAAAGACAGTTAAGATCAATAAACTGCAGCAATTGACTTCTAGATTTGAAAGCATTAGAATGTCTGATGATGAATCTTTTGATGAATTTTATGCTAAATTGAATGATATTGTTAATTCTGCTTTTAATTTGGATGAAATCTATGATCAACCTAAAATTGTTAGGAAGATACTTAGATCTTTAACTGAGGACTTTAGACCCAAAGTGACTACCATAATTGAAAGCAAGGATGTGGACTCCATCCCTGTTGATGAGCTTGTAGGATCTCTTTAGTCCTATGAGTCTAACTTACCCAAAGTGAACAAATCCAAATCAATAGCTTTTAAGTCAGTTGATGATGTTGATGTTGGTGGATTTGATGATGAGCTCTCTGCTACAGAGATTGTGTACCTTGCCAAGAACTTTAGAAACTTTCTTAGGAATAACAACAGAAAGGCAAGAGGTACAAACACTGCTAAACCTAGAAATTTTAGGAAGAATGATCCCACTAAGGTTAATAACTTTGAAAAACCTAGAGAAAAAGTTGGTCAATCTTCAAACAATCCATTGGGTGCTCAGTGTTTTGGCTGTCAAGGGTATGGTCATGTGAAATCTAAATGTCCTACATTCTTGAGGTCTAAGGGTAAAGCTATGACTGTAACCCTTAGTGATAATGAGTTTCTGATGATGAGTCTGGATGTGACGAGGATGGAAACTTCATTGCTTTCACTGCTACTGCTGTAGTCAATGAAAGTATATCTATTGAAGAGAACCCTTCTGATGGGGAACTCTCTGAGGATGTAGATCTTCAAGTGGCCTACAATAAACTTTGCGAAATTGCTACAAATGATGCAATGAATATTGAACTTGGCCTGAAGAAAATTGAATCTCTTAAGCTTGAAAAGAAGAATTTGCTTGTTAAACTGTTTGATGCTAATGATCTTTTGAACAATGTTAAATCTAAGAACATGCTTTTGCTTGATAAAGTTAAAACTTTGGAACATGATTATCTGTTACTAGATCTGCTAGTTCTAAACTTGATCAAATGTTGAATGTTCAGAAGTATGCTTCTGATAAATCTGGTTTAGGATATGTTGAAAGCATCTTTGATTCTGCACCTCATTCCACGAACCTTGTTCCTTCTTCTTCTTCTGAACCTTCCGTGAGTGAGGTTGTGAGTGAAACTGTCAAACCACCTGTGAGTGAGGTTTTCAAATCTGTAGAAATTTCACCCCCTAAGAAGATTAGGATTGATCTAGGAAAGTCTAAACCTAAGGATTCTATCCTTTCTAAGGACAAGATGCATGGTAAACCTGTTTAGGTTTGTCGTTATTGTGGAAAGTCTGGACACATTCATCCTAAATGTTACAAGCTTCAAGCTGCTAAGAGAGCAAACAAACCAAAGGTGTCTGTGCCTCAAGCACAAGATCTTATAGCACTTATTGGTGAATTGGTTAAGGCGTTGAACCTTTATTCCAATTTTGGAGTTGAAAATCACTCGAATGTGAATAAGAACTCCAATGCTCATGGTGCATCTAAAAGGTCTTGGATGCAAAAGACTCAATCTAATTGAGTCTTTCTGACATGGTCCTTGTGCTTCATTGCTCATTCCTCTGTGACCATTGATCTTTAGTATTTGTGTTTTTGTGTTTTTTTTAGGACTTGCATTGCATTACATTCATGCATTTCATTCTAGGATTTATTGGTTTTCTCTTTTTTTAATAAATTTTTTTTTAAAAAAAAAAAAAAGGAGAAAAGGAGAAAGCAAAATATGTTTGACATTATTTTTCTTGGTTTTTGAAAACAAGGTTGGTCAATTTATTTACACATAACATGTCTTTATGTACCTTTTTTAGCTTTGATGAGCTTATTTATTATACTTTACTAGTTGAAGTTTTGTAGTGCATGTTGTGTGGGAAAGATGTTTATAGTGTTTATCACTTTGTCTTAATCTTGAAGTCATATATTGTTTGACTGTCGGACTTGATCCTTTTAAGAAATGCATAAATAACCATCTCACCACTATTCACTAGCCAATCATGAACACCTTAGTGCATATCATAAGATTTTGTGCTCAAGAAAGTGTGGCACATGCACAAAAAGAACATAAGGTGTAGCCTTGGTTTAATTGCTAAATGCTTAAAATTGGTGCGTACTATTAGGCTTGATGCCAATTCACTTAATCAAAACTGGTGTGTACTATTAGGCTTGATGCCAATTCACATAATTAAGAGGCTAAATACAAGAAACTTACATGATTGCAAGCTTATGTTCTAGGAGATATGGGAGTTATATGATGTAACTTTTTAGGTGATAGTCTCTTTTAAATTCTATGTGATGAATTTTGTAGGTTTTGTGTTTGATTTCTATTCACATATCACCTCACATGTATCTCAAGCTTTTGCTAAGTTTGTACACACTACACGAGTTACTCTTTGCTAAACACTGCACATGTTATTGTGTGTGTTTTTGGTCTGACCAACTGAGTTTGAAAATATCTTGAGAATTATGCAAAACATTATTTTGCCTGAGAAATTAAAGGAAGAACTGGCTGAAACTTTCTTTGGAGAAACTGGGATTACAAATTTGGGTTTTTGAAAAAGCATTCTATTTCATCTCATACTCATGCATTGTGCTTCATTGATTTTAATGCTTTGAGGAGTTATTTTTCAAAATCTGGTTTGAGTTTTTCAAAATTGTAATTTTTCTCAAAATACTGTGATTTGCTGCCTGTTTCGATCGATCCATTCTGTTTTTCGATCGTTCAAAAATTTTAAAATTCCTTTTAAAAATTTTGGAATGATTCAATCGATCGAAAGTAATTTTTGATCAATCGAAAGTCGTGAATCAGCTTTTTAAAACAGTGTTCTTTGACTGATTCCCTTACCTTTTCAAAAGTTTTTTTCAAACTTTCTTTTCTCTCTCCAACTTGGCAAGGATCTACAGCAAATTTTTGTCGTTTTCCTCCAAATTTTTTTTGCAAGATTCCTCTTTCCTCAAGCCGGTAAGTCTCTTTTGCCCTTCATTTTTGAGTGTATTTGCATATTTCATGCATTTTTCATGTATTCTCTCTCTAATTTTCGGACCTCTCTAATTTTGGGATTTTTGATGTTTCAAGCCCAATTTTGTGCAATTGATCAATGGATTTTTATGGGGACATGTTATAAACATGATTGTGATAGTTTAATTTGATCAATTTTGGGTTTTGCGAGAAATTGAAATTTCTATGGTTTGTGTTTAGTTCCGAATTGGGGATTTTGTTCAATTAGGTTGAAATTGATGAAATTAGCTTGTTGATTGGATGTATTTAGGCATTATAATCTATGTGTTATGTTTTGTAATGCTTAATTCATCCATGTACTTCAAAATTTTTCAAGTGGTTTTCAAATTTTTGGGGTTTTTGTTAAAAACTCTATGCTCAAGCCATTTTTGTTCAATTCAACTTAATTTTGAACTTTGTTTACTGCATTAGTACATGCATCATGCCATTTTAACTGTTCATGCATCATATATATTTTTGCTCTATATTTTTTATGCTAACTTGTAGTCTGCCCTTGGTTTTTTATTTTATTTTTTTTTCTCTCTGTTGTTTCTCTCTTGTGTCTCTGTCCTTTCCTTAGCATCATGCCTAGGAAGACTAGGGCTCGTAGGTATATTCCCTCACCTACTCCTTCCCCTCCATCTTTTGACCGAGAGAAATTTACTAGTGAGAAAAACCAGGAAATATTTGAGAAGCTAAAGCTTAGGCGTAAGATCTGGTCTGAGCGGTCTGTCATTCTAGATGAGTTAGATCCTACCATTAGGGCAAACATAGAGCGTAGGGGCTACTTACCCTTGGTGGATATTTCTGATCCTCCTCCATTTCTGATCCTCCTCCACATGCTGCCTTGATCCGAGAGTTCTTCTCGAACATCTCGATCCGCGTTTATGATTCCAACACTTTAGTAAAGAGTTGGATACGAGGCGTAGAGTACACCATTACTCCTAAGGTAGTGGCTGATGCTCTAAGGGTACCTTCGGTCGAGCACCTTGTCTACCCCTATGATGAGTCTCCTGTTTTGAGTGATGTCATGTCTTACATCACTGGGTCATCTATCCAGTAGGGTTCTGATCCTCGGATCACCACTGCTGAGCTTTCTGAGCTACACTATCTTTTCTTTAGGATAGCGTGTCACTGTTTTTGGCCTATTTCTCATCTGCACACCATTCCTCTCGAGAGGTGTGTATTTTTGTACGCTCTAGTTACTGATGCTCCTATTAGTTTTCCCCACTTGTTCCTTCGTTCTTTGAACGAAGTGTATAGGAGTTCATCTTCTACTCATGCCCTTGTTCATCCCATTTTTATTCATAGGATTCTTCTTTATTTAGGGTTAGAAGGGATGAACAGGAAAATAGAGACTGCACAGGAAGTCAGCCTCATAAAAACACACTTCCCCGTGGGTGAAATTACAAGCCTTTTCACCTAAACGGGGCAATCTGATGGAAGTTCCTTTAGGGAACTAGAACCTCTTCCTGTAACCCTTCAAATGGCTTTCTTTAAGGGAACAAGACTCGAAAAAAGCATGCAAAGGCCGCAAGGTTGAGGTTGAAGGCAATTTGGAGACGGCGGTGTCAATGACTTGGTTTAAAGACTCAGCATTGGAAGACAAACCGGTCTCCAACTCGCTGGACCTGACATCATTCATCCTATACTCCATAGGGTCCATCTCTAAGTAATACCTAACTAAAGATTGACGGATTTGGGGATAAAGGGTTAACAAAACGGGCCTAATAGTAGAACTACGAGACACAAATAGACCTAACTAGGGACGCCGACCAGAAGAGTGCTCAAGGAAGACTCCCAACCTGGCAAAGAAAAAAGAGACTGATAGGGCACTCTTGACTAAGATGCTCAAAACCAACCATTAAAATGAGAAGTGAAGAAACCTTACCAGAGATTTTGAAGATGAAGATCACTTGGCACTTTGAAATGCAGGCAAAATAGGATGAGGGTAGGGGAACGGTTTCTCTAAAAAGGAAAATCCAAAATTAAAGCGCGCCAAAACCGATGTAACTTCACACGCACCCCTAATCGAGAACCAACAAGTGCCTGATTCCTAAAGGAGCAATTGCTTCGCATTTACACTAGAATGATGGATTTCGGAAATTGCAAAAAACTGGATCGTCGCGTCCAATCACATTCCTAAGATCGTCCAAACTCATGACGACCACGTAATGGGGGAGCAACTGACGAACATCCATGATAGGTCATCTGTAAGAGCGACGATCACAATTGCGTCCTTTGTAGAGACGAACATAGGGCCAAGACCCTGTCAACACGATTAGCAAGGCATACGTGCACACATTGATAGCACAGATAAATGCCAGCTGGGCAGCTGGCAATCCATAACTACGCCGAGACAGTTACAAAAGCAGTAACGGTACAACGGTCATCCGTTGTGTCTTAATTGAGACTATCATTACCCATTAAATGCAACGATCAGGGGAAAAACGCTCGTCCTAGCATTTAATGAACATAATTGCACCAACTGAAGAAAGCTATAAAAGGTGAACCCAACACTTAGGTAGAAAACAGGTAAAAAATTACTAGAGAAAAAGAACTATGAGAAAGTTTATTCTGGGAGTATGTAATCAAACTTAAGCATCAGAGTATTCTCAGCTGGCCTCACGCCGGCGAAGACATTCTTTTGCTTTCCTCTTGTCTTGAAAATAGGTCCAGGAGATCATCCATTGCACTGAAGAGGAACATACTGACGAGGTACATTTCCGGCTTCATAAGATACCAACAATTCTAACTGTATCTATAAAGTTTTTCATAAGAACGAACCCTTCCTCCTAGGTAGGAAATGATGGTTTTTTTTTTTTTTTGGGAGGGGGGGGGGGGGGGGGGGGGATATAGTTGGGGAAAAAAGAGAAATATACTCATTTTTGCAAAGTCTCATATTTAATATTTTTTACGTTATTAATGCCGGAAGATCAAATTAATGGATTAGAACGAATCAAAGGGGTATTTTTTTATCTTTTAACTATGTTTATTTATAATTAATGAATATGTTCCTTTTAGATCATGATTATATTTATATTTTTTTAGACTATGATTTATAAAATTTATAAAATATCTTTCTAGTTTTAGATCCATCAATAATAACTCTTTACTCTCATGGATATTTCAAATTTATTCACGTATCATTCTAAGAAATTTTCTATTTGTTGTATAGTATATATATGTCCACCTATGTAATGCACACAACACTAAATAGATACTCATTCTTTTTTCACACTAGAAATTGTTTGTCTTTTTCAATCTCTAGATTATATCAATTTAAACTTCTGTAATTAGTCAAATGATTTTTTTTATGATACTTTGATAGTAAGATTTTTTCTTTTTTTTTTCCACGAACAAACTCCCTCCAAACATTTTTCTTTGTCTAGTTCAAATTTGCTCATTCTTTTCAAAAATTCATTCAAATACGTGTTCAGTGATAGGTGAGCTTTTGTGGACTCTGATAGAAGTTTTTGTAAACTTTTGCCACAACAAAAAATACGTATTACACTATTACTACAGTATTAGTAAAAAATTTCATGTACTTTCTCTAATAACGGTGTCAACAAACACTAGAAAAAAAGCTGCCTATAGCAGCATTCTTTTAGTGGCATTTTCCAAAAATGCTGCTATAGGCACATCTATAGCAGCGTTTCCAGGGGCCTATAGCAGCGTTTTACAAACGCCACTATAGGCCTTAGTCTTACAAGGACCTATAGTGGTGCTTGTAAAACACCATTGTGGGTGAACTAGGCCTGATGGACTGGGCCAACTGTACAAGCAAAGCCTGATACGAAGCCCAGGGCCCATTAAGTGTAGTGAGTCCAGGATACAACGGAAAGGTTGCCTCGGGCTTCCTTATATTGAACCTGACCACTAGTTGACCACTGGGAGTTTTGCAAGGCCCTACTCGAGGGGTCCTTTTGGAATAGGGGATCTGAAACAGTCATGAAGGAATTCTATACGTGGTCCGAAGGAGGCTGGTAACTGAGAGCCAATGATTATAAAAAGAATCCACTACCGAGCCTTAACCGGTGTCTGGAACAAGTTCCAAGGGAATCCTCTGAATTCGTGAGGATCCCTTGGGATGTGGGAATACGTAAGGTCAAGGCCATAGTTCAGGGGGGTTGGAAAAATTGGGAAGGAGAGTAATAAGAGAGAAATTGGGAAAAAGATGGAAAAAGCAAGGAAATTGATGAGAGTTAAAAGCTTGAGTGAGGAAAACCAGGTCAAAGCTAGAGCCCCATTAGTAGGATTGAGATTTAGCCCACTAACAAATAAGTTGAGGGCCTAAGTACTTGCACATACACGCAATCCTTGCCGCCCATAATTGGCATCGTCTGTGAGAATCTTACTGGTATGGGCTTCGAATTAGTCTAGTACTTGCGGATTATGGAAGGCCCACAGGCTGGAGAGGGCTCTGTAGCGAGAAATCGTTCTAGGGCCTCATCATAAGGCCAAAGAAGGTTAAAGACGGAGAGAAGAAGGGAGAAACAGCACATGTAAGATGGGCACAAGACGAAGGTGGATTCTGACGAAGGATCTTCTCAATGGGAGGGGTCCGTATCTTACATTCCCGAGCGATCTCGTTAGGGTGATCGCAAAAGGGAGCTAGAGAACCTGCGAAAGCAGGTAAATGATTTGAAAATCGAGCTTAGGGGCCGGCACCGCAGAAGGAAGCTAGAAGAATCATCCTTCGACCCTAATTACATTCCGGGGGCATCCTCTTGAGGTAGTGGTTCATACCGATTAAGGGAAAGATCCCGCGAAACAGCGGAGCGACATAGTGAGTCTCCCTACCATGGTCGGCATCATTATCATAATGCGGCCATCGATGCAATGAGCCGAGCACTGAAGAGGGTGGCTCACTCACCTTTCTCGAAGGACATAGAGCTCATAGAGATGCCGAGGTGGTTTACTCACCCGCCGTTTACCATTTATGGCAACAAGACTGATCCAGTTGAGCATGTAAGTCATTATATACATATGATGTCGCTTTATTCTCATAATGATAGGTTGATGTGCAAGGTTTTCCTGTCTAGTCTCGGTCCGACTGCTATGAGATGGTTTAATAGGTTGAGGAAAGGTTCCATCAGGAGTTTCAAGGAGTTGATCTAAGAGTTCGGCGCTAGGTTTATCACATGCAGCAAAGTACCACAACCCATAGATGTCTTGTTGTCCATGAGGATGAGAAATGGGGAGACCCTCCAGTTTTACACAAACAGATATTGAGAGCTCTATAATGAGATAGGTGGCGATAATGAGCAGGCCGCTGCCAGTACTTTTCGAACGCATTAAGAATGAGCCATACTTTTGGTGGCCGATTAAGATGGGTGGTGACCCGGTGAGGAGGAACCAGAGTTTGTATTGCACGTATCACCGAGAGAAGGGCCATACAACCAAACAGTGTTGTGTACTCAAGGATCATTTGGAACAGCTAGCGAAGGCGGGGCATCTCAATGAGTTCTTGGTTAAGCAAAGGGGGAAGGATGTGGGCCAAGGGTCTGGAGGTCGAAACGACTGGGCACATCCTCCTTCATTAGGAGTTATTGAGGTGATCCACACTATTTCAAAGGGCATAAGCTTAAGCAAGCAGAAGGGAATTTTAAGTGTGGCGACCGTATCTGAAATGGATTCTAGGAACTGACCAGAGAATAAGCCAAGGAAAACATTGGTCCCGATTACTTTTGATGAAGTTGATTTGTAAGGGACGTCCCAGACGCACGATGATGCTTTAGTTATAACTTGCACAATCGGTGGCTTCCTGATCAAAAGGGTTATGGTGGATCAGGGGAGTGGGGCTGAGATTATGTACCCCAATCTCTATAAAGAGCTGGGATTGAAGCCGGAGGATCTGAGCATATATGATACCCCTTTGGTGGGTTTCGATGGAAAGGTGGTAACGCTCGAGGGGCAAATCAAACTCCTAGTGGTGACTGAAGGCAGGGAAGTGGAGGTGAACTTCATCGTGGTTAACGCGTACTCACCCTACACTGCGATCTCGGGTGCCCCTGGGTCCACAGCATGGGGGCGGTGCCTTCGACATTGCACCACAAAATCAAGTTTCCTACCAAGGATAGGGTTGCGGCGAGCTGATCAGAAGGCTGCCAGGCAGTGTTTGGTGGCCGCAATAAATCATAATATGAAGCAAAAGGAACAAGTTGATCAGAAGCCATTATAGCAACTACAGATGTACGAGATAATCCACATTAGAATTCTTTCGCACTCCGACAGATACTTTCGGATTGGGAGGAGCCTACCGACGGAAGATCAAGTGGAAATTCTATTATCGTTAGTACAAAATTTGGATGTGTTTGCTTGGAGCCCGAATGAAGTACCCGGGGTAGACCTAGCCTTTATCATGCACCAATTGAATGTGGACCCCTTAGTTCCGTTGAAGAAGAAAAGGCTGAGGAGAGCTTCAAAACCCCATGTTGAGGCCGTTAAGGAGGAGGTGGAAAGGTTAAAACAAGCAGGGGCTATTAAAGAGTTTTTTTCCCGAATGGTTAGCCAACACGGTGGTTGTGAAGAAGAAAAATGGCAAGTGAAGGGTTTGCGTCGACTTTACCAATCTTAACCGAGCATGTCCGAAAGATCCTTTCCCAGTGCCAAAGATAATTCAATTGGTGGACGTAACGGTCGGGCACCAGAGATGAGCTTTTTGGTTGCTTTCCAAGGGTATCATCAAATAGCCCTAGCTTCCGTGGATCAAGAGAAAACTTTCTTCATTACGCTCGAGGGGAACTATCATTACACTATGATGCCTTTCGGACTGAAGAATGCTGGAGCCACTTATCAACGAATGGTTACCCTGATGTTTAAGGACCAGATTGGCTAAACTGTTGAAATGTATATAGATGATATGGCGATCAAAACCAAGGAGAGTGCAGGGCACACAGGGGACTCAGTGGAAATATTTGGGATACTAAGGTAGCACAAGCTACGCCAAAAAAGTGTTCCTTCGAGGTAGGATTTTGGCAAATTTTTGGGCTACATGATAACCACTCGAGGTATAGAGGCGAACCCTGACCATATTACTGCGATTCAGCAGCTGGGACCTCCCAGCAACCCTAAGGAAGTACAGAAACTCGCTAGTATGATTGCTGCCCTTAACCGGTTCGTATCCAGATTGGCGAACCGATGCCAACCATTTTACCAGCTATTGAAAAAATGGAAGGGTTTCTGGTGGACTGAGGAATGTGAAGTGGCCTTTGAAGATTTGAATATCTAGCTAGCTCACCCATTCTATCCCAACTAGAGCTCGGGGAGGACCTTTATATGTATGTGGCAATCTCTGACCACGCCGTGAGCTCGGTACTAATTAGACAGCACGAAGGGTTCCAAAAGCCCATACATTATCTCAGCAAAACCCTAGTGGATGCGAAAACGCGGGTACCTACCTTTGGAGAAAATGGTGATAGCCCTAGTTCATGCTATGAGAGAACTACTGCACTATTTCCAAGCCTACACCATATGGGTACTAACCGAGCACCCTTTACAATCCTTGTTGAGAAGATCAGATTTCATTAGAAGGATAAAGAAATAGGGAGCGAGACTAGGGACGTTTGACGTGCGCTATAAGCCAAGGAATTCCATTAAGGGGCAGGTACTGGCAGGTTTTGTTGCTGAATTCACCCCCTTGTCCGGGACTACGCTAACTATATGCTAGGTTACAATTAGGCCATGGAAGGTATATGTTGATGGAGCATCCAATGCATAGGGTTTGGGGGTCAGGATTGACTTAGAGTCACCTAAAGGCGTGAGGTTGGAGAAGTCTTTCAGACTAGGTTTTAAGGCTTCAAACAACAAGGCCGAGTATAAGGCCCTTATTGCCGGACTGTGAGCGGCACTCAAGCTTGGGGTGGAAGAGGTAAAAGTTTTTTTAGATTCCCGATTAGTGGTTAATAAGGTGGACAGGAGTTTTGAGGGTTGGGATCAGCGCATGTGTCAATACTTAAAGTTGATTGAGAGTATACGCGCCAGTTTTAGAGAAGTTATTGTGAACAGGATACTGAGAAACTAGAATAGTTATGCAGACTCCTTAGCCACACTAGCATCGTCTTTAAGTGATAGGATTCCCCGAATGATATTGGTAGAATCTTTGGAGCAACCGATTATAGAGATGCAGACGGTAATAGCAGCTTCTTCGGAGCAAGGGCTGAGCTGGATGGACCCCTATATAGCATTTTTATTAGACGGATCTCTACCAAAGGATGGGAAGGAAGCTGAGAAGGTGCGGAGGATGGCGGCCCATTTTTGGCTATCCGATAACAAAAAATTATACCGACGCTCATTTGGGGGACCTTACCTACTATGCCTACCTTCTTACAAAACTGCTGGGTTATTATCTGAGCTTCATGAAGGGGTTTGTGGCATTCATTCGAGGGGAAGATCCCTCGCCCACTGAGCCATGACTCAGGGGTTTTTGTGGCCAAATATGAAAAAGGGAAGTGGAGGAATATGTGAAGAGGTGCGATCGGTGCTAGGTGCATGCTCCAATATTGCACCAACTTGGAGGGAATCTAAACCCAATTTTTAGCCCTTGGCCATTTGCCTAGTGGAGGCTAGATATAATCAGGCCTTTTCCGAGGGCTTCAGGGAATCGGCAGTATGTGGTAGTGGCCATGGACTATTTCACAAAGTGGGTGGAAGCCGAGGGCCTTGGCCAACATCAAGGATGTGGACGTGAAAAGGTTCATATGGAAAAATATCATCACCAAGTTCGGAGTTCCCCGAGCACTTGTGTCTGACAACGGGTTGCAGTTTGATAGTAAGGTCTTTCGGGATTATTGTAGCAACCTTGGTATAAGCAATAGATACTCAACTCCCTCATACCCCCAAAGTAACGGGCAAGCTGAAGCAACGAATAAGACATTCGTCAATGGTTTGAAGAAGAGGTTAGAAGGAGCAAAAAGGGGCTGGGTTGATGAGTTACTGAATGTCCTATGGGCTTACCGAACAACCCCACGAGTGAAACACCTTTCTCCATGACTTATGGCACCGAAGCAATAATACCTATCAAGATCAGTTTGTTGAGCCCGAAGGGGGCCTACCTTGAGCAAGGACATAATGACGAAGGGTTGATTGGCAATCTAGATGCACTGGAAAAGCGAAGGGATATGGTATCTATACGACTTGCTAATTATCAACAGAGATTAGCCTAGGGGTACAACAGGAATGTAAGGCTTCGGGAATTTGTGCCAAGGGACCTCGTTTTGCTTAAAGTAGTGGGGAGTATGAAAGATCAGAATGTAGGCAAGCTGGCGCCGAATTGGAAAGGGCCCTACCAAGTGACCGCTGCAACAGGAGCAGGTGCATATTACCTAGAAGACCTAGAGGAAAGATCCTTATCCCAACCGTGGAATGTTCAAAACTTAAGGATGTATTATCAGTAAATGTAATGTGTCCCAAAAAACTAATCGTTTGCGGTTGTAAGGTGGCAAGGATAATGAAATAGAATGAACATTCAGTTTATTCACCCAGTGTAAAGTTATAGTAGTGCATAATTGGTTGTGTGTACTCTTATGGTTTTTCTCTAAGGACAGAAATCTAGCCTCGGCCTGACTCCGGTCACCGACCAGATGGAAACCTTATGGTTTTTCTCTAAGGACAGAAATCTGGTCTCGGCCTGACCCCGATCACCAACCAGATGGAAACCCTACGTTTATTTTTTTTCTTAAAGTATAATGGGTATCTTAATCTTTCCATGAAGGTGTATTCCGAGCATAAGTATTAGGTTGCATTGGTGCTTTAATTACTGTGACGTTAAGTTTTGGATGTCCAAACCTTAGATAACTGATAAGCACTGGGTTGGAATCTTAAACATTAATACCGAATGAAAACACTTAAACAAAATACTTATTGCAATTTTTAAATTTGGCCTAGCAACCGAAAACCCAAGTTAGTACTGAACGCTTACACTTAAACAATAGGAATATGCAGAAAATAAATAGAAAGCTATGTCTTGTACTACATAAACTTAATGCATTGGAAAATAGAAGTCAAATGTCTTGATCTTATACAAAAAAAGAAAAAGAAAAAAAAAAAAGAGATAAGGAAAACAAAAACATGTAAATAAAATAAAAACAGCTTAAATATCTCCAGGTCTAAACTCCTGGGGTCACTATGGTTGCATGATTTGCAATTAGGGTGTCCGGGACCACTAGAGGGTTGCTGAGCAGGGGATTAGATGCCACTATTGGTTGAGCTATATGTTCGGAAGCAGAAGCCTTAGTCCTTGGCTACTCCTCATCAAGCACCACAACATAAGAGTCAATCTACCTTGACAACTCTCGGGATTCAGGGCTCTCTTCGCCTTCATCATCATCGCTATTATCCTTTTCTTGCCCTTCAATTTGGACTCCAACTATGCGATCCTCAGGAAAGTGCACCTAGTCGGCCTTCTTGAACTGGGATTCTTCGGGGAGCCCGATAGCATTAACTACCACCATCCATCCCTCCATGAACCCGAACTTCCGGGCCTGAAAGATCACAGGGCCCGATGAGTCCTCGGCATGCTTGAAACCCTTGTTGTAGTAGTTTTGCTTCCGAGCTTTTTCTTCCCCTTTATAATCAGCAAATTCCTTGTCCTAGGAGGAGAGGACGCTGGCAGTTTCAACGAGCTTAAGCTCGACTTCCTCAAGCTTGTTGAGAGCCTCAGTGGCCTTTTGCTCAGCCTACTCCAATGCTCTCTCGACGGTTGTAGCACGCCATTCCATCACATTCAGCCCCAAGACCTTCTCTTTAAGGCTTGCCTCGGCCACTTGCTTGAGGGCTTTCTCTATGTCAGCCTTCTCCTGAGTGTCCTTTAGTAGACCCTCCACCAAATGGGTCAGTTGGGCAGCCTGAGTAACCAAAAAACCAAGTTAAAATAATTCCAAACCGACAAGTAACACTTGCTAATTTTTTTTTATTTATTTAAAAAGACTCGGGAAGAACTGGAACTTATTGCGATGGCGTGCTATTTCAACTTGAGCACCAAGTCATCATCTCGACAACTAGCATAATGCTTCATGTCGAACGGGAGCAGGAGAGCGTGCCCCAAGCTGTCAGATACTTGACCTCCCTCCCTACTTCGCTAGGTTCTGGCATAAGAACTAAAGGGCAGTGCCTTGTATCCTAGTTGGAAGGTGCAATCCCATACGGTGGTCGAACCTGAGGAGGACGCTGTGGCTTGTGAACCAATTATGATCGGTTGGCTCGAGGGCTGTTTCTCCTTAGGAGTCTTACTAGTCAGTGGTACAAATGATCTGCCTGAGGCAGGAGTTAGTAAATGGGTGGCTGGGGGAATGCTCTCTTGGGTGACAGCCCCACCCGTGCCTTTATGGCGTTTCTTTTGTTGTTTGGGCACAAGGGGACTAGTCTGCTAAGTGTTGGACTAGGAGGAAGCTTGACCCCCCAAAGTTGGTGCATCCGGAAACTAGCAATCCAAAGTCATTGACTGTTTTCTCACCATCTCTACTGCGGGGTCTGGATGTATAGGGATGTTCTCTTCGACGGTTGGACCCTCTTTCTCAGGGTTTTCTTGGGGAGGGGCCTTCACAAGAATGTGCTCTAGCCGACCTTGGAAGACGATGTCTCCCGAACTGTCTTGAATGGGCTCAAGGGAGTCAAGTCTGACTAGTCGAGGACCTAACTGCCTGGCTTCCCCGAAAGTGAGCCTTGGAGGTAAAAACCTGGCAGCCGAACATCTAAATATGACAGTAAAGGGTTGCCGGCCGAAAGGGCGCTTGACGAATCCTCGTAGCTAGTGTAAGAAGGTGTGCAACCCTTCATAGTGCATGAATATCTCGGAGCGGAGGATGAAGTTAAGCTCTTTGACCTACATAACATTGATATCCAGCCAGAAGTTCTTGAAAATTGCATCCAAGAGTTATCTTCAGTTAAAAAATAAATAAACAACAATAATAATAAATAAAATAAAATCGTGTCTGTGTTAGTTGGTGCCATTCAAATGTATAAATAAATTATGGGTTAGTAATGTCACAATAGGGTCAGAGGACGGGAGAGGGAGAAACAGAACTATTTTGCAAGGTGAGGTCGGGCAATTCAGCTCTCCGTTCATCCAATTGCCGTTGACCTTTACAAATTCCCCTGTCGAGTTCTTATTGGAATCAAGAAGGCAGGATATCAATCGGACCATGGTGCTCTGGGTTTGAAGGTAATACCCGAGGTGCAAACTCCCCTGAATGGAGTACATGAAGCTAATGTCATGATGGGTAAGGATCAGGCCATACAATCGGTTCAGACGAGCCACGCAGCTCACTACCTTATAAAGGTTAGGCAAGCACTGGTCCGGGCTTAAACCGTTGAGTCCTAAGTAGAAAGGGGTCTACTGGGAACCTAACCTTGCCCTCTAAAATAGACATTAAGGGGAAGAACACTATGTGTGGATGCCTTTGGTCTTCTATATCACCCTCCTCACAATATGAAATTTCTACATCTTGAGGGATGTTAAACATAGCTCTGAATGATGCATCATTTTCCATAGTTTCTAAAAGATGAGAAAAAGGCATGTTGTTGAAATATAAGTTGAAATGGGAGAAGAGAGAGAGACTTACAGAATATTTTCTTGAGAATGAGGAAATGAGGTCTCTTAAGGAAGATGAGAGCTTGGGAACATAGAGAGGATGACAGCACTAGAGTAAGTAAAAGACAAAGGGAAAGAGAAAAGAAAAGGACGTAGTGGACGTGGAGGAGTATTTATAGAGGTAAGAGAGCCATTAATGGTAACTGTCACATGGCAATAAATGCGGGTAATTATTACGCACCATGCGTGCTTTGGTAAACAAAGCGTTAGATTATCTGGATCGTTGGATGCACCAAACCCTACCACGCTCTTTTCCAAACAGGGTAAGCTATCTAATCCATCGCATTAAAATATGGTCCTTTAGACTTCTAGAGATGCGCACACTCGTTCCCTAGGGATTGAATGGGAACCAGCACCCCGATCATAAAACAACCAAACCACGATCCTAAACCTACTTCGTAAGAATAAGATCATGGGGGGCTATTGTGGGTGAATTGGGCCAATCGTACAAGCAAAGCCCAATATGAAACCCAGGGCCCATTGAGTGTAGTGAGTTCTGGATACAACGGAAAGGCTACCCTGGGCTTCCTTATATTGAACCCAACCACTAGCCGAGCACTGGGAGTTTCACACGACCCTACCCCGGGGTCCTTTTGGAATGGGGGATCTGAAACAGTCATGAAGGAATTCTATATGCAGTCCGAAGGAGGCTGGTAACCGAAAGCCACTAATTATGAAAAGAATCCACTACCGAGCCTTAACCAGTGTCTAGAACAAGTTCGAAGGGAATCCTTTGAATTCATGATGATCCCTTGGGATTCTGGGAGATTTGGGAATACGTGAGTGAGTGGGAATAAAAATGATGGCCACCCCACTCACAAAGGGGTATAAAAGGAGGTCTAGGCCATAGTTCAAGGGGTTGAAAAAATTAGGAAGGAGAGTAATAAGAGAGAAACTGGGAAAAAGAGGGGAAAAGCAAGGAAATTGGTGATAGTTCAAAGCTTGAGTGAGGATAACCAGGTCTAAGTTAGAGCCCCATTAGTAGGATTGAGATTCAGCCCACTAACAAATAAGTTGAAGGCCCAAGTACTTGCACATACATGCAGTCCTTGCCGCCCACAGCTGCTATAGGTCCTTTAAAAGAAAAAACTATCTGGAAAAAAAAAAAAAAATTTTAAATGACCTATAGTAGCGTTTCATAAACGCCACTATAGGTCCTGGTCTTACAAGGAGCTACTGTTATGGGATTTGTGATTGAAGAAAGAGTGCTATTGTGTTTGATGCCATTGGTTGTATAGTTGCAGGTAAGTATTTTTTTGTAAAAAAAATTTAATGATTTTTTTGGTCTATTCCTTTTTTAATAATAGTTTTGGTCTATTCCTTGTTTGTTGTCAGCTTTGCTTCGTGGGTCTTTGAGATTTCTAATTAATTTTGTGAATTCTTTGGCTTTTTATTATTGATAGGTATATAGATCTCAAGTGTGATAATATCTTTGTTAATAGAACCAAGAAAGTAGTGAAAAACTCAAAATCTATTTGATGATTTCTTTTTGCAGGTTGGTCTTTGGCGGCTGAATGTGTTGGGGTGGAGTTGCTATTTTTTGTAGGTTGGTCTTTGTATCTTTTAATTTAATTAAAATTGTATTTTTAATTTAATTACAATTTTAATTCAATTCAAAAAAAACTTTTGATAATCAAAAATTAATTTTTGGTAATCAAATTTCTTTTTTTGTTGGTGGTTTTTGGCTATAGAGGCGTTTTGGAACGCTGCTATAGCTAATTTTTTTTTTTTTTTTTTTTTTTTAAGTTAAAGGGTCTATAACAGCGTTTTAAAACGCCACTCTAGGTCCATACCCTATAGTGGCATTTGTAAAACGCTGCTATAAGCCAAATTTATTTATTTTTTAATTGGCCTATAGCAGCGTTTTAAAAATGCCACTATAAGGTATGGACCTATAGTGGCGTTTAAAAAAATGTTACTATATCTTTTCTTTTTCTTTTTTTTTTTTTAATTGAGCCTATAGCAGCGTTTTATAAACGCCACTATAGGTATATAGTTGTGGTACAATAGTGGCATTTGTAAACGCCACTATAGCAAGCGCTGCTATAGCCTAAATGGGCCTATAATGGCATTTTTTGGACCTATAGTGACGTTTCACAAACGCCACTATAGGTCCAGTTTTTTGTAGTGAAATGTTATAGATAAAAAGAAATATGTAAATATTTTTTTTAATCCTCAACTTTTAAGGTTAGTTTCGTTTTTCTTCAACAAATTCTCTGTATTTATTTATTCAAATTGGTGGCTCTCTTTCGAAATTTCTTTTGAGAGGGAAAGTTTCGACTTATATATTTCGGAGAAAAACGGTTTCCCTCTTTTCATTTCCTTTTGAACCCTAAACCTAAAATTCTACCAAAGTAAATCTGTCAAACGTGCTCTAAGATCCAGTTCTTCAAAATTTGTTGAAATCTCAAATCCCAAGATTAAGAAGCCATTATTAGGTGGAGATGAAAACACTTCAATATAGGAGCATTAGGTTATTCCCTCCTTTCTTGGGGATAACCTGTTTGATGAAAGTTTTGATTGGAAGTCCCTCCCCTATTCTGCAGATCCTCCCTACACAGCTTGTAGAAGACCTGGTGATCTTTTGACCACAAACTTGGATTTAAAGCATGTTCCCAGGCTTGGTACTTGTAGAGGGGATTTTTCTCTTAGCACTTACGTGGTTTTCAAATCTTATACCTTCATTTCTGAAGGCTGGAGGAGTTAGTGTTGAAGGGTATTGACACATCTCCCTTATGTGGAAATCCTGCAAAAAGTATCATTAGTGAGCACCATTTTGGTGTTTTCTAGATTAGACATCAACAAAGACATCAAGGGTCTCTTAGCTCTCTCATACCAATGGAACTTCACCACATATACCTTCTTCACAAGGTGTCAAGAAGTCTCCCCTACTCTTGAGGATTTTTATGGAATATTGAGGCTTCCTCTCCTTGGTGAAGGGGATGTGGTCAATATTCCTCTGAACTCTGAGGAGACCAAAATTGTGAGGTTTTTGGAGGATGCAGTGAAGAAAACTCTGAAGAAACCAATCCCAAAGGCTGCCAGAAAGAGGAAAGCCCCTAGCGAAGAGGTTTTATAGGACACTAGTGTAGGTGGAGACAAAGGTTCCAAAGCCAACTTTATGGACTACGTACTTTTGGAGGGAGTATGCAGATGGCGTGGATGAAGACATAGAAACAGATTCCCTGAAGGAGGGTACAAACTTTGTTTTGGGGAAGGTAATTCTAACCCCCATGAACTTGAAGCCTTTATTGCTTTTCTCATGTCTTGCCATTTGTTTGAGGAATATTCTAATGAAAGATACTAAGTAGGCATTTACCTTTAGCTGTTAAGTTAGCCAAATGCCACTCTTTCATTCCTGCCCCTTATTTTTTAGGAAATTTGTATACTCATCTAGATCACTTTTCTCCTAACTTAAAATGCTCTTGAGGTAGATTTCAAAAAGAAACCTTTGTCCTTGTAGCATTTTTAAAAGTTTGCCTGTGGGAACATTTAATAATTATGCTCCTGTTCCAAAACCTTTGAATTCTTTCAAGACTAGCTTGCCATCATCCCAAGGGCTACCACGTTCATGGCGCTGGAATAAGGCCGTGGTATCATCTAACAGCTTCATTTACAAGGTGCTTGATGATCCTACTAACTAGATAGCCAGGCCTTATTCCTTCTGTAAGGGTGGACATCCAGCTTTGTTTTCTTCTTTGAATTCAAGGACTATTTCTTGCTATAGAGAAGCTATTTGGAATGAAAATGAACTCTCTTTTGTTACTTGTTCTTTCACTTTCTATCTTCAGGCACGCTTTCAGGATGACTTTGAAACTCAAGTATACAATCCTCAGAGGTTCCCCCACCCCCCCCCCCCCCCCCAAAAAATTGGTTTTGACCAAGGCGTACTAGGCATTTTTTCCTCTTAAGCTTTGAGTGACACAATGGCTTCTTTGGCTTTCAAGAGTGGAAATCTCATTAAAGTAGTAGTATCTGGTGCTGAAATTCCAATTACCTCTTCATCACAAGTGAGATTACTTTCCCCAAGGTTTAAGATATCGTGGTCTGGGATTAGAGAACGTGTTAGAAACTTTAGGGAAAGTGAATCCTAGTGTTTGGATATCTCACCAATTTTTCAAGGTGATTTGACTTTAAAGCTATCTTCCAAGGCCAAACCTTTAGTTGCCAAAAGGAAAGGGAAGGTTACCAGGTTTCCTCCTCCAAAGAAACCAAAGATGTGTGTCCTTTATCTTTTAGCTTCACTTGTCTTGTGATGATTTCTTGGTTATTTTGTGAATTATTTTTCTTCTTTTTCTCCCTTTTAACTCTTAGCAAGGTAAGGAGTCCGTTCCTACAACTCAGACAGCAACAAAGGCCACTCCTCAGACTCGTGGTTCAATCATACAGAAGGTGGTTTTTGAGGAGGAAACAGAATCCGTTGTTGAAAAATGAGGTTCTAATCGATTGTACATCGAGAATCCTCAAGAGAAAGAAGACTTTGCAAAAGTTACTTCTAAAGACCAGGAAAGTGAGAGCACCGAGGCAAACCCTAATCCACTGTTATCACTACTTTCTCCCCTTTGAAGGCCGTTTGTTCTGCTCTCCTTTCAAAGTATCCTAAGATGAAGGGGATACTGACAAGTGGACGCTACCTCTTAGGAGCTTCATGTTAAAGCAAAATGGGATTGTCATGTCCTAATTGCAGTCTAAAGGTAAAGAGGAAAGTTTGACTCTTTCCTTTAACGAATTTCTTTTTCACACAAGGTGATGCTGAAAGCATAAGTTTCAATGTCAAATGGTTGGTGAGCCATGTCATTGCATTGAGGGACCTGAATAAGGCAGGGCCTTCTACTCATGCTTCTTTGTCCTTACTTCAACAGTTGAGGGTTAAAAAGGCCTCCTATATCACTAAAGCAGAGGAGAAAAAGTTGGCCATAAAGGCACACATCATTTTGGTTACCTAGCTCCAGGAATCTATCTCCAAGCTTGAAAAGGATTTGTCATCTAAGTTGGAAGCGGGTTCCACCCTTGATACTCAGTTAAAAGGCATTGAGGAGGAACATGGTTCTTTGAACAAAGAGATTAAGAAGTTGGAAGGCAAGCTGGGTGCTCTGAGCTATCTAGATTTTTCTCTTGAAAATGTTAATGCTCTTATAGACATTATTTAATTTTCTAGTTGTAATTATTTATGGCTCATGTGAGGCCAAGTCTTATTGTTAACCTTATTATGTTATTATTCAGTTTGCACACATTTGAACCTATTATGCATGATATGAACAATATAATATGAAATGACTGAATGGAAATGTTTTATTTATAATATAAACTTTGTGAAGCAATAAGTGTTAGAATACAAAGTCAAAGCATAGTACTCCTTGAGATGAGCCCCGCTAATGAGACTATATGCTTTAGTACCTGTCTGATCATAGCCAATAATATCCAGATTAATGAGCTTCCCGCAATAATGTAGGGTCCTTCCTAGTTTAATGAGAACTTGTGTTTGCTAGCTCCAGGCACACCTCTTACATGAGGGACCGTTTTCCAAACAAATTTCTCTACTTGAAACTTTTTTTCTTTGACTAGACCTTCATGTCTTGCCTTCATATTTTTTTGATAGAAGAGGTTATGGATAGTGACATTATCACGCTTTTCCCCAAGGATCTCCAGCAATTCTTTTCTGGGTATTCCTGCAATCTCTATTAGCTTTACAACTGGTTTAACTAAGTCCATTGGGATGACAGCCTCTGTACCATAGACTAGGGAGAAGGGTGAAGCTCCTGTGGCTTGTGACTTGGCTATTCGGTGAGCCCAAAGGGCTACAGGGAGTTCTTCTTTCCAACCTTTTCCATTCTTCTTAGTCATTTTTCCCAATATTTTTAGCAATCTTTTGTTGAAGGCCTCAACCTCACCATTTCCCTTGGGATAATAAGGTGTCAATGTCGTGTGAGTGATAGAGTACCATTTTGTCAGGCGACGTACATCCTTGTTTAAGAATGGTATGCCATTGTCACAAATGATTTTGTTTAGTATTCCAAAACAACATATAATATTCTCCCTTAAGAAATTAGCCACTAAGCTACCCGTTGCTTTCTTTATGACCACAATTTTCACCCACTTGGTAAAAAGCTCAATGGCTACCAAGATCCAAATACATCCTTTAGAGGAGGATTTATAGGTCCTATAAACTCCAACCCTCAATTGCGAAAAGGATATGGAACAATGGTTGGGTGGAGGCTTTGATGGCTGGTATGTATCTCATCTTCGCCTTTGACATTCTTACAACTTCTGAGTGTATTCTTAAACATCTCTCCGCATAGTAAGCCAATAATACCCCTAGTGTAAGGCCATTTGCCATAGTTTTCTACCACCAGGGTGTCCCGCTGGTTCGCCTTTATGCAAGGCCGAAAGAATGTCTTTCACATCTTTGTTGGGAATGCACACTAGCCATTTCCCTTGGAAACTCTTTTTAAACAACTTTACATCTATCATGTTGAATCTTGTCGTGTATCTTTTCACCCTTGCCAGTTCCATTAGATCATCAGGTAGTACACCTTCTAAGATGTATCTTAGGTATGGTTCCTACTAATCCTCTTTCTAGATTTCACCATTTAACACTTCTGCTGGGTTTGGGAGAGTACAGAATAACCTTGTAATCTCTTTGCTCCTCCTTAGCATCACTAGCCATTTCAGGCCAATAAACCCTCAACCTTTGTGGCCTTCTAGACATACTGACAATAAGGTCTACCCCACAAATGTATTGGTGTAACCTATGCAACTATGTTAGTCCTTCTTGTCTTGATATGCATTTCATTAATAACCCCTTTGACCCTTGAAAGAACAAATTTCTATTAATCTTGAGAAAGTCTATCATGTTACTTAATAGGCTTGACCCAATATCCCTCCCTTAGGTCATAGCCTTCAAAAGAGGCTCTTGCCAATCTTCTGGGAGACATGACTCGCTCTTGATCAAACCAGGTTGTTTGTCTATTCAAAGGGTCAGCTTCTCTTTCTTCAAACAGGTTTAGTGGCCAGTGTGGCCAATGAGTCAGCCAACTTGTTCTCGTTCTGATACATTCCACTGAGGTGAAGTTGAGTTCCTGTGCTGTGGCCCTGTAGGCAGCCAAGCTAGGATTTTTCAACCCATAGGTTCCTTCAATCTGTCTAATGACCAACTCGAAATCTTCCAAAAATCTTCAACTTCTTTTGCCAATTCTCTTGGCAGCCTTTAGTCCCACCACTAGGGATTCATATTCTGCTTCGTTGTTGAACATGGGAAATGCAATTTGTATGCAAATGTATGCTTTTCCCCTGGTGATTTCAGTACCAGTCGTATCCCACCACTTTAGGATGTAGATGAGCCATCGAAGTGCGTAGACCACTCTTATTCTTCTGTTACTAGAACCTCCTGTTAGGGGAATGAAAAATCATTGGTCCAAGGGAAGTTGGCTAGTAAGTCAGCCACTGCCCGTCCCTTGATGAAGGTGGGTCTTACACATTCGACATCATGGCATGATGTCAGAACAGCCCATTAAGCCATTCTCCTCGATAATTTAGAGTGGGGTAGGAGGCATTTCACAATGTTACTGTTAGTCACCAGGTGTACACGATGTTCTAAGAAGAAATGATGAAACTTTGTCACAACAAAAGATAAAGATAAACATACATTTTATGTTGTGAAGTACCTTTGTTCTAGCCTTTTTAAAAGCCTGCTGATGTAATACACTATTTTCTCCATGCCTTCTTGCTCCTGAGCTAGCAAGGCTCCCAAGATTTCTCTGTATTAACTATGTACAGTAGAAGGGGTTTTGCTAGGAGATGATGCATCCATTGTATGAGGGTCTGCCAAAATGGACTGTATCTTCTTGAACGCCGTCTCACATTGATCGTATCATACAAAAGTTATTCCCTTCTTGGTCTGTTCAACCAAAGGTTTTAGAATTTTAGCCATTCCTAGAATAAATCTCCTTAGATAAGATACTTTTCGGACAAAGCTTCCTAACTCTTTCAAAGTAGTAAGAGGGGTAAGAGTAGCTATTGCTTTAGCCTTAGTGGGATCCAAGTCAATTCCCCTTTGGTTAACAAGGAATCCTAGAAATTTCTCTAGAGATACCCCAAAAGCTCACTTTAAAGGATTCATCCCCAAGTTATGCTCTTTACATTGTTTGAAAACTTGCCTCAAGTGTAGCAAATGTTCAGCTGGGCTCTTCGCCTTGACTACTAGGTCATCAACATAGTCCTCCACCTGCTTATGCAACATATCATGGAAGATCAAAGTCATAATTCTTTGATAAGTGGCACGAGCATTCTTTAATCCAAAAGTGATCATCTTGTAATAATAATTTCCAAAAGATGTTCAAAAGGCGGTCCTGTGAGTATTTGTTGGTTCCATGAAGATTTAGTTGTAGCCACTATAGCCATCCATGAGAGAAACATTCATGGCCAGCAGCTGTATCTACTAGGATATCAACATTAGGTAGTGAGAATTCATTTTTGGGGCAAGCCTTCTTGGGGTCCCTGAAGTACACGCATATCTTGATATGCCCACCCTTTTTCTTTACAGGAACTATGTTGCTAAACATACTGGGCACTTGATTCCTTCTATGAATCCCATCTTGAAAAGCTTGTTCACCTTAACTTTAATATTTTCTTCAATGTCTAGGCAGTACTCCTTAGTTAGTTGCTTCACCAACTTAACCTAGGATCAATGTTCAACTTATATGTTACCGACTTAGGATCTAAACTTGGCATTTCTTCATATCTCCAAGCAAACATGTCCTTGTATTCTTTCAACAAAGCTATCAACTTTCGTTTTTCCTCTTTGGATAGGTTCTTGCTTATTTTGACTAGTCTTTCTTCTCCTCCTTCATTCAGATTAACTTCAACCAGTTCCTCTTGGACGTTCTTAATAGTGTCATTCATGCTTTTAAAGGCTTCCTTCAATGGTTCTTCAACTATATGTACCTCTTCTGACAGAGGGGTTAGGCTCGCCATTCTCCCAACCCCCTATTCTGATTGTCAAAATTCATAAACCAACTTGCCATTAGTCTTGGTGATTCTCTTTATCTTAGGAGTGCTCTCAAGTTCAACAACCTCTCCATCTTCTTCTTATTCTCCCTTCAACGTGGTAGAGTTGAAAGGAAGGATCATTTTCTCTCCTTCAGGCTCAAATTCATGATACATGGTCGCCTTTGCATAATGGAGTTCTGCTTTATCATAAGGCATCCTAGTGGTCTCAATGGTCACAGGCCTGCCTTGCCAAACCGCTTTTACACAGTGATGGTAGGTAGAGGCCACACCCTTATGGGCATTGAACCAAGGGTGGCTTAGGATAATGTGATAAGAGGTGTTGCCATCCATCACATGCATAAGAGTGCACGCTCTAATAAGCCCTACCTTTAAATCGAGGGACACATGCCCCAAAGTGCACTGCTATAATCTTCCTACTCATGACACTTGAAGAGGTTCTCGAATAATTCACTCCCGTGGAATGCTAAAGGCATCTAGAGTTTGGAGGGGTATGACATTGGCTGAAGCACCAGTATCTACCAATGGTCTTTTGAGTTGGGAGACCTCTTATAAAGCAGTAACGTATAAGGGCCTTTTGCCATCAACTGCTCGGCTGGCTAAATCTCTTCAAGAGAAAGTCATAGAATCTCTACTTTCTTGGTAAGCTATATGCAATGAGCTTCGTTTAGAAACAACAGCTCCTTTTCTCCTTTCCACCACTTGAGACAAGACTTGTGCTGCTTCTATTCAGGCCCTTGGCATGAGGCCTATCCCTTCCAAAATGAAATAGACTTTATCATCTTACTGGATCCTTAATGCCATTTCTTCATCCTATGTAGGTGGGGGAATGGCGTTGCTACTAGCCACACTTCTAGCCTCTTCTTCCATTAGGTTCTCACACAGCATGAAAAAGGTCATAGCCACTTTAGGCCTATGCATCCTTTGGTCTGTCCGGTTTCCATTCTTAATGACAACTCACCTTTGGCTACTTTCTCATAGAAAATATTTCTCAAAGCATAACAACAATCCATAGTATGGTGATTACTCCTCCTGTGGTACCTACAATAAAGCATACTTCACTTTTCTTCTTATGTTGGCTCACGTTTGCGAGGGAGTAAGACTACCACTCCATCCTTGATCCACGTATCCAGGATGATGTATAGCTCTTTTGCTGATACAGAGAAAGGGGGAGGAACGGTGTTTCTCTCCTTTTTTCTCCCTTTGGTTCTTTTCTATACTTCTTCCACCACAGCTGCTTCTATCTTCTTACTTTCTCACTTCCAAGGCGGCTTGGAAGCACTGTGGTGTGTGAAGTCGAACTTTTGGAAGGATTCCTCACAGACACAGTGGTCCTCTTAGCAGATTCCACTAGTCTAGTAAAACTAGGGATCTGTAGATTCTCGAAGTACTAACGGTACTCGAACAACATACTGGCAATACAAATATCTACCAACATTTCCTCCTACGGGATCATAGCATATTAGGAAGAGATCTCTAAACCTATAAATGTAGTCCAATAGTCCTTCAGAGACTCTCTGCCTCTCTTGCTGTAGATCTAATAGCATAAGCCTCTCATCTAAGGCAACAAATTTCTTCATGAACAAAGTGCCCATGTCATTACAATTGAGGACTAACCCTGGTGAAAGGCTAGTATACCAAGTGAAGGCCCAGCCCTCAGGTGACTTGGAAAACTCTCTAAGTCTCAGTTCAAGGTCATGAGAGTGAGTTGCCAGAAAGTTTACATATCTCCTGATATGCTCTCTAGCATTTCTAGCTACACCTTCAAATTTGGGAAAAATAGGAGGTGTGTAGGTTGTAGGGTATGGCTTTATAGCCATCTCTTCAGGATATGAAGGCCTTATGTCAATTTAGACAAAGCTCTCTACCTTTCGGGCCTTAATTAAAATGACATCGATGTCTTCCCTGGTCAGGTAAGGGGATGCCTGTGGTCCAAAATGTTGATGGGTGCTTTTTGTTCATGATTCGGGGGTGGAACAAAATTTGACCTCTCAATTTCTCCCTGAGGTGGCTGACCTCCTTGTGGGGTCTGAGGAGTAAATGTCCTCTGACATAGGGACTAAACTTTTGCCCACATGGCGGCTTGAGAACGTTGGAGGTCCTCTATGGCCGTGACAAGAGCTCGGTTGCTAAGTTTCCCGACTTCTTCAAAAGACTCTGAACCTTCAATATGCTGAGAAACATGATCAACGCTAACCTCCGCTCGCGATTCCTCACTGGAACCTATTGGAGCCACTGCATTCTTCTTTCTTGGAGGCATTGGATGATGAAAAAGAGAGAATAAGTAGAAATTCTCCCCAATGGAGTCGCCAAAAATGTAAGTGCAAGTTAGACTTTAGAATAACTTATATGCTATATGACGTAAATCCTAATGGTACATTTTGGTGTCATGCTTGGTAAGTATTAAAAATGACATCTTTAACATCAAAGCATAAAAAGGGAAAATGGCAGAAAAGAAAAGCAAAGGAAAGACAGAGTATGTACAAGGAAATCCTATGAATAGGGATAAAAAACCACGGTGAGATGAAGGATGGAATATCCTTATCCCTTAAAGCCTATGCAATATTAAGAAAGATTAAGGATTACACAGCGTTTCCCTTCCCAAAACCTTTGCACCTTTTCTGCTCTCTTTCTCTACCCAAATTTTCCTTCTTGTTGTCTTGCTCAGCAACATTCTCCTCTTATAGTATGAGGAATGTTGCTGGCTATACAAGGACAGGTGCCTTGCTCTCATTGCCCTTTACAAACCCAAAATACAGCTACCACTAGTACTATTCCGCAGCTGAAAGAGAGAAGAACCATATTTGTCAAGGTGGGTAGGCTAAAGGGTGGCTCTGTACTATCATGAAGGACAAGCAGAGAGAGTAGGAGAGGGAAATTAAGCGTGAGGCCTGAGGACGTTACACGTGTCCTTGGCCAAAACTCATACTACCCAATGAGAGGTGTCCTGCAACATCTGATCAACATTGGCCGAATTCTCTCTCATGATAATGCTAAGTATCCATGCCAAACTACACACTTCTCTTCCTCCAATGGCATTTACGCTATTGGCACGAGGCTAGGGTACAACTCGCCTCACCAAAGTCCCTGCTTTTGTAACTCGAAGTTGTCCACATGTAGGGCCAAGATGTAGCCAAGTCGGTATGCTCATTTACACTGGCTTGTGTACTGTACAGGCATTAAGGGTTTCTTTTCTTTTTTTTTTCTTTTTTTTTGGTGGGGGAGGGGGGGGGGGGGTGTTTGTCTTTGTTGCGTGTGTTTGTTGCTTGGTAAAGACAAAATTATTTTATTTAAAATTTTTTAAAAGCCCGAGTTGTTTGTTTAGGATAAAATTTGTTGGTTAGGCTTAATTTTTTTTAATTTTGCTATTAGTATTTTTTGTGCTAATTTTTTTTTTTTGGACTCATGTGTTTTGTTTTAGATTTTAAATCTATAAATTTTTTATAGCCTTTAAAATGAGGAAAATGTTAGAGATACAAACATTTTTCCATAAAATAATGACATGGTAAGTGGTTATTGATAAAACTAAAAAAATGGTAGGCCAAAATACAAATTAATAAGAATTTGTTATCTCAAGAGTTTGTAAAAATATTATAGAAAAGTTTGTGGTTATAGTATTAGTGTATTATTCTTAAAAGAATCAATGATATTATTAGAGTGGACAAAGTGTAATTTTATAGAACAAAATTGCTAAAATTAATACATCCCCCCCCCCCCCCTTTCCCCAAGTTCAAGCTTAACTCCATCCCTGACTGAATCCTATCAAATAAAATAAAATTAGATATCCAAATTGATCACACGGTTACAAGCTAGTTTGAATAAAAAGGTATAAATATAAGGTTCTACACATAAGAAGGCATTTGGTATCAAATAATACCATGTCAACGGTGTCAAAATCTAATAAATGTGAAACATGTCAATAAAAAATAACTACTATACTAACAAATGAAAGACGTGTTAGTTGATAGTTATTTTTATATACACGTCTCTCATTTATTAGGTTTTGATATGGATGACATGGTAGCATTTAATGCAAAATATTTTTCCTACAGATAATCCTTACTGAATTTAATACCGTGCATCAAACTGTTTATTATTTCAGATGCTGTCTTTTTCCTAATTTTACCATTATCATTGAGAATCCGAAGTCCAAACAAGTAGCAACTCCATCACTAGAAAAACAAACATAATACAAAGACATCAATACAAACCATTTCTTTGCAACAGTGTCAGGTACTGCTAAATTTCTTTGCAATAACAGTGAAGCACCAACACTTGGGGAATTCAACAATATCATCAGGCTCTGCTGGATTCATAAGTTTTTCTTGAACCACCAATGCCATCGTTATCATCATTTTCTTTTGAGCAAGTCATTGGCCATTAGAGCAAAGGCTTCCACTTTTGTATGGGTTTTGAGGGATTTTGAGTAAATGGGAACTTTGGATAGATTGAACATGTTGGTGGAGGAAGGTTTCCAAAACAATTTTAGAAGTTCTTCTCCAAAGAAGTGACCTGCTTCAAGACGCTCAGCGCATCGGGAGGCAGTTCCTGTTCCTTCACCATTACTGCTGCTTGGAAAGGCCCATGCACTGCCGTCTGTAATCAAGAATACTGCATCCATAGGCTCTCCCTCCCGAACAATGTAGCACTGCTCATTGTAGTACACTGGCTTGAGAGAGTTGCAGATGTCATGCAACAATTTTTCATGCTCAGGATTATCCAAGCTATTCATTATTTTCTTCATGAGCTGAGCAAGAAAAAAATATTAGTTGAAGTGCAAACCTATTTCCTAACCCAAAAAAAAAAGTTTTTTTAATACGTAAAATGAAAGTGTTTTATAGACTAATTTTTTTTAATATATTAATATACACCAAAAAAAGTTCAGAGTTCTATATATATCACTATAGAGTTGCAAGCATTAATTTTTATGTTATCCCTTTTATCTAGTACAAAATTAACAATTTTACAAACTAAAAGCAATCACAGCAAAGATGTGAAAAAAGCTAAAAAGCTATTTTAACAACTCAAATCATGAAAATCAAGCTGCATCAAAGTTGCTACATCTAAAATTTTTAGCTTTCAGCTACAGTAAGCTGTTATCTATAATAGCTCACTGTAGCATCAACTTAAACATAAAACTCAATTTTTTATACTACCATCTCTCTTCCTACAATTAAAAAATTCATTTCTTTCTCACTCTCCCCAACGTTTCTCTCTTTATTCTCCTCCCCCTCAGACCCAATGTCTTAATTCTAACATCTCCTTCCTTTCCTTATTTTTTTTTTATTCCTCTCATCTCTCAGTCTCAAATTTCCTCTCATCTCTCATTTTCTCTCTTCTCTCACTCTCTTGGCTGTGTTGTGGGTCTCAGTGGTTCATTCGTGAATATGGGCAACTGTAGGTTCTTGGATTTGTGGTTGGGTTGATTTTGGAATGGGTTATGGTGGGTTCATGATGGTTGAAGTTTTGTGAGTTTCTTTCTTTTTTTTTTGGACAGTGCTGGCTGGTGGTGGTTGTTGTTGAAGTTTGTGGGTTCTTTTTTTTTCCTCTGGCAAGTTGCTTTTTTCTTGTTTGTGCTTGAAGTTTTATGAGTTTTTTGTCCGGTGGTGATGGTTGGCAGTGGTTGAAGTTTGTGGATTTTTTTTTTCCTCCAACAAGTTGCTTTTTTTCTTGATTGTGGTTGAAGTTTGTGGGTTTTTTTCTTTACCCTCCAGCGCGTGCTTTTTTTTCGTTTGTGGTTGAAGTTTAATGGTTTTTTTTTCTTTTTTCCGGTGTTGGTTGGCAGTGGGTTGTGGGTTCTTGTTTTATGTTTTTTTTTAACCGGTGGTGGTGGATGGTGGCAGTGGGTATGGGCGGCAAAGAAGAGAAAGAGATGGAGGAGAAGAATAGAAGATAGAGAAAGAGGAGAGACTAAGAATAAAAAATGAATAAAGAAAAAATATTTAAATGAAGTGGTAAAAAAATAGAAACTTTAATGTAGGGTGTATTGTAAAGTAAAGTATAAAAAATAAATAAAGTAGATTTTTGAGTTGCTCAAATCTAAATTTTTTCACTCCTGTGATGTGAAATGTTCTAATTTGAAAAGAATTGTCAAAATTTATATTTAGATCACATGAGATGAAAATTTTATATTGTTAAGAAAATGATAATCAGAGAGAGAGAGAGAGATCTAGTGAGAATTTAAGGCTAACTTTTTTATTATAATTGTAAGGATATTATGTGACGATGACATGCATCATTGAAGAAGACCAAAAAGTCTTTTTATTTATTTATTTATTAAGAAACAAACACACATATGGGAGAAAAAATGAGATTCTAAATCCAAACTAATTTGGAAAAAAAAATTTCAAACTCCAACGATATCTTTTTAATGGGTGCAAATTTTGAAAATCAAACTTTAGATTGCACATTCTTATTATATTTTTCATGTTTGCAAAATTTGAATAATATCAAAGATCAATAGATATGTTATCAATGAAATGTTTAAATTTTAAGTATTTGTGATATAAAATTATGCATAAAAAGTTGGTTTATTAATCGAATAGTAAAAACATTAGATTTGAATGAAATTTGACATGCGTGCGTGTTAAAAACATAAAGTACATGAAAATCAACGGTTAGATTTTCAAAATTCACATTCAATAAAAAGATATAAGAAAATTTTAATGGGTATTTTTGTAAACTAATTTGTAGACAAACTTTGTCCTGATAAGAATATGCATATATGTTTATATTTGGTATAGGCACTTCTAGAGTGGGTATTCCAATATTTGATATGTATCAAACACAGACGCCTCGTACACTTGTCAAACACTTATTCAACAAAATAATATTGATCTCGACATTAAAAAAAAATAAGTAAAGATTTCAATACATAATGGACAAAAACTTTTTCTAACTTTTGCAGATAAAAAAGGTATGCAAGATGTCATTCATAAAACAAGATGCTCGTATTAGTGGCAGCTCCAAGAAATTTTTTAGGGTCGTCACTAAGAAAATTAAATTATATAAAATTTAATAAAAAGATAACTTGAATATATCAACATTACAAAAAAAAAAATGAAAATACATGAATTATTACAACTTTTTTTCTACTAACAAAGAGAAAAAGAAAGAAATGTACTAATAAGAAATAAAGTAGGAATTAAGAATGCCGAGATTAGAGTAATAAAGTAAGAGAATTGAAATGATAATAGAAAAAAGAACCAAAAATAGATGATATTTGTTACAACTACGAGCTGGTTTGCTAAGGATAGCAAAATTATTGCGATTGCAAAACCAAAAAAAGTATAATTGCCGACACTGCCAAATAACCTATGAAAGTAGGGATTATTTTTATAAAATAAGTTGAAAGTGTTACAAATTTGAATGATTATTTTTATTTTTTCTTTTTTAATAGGTTTTTTGTTGAATAATTTGTTTACTAGTTGTTTGATCTAGTATTGTTTATTTTTTGGGTTATTTTTGTTGTTATTTGGGCTTTTTTTGTCATTTAAGGGGTTTTTTTTTTAAGAGGTTAAGAATTATGTTTGAGAAGCCAAAATTATTTTTGGAATAATGCTACATCTACAACATTTAAAAAAAAAAAAAAAAATCGTATGCACCAATTTGTTATTAGTGGGTTAAAAAGTGATGTCAATGTTGAGCTCAAATTAGAATTAGTAACCACTTTCCGCTTATCACATAAAATTTATTGTAAAATTATTATAAAAATGTTATGAATGTAACATTACTCTTATTTTTATTGAACCGAATTTTTTGTAATTCTCAAGTTATAATGGTCAATGTTTTTATTAAAGTAGTCAAATAGATTAGTTTAATGTGTGTGTATATATATATTTTTTGGCAAGTGGGTAGTCCTGTGACCACCTTGAGTTACATATGGAGTCACAGCGGCGGAGCCATGTTGTCCCTTGGGGAGGCCATGGCCCCTGCAAAAATATATATATATATATATATCCATTAGAGTATGTAAGAAAATTGATTGGGCCCCCCTAATGTTGGATATTCGGCCCCCCCTATCTCCACTATTCTCATAGCTTTAGGCCTCTATTCTCCCAGCTAAAAGCCTTTAGTTTTAGGCCTCTGTTCTACCTATCTTCACTATTCTCACAGCTTTAGGCCTTTTAGGCCACTATTCTCTATTTTCCCAGCTAAAAACCTTTAGTTTTAGGCCTCTGTTCTCTCAGCTTTAGTTTTAGGCCTCTTATACCCCAATTAAAACAAAAAGCTAGCCCACTTACATTTAAATACTCAAAATCCAAACACAAAAACAACAAAATTTCACTTTTTCCATCTCAAAAACCCACCCACGGAATCCCTATTCTCTTTACTTCTCTTTTCTTTTTTTCTTTTTTTTTGTCTTCTGTGATACAATTTCACATCCCACTGGTACTGCCTACCAGCCCCCAATACTCAACATCAGTCCTCCAATCCAAAGGAAAAAAAAAAAAAAAAACCAATTCTTTCTTTCTTCTTGCTTTCTAAAACAAATCACTCAGTATATTTTATTGTCAAATTTCAGGATTTGGAACTTGGTGACTGCCTGGTGAGTTTTCTTCTCTTATTTAAGCAATAGAACTTCATCTCTTTAGACTCTTTTTACTGCTCAGCTCAGCCCTCCTCTCAAACTCAGTCCTCACGATCCCAAAAAATAACTGACCATTATTTTCTTTCTTCTTGCTTTCTTAAAATAAATCATTCAGAGTAAGGGCGTAGCCAGATGGTGAGTTTTCAATTTCCGCTTCATCTCTTTTTAGTATTTTTTTTTTTCTCAACTATCTACACTTAAATATTCACATGCTCTTTAATTTTTCATAAATTTTTAGAGAAATATATGATTGAAAGCATGGGCATGGGAAGGTGGTTTGTGATAAGTCTTAAAGGGAAGATAAAGTTTGCACTTTGCGAAGATAAAGTTTCTAAGGTAAATTTTTTTTTGATTTATTAACTATTTTTGATTAGTTAGATATCATGTGGCAGTGGGTGTTATTAAATTGTTTGGTTTATGTTGTGTACTTGTGTGTTTAATTTTTGCTTTTGCTTTTGTTTGAGGGGTTATTCTTAATTAAAAAAAAATTAAAATACAGGAAAATTTGAATAATAGGAATGATGATGGGTTGACTATTTAAATTATAGTGGAAATTTTATTTTTTTCTTGAGTATGAATAACATCCATATAATTAAGTAAAAATTTCTAATTAAGATTTTATTTTTTAAGTTCTTTTCAAGTTAATTTTTGAGTCATATTCTTACAACTAAAAGAATTACGAGCAAACGAAAAACAATTCATGCATTCTTAAAGAAAAAATATATTAGCAATTCAAAATTTAGGACAGCTGTAGCTGTAGAAATAAATATTGATACTTCAATGCCTGATGAACACCCCTCCAGATGTTCAAGAATTCAATCTGAAGAGATAGATCGTGATCTAGGATCACATAAACAAATATGTGAATTTCTTATCAATAAACAAAATGAAATCTGACAAGCTTATCTCAAAGAAGGTCTATATCAACCTAAATATATAGACTATTCATACAACGATGATAATCATCGTCGTCGAAAATCGGCCCTCACATGTAAAAAATCCTGGCTACGCCCCTGTGGAGTCTACTTATAATCCTTCAATTTTATTGTTGGATGATATTTATAATACCATTTAATGGCATATTCAATATGCCCGGGACAAACATTTATTTAGCAAATTTATAGAGGTGAAGAAACTCACATGCTTTAGTGGTTCAAAGCAGATTTCGTTCTTGACATCCCATTGAAGTTGTGAAGGAAGTTCAGAGATCAGGATCTCCACATAAATATCTTCTTCTACGTGAAATTTCTTTTGCACGATCTTAATAATTTCACTGCTTGTTTCTGTCCGGAACTTTTTATTTTCAATCCACAAGTTAATGCTTTCTACTTTACTTTTCGCAGCTGTTTGGTACAACTTATCTTTTTAGTTTTTGAAAAGGAAAATCTAGGATTTTTAAAAAAGTTGATACTTAAAAGAAAAAAGTTGTACTAGAACGTACCTTCTGCAATTGATTTTTTTTTTTGCTGAAGTTCTGCAATTGATTTTGAAGTTATCCGCCGCTGCAAGTATATCTGTCCCAGCCCACTTATGCTAGTAAGTTAACTTTGGCATATCTTACAATATACTACATTTTTACAAGCATACATCTCATTGTGTTCCAAACACTTTTTTTTTTTCTTTTTTTCTTTTTTTTGAGAAAGTTGTTCCAAACACATGTTAGGTGGGAGATCCACGAAAGAAAAAAAAAAAAAAAAAAACACTCATTACCCTAAAATTGAGAAGTGTAGCTTAGTAATATCTCTCTGGAAAAAAAGAAAAAAGAAAAGGTTTGATGGCATAATAAAATTAGATTGGTCTTGGAATTTTTTTTTTTTAAATAGAATCTTTAATAAAGACCAAAATAATAAATATTATGAGGTTCCAAGGTATTTGGGAAGACCAAAGACAATAAATGTTGTGTGATTCCTGGATGGTTACGTTTGAAGAGAAGAATTCCAAGACAATTTCATCTACTTTACTAAACATCCAAACTCATGTGATGTGATAATTATTAAATTTGGATAGGACATTAACCTAGTCTAAGAGTTGGGTCATTTGGTCATTAGTTCAACTAATGGGTTATCAGTCGAACCACATTGTTAAATAAAAATATTTATATATTAAAATAAGTTTGAGAAGCCATAAAATAATATGAAAGTTGGAAAAATAAGTACGTCTAAATTAAGTCTAAAATACAAGCCATCTAATATAATTCAAACTCAATGTTTCCCAAGTGACAACACTAAAAAATAAAAAATATGAGATAGAAGAATGTCAAAATTGTGGCCAAGTCCTTACTATATAATTTTAAAAAAAGTCTTTACTATTTTTTTTTTTTTTTTTACAACACATTTCTTAAAATTCTAGGAATTAAAGCATATCCCAACCTTCAAAAAGTCACATTTTACATTTACATATTAAAAACCATGTATGAATATATTTTCATAAAGATGTTACATGTTCATGATTAAAAATCAGATTTGAAATTTCCTTTGAAAAAATATTTCTTTTTCATATAAAAAATCAGATCTGGAAATTCACTTTCAAAATCATTCTCTTTTGCATATCAAAAACCACATCTGAGTCTATTTTCATAAAACATTCTATTTTCCTAACAAAAACCAGATCTGAATCTTTTTTATAAAAATCATTTTTTTTCTTTAATAAAAACAACAGGTCTAGTGTTTCCATGAAATATTCCATTTTTCCTAATAAAAAATCAGATCTAATATTTTTTATATATAAAATATATTTCTTTCAATAAAAATAACAATTAACAACAATAGTAAAAACTAGAGCAACAACAACAAATGACAGAAATATAAAAATAGCAACAACAATCGTATCAATGTAATAATATAGTAGGATGATTAGTATATTACTTGGAAAATTATGGTGTTTCATTCTTCCTATTTAGAAACCACTGTCTCTCTGCTTTATAATTGTACAACTAAGAGCCTAACATTAAATAAAAAATAAACAAATAGAAGAATTGGATTTGCACCTGAAAATTTCCCATGTAATATAGGAATAGTAACAAGCCAAAGATAGTAATGCAAAGTACAAAGCAGTTTTCCCATACATCACTACTTATTTGGAGGTTTGAACCAAAAGAGCTGCAAAAGTGGCACAACTATAATGTATGAGATGCTAATCTTGAAAATTTATAACTACAATGAATTTACAAAATTTGATAGGGAATGAATAAGTTTAGAGAATATATATATATATGTGTGTGTGTGTGTGTGTGTTTCTTTGTGCGCGCATGCGCATGCTTGAATCCACTAGGTTACGAGCATAGATTTTAGGCCCTCCAATCCTAATATGCAAGACGTAGAGTAACAACAACGCTTTTGGCAATCAGAGAAGTCCTGAGCCACTTTGCTGATACTCATCTATCAAGGTAACAGTTTTAACATCAAGTATAGAGGTCTGTATGTTGAGCACGAAATCCAAGTCTCCATAGTGGATAAATGCTATTGTATAAACCACCTAGGAAACTAATAGTAACTCTTTTAGTCCATAATGTAAGCAAAAAAAAAAAATTTAATGCATTGAAATAGCTTAATATGGATCCTCTCCCAAAAAAAAAAAAAAAAAAAAAAAAAAAGCTTAATATGGAATTGTACAGAGTCCAATATGTTCAAACCTCAGATTTCGCATGCCCCAACAGAAACAGTAAAATATTTTTTGTGGAATATTTTTGGACTCTAAGATATTAGACTGATGAGCGTCGAGATATACTCCAAAATCAAAGAGCTCCGCATTTGGCATATTTTTAGGGCAAAAATCATCTAAAACGGAGTGATAGCGAAAGTTGTGGTCGCAGTAATAAAAAGAATTTCGGACACATCCACCATGATTTTTACACGCCATGTACCAGCAAGCCACAGTTCGTTGAATAGAGAAACAATACCAAAAGGCTCCTAATACCTAAAAGACGAGCAAATCATTTAACATCAGTAAATTTTGTAGATATCATAACCAAATGTAATAACTATTTCAACTAAAACGATAATAATTAAAAGAAAAAAGAAGAAGAGAAGAGAATTCAAAAGATATGAAACTACTTAATTTAGTTAAAAGATTTAAATAGGAAAGAAGTAATACACTGAATTCCAGTATTAATGCCAAGTTTACTTAATTAACCAATTATGCTTGAGTAATATTGTTTGTGATTTATCACAATATGCAACCATATTGCAAAATAACGAATTGTAGAAAATAAATAACACTGACAATATAGTTACAAAGAAAAAACCCTATATACGAAAAACTCTCCGGAACTTTACTACCAACCCTCAAGGAAACAGAGCCACTATAATAGAATGAAAGTTTTAAAATATACTTCGCCATAAATCTATTGCTACCTCATGTAGTACTTAGTTACATGACTATACTCAACTCCATGACCATTGAATCTTCTATCATGAACTCTATTTCACATGAACGTTCAGCTTGCAAATTCAAGAACCTCTTGAAGATTCTTCATAGCAACTTGACTGTGTTCTTATTGCAGCAACTTCAACTTGATCACCAAGTCTTGAATCCTTGATCACTGGGTGATGCTTTGAGAGGAATTGGTTAACCCTAACCCTAGATATACAATCCATAGCTTTCCAAAAGTCTAAGTTCATGTCCTCTAGGTTTTCTTTTTGTACCTTGGCTATGGGGTCAAAGCTTGGATGGCCGATTAAGCTAAATTAGGACTCTATATGCAGGATTCTTGATCAATCAAATGAGATCGATTATGTGTAGACTACGTATTGAGATTTCAAACCTTGTAGATCTTCATTAGTTGTCCAGGGCACGTGTCTTGGACTTTAAATACATCTCAAAGATATTAACAAGTGTATACACCCCATTTTGCACCTCTCATTTAACTTCAATTGCCTTACATTTGCATATCATCACCATCTCATTTTTCCAAGGCAAGACTGTGATTTTGACCATTTGATCTCTAAATACTTTTCAAAAAACAAATCTTGAGGTTACAACAATCAAAACGACAGTTCATGAGCATTAATCGGATCAGCGGATTAAAAGATATCAAAGAAACAGTTTAAAGGTAAAGTGCACTTCAATGTGGGTAAAAGCGTCAAGCACACTTAAGCGCAAAAGCCTCTTGGAGCCTAAGCACAAAAAGCGCGCTTGATTGAAAAGAAGCGCACAATTTTCAAATATAATATTTCATAACTTCTAATAGAAATATTCATAATATATTATAAAAAATAATAATAATAATAATAAGAACAAAGTTTAGCTAAAAAAAATTAACATTACAGCATATTTTGAAAATCCAACAATTAGATTGCATGTTCTTTATACTCTTAATACACATGTCAAATTTGTGTCAATCAATATTATTAATTATATGATTTATAAGCTTATATTTTATGCATAATTTTAAACTATAAAAACTTGCAATTTAAACAATTTATTAATGACATAATATCTTTAATTTTCTAGAAATTTTGCAAGCAAAGAGGGTGTAAAAAGAAAATGTAATCCAATTGTGAATCTGTCAAAATTCACCTCCAATTTTGTAACTAAACTTTTTCCAAAAAATAATAATAGCCCAAAATTTTTATTTTTTACCTATCAGGGAAGTCAATTGTATAATGTTTGTAAATTCAATTTTTACCTAAAAGTTATTTCAATTCTTAAAATTTTTATATAGTAAATTGAAAACAATTATCAATGGTCAATATCTTAATAATCTAGTCACAAAAAGTTTTATTATACATAATATTTTCTATATTTCTCTTGTGCTTTATAAAAGTACATAACCATGATAGTTATAATCAAATGATGTATGTGGTTCGATCAACATACATTTAAAGTCAAAGATCAAAGAGCACAAGTATTGTAAATTAACCTATCTTATGACACGTGAATAAAAAAATAATGTGCAATACAACACCCTAAATATAATAGTTGTGTCGTAAATCATTGGTCCATGTTATTTCTTTCAAGATCAAACAATTAATTTTTATGATCCATATCTATTTTAGCAATAAAATAAAATAAAAACGTGCCTATGCATGCTTTATTCTTCTTCAAAAAGCTCCAAAAAAACACGCATAAGGCATGCTTCATTAAACGATCTATTTTTTGGCCTCGCAAAACTTTGAGAGATTGGGGCTTGGAGCTTGGAGCTTTGAGCTTAGGCGCACTTTTAACAACAATGGTGCACTTACATGAAACCGGTCTTGACCGCATGTGATTCTGATCTCTTAAGATATGAAACTACTTAATTTTAAGAAGGGAACCTAAGTAACAGTACTTAAAGTATTATACCTAAATTCTGTCCATAGTTATATAAGATCTAACTTTAACCCAACTCCTCAAAAAATAAATAAATAAATAAAACCATAGTTATATAAGATCTAACTTTAACCCAACTCCTCAAAAAATAAATAAATAAATAAACCCATCTCTCTCTCTCTCTCTCTCTCTCTCTCAAAGAGAGAGACAGAGATGGTTTCAACACTTGCACACTTGCCAAGATTAAATTTAATGAATATGAAATTTCTACACAATCAAACTTACATGGCCGGCAATGATGTATAGAAAGAAATCCAGTGGGCCTAGGACCCATAGCCTTCCACCAAGTATCTCATGATTTGATCCCAGATCCTTCCTTGGTAGGTAAATTTGAAAAACTCTTGGCCAATATTGGAAGAAAATAAAAATGTTTAAGATCTGTAATGTTTTTAAAGATTTCATGGCTCTCACGTCTAAGAGTATGCAAAACATTACCACCTGAACAAATTACAAGTAGTTCCATGTTTAGAGGCGCTGAATAAAATCTAATTATGTGTAGGACTATGTTAATTCAAAGAAGATAGTATGCGTGTATAAGAAATTTCATCAAATTTCTGCTTTAAACTTATAATTATTCTATTTGAACCCTTTTGTTGTGGAAGAAAAATGTTTTATTTGTCAAAGAAATAAAACATTAGGTGTTATAGCCGTATGTAGGCACTGCAATTAATAAGTAATTAAGAATTAAATATATGCAAAAAAAAAAGTTTATTTTTGTGGTCAAAAGATACAGATATCATATTTTTGTACATTAGCGTAATTCAAATTAAAACAAACTTATAATGTATTAGAGCGGTATCTAGGCACTGCTATTAACAAGTAATTAGAGAATTGAAATATATGCAAAATACGTGATTGTGTTTGGAGGTTGATGGATATCTTATTGGATTTTTGGTTGAAGGATACAGGAGCATGATTTTTTGTTTATTTGTATGGGTGAACACATTGAGTATTGTTTGGGTCATATTTTTGTATTTTGGCATAATCTGAATCAAAAAAGCACTTTTTATGTATTTGAGTCTTGGTTTAAGTGTGTTCATATTCATAAACAAACGGAATATATTGAAGACACAAGAAACTACTAAAGAACTGTTGAATCTGCTGCCCCGATATCAAGCTCAACTCCACTGCAATTGCTTGGAGGTACGACAAAATTGCTTTCCTTAGATACTATTTTCCCCCATACTCAAGTAGCTAAAGGGTTATTGTAAACTTGCCCTCAACATACAACCAATCCTATTGGGTTTTACGAATTGCAACTTTGGAGAATACCTAGTGTTTCTAAAATTTTTTGTTAGGGAGAATAACGAGAGTTTATACAATATATATAGACCATGAAAATTCAGAAATAAAATGTTATAAGGGCTAAAAAAATGTTAAAAACAATCTCCAAATATTCATAAATGTTTAAATATGAAATGGTGCAACTCTTGGCAATAACTCTGTAAAAAAAATTGCATAATCTCATAAGACATTTGGTCAATGAGTGTCTATCGAATTTTAGACAAAAACTCTCATAAGACATTTGTTAGATGTTCAATCATTCAAAAACACAATTTCAATCAACTCAACACCTATCCAAACATTATAAATGCATTTTCCACTTGATTTTCGATCATTTCTTTCAGACTATCTCTTCTAAAGAGATAATGACACTTTTCAACTTGCAAAGTGGAATCAAACGACATTCTTCCACTACCAAAGTGAGATCAAATTTGTAGTACAACTTATTTAGATATACAAAATATCCGATGAAAAATTGGTATTTTGATTCTAGGTTGTTGCTAAATTTTATGCTTTCAGCTGCTCAGGAAGTGACTGGCTGCTCCTTCAACCCAGAGTGGATTCTAGGGGAAGGGCAAGGAATTCGAACAAACAGGGGGCATGGAAATGGTTCTTGGCTAATTTATTTGAAGCTTCCATTGAATTTGAACAAACAGGGGGCAAGGGAATAGTCCGTTGTGTGTTATATCTATTAATTGACTCTTTTTCCCAATAAAATATTTGAGAATTTGTTTTAAGCTTAATGAGATTTAGGTTAATTTGTGTTTTTTAAAGGATTGTGAGTGCACTGATATTTGTAAGTTCGTAAGTGGGGTCTATAAAAATTTATCAAATGTGTAATATTTATCATTGATAATAAATTTTAATTGTTGTTGCATGTGAATGTAAACATGTGATTTCTTGAACTATGTTACATGTTTGTGTCGTTAAATTTCTGTTTACATGAATGTGCTTTTGTTAGTCCCAAACTACAAGAAGATGTGAAAAAAGTATTTTGCAACCAAGAACTTAGCTTTTAGTCTACTCCGTTACCTGTGGGATAGGAAGAAAAACTAAAATGTCAAATAGAAAGTGTCGATGCAAAAAATATTTTCTGAGATCTGCTGGCAACTTATCTGCATAAAGGAACCAGGATTTTAGTTTTGGGGGAGCCAAATTATGAATAATTATTTTTTTAATTAAGAATTAAAAATATACTTAGAGTCCATTTGAAAACAGCTTATTTAGTTAAAGCTAAAAACTTTTTGCTGAAAGTGTAGAAAAAAAGTTGAAAAATAAGCTGAATAGTACAATGGAACACATAAATAGTAGCAAAAATAAGCTAAAATTGCAAATAAGCTGAAAATTTAAGCTCATCCCAAACAATCTCTTAGATTGTGTTTGGGACTAGCTTATAAGCTAGCTTTTTATTTTTTAGAGCCCATTTGGTAGAGGAGTTTGAGTAATGTTGTTTGTAATTTTTTTAAATACATGTGGGTGAAGAAGTGTGTAATGATTTTTAAAATGTAAAAATGTGTGTTAGAACCACTCTACCAAACAGGGCCTAATTTTTTTTTTTTTTTTACAGCTTTTTAAAACCTCTTTTTTTTCTTACTTTTTTTAAAGTACAAATATACTTTAACACATTTTCTGCAAAAAATTAAATAAGTTGTTCCCAAACGACACTAAAAAGCAAAATGCTAGCTTATAAGCTAGTCTCAAATACACATAAGATGCATTACTAAATACTATGAAAAAATTAAAACTACTATCAAGTCAATATAACAATATATATAAACAAACGAAAAGACAAATAATTATTACTCAATGCATTTCAATCAGTCATTTATTAAAAAGAAATTTGACAGTCTTTTAAAAACACGACATCATTTATGATATAATTTCTATATTAAATTCAAGGTAATTTTCTTTTCAATGAACAAAATCAAGTAGTCCTTTAAACAATCATTTCCATAAGTGTAACTAGTAAGCATAAGTACAATCACCTTATAAACAAGTTGGTAGATCTTTATCTTTAAATCACTATCAACCATTTGGTACCATTCAAAAAGAAATGGTGAATAATTTTTATAAATATATATATATATATGTGTGTGTGTGTACTTCAGATTTACTACCATTCCATCAAAATTTTGAAGAAAAAACACACGAGGACACCTGTACATGCAACATATATAAGATCACGAAAGCAACTTAGAATAAATATTTGGTAAAAAAACTGGGGGGTGTAGTTTGGATTGTTGATATCATTATTTTTTTTTCTTATGTTTTTATTATTATTTAACTAGGTTCATTTTATTTATTTATTCATTTTTATTGGAGAGATATTAGGTAGATTACAATTTAGATAGCATGTTATTATGTTGATATTTACCTTTAACAGGTGTTGGGCCAGTGGGGGCCATGGTCTCCGTCGATCCTGACGTGGCTCCGTTGATCTTTACCTTTACCAGGTGACCTTTTAATTTTTTTCTATATTTCCGAAATTGGTAGCCTAAAAACCCAGTATGAAATCGCAGCACTAGGTAACTGATATCAAGGAAAGATCGTGAAACTATAGCAGTGATCCCCAACTTTCTGTCAATCTCAACGCATTTCTTGTATTCATTGATCATGAGACCATACAAGAACAAGGGTTCCAGTGATAATGCAATTATGCGCACCAATATAACTATTAGATTCCAATCCCATGGAAGAGAATTTACCCATTTAATTATTCTATTCCAATCCCATGGAAGAGAATTCCCCTGTGAGTCCAAACTTGTTTTGTCTGTCGTAGATTCTTTCACTGATGCAACTTTGCCAACCTTGGGAGCTGCTTCGATATCATTTTTCCTAAACAAAAAGCATGGCAAACATAAAATTAGTTTATATGACTTATCTTATGTACGATGCAGAAGAACCCCAAAAAAACAAACCATAAATTCCCCCCCTCCACACTGGCGGCCTTCTTAATGGCTTTTCAGTGGAATGTCAATATTGGAGAGCCCAACAGAAGTAACTACATCTATTCATCTATTTGATTCTATGGTGGTGTTAAATGAGAAAGGAGAAACTATAGTGCATTTAAAATATTTGACTATTGTGCCCATAGTTTTAAAAAATGGTAAGGTCAAAGTACCGGAATAGAAAATGCTTCTCAGTTTTATAGTCGAACCAATGATGACATAAATAAATAATTAATAATTATAAAATTATATAATTAAATAAATAAATAATTTTATAACTGTTCGTTGTAACTAAAAAATTAAATAACAGTAAAACATTAAACATTGGTATGTAAGCTCAAACAACAGTTTTTAATGTTTATACACTGAAATCTGTGAACTCCAAAAAGAAAAGTGTGTTTGGTAGGAGTTTTTTTTATCAAGAGTGTTAAAGTCACAGTTTTTAATTTAGGGTGTTTAAAACATGTATTTTCAAAATTCATCTATACCAGTTTTTAGTTTTCAATTATCGTTGTTAAATGGTCTTTTTGTAAATAAGTTAACAATTGTGGGGCCCATTGACAAGACCAAACTCTATCTTTTTTCTTTCTTTCTCCCAGTCCACCACTTTGTCCTTTTCTCCTCTTATTCTTTCTTTTTCTCTACCTTTAAATAAAATAGTATTTTTTATCACTTTTTAAAAATAAAAAAAACATATACATTCCAAACACAATTATATTTTTTTCATATTTTAAAATACATTATTTGAAACATGATACCAAACACGTTTTTTGCATTGTGAGTACTTTAAACACATGTTTTCGCAACATTTTTTAAACCACAGTTTTCAAATCATTTTGAACAACAATACTTAAACACCTCTACCAAACATACCCTAACATACCAACTTTTGGACACCACTTCACAAAATAATAATAAAAACAATAAAAACATATAAAGGCAGCCACAACCCCAAAGCCCACTACATAGTATTTTAGTTATTTTTTAATCTTTCAAATAACAAAAAGTAAGTGCACCAATGAGTAGCAATATCATTGCCCACTTGGTGTTTTTTCCAACCACATATCTTACACTTAAGCATTAGTATTGGTGTAGGCATTTTACCATCTTAGCTATAGTGCAAAACTCTTTGGCTGTACACTATAGCCAACAGGGTAAAAAAAAAATTATTAAAAGATATATTATTGTAGTAGATATATTATTTTATTGTGTTGGTGGTGATGGTTGTTTATTGTAGTAGATATATTAGTTTATTGTGTTGAATACTAAAATATAACCATTGATGTTTGATGTTTTGTACAGTGAGGTAATAAAATAGATAAAGTAATAGCTTTTTGTAGTGTCAAATTGCTAAATTTTTAGCACCACAAATGTTGATGCTATTAGTTTTGGTGTAGGCATTTTTGCTAAAATGCTAAATTTACTATCAAAATATAGCAAAAGTGGACTGCATCAGTGGAGCAAAACCCTTTTTTTTTTGCTACTGAGCTACAATGCACAGCCAAAGATGGCTATGCAATGTAGCTAAGATGGTAAAAATAATAATATTTTATTAAAAAGGCATATTATTTTATTGTATTGGTGGTAGTGGTTGTTGTTTATTATAGTAGATATATTATTTTATTGTGCAATTTATATTATTTTATTATGTTAAATACTAAAATAAAACTACTGAAATTAGGTGTTTTGTAAAGTGAGGTGATAAAATAGATAAAGTAGCTTTTTTGTGTTGGCAAATTGCTAAATTTTTTTGCATCACTAATGCTGATGCTCTTCCATGTTGATATCCCACCTACCACACATTTTGAAATCCTACAACCACACCTTTGCCAAATTTTCATCTCTAACACCCCCCCCCCCCTTTTTCAACTGAAGCAGACAGATCATATCATTGTAAATCTGTTTCGTCTTTGGGCTTCTTCCACGACACAAAGATAGTAAATCTAGCGTTTTAGGGGGGCCACTGTGGGTGTCTTAGACTTCACCACTTCAAACTTGATAGCATTTTCAAAATTAAAATCTCTCTTCTTCTTAAATCTGAAAACAGATCTCTCTCTTTTTTTCTTTTTTTCTTTTTTAGTTCAAAAACACAACAGCTGAAGTTTGAAGAACGGCTTCAAACTTATAACATTTATTTTAATAATGTTGATATCTATCATAATATTGTGTTTTCACAATAAAACTTATAGCATGTTTGCACCATATGGCTCACAAGGCTGGCGCAATACATTTTAAGCCTAAGCCGGATAAATTTTAAAGCAATCTTTTTCTTATATTTAAGTGTTTATTAATATTATTAAATTCTATATAATATGTTTTATTTAAAATTTATTTTATTTTATTTTATTTAAAATTTATTTTGCCACCTATAAGAAGGTGGCAAAATGGTCATTTTATGTATCCTAAATATCATGATTCCATTTTAGTTACTAACTCATTCATCACATGTCATAAAAATGATCTTAAGGTTTCAATGATCACAATGATATGTTCAGATTCCAAATCAGATGATCGGATCAAAAGATATCACAAAATCAAATTTTAAGTCTGCATGTATTAATTTGGGTGAAACCTGTTTAATTGAAATTAATTTTTATTGGTTGTTAATTAAAATTAATTAAATGGATTTTTGTAATTGGTTAAGTATTTTTCTTAAAGTGTGATTTGTTGCATGAGAATAAAAACAAGTGAGTTGATAAACATTAAACTTGGATAAATATTCAGATTTTTGGAGTAATTATACTAAAGATAATTATTTTAAAAGTCTAATCATCAATTTGGAATGAAGTTTATCATGAAAATAACTCTAGAACACGTCCAAGTACAAGTCTCAACTTAGGAAAAACACTAAAAAAAGTCCCAAAAAAGAAAAAAAAAAAAAACCAAAATTAGACGAATCTGCCAATTGCCAAATTGGCATTTTGGAAGTGCCAATCGGTACTTATTAAGTGCCTATTGGCACATTCCCAGTATATTTCCTAGTTCGTTTTTTTTTACTTAAAACTCATCCAAATTTCATAGATAAACCTTACCCTATTTCTTGTTTACTGACTTCTAAATCAGATCTAACTTATTTTCTAAGCAATTTACACCTGTATAAATAGAGGGAAAACACTCAACATTCAGTACCCTTAACGACTTTAACATTGGTGATAGTTTTGAAGCTTTGCCATTATTCTGATCTTCATTAGACCAGAATTTCTGTAGACAACTCCCTTCAAACCTTTCTCCATTGTTATTGCTTCCTTTTTAGAGATAAAAGAGATTCTCTCTCTCCAATTTCTAAAGAAATCCTTTTTGACTTCTCTAATTCATTGTCAAGAATACCGGATTTTTCTGGGCAAGGTGGATGCCTAACACCTTCTCACCCTATAACCTAACCCCCCGCACCTAAGATTTTTGGTTCAAGATTAGTGTTTTATCATATTCTTTGGTAGATTGTATTTAGGACAAAATTTTTGTATCTTTTTACTTTGATTGTAACCAAAGCGATATAAATTGCCTAGCATTTTTAAATTTGATACATTCAATAAAATTCAGATTTAATTCATTTTTTCTTATTTTTTTTGTAAATATAAATAAGTGGCTACTCCACATAAATCAAACCCAAAGAGGTACCACGTACACTCTTTTAAGAGCCCAACCAAATCCCGGTCTCTCACAAGATGCAACATTAATAATTAAGTTTGTATATTCAAGTTCTACCGGTATCTCTTTTTCAATTAATAATATAGCTAATCCACTTACTCTTTCTTGTGACATAGTTATCCTTAGATAAGAATTTATCAATTTTAATTTGAAAATTATATTTTCGCGGATTTAACATGCTTAAGAAAGAATTTGATAGCCTCGTGTCCGTTTGGGAACAACTTATTTAGCTGAAACTGAAAACTTTTTGCTGAAAGTGTAGAAAATAGGTTAAAAAATAAGTGAAATAGTACAATAGGATCCATAAATAGTATCAAATAGTGTAGTAGAACCCATAAATAGTAGCAAAAATAAGCTAAAAATGTAGATAATCTGAATTTTTCAGCTCATCCCAAATGGATGCCTAATAGTAACCAATTTAGAAATATATTAGACTAGTAAAAAAAGACAAGTGTTATTGTTAGAACTTAGAACATAAAAAGAGGCGAAAAAGAATAATAATTAACTAAATATGATTAATTAATTTGAAAGGATTTATAGTATTTTGAATAGATATTAAAGACCCAATAGATGAGGTAAAAAAAAATTGATGTCAAGAGCTAAGGAAACTAACCTCATACCATTCCCTCGCTGATGTGAACAAGAATTCATAACTACAGCTAATCAAGGAAACGATGTCCGAAATAAAGAATCAGCCTTTAAACTATGTGTAGGCCCAGCCAACTTAAACAGGAAAATCTGAATCTTGATCCCTGGAGAAATGGGAAACAGATTAGACAAATAAGGCAAATTTCTTTTTCTTTTTCTTATGTTTTTTTCTCGAGAGAAGCAAAAGATTTTCACCAAATGGTGTTACTAGCTTGTGAAGTGTGAGAAGGTGGAGCAATGCATAAAGTGGCAGAAGTTGGCTTTGTAATGGGATTTTAAGAGTGCTCAGAGGCAGATGCAAGTAATGCAAGAGCAAATCCTGGCTGCTAATGGTCAATCCTGGCTGCTAATGTTGTCTAGTACTAGTGTGTGAAGTGTGAGAGTCATTCACAATGGTCAATAGTCTTCTAATGTTGTCCTATTTCAGCAAGTCTTTGGTTTTTTTTTTAATAAAAGAAGACCCGGTCAACTCCATCTGCTCAGAGTAGTAGCGTGTAGTGTGGACCATGGTCAATGGACAATGGTCAAGTCTTTCTTTAGACTTGTCTTCTTCTCCAACCAATAAGAACTCAATTTTAAACTTTTGTGTTTTACAGCTTGATTCAACTCACCCTCAAAAACAGGCCAACTTGAATGTATTTTTGCAAGATCGCAACTTTATTTTATTTTATTGTGTTTCATTATATAGGTAGGCACACTAGGCGGTAGCAAGTACGAGTCATTTGGTTATAAAGTACCGCAACCTAATTCAACAACTTTTGATTTGATTTTAAAATCCTAAACTATTTCACAGTTTGTTGCTACAACTTTAATGAGGTAAATTATGAGTAATTATAAAATAAATCTACAAAATTAATAAAAATATTTTATAAATTTTTTTAAATGGGAACATTTTTTCAAAAAAAAAAATCTTATTTTCATTGGATAATTACGTAGTCAATGGCAATATTTTAATAGAATTAGTGAAAGCAAGGCCAGCCTCAAGCATATATATAAGTAAGTGATGCAATATCCTAAGCCCCAAATAAAATAAGTTCCCCAATTTTAACTAATAGAATATAATATTTTTTTATTATAATTTAGAATGAGTCATTTTATTGGTCAATAAAATGCATCAAAAAGGCCTCACTGTATCCCAAAATACAGAAAATTAAAAACAAAAACAAAAAATCAAAATTAGTCAAAATTCGGCTAATAAATTCATTAACTCATTCTTGAAATCCACTAAAATCAAATTTAATACCAGACAAATTCACTAATGATACAACAAAAATATCTTGAAATATGCTAAAATAGAGATTATAAATCTCTAAAATAAAAAGATAAATAAAAAAATAAAAAGACAAAAAAAAAAAAAAAAATCTCTCTCACGCTCATACCCATTGCTATGCAATCATGAAATCTCCACTAACAAAGGATGAAACAATTAAGATTTCTAGAAGTTTATTCACAGATGAAATTGATAGGTCAAAACATTTCTTCATCCCTCTATTCTGTGAGTACAAATAAAATACTCAGAAATCACACTAAAGCATCACATAAATGAACTTCATCACAAAAAGGTGGTTCAATTCTTTTCCCATTTACCTAAAAAAATAAACTACCATTGTTTCTTGGATTGGGTATGGGATAGGAGGCCTGTACATCCACTATCATAGCATAGCTGGTGTGTCAGTGAATGCTGTATTACTTTATATGGTCACTTACACCTTATCAAGTAGTAGTTTTTTTAGGCTTTCATTACACTTATAACTCCTCACAAACCCAACGAAATAACTTAACCAAGCTACAAATTAAGCGCCTAGTGTAGAATACTCCTCCAACCCATAATACATCACTTGGGTGGAGAGCATTTGCCATCTTTATTCTTAAAATAGCTATCTAAAAGCTTGATCTCAAGGTTTTGAATAAAGTTTCTATATTGACATTGATATTCTAGAACAATCAACAATTTATATACTGTACTTCGACGTTCTAAAGCATTCTAAACATCATTAATTATTAGTTTAACAGATTCAACCAGAGCAACAAAAGATATTAATTCAGTCCCCTAAATTACAACATCATGCTCCTCCCCTTCTTGGCACAAAACTAATCAAGACTGTAAAAAATTAAAATCTTCACTTTTAATTAATAAGTAAATTTTGAAATGTCAAGGTTTGGGTAATGTGCTTCATACGCATATCTTTACACACAATGTTGCTCAATTTCTCTCAAATCTAGGAGAGGTATCATATTTACAACCAAAAAATAAAGCCCAGGGAGCTTAGATCATGTCAAATTACTGTAACTTAAAGTATTTTCTAAATGATATATATATATAGGGCAAAACTTAAGTACAGTATTTAGGTGTTTTTTCTTAGATTCTCTTTTTAAAATTCATTCATGTGGCTGCTTAACTAAAAATACACTTTCATCTCATGAGAAAAAAAACCACATAGCTGAATTTTAAAAAAAGAACACAAGGAACAATATTTAAGGTACTATATTTAAGTTTTGTCCACATATATATATATATATATATATAGAGAGAGAGAGAGAGAGAGAGAGAGAGAGAGAGAGAGAGAGAGAGAGAGAGAGAGAGAGAGAGCTCTCAAGATTAAGGCAGTGGTAGAACTGCGGGTCACGGGCATCAACAACCATTACAAATTGAAAAGAACAAAATGAAATCAGTATTAACCTAAACTAAATCATATGATTTAAGACGAAGGAAACAATGTGTTCCATAAAAAGAAATGCAAAAAATAAAGGGAATGCTTGATATGTGTGCAAGGAATACTAACATGAGACTTTAAAAGGGAAATCTATCAGGATTTCATAATTATGGTAGATTGCATTTGTTAGAATTATGGTTAAGTGATTAAATTCACCATTTCCTAATAGCTTAAGCTTTTGGGACAATCGGTAATTTAACATGGTATCAGAGCAGGAGATCTTGAGTTCGATCCCTGTTTTCACTCTACCTCCCATTTAAAATGTTAAATTCCCACTTGTTGGGCCTCCACTTATTTAAGAGGAATTTTAGGCTCACAAGTGAGGGGGAGTGTTAGAATTATGGTTAAGTGATTAAATTCACCATTTCCTAATAGCTTAAGCTTTTGGGACAATCGGTAATTTAACAGCATGTATCAACATTACAAGTGAATAAAAATTGCTATCAGCCAATAAGGTCAATGCTCAAAAAAGATAGGTCATTAAGTATGATCACAAACTAAAACTTAGAGAAAACATACTATGACTGCAAGGTCCACAAACTAAAACTTCATGAAAACATACTCCAAACATGCATTAAAGCAGTTACTGCCAAATATAATCACCAAATGCCTACAAGAATCTTAAGTGAAATAAAACAAGTCTTACAATTACAGGCAATGACACCTAATCTTCAATATTTAGGCATGTTTGTTAAATTAATTATATGATATGTAGAATTCTAGCATGTTTATAAAAAAATTACAGCCTGGATAATAATGCTGAAGGCAAACAAACATCTCGGGTGAACAAGAGTAAAAAAAGAATCAAAATCATATGCCTTAGCCTATGAGATATTTTTATGCAAAGAGATATAATTTCCTAAAATAACGGTGGTTTAGAAATATCATTACAATTACACTCCTAAATATATGTCAAAACAATGAAATATCTTCATTCCTAATATTTAGTTAAGTCAATTTAAGAATGAAATATTTCTGTTAACAGCTTGTATTAACTTTTGACATCCCAATTGTTTAGAAAGCAGCAGTGTTTGGAGCCAATTAGAAGTCTCATTTACTGTGAGAGCTGATTATATGATAATAGTAGGTAAACCCAAAACTAATTTGTGCTGTACGAAATTTTCCTATCTTTCCAGGATACTTCTACGGCCATTTAATAGACCAAGAAGATATGGCCAGACAAATGCAATAATTTTTTTCAATTGGTCTCTTTGTAAAATCTCTCTGTTTTAATACAAATATTTAATGCCTATAAAAAGAACATGAGTAAACAAGGCCAAACATGAAACCAACAAACGGCATGAGCACTCAAAATCCCCAAATTATAAACCATTTTGAAAAAACAATATATAGAAAATAAAAAAATAAAAAGCAAAACTAACCAGGTAGATTGAAGCCAGTTTCCTACCCCTACATTACATCTTGTTATCAAGGGTACTTCAAAGCCATCCATATCCCATATATGGGGCAATGTCATAATATACAATTGTTTACTAAAGCGACAGTCTTTACAAAGTTACTGGTCTAAGCTTACATGGTTTTTAATTGAGTAAATCCCTTCCGGCTTCATCATTATCTGGAGTTCCAATTTTCATGCCAATTTACAGTATTACTCCTTCAGATGTCTAGTACTTGCCATAACAATTTCAGAGTCAAAGAATAAAGCCATTATTTATTAAATTCATATAAGCCAATATACTCAAATCTGCCTAAACAGAATTTCACTCAACTTAGAAATTGCACCATTATTTCTATATTCATCCAATTGCTGTGAGACCAATTCCATTATAAAAATGTATATTAGCTTTCATAAGAACTGCCCCTAGCATCCAAATTCACAGAATAGGATTTAATCAAACATTTTCATGTTGAGAACACAGAATCTGTCATAGTGGCAGATTTAACACATTTACAAAAAATCATAAAATAATTTTATATTGTCTTATTATCATCTGGGGATTTTTATACACTCATTAGACATGTCAAACAACACTTATAAACAATCATTTCACCATTTATAACAAAATGAATTATAAAAAGAATCCCAGACGTATTTAGTAATCAAAGTTGAAACAATAAACACACTAAGAATTTTGTTTTTGGCAAAGTTTCACCATGACTGTCAGGTTATCAAAATCTGCTTCTTAAGGTATTTTATGTAGTATTTTCATCCGTACTACATTAGTGAAACTTTTACTTGGCAGACAAGTATTAGCTGCAAGAGCAGTTGTTCAGTAACAAGCAATATATCATAAACTAAAAAAGAGCGCATGTATAGCATACCAGCACGCCATCTTTTGAGCACTCAAATAATAAATTCCAGCTAACCTAATACTAGAAATTTTAAAACCATTCAACATTTATGCTACCAAATACCAATAAGATGGCATCAGCTAAAATGTTGGGCATTATCAATTTAAACCAGTAGGGTTTTGCATTACCAATATCTTCATGCATCATTCATGTGTCATTTAAGAATTATTCGTGTTTAAAGTTGTATTGCTCTATTTAATTGCTAAAATGAGATATTTTCACTACAAAACTTTGGAAGTTAATCAAGATTGATTTCGTCTGCTTTCTTACCATATCTTAGCATCCAAATGTGGTATAACCACTGAGCTATATAGAAACAATGCAAGATCTTTATCCAACCTATTTAAATTATCCATAAAATTTAACTCAGACAAATGTCAAGCATGTGGAGTTCACTTTAAAGAACAGATAAATAATACCAAGAAAATAAATGATCTTCTCAACTAATGGCATGACAATTAGAGATCATAGTATCATACTCATGAAAAGCAAAGGAGAGGCAAACCCCAAGAATTAATATTTCCTTTTTGTAAGTTTAGAGAAAAAAACAGCAAAGCTATAGTTCATTGCTTTGTTAAATCTCAAGAACAATTAAGTTTTGGATGTTAATTACCAGGAAGGTGCATCTCACATATTAAGAAAATCAAAATTAAAATTCACTTAAGCTACCAACGACAGTAAAAAGTTAAGTGTACAATCAAAACCATTTAGGCCACTTAACCATCAGTAAGTAGTTAATGCTTCCATAGCCAAAATTGAAACACCCACAAAAAGAAGCAAATATGAATAGTATGTACCAGCACAAATCTAACATTATAACCCATCTTCTTCATTTGGTTATGAGTGAGTGAATACCATGAAGGAAACAGCCACAAAAAGAAAAATAAAACATAAGACAAATTCAATTCATCTCCTTTTCGTCCATTGTCAGAGCAACCAAATAGAAATTAAAGCTGAAGTTTCTTAGAATCTCATATTTGTAACCAAAAAGTACAAGATTGAGAAGTTAAACCACAAATCAAAAGATTTAACATAAATCAAATAATCATGTAGGTTACAAACCTTTCAGAAGATTTAACTTTTAGCACCATAATAACCACCACCACCACCCCCCCCCCCCCCCCAAAAAAAAAAAACATAACAAACAAACAAAAAAAACAAGATCTCATATATAAAAACTTTCAAAAGGCCAAAAAATTTAATAATTAAACTCAGAAATTATTAAAACTAAGCCATACACACACACACGCACACGACTACAAAACAAAGAAAACTAAGAATTAGGGACCTAAGAAAACATAGAACTAAACAAAATTTGAAACAGGTACATTTAAAAAAAAAAAAAAAAAAAAAAAAAAAAAGGTGAAACAGGTCTAAATGGTATTATAACTTGTTTAATAGGTTCTATATAGTTTTATTCAAACATTAATAATACAAAAAACACAAACCCAGATATTTATATATCAAGATTCATTATAAATGAATGAATTTGGGACCTAAACTCAGTGAGAACACCAAGCTCACCATACTTCTTATTGAAATATGAGTTGTACAGATAGCAAGAGTATAAATATCAGTTAAGGAATTAAGTGGTTAGAAAGCTCTAAAATACCTTAGGATCCATGGTGACCACTATTATCCCAACACCTATACAGGCTTGTAACCAACAGGTGCAAAAATGCCAAGTAACACCAGTTGCTCTTAGAGGCCTTTCATCAAACACCTAGCAGATATAACAAAGAAATAGACCCTGGTTCATCTACAGGTGCTGTAATAGAGGGAAGCATAATTTTCAGTACCTAAAAGATATTTAGAATAATGGAATCTACTATTTAGAAACATATTGATACATCAAAGTTATGAGTGATTGTATACCATGAAGGAAACAACCACAAAAGGAAAAATAAACATAAGACTCAAATTCAATTCATCTCCTTTTCGTTCATTTTCAGAGCAACAAAACAGAAATTAAAGCTGAAATTTTTCTTAGAATCTCACATTTGTAACCCAAAAACATGAGATTGAGAAGATAAACCACAATTCCAAAGATTTAACATAAGTCAGATAATCATGTAGGTTACAAATCTTTCAAAAGATTTAACTTTTAGCACTTTAATAAGCAGCACCCCCCCCTCCCCCCTCCCCAAAAAAAAAATCTCAGATATGAAGACTTCCAAAAGGCCAAAAAAGTTAATAATTAAACTCAAATTATTGAAACTAGGCCATATGTGTGTGTGTGTGTGTGTGTGTGAGACTATAAAACAGAGAAAAATAAGAGATAAGAGTGGCTACCATTTATAAAGCATACGATGAACTATACAAATGGATATACCAACGTAGTATCGCATTAGACATGCCACCATTGGAACTTCAATTTTAGTAGCCTTGTCATATGGCTTTCCATTGTCCCAAGTCTCAACCGCAGCAAGTTCATCATTGGGTTCTCACAGCACCTAAACCAAATATCAAAACTAATTACTATCAATTCTAGCTTAGCATAACTTACACATGCATCTCACAGCCTACCTCTTAAAATCAAGAAAAGCCTAATCCCACCTCAAGGAGGTTTCCCAAACATTATAAAAAAATAAAAATAAATAAAAAAAAAAAAGAAAAAAAAAAAGGAGGAGATTTCCCAAACATAAGATACATATATCAAACAACATGAAGTGCCAAACTATGGAGAAACCATTATTTTTATGTTCATATTTATATCATGTCAAACAAAGCTGAAATCAATTCAGAATGTGTTTGAGTTTGGGAGCAATATTGCATGCACATACATAAGATCCTTAGGTTCCAAAAAGGACACAATGGAGACATATTAGAGTCAAGTTCATTGGTTTTAACAATCACTTCGGAATTATGACTTGTCTAGCAAAGCTAGCTTTATGAACCATACTGAAAACAAGCTTTTGTCATATAAATCAAATGACAGTCTTAAGTAGCCTTTTACTTGAGTTTTTTACATGCATTAACATACTTAGTTAAAAACATTCAAGGGCTGGACAGCCATACAACTTAAGGGAAGAAAACACAAAACAACAACTATGACAACGAAATACAACCAATTTCCAAGATAGTTACTTAAGGCTTCTTAAATCAATTCTTTGGGCAGACCCATACAACTTAGGGCTTTCATAAAACATGAAACACATACTTGGACACAAGAAATTGCTTAAAAAAAAGTACAACCATGTCTTACGCTGTAGCATGATTACACAATAAACATCTACCGCCATGATCAACAAATTTTGCAAAAGTTGTTACAATGAGTCATTAACAAGACATAAGGTTAAGATTTACATTAGCACAACTCCAGGGATTTAAGATGTTCAATACAAAGAGGTTAAGGTGCTGAACCATTTATTAGAAACAAGGTACATCACAAAGAGAGCTTAAAAATACCATCATGAACACAAGTTGTCACATGCATGCATAATTATTGAATCAAGGGCAAGAACAACATGAAATTGAATTAGGATCATGGAATTAACTCAAGAAATGTATTAGTAATATAAAAACCATAATATATTGAATCCACATAAAGAGCTATGTACAGCCAAGGGGAAATACTACTTACACAACTAAATTTAGAAACGATTAGTAGAATAGATAAGTCTTACACCGAAATTTCTTTATTTCTCATTTATTTTAGCTCATGCACTTGTTCTCTCATATGTTGGCTGCCTGAAAGTAAAGCCCCAAATGCCGTGTCCGTGCTTTCCAGAAATAGATTCATCCTTTACAAAAGCTACACAGTGCTATGTTCTCTCATATGTTGGCTGCCTAAAAGTTAATAATTTCTCTTGTTACCATGAAATTCAATTGTGCAAATGTATACATCCTAAGTTATGGATCATCATAAGAACAACTAAGTTTTTGGATGTTAATTACCAGGAAGGTGCATCTCAGATATTAAAAACATCAAAATTAACTTAAGCTACCAACAAAAAAAGTAAAAAATAAGTGTATGATCAAAACCATTCAGGCCACATAACCATCAGTAAGTAGTTAATGCTTCCATAGCCAAAATCCAAACACCTACAAACAGAAGCAAATATGAAAAATATGTACCAGCACAAACCTAACATTATAAGCCATCTTCTTCATTAGGTTATGAGTGATTGAATACGATGAAGGAAACATCCACAAAAAGAAAAATAAAACACAAGACACAAATTCAATTCATCTGCCTTTTCATCCATCTTCAGAGCAACCACATAGTAATTAAAGCTGCAAAATTTTCATAGAATCTCACATTTGTAACCAAAAGGCACAAGATCGAGAATATAAACCACAATTCAAAAGATTTTCTCAATAACAAAGTTACGGACGCATATATTAGCATTGAAGATTAATCAACCCAACTTATTGGCAACTTGAATAAGATTTGAAACTCCCACCATGATGTCAATCACTAGTATTTTAGAACCTTTTTACAAACACATTTTCAACCCAACCTTTTTGCTCAAAAACTCAATCCCACACAATTATACTTGAATAAACAGCTCCACACCATTATATAGTTTCACCATTCCAATAATCCAATACATTTCACATCAGAATTATCCAGAGATTCAAAAAAGTGGAACTAAAATTTGAATTAAAGCATAGGATGATACATAAAGTTTAAGACCCAAAAAGAAATTTAGTCTCTTTCGTCACTCTACTCATTCAAAACCCCGAGCCCCAATTGATAAATCTGTACAAGTATCAAATACAGGCTGTACTATACAGCCAAGCTAGTCTCTTTCATCGCTTTACTCAGCAAAACGACGGAACGAAAAAAAGCAAAAGACCAGAAAGATATTAATCCAAAAAAAAAAAAAAAAAAAGAGAAAGAGGACTCACCGGAAAGAAAGAGAACTCCACGATGTATAAAGAGAAGCTTCTCCGGCGAGAGAGACTGATATAGCCCTTACAAAAATTAGAATTACTTTTTATCTAAAAAAAAAAAATTTAATTACTTTTTTTTTCTTTTCAAAATTCAAATGCAGGTTGTGTAAAAAACGTAATTGATTAGTCTAAAACAAATAGAGTATAATTTTTTGTTGAGAAAAAAAAAAGTATAAATTAATTAAAGGTAAAAAGTTTTTTTTTTTTTTTTTTTTTTTTGTTGAGGAATGTTTTCTTTAGACTTAATTATACGGTAAAACCTATTAAACTTAATTATCAGGTGAGACTTTCTTTCATAATTTTTTTTTAGAATAAAATTTTAGATGCATTTCATTATATTCTCCAATTAAATTTAAACATATAATTGGTCAATATAACCATGATTTTTTTTTTTTTAAGGAAACGTAATGTACCACATTAAATATACTATACCTAAGTTTTGCCTTATTTATATGAATTAAATAGTTATATTTTATGTCTTGAAAAATTCGACCCATTATTCCACAAATAATTAATCGTATTGATTCATATTGATTGTAGGTTAAGCATGTCAACCTGCAATTGACTCATTTCTTGGGCTAAACATATTTTAGAGGGAAGGAATATTTATGACATATTAAGAGAGACAATGCACAAATACAACAACTTTGTTATTGTTAAATGTGATACAAAAAGGGATTATATGCATTTATTTATAGATATATAACATGCTTAATAGTATTGTCCCACATCGCTCAAAACTATTGGTTTATTAGTATTCCATGTGCTTTTACTAATATCACGTGTTCATAAAAAATGCACATGTGATAAATGTGATTAATGTGCTAGACTACTAACCAAGCTACCATTGATTATCCAATTGTAACTAACTATTAATTAATTTTTCTAATCTAATTCCACCATTCCTAGTATTTCCTTCCCGTCTTAGACACCTTTCCCACAAGGTGGTATTGCCAAATGTTCATCTTGCTTCTTAATTAAAAGGGATCTTTAAGTGGAACAATTTTTTGGTGGCATCTTGATCACCATGTTGACAAGCGGCCTCATGTACATTAAAGTTATTTCTTCATATATGTTCAAACTATGCTTAAATCCTTTAACCTTCAATGGTTCTTCAATCTTCAAGATCTTGTTAGTTCTTCAAACCTTGGATTAATCTTGGATCCTTAAGACCTCGTTTGAATTTTGAATCATTGGAATTTTTTGCTCTCTCATATTCAATTCATGGATCATACTTGGATTGCCAATTGTTGAATTGTGGAAACTTTAGAAGAGCCTCCATTGGTGCATCAAGGATTAGCATTTGAAACTGACAATGTATGCTACATATGTATTCCACCAAATTCACAAATAGTCTTGATGCCTCCATATATTGAAATCAACATGCGTCTCATTCCATGTAATAAGAGACAATGGAAACCACAAGCAGTGGCGGAATATAGTCAAGAGTATGTGCAAATGTGGCTAGCACTCTCCACAAATCGTTACAATGGTATCATAGCAAACTTGGTAACACCATGTGGCTTAGGGGAACTATAGTACAACATGAACCTTAATGATGACATTAAGAATTTAAGAGAGTAAGATTATGACATCCCAAATCGGGTGAATTGAATTGTTTGAGTGTGTGTTATGCAAATGTGTACTAAACCCCACAATGGGTGTTTACTATGTTGATCTTAAAATTACAATAGATTACAAGGAGCCTCAACTGCAACTTGTCTAGTCCTTGTGGCGTATAAGCACACAATGGCTAACATTTTTTTATTGTTACAAAATAGTAGCATATGATAACGGGTGTGATCAATGTAAGTTGATGAAAATGTGTATGCAAATTGGTTAAGTTCATGCACTAATTTTGATCTATGGGTCATAGATGAGAGTTAAATTGAGATAAAAACCATAGGAATAACATATGTACACAAATTGGCAAGGTTATGCTCAAAATGTGTTTTTAAATTTAGTCTAAAGGTAAAATAAATTTAACAACTATTAAGGTAGGAAGTTGTTATTGATAAATAAAAAAGTGGAATTAGTAGTGTTCTCACATATTAATAAAATTTGATAAATAAATTATTATGAACATTTTTATAAAATTACTTATAAAAAATGGAATTTTTATACAATTATCATGCATGTAGGCAATATTCGTGTTTTTACTAAGAGAAAGTCTATAGAAACAACAACCAAAAAAAAAAAAAAAAATCATACATAGTGTGCGCTTGGCATTGGTTTAAAAAACTAGTTTTTTTTACTATTTAGCTTATTTTTGCTATTATTATTTATTAATGGTGTCATTGCAATTTTTGGTACTATTCATGAATCTTACTATACTATTTCAGTTATCTTTTAGATTTATCTATAGTACTTTTAGCAAAAAGTTTTCATTTTCAGCAAAATAAGTCGTTCCCAAACAAACTCGTAATGTGATAAATTGTGAGTGAGAGGTAAAAATTGTCCAAATCAACTATTAGAAATAAATAGTTTAAATTTTTTTTAGTATGCAATACTACTTCTTCTTCTTTTTTTCTTTTTTTTTTATTAATAGTAGCTAAATGGTTATTCCCTGTATATATTTTATTATTATTTATTTTTGGGTTAATCCGACAACAACTTTTGGACAAAACTTTTAAATTATGAGATGTGACTCCAATTGATGGACACTAGAGATGCTCAGGTTGTTTTGTTAACTTTGTTCATTTCGATGTGAAGTCTTGCAATCACATTTTGATGCTTTTGTTTCTTCTTTTTTTTCCTCCAATAGTGGGATTGTGGTAGCAAAGTACTCATGCATAATAAACCAGCTCCCAACTACTTGAGCTTCTAGACCAACACTGGGGGGTTGGGCTTGGGCACAGGCACTTAGGCTTAATCATTATTATTATTATTATCATCAATACTATTATTTAAGGAGTTTTTCCTGTTTAGATTCTTCATTTTTTAGTTCAAAAATGTTCCTACATCTTTATGTTTAAGTAGAGATAAAACTAAAAGACAATCCAGTAAAAATGCATTATTATTATTATTTTTAAGTTACTTTCAACCTTTAGCATTATCACTCTTTTGTGTTTATCTCCATGAGGCATGAGGGTGGGAGATAAATCTCTCTCTCTCTCTCTCTCTCTCTCAATTCCAACATTATCACTCTTTTGTGATTATTTTTATCTTTATTATTATTATCTTCTTTTAAGAACTGACTTTTTGATCATTTTTTTTATCAATTAGATGAGAATATGTATTTTTTGGGTCCACTTTTGGGTCAATTAGAGAATGGTAATTATGTTAATATTCACACAAAACATACCCTTATTTTATTTTATTTTATTTATTTATTTATTTTTGTGGAAAAACAATAACTTCATTTCATTTAACTTTAAAAGAAAACATTACAAAGTTTCATTGGCAATTATAACAACAATATAGTTAGGATAGTCTTAATCCATAAATTCTCTAAATCAAGTTTTTATTTTTGCATTTTGTTAAATATATTAGCAACGCAATGTGTTATATCATGTTGTATATGCTAGAGTGGATGCGGAAGGGGAAGCATAGTATAGGAACACTGAGAACACGAGAGTTATGTGGTTCAGCCTTGTCGTCTTACATCCATGGAGGAATCCCTTAAGGGTTACATTTTTATTTTGAGTATATATAGACGACTAAACCCTTGACTACTAGTACAAGTAGGAGTGGGCTTGGACCTATTACATTAGGCTAATATGTCTAATATATCTTTGACACTCTCCCTCAAACTTAAGGCGGAAACTCGATAAAGGCTTGAGGTTGGATAAGCATGAGAAAATCACATGGAGATGCCTTAGAGAATGCCTTTGAAGAAACCACAATGAAGAATGTGCCAATTGACTGATTTCGGAGTTTCAAATGAAGAAACGGAGTCCAAAATCAGAATCTATGCGAAAAACTAAGCAAGATAGGCCCTTTCGAAAATTTTAACTTTTGGTTAAAGGTCAACGCAAAAGTCAAAGTCAAAGTCAATGATGGTCAAAGTCAACAGATCCAGGTCAAAGTCAACAATCAGTCAACAGCTACATGGTCCAGGTCGGTTCTAGGTTTTTGGGTCGGGTTACAGATAGACGGTGATGTCATCTTGATGACGTGGCACTAACCTAGACTAGGGCTGACAAGGCTAAGGCTTGTGTGGTGCTAATGTGGCTAGATGACGTCAAGATGACATCATCAGAGGTTTTCGGCGCTTGGCTGGAGCGTGCGATGTCCACCGGCGTGTGGAGGAGAAGCCAGAAACCCAAGTGGCGTGTGTTGGTGAGATCGACAGCTAGACTTCTCGGGTTTTACAGATTAGCTGGCTACAAGGCCGACAGAGCGGCACATCTAATCATAATCCTACCTAGGAGTTAAGAATTTCAGCAATATGTGGGAGAGGCGCTAGAGCCATTGTCACATATGGTGGCGAGTATGGATGCTGTTGGAGGTTGAGTTCTTGGGTTTTGGTCACGGGAGGTTGCAGAGCACGTTTGTTGTGTTGGTTTCATAAGGTAAAGCTTGGATTTGCATAGATTTGAAAAAAAGAGGCATGGATTGCTTGGGCTTGAGGATCTTGACACAGCAGTGAGCCATGGTGGTTGCATGATGACGTGAAGTCTAGATCTGAAGCTAAGTAGGAGCACTGTGAATCTGTGCTATGCATGTATGAATCTTCTTTATTGTGTAGAGATATTTGTTTGATACCAAGAACGAAGTTTGACTCTGATATCATGTTAAATATATTAGCAACGCAATGTGTTATACCATGTTGTATATGCTAAAGTGGATGCGGAAAGGGAAGCATAAAATAGGAACGTTGAGAACACAAGGGTTAGTGGTTCAACCTTGTCGACTTACATCCATGGAGGAATCCCTTAAGGGCTACATATTTATTATGTAAGAGTGCAATATAATAACTTGTGTTACAATGAATCCTAACAGAAGTATATATAGGTGACTAAACCCTAAACTATTAGTACAAGTAGGAGTGGCCTTGGGCCTATTATATTGGGCTAATATGTCTAATATATCTCTAAAGATACTCCTAGTCATACTCGACTCTTCCATTCTCCGAGAATCCCGAACTTGGACCATATTTTCTAGAAGCCTAGACCTTGTGATCTCCTCCATGCGGAGGTGGAACTCCATACCCATTGTGGTAGGAGCTTTATCCGTTATGTCGTGTGTGCGTTAACACACGCCCTTACATCGCACCCTTCAGCCACGCACCAAAAACCTCTGATGATGTCATCCTGACGTCAACTGATGACGTCATTTAGCATGTCAACGCCTCGTCAGCCCTAGCCACGTCAGCCTTAGTCTAGGTCAGTGCCACATCATTAGGATGACGTCACCATCTTTACAGCCCAATCCGTAACTCGACTCGAAACCTTGGAACTGACCTGGACCATGTAGCCGTTGACTGATTGTTGACTGTCATCTAGCCATGTCAGCGCCATGCAAGCCTTAGCCATGTCAGCCCTAGTCTAGGTCAGTGCCACGTCATCAGGATGACGTCACTATCTCTACAGCCCAAACCATAACTCGACTCGGAAACTTGGAACCGACCCAGACTGACTGTTGACTTTGACCTGGATCTGTTGACTTTGACTTTTGCGTTAACCTTTGACCAAAAGTCAAAATTTCTTAAAAGGCCTTTCTTGCTCAGCTTTTCGCGTAGATTTCGATTTTGGACTTCGTTTCTTCATTTGAAACTCCGAAATTGGTCAATTGGCACATTCTTCATTGTGGTTTCTTTAAAGGCATTCTTCAAGGCATCTCCAAGTGATATTCTCATGCTTATCCAACCTCAACCTTTCATCGAGCTTTCGCCATGAGTTTGAGGGAGGGTGTTAGAGATATATTAAATATATTAGCCCAATGTAATAGGCCAAGCCCACTCCTACACATTTCAAGCCATCCAATGAGCAACTTCATTAGCTTGTTTATCACATGTGAGAAGTACCATTTTCCTACTGCTTTGGCAACAACTTTTGCATCCTCGATTATAGGACATACAGAAAAATTATTAGTGAAGAAATAATTTCGCAAGATGATGAATATTATAATAACATTGACTTAGATAGAGTTGATTAGACATTAATCAATTTGAATGTGAATGTTATAAACACATGTTAATTTGATTTATTTAGATATTTTTGTTAAATTTTATTTCATAAGTAATAATTAAATTAGTTATTAGTTGAATATATTTTGAATTTATATAAATATGCATTTTATATGTAGAAATGGGTTCAAGTTACACCGGTGTAAATCCATAAGAGTTACACTTTTTTTAAGCTGTAGATTTATGAGAGATCCAATAAATAAAAACAAAACACCATTATCCATTACAACATTAAATACTTACCTAATTAATAGTCTCTTCATTATCTCTCTCCTCATTAAATATTTCTTATGTCTTTTTTTCTCTTGCTTTATTAAGTCTTACTTTCCATTTTCTTTACAATTTCTCCTATGGTGTTTTTTTTTTTTTTTTTTTGGAATATCACTTTGCTTATACTATTATGAGAAAGGTATTTAAAGGCATACTATTGTAAGAGTCTGTGGCGGTTTGACATGGAGGCATTGCTAGCAGATCTTATTCAAAGGTATGGTTCTAAATCTAATGCACACATTAAAACACTAAATTCTTTGATGCCTTTAAATAAAGAGAAACTTTTTGCTGTATTTTATGCTACATTTTCAAACGTTTAATAAAGAGAAAGGTATTTAAGATTGTAAGAACTTATAGGCCTCTAGCCATACTATTGTCATACGATGAGGGTAAACATTAGGATGAATTTGAATTACAAACAAATTCTAATTGGATCAAATTTGGGTAGTTTCTATCTTATCGTAATCTATACAATCTGATGTAATTTGGTTTACTGTCTTCATCCATTTTTCTCTATTGATGTTTTTTATTTCTCCTTATTTCTGCACTTTCTTCTGGCATCCTTGAACATAATTGAATTTTTTTTGGCGGGGGGGGGGGGGGGGGGTGGGGAATTTGTTAGGAATTTAGATACAATAGTACTTACTCCTTGTTAGGACTTTCTTTTTTTTTTTTTTTTTTTTTTTGAACATTTTGTAAAATAGGTATAAGGAAAGTGATATTCAAGAAAAAAGAAAAGAAAAGTAGAAAAGTAGGAGATATTGCAAAGAAAATAGAAAGAAAGACTTAATAAGGAGAGAGAAAAAGAGACATAAAAAATATTTAATAAGGAGAGAGATAATGAGGAGACTATTAATTAAGTATTTAATGTTATAATGGATAATGGTGCTTTGTTTTTATCAGTTGGATCTCTCATAAATCTACGGTTTAAAAAATATGTAACTCTTGTGAAATTACACTAGGCGTAATTTGAACCCATCTCTTATATGTATATTTATATATATATATATATATTTTATATTTGTATATCGTACGGTACACGATACAACACGGTACATTAATTGATAAATTTTTTTAATATTCCTAGCATTAGTTGATAATGTCTATAAGCCTCGTCACAGACCTAGAAATGGATTGAAAAAGATTCTCTAAAACTTTCTCTACATCAATGGCCGAAGTGCAACCTGCTGTAAGTGCAAGAACAGATGGTGAAAGAGTTGAGCTCATGAAGGTTAAAGTGCCTTCTCTTTAGATTTTCAAATCTGGTAGTCTAGATTGAGTATTGCAGTAATTGAACCAGAAAGATCTTTGAGAAATTTCTCTAGAATCGGTTGAAACTCATCAAGTAAATCGAACATTGAGTATTTTTCAATCACCATAGTAATCTAATGCTTCCAAACAATATAGTTTGTACTATCCAACTTGATAGTCTTCATATTCACCATGTTAAAAAGAAGCAACAGAGGTGGATTCATCAAGTTCACAAACAAAGTTATAGTTAAGGGAGCATTGCTGAAGTGCTTAAATTAGAAGTTGAATTACATGATACATCAGAGCTTCCCAAGGAAGGCTTTGATACCATGAAGAAATTTTGTGTTTCTTAAGCTAAGCAATAATGGAGGAATTTTGAGAGAGAAAGAGAGAGAGAGAGAGAGAGAGAGAGCTAGTAGATAAAACTTGTATATGCTTTCATAAAAATAATTCAATACACAATGCATATATTTATACATCCCTCAAACTCACTAACTGAATACCAAAACTGACTCCACAAATATCGGATTTTCAGCGTGATCCACGCTTCTCTAACAGATTGGGCTTACGGGGGAGATCGACCATAACTGCTACAACTGTATTTTGTATTTCATGGAGGGAAAGGATGGCTTAGACAAAACACTGTCGTGTTTTGATCTATGCACATCTTTTAGTAAATCGACTTCATGTGACTTAGTTATTTCACATGTGATCTTTTGAAATGATTTTTCCACACGTGTGTCCTTAGATGAAATACATATTTGTGCCAATTTTTTTTTTCATAAACGGTGTCATTTGTTGTAGTTTTTGTTTTAAAGTGAATCTTATGTTTAACGCTTGCCATTTAAGATTTGTTGTGAAATTTTTTTGAATGTGTAGCATTAAAAAAAAATAATAAATAAATAAAATAAAAAGAGCAAATGAACTTGTTTGATGGAGAGAGGAATAACTTAATGGGGGAGGATAACTGGGGTGTTAAGGAGGGAAGCCAAAAAATTTGTAGAGGTATTAAATAATTAAGAATAATTGAAAAAAATGTTTTGGATCCTAAAAATAGCTTTAAATATTTTTGCATACTTACCATTACATATATAACTTTTTCTTAAAATTTTTTTTTTTTTGATAATTAAGGAAGGAGGATTTATTAGATTTGAATTTTTTTTTTTTTTTTTTTTTTTTTTGAGAAACATTAGATTTGAATCTTGAATGAATGTCTTACTTGAAAACACGAAAAGGCACCATCTAGTTGAGCTATATGATTTTAGGTGACTTTTATTTTTTATTTTTTGGGAGTGCAATATCCGAGTCAAGGAAGCAAAAGCAGTTTGTTATTTTGAAATAACCGTTATAATGACTGCTTGCATTGGTGCTTACCCGGGCCAATAGTCAATTTGAATGTTGTGATATTGAAGATGGTTTGTAAATGGCTAGTTATTCAACCATTATTAAGTTTAAGGTTGGAGCGCATCAATGGTTGTGGCTATTGAGGGATGGTGCTATTTACTAAGTAATTGACTTTGAAAGAAGGGTACGTCATGCTAACAAGTGTCATTAGCGTAATAGTTAACAATTCATTTTAGAAAAGTTTTGACACAACTTTTATGGAAAATAAAAAAAGCTATTAAAACTTTAATTACTTTTTTTTCCCCATTTTCCCGATAAAAACTTTTTTTAAATGAATTGTTAATCATTGTTCTAAAAACATCTATTAGCATTTCCTTAAAAGAAATAGATTCAGGTTGTGAACTGAACAGTTTAATATTAACTGTATTTAAAATTTTTTTTCAAATAAAAAATAGCTAGAAATATAGTGGGGAAAAAAAAAAAAAGAGAGTATGGCGTGGTAAAAGAGTAACAATTAAACTGTATTTAAATTTTTTTTTAAATAAAAAATAGCTAGAAATATAGAGGGAAAAAAAAAAAAGAGAGTATGACGTGGTAAAAGAGTAACAAAATAGAGAGAAAATCAAGATTATTGTAAACACATTGAAATATATACCAAATTATGATGAGGGCGATGTATTGGATAACAATATTTTATCATGGAAAGCACATCTGAATCTTAATAAATTATTAAAGGAAATCCATATTTTCTTCATGGATGTCTTTTCTAATGTTGTTCGTGTCCTCAATCCTCATACGAGAACAACGTTTATAATTTTGTATAAGTTGTATTGCAAACGACTTTTTAAGATTTGTCCAAATGAATCGCAAAATACAATTCATTTACATTGTGGCTTATTCTTGAATCTAAATGTCAAAAGCAAGATGAACTATGTTTACACTTATTCTATTGGGGTTAAGTAACCACATGGAACTTTGCCACATTCAGCAACTGAATAGTTCATTGCTTTTTATTTTATAATTTTTTTTTTCAATTATAAACATATAAATTAAAGTATATGAATGTGTAAAGGTAAGTAATATGTAAAACTCAAACCACCTGAAATAATTTAAACTATTTTTTCAAAAAAAAAAAAAAAAACTTTGGATGTTTTGTTGAAAAAACTAGAAGGAGTCAACCAATTGAGTTACAAAACTCTTAACAATATTTTTTGAAATAACTGTTATAATGATTGCTTGCATTATGATAATTTTATATTAATGAGTATTTATCATAAATGTGCTTTACATGGAACTATATATATATATATATATATTAAACTATCTATTCTATTATTTAAAGAAATTATTAGAAAATATATTAATATATTGATTTGTAAAATTGCGAGGTCTTAGCGATCAACTAAAAGTTAAACGTCTTAGATTTTATATATACTATTATAAATTATAGATTATAGTTTTGTTGTAGACGAAGATAACCAGTTGAGGCAACCATAATTTTCAAGATCTAACTTGAAGAAGTGTATCAATTTGCGGTAAATGAAGATAATCACTTGAGACAACCATAATTTTCAAGATCTAACTTTGTTATATTTTATTATATAATATATGTCGTTTTACATGACTAGCAGTTATAGGTGCAACGACAAACAAAATTAGTAATATATAGGACCTGCTTGTCCAGTCATTTGAGTACATACTCCATAACGTCCTTGAAATAAACCGTATATTTCTATGCACCTGGCATTACACCAAAACGCATTGCAACCGCTAATGAAATATCTACTTATGTCTGTACTAGTGCATGTTTTAGAACGACTTGGATTGTTGGATACACTTTTCGATTGGCAGTCAGCATCTGATCGATCAAATTCTTTAGAGCATAGCTTGCCATCCACCATTGGCAGTAGTTCACATACTTGATTATGACAAGAAATCGAGAAGTATTAACCACTAATTGATGCCATTCATATATAAACATGTATATTTATTTAAGAATAAGGCACTTAATTATGTTTTTGTTACTCGATTTAAAAATAGTGCTTTAAATCATGCTTGAGACGTGATATTATTAACTTTTAATTATTATTGAAAACAATCAAGTGTAGATTCTCATCAAAACCCCATTCTGTTTTATACAAATTCTTGTACATTTTTAATTTTCTTGGGAAGACCAAGTGTAAACCAAATGATAATGTGCAAGATCAACATAGATAAGAGTATAAAAGAGAGTTGTACCCGAAGCCAAGACAAGAAATGTAAAAATACAATAAGCTGGCGAGAGCTTGCCCATCTTACCAAGATTTCAAATCTATATATATATTTTTTGGTGTGTTTATGGTGATTGCTATGCAGTAATATTTAAAGAATGACAAAATAACGGTGACACATTTACGATCCACTAGTCAATATCAAGAATTGCATGGGGGAGTAAATTTTCCTTTCAAGTTTCTATAAATGAAAACGAAATAATAACTACAATAATAAATGGCTTAAAAGTTAAAATAATATTTCTTGCAAATCTAACTTTACCAGTCAACCACTGCGCACCTTTGGCTAGGGATGGCAACGGGGCAGGGTGGGGCCGAAGGATGGAGTTTTCGTCCCCGGCTTGCATGGTTTTGTCTTGTCCCATCCCCACCCCGCCCCGCACGACAGAGAAAACTTTCTCACCTTATCCCCGCCCCTTGGGGCCCTGCGAAGCCCCGCCTCATCCTGTAAAACTCTACTTTTTGTTAATTTGTCCTACAACTAGTACAATTTTTTTAATGAAACCTATTTCATTAATAAAAATATACCTGAAAATACAACTAACTTTATCCTATCAAATCAAATCAATTTTTAGAAAAAATTGAATAATATATCCAAGTGTTTAACAAAACAATCACAAAAAAAAAAAAAAAAAAAAAAAAAAAAAAAACTTCATAGTATAACACATAACAAAATAAATGCAGAGAACCACATTAGGTAGAATATAATAAATTAATATTGATATGTTTGTTTAAATAGTAGGGTTTTAGAGTATGAAAAATTTACAATTATAACCCTTAGCAACGCGGGGTGGAGAGGGGATGGGGAGGGGCGGGGCGAGGTGGGTCTGAAAAGTCTAAACCCATCCCCGCCCCATCTCGTGGTGTAGGGCTAAAATCTTGCTCCATCCCCGCTCCACCACATTTGCAGAGTGGGGAAAACAAGCACAAGGCAAAGTGGGGAGGGGCGGGTTAAGCGGGGTGGGGCAAGAATGCCACCCCTACCTTTGGTGAGAAGGTCACTTGACAACTATGAGTGCTTGTGGGGTGTTGGGGGGAGAAGAGGGAGAAGGGCCAGGGTTTAAGTCTTTGAAGGAAATTTCACACATATTTACACTTATATTAGGCTAGAGTAGAAAAATATCAAAAACATGATTTAATGAAGTATTAAATGCATCCTAATTACTGCACTTAAGGGCATTTATTAACAAAAGTTATTATTCAATACTTTCAAAGTAATGTTTCATTCTCTCACAAAAATGATGAGTCCCGTCACAAATTCAATTAAAAGAACCCATTATTATGTGAGATTAAGAAACATTAAAGTACCAACTAATTAAAGGTATTGCTTTTGTCATTAATTTACCAAACAAATACATAATCAAAATTATTTTTCCCTTCCCTTTGAATAATTCATAACATGGATTGTTAAGTGTTGTATTAGTATCCTAGTGCCTTGTAGCTCAACCACCACCTTTTAGTGTTTTCATTAGACATCTAGGGTTCAAATCTTCTTTGCCCCAATGTATCTATCTAATTATCAAAAAGTGATGTGTCACTAAGTCCATAGAAATTAATAAAATAAATACATACATAGTGGATAGATAAATCAAAATCCTATATTTCATTCTAAGTGTTTCACTTTATCTTCCACCAGTTATAGTATGCCATGCATTTGATCTTTTCCATTTTAAATGATAGTTATTTTATAAGAAAATAAAAAATATGTATAGTATGTTGCAATAGATGGAACATAAATTGGAACACATAGAGTGAGATAGAAGAATTGTATTTGTGGATATACTATGGATAAATTAGCATGGCTTACCAAATTCTTAAAAAAAAATTTAGACAAAAAAGAGAGAGAAAGAAATCAAGACATTCCATATATATGATACTAATATGAATCATGTGAAAATTTTACTTTGAAATTTCATTTCAAATATGATCTAGAAAGAGTGTGACATTCGAGTCTTCTGAAAAATTATCAAGAGGAGAAAAATTATTAGCACTCTCAAAGTATACTTATGTGGTATTTCTTCATTTCATATAAATGGTAGGTGTGAATCCCATCGTGAATCTAATTAATGGGACCCACTATAATGTGAAAGGAGGAAGTACCTCGTTATCGTTCTTCTTTTTCTTCTTTTTTCGTTTACTTTAATAAATAAACCATAACATTTCAATTCACTAGGAAGTAATTGAAGCTACTTCAAGTCACAATTGACTTTGTGAGTACTAGAGATCATACTTGTATGATTAGCGAGTGATATTATAAATACTATATAAATCTTATAAGTTAATATGCAAGTTTTTAGATACAAAATAACTAATTAGAAAATTTATATAGTATAATATTTGTGATATCAATTATATTCAATTTTTAAATATTTTGTAGTAAAATTGATTGGAAAAATGCTAAAGTTACTACACATTTTATTATAAAAAAAAAAACTTATATAAACTAATGTGACAATATTGTGATTGACTGCTTTGTATCCTTTCAACAACATCATAAATAGGTATTATATTACTATTTTCCTTAATTACTTTACCAAAAAAAAAAAAAAAAGAATTATTAGGTTCATTCAACTCATAATATATATGTACAAGAGTTAGGTCATTTTGTAGTGGTACTTTGAGTTAAATGATGTGTTTAAGTTTGGTGAGAGAGTCTAATTAAGTGTGTGTGCGTGTGTGTTGAATAGTTAGTTTGTTTCTCAAAAATATAAAGTGGGTGCTATCCCACATTGCTTGAGTGTAACTCTCTCCTATTGCTTAAAACCCCACTCTAATACTACAAGAGTTAGACTTTTTTGTAGTGGTACTTTGGGTTAAGTAATGTGTTTGAGTTTGGTGAGAGAGTGTAATTAGGTGTGTGTGTGTGTGTGTGCGTGTAACAGTTAGTTTGTTTCTCAAAAAAATAAAGTGGGTGTTATCTCACATTGCTTGAGTGTAACTCTTTCCCATTACTTAAGGCCTCACTCTACTACTATAAGAGTTAGGTTCTTTTGTAGTGGTTCTTTGAGTTTAGTGAGAAAGTGTAATTAAGTGTGTGTATATTTGTTTAACAATTAGTTTTTTTCTTAAAAAAAAAAAAACCTCATAATATATGAGATGTATGGGAAATTGTACGCTAAGAAAAAAAAAAAAGTCTAGAAGACAGGGATATATAATATGAAAAGCCAAAAAAAAAAAAAAAAAAAAAAACCTTATTATGACTTTTGGTGCTCACCTTCTATCCCAAAGGGTAAAACCTATTGTGCGCATTGCATGGATCCACACACTACCAAAGATAATTGTACTCACTACCCTATCCCAAATCACATTGTTAGGTTCTAAGGATTTAGAATCTAACTGTATTAGAACTTCAATGTGTAATGTTGGCAAATCATGATCAAAACTTAGAGTCTAGAATTAGGCTGCTCAAAGTGTGTCTATATGTAAAGTTAGAATCGAGTGTACTACAAGATTTATTATGTAAATTTGCAAGGCTCGATTGATTGAAAATTAGACTCGATCGATCGAAGCTCGTGCAGATTGTTTTTTTGCAGAATTTTCCAACTCAGCCCAAGCCCGTATGACGTGTAGGGTTTTATGTTTTGCCTTAAGTATAAAAGGAAAAACCATAGCCACGTTTTATGTTGTTGTTTATGCTATGTATATGAATCTCTTGTGAGATTTAGAGGTGTTTGCCTTCATACATACTTAGGGTTTCCAATCTTAAGATTTATGTCAAGAGCTTGATGATCGCTTCAGTTGCTGCATAAAGAGTTTAAAGAAGACACAAGTGGGAGTACTTGTGGTTGCTGTGAATCCAAGAAAGAAGTATGATAGGCCACAAATGAATTGACCCCTTATGATTAATTAACCAATAATTTAACCAAGTTTATTAATTAGGTTAATTAACATGCAATTGCGTGGCAGCATAAACAAATCACTAATAAACTAAATATGCAGTGGAAAATAAATAACACAATGATTTGTTTATGAATGGGGAAAACCTCGCGCAAAAACCCCACCGGGTGATTTTCAGGTCACTACTCCCAAAACTCCACTATTATCACAACAAGCAGTTACAAGTAAAGGAATCTCAAGTACCTTACCAACCTACAGTTGAACCCTTACCCCAATACCCAATTGGACTTGTTCTGTAGTGACAGTTTCCCCTTTTTAATGCACAGCTCCCAAGTACGTGACTAACCAGATGCGCAAATCCTAGTACGCGACTTCAATCACCAACTAGAAATAAGGGTTAGCTGCAAAGTTCTTCAGTTCATAAGCATGATGAAGATCAAGAAGAATCTTGGTCACAAAACCTAAACGTGCACATACACAGCAACTTCTTTAGAAGAGATGAACTAGGTTAAAAACTTTGTCTTTAGTTACAAATTGCTTGAACAGAGTTTGCTCAATGCTTGTACAACATGTATCTTTATTGACGGCTCTTAAAACAATCATTTTATATATCTAGGGTTAGGAGAAAAGAAGGCTCAAAGACACATTCACGGATCCCAAGAAATCAGATCAGAATTCTGATTTTTATAAACCTCGACAGATAGAAGCTGTCGAGTAGGTGTCAAGACAGGGGGCTGAACAGCTTACTGAAACTCGATAGATGCAACTGTCGAGTTTTAAAGAAATTGCACTTTCAGCTTATTTTCTTGAACAGACTTGAAGGCTTCAATACTTGATCTTGAAACATGGTTTCTTGAAGTATTTCAACACATCATAAATCTACCCAAATACAAGTAAAGTGTGTTTTGTTAAAGGATTAGCCAATTACATAAAAGTATGATATATATTCTTAACATGTGAACCACATATGTCTTAACAATCTTCCCCTTTGACAATTCGTGACAAAACCACAACTAACAAATGATTATGAGAGAAGTCATAAATCACTTAACTCATTTTTACTTGTTTAATACAATAAAATCCATCCTAACACAAACTCTTGAAAAACTTTGCAAGAAGAGAGTTTATGGCAAGTAGACTTTGACAACCTATATTTCTGAAACACTTTAAACAAAACTCATCAAGACATTTTTGTGTGAAACAGAAATAATAGATTGCATACAAGTAAAGAAACATGTGTATGAAGAAAGAAAAGAAACAACACATGTAAGAAGTAGGTGAAAGAAACAACATACATCCATATATAGAAAGAAATAAGTACAATGTATGTCAGAATGATCACAATACCAAATGTACAAGAACAATGTATCTATATAAGAAGAAAAGAAAAAGATACATCATATCCTCACTACATCCCTCAAATATCAACACTCCCCCTATCAAAAATGTCCTATACTAACTCTCCCCCTAAGATGACTACTCTCATATCCCAAAATTACTCCCCCTTTTTGTCATGAGTGACAAAGGGTAGAGTGTCAAATAGACATCTCATCAGAAGAGCTAGCATCTCCATCATCATCATCATCCGAAGCGTCATCATCATCACCATCATCATCATCAGCCTCAACATCAAAATCAGAAGCCATTGGAGGAGGTGGTGAAGGAGTAGCCTCAGGAGCAAAACCACCCATGGTCGCCTGACGTCGTGCAATACGACCAACACGAATGTTCACTTGATATAACTCAGTAGAGAGCGTATCAAGGCGAGCATCCGTGCACTGCAGCTGCGCCATGATGTCTCCAAGAGATACATTGCCCATAGAAGAGGAGGGAGCAGATGTAGACGGAGCAGATTGAGAGGGTGCCAAACAAGATGGAGTCGAACCGGAGGGAGGAGCTGCTAACTCCTGTCGTGACCTAAACTGAGCCTCAATACGTTTTACAGTAGCGGCATCTATGGCACACATGATAGAGAAGTGATTAGAGGAGGGAAAAGGAACAGAAAAATGGCATAAGATCCTCGTGATAGTAGAAGGAAAGATGAGCTTATCACGGGTAGCCGTATCCCTAAACACATTTATGATGGAAAGAATAAAATGTGAAGGAAAATCTATAGCGAGGTGCTCTAATAAAGAAAGCAAAAATCGAGCACGAGGCTCTGTGATAGAGTTATAGTGAGAGAGTGGGTGCAACACAAAAGTCATCACCATATTTATGAATCTAGGACCTTTAGCGAAAGGCTGACATGGTGTAAACTGACGCTCACCCCAGACAGATGGGTGCTTATAAAAAGCAAACATCATCTCGTCTATGGACACAGTCCTCAGACGTTCAAAACCGGGGTAATCAGGATGCTCTACCCTCGGAACTCTAAGCACATCCGCAACAAGCTGCGGTGTGACAGCAAAGCGTGTACCTCAAACGCGAGTGTGAAAGAGAGGTACTGAAGAATCAATCCCGTGCATGTTGGAGTAAAACTCCTGAATGAGCACGAGAAGACAAGTGACCGGAATGCCATACAGTGACTCCCATCCCCGACTGTGAATGACATCGGGAAGGTTAGTGTCGGTGAAGTCTGCCAAAATGACTCGGCGTTCCGAATGAACACCTCGTCAAGAGAAGTTCTCCAAGAATGCTTTACGGGCATCCTTATCACAGAACCAAATGTTAGAAAGAGTAGGATCAGAAGAAGATGATGCCTCAGAACGAAGAGGGTTCCGAGATGGAGCAGACTTACGTTTAGGTGCCATAGACACTACTAACGTAAACAAAATGAAAGAGAGGGAGAAAGAGACAATCAGAAAAGTCCTAAAACATTTCAAAATACATCAAGATATATTGAAAAAGGAGTACGTATGCATGGAAAATGCATGAACATGTGACATACAAAAGAAATTTTATCATGGGCTCAGTCCAATTTAATCCTACCAACACACAAACATATTGCACACATCTAAATGCATGAAAATACTGTTATAATGCAAATGAGATGCAATGCATGAGTTTTAACATATTTAAATGAAAACCCATCCCAAAATTTCAAGAAAAACTCAACAATTTTGAAAAATCCAAAATTTTTCAAAAACCCCAAAACCTAAGATTCAAAAACATGAAATGCAAGAAATATGAGAAGAAAAGAGACCATACCAAGTGATTTGAAGCAAGGAAGGGCCGAAAATCACATGGGTTGACGGTTTGGAGTGAGAAAAGTGAGTTTGGGAGATGAACAGGTACGGATAGATCGAGAGAGATCGAGAAAATGAGAATCGGATCGCACGAGGAGTTTATATAGAACCTTAGTAAATCTCGACAAATATAGGTATCGAGAGGTGTCAAGACATCTGTCGAGGAAGTGTCGAGAAGAATGGCCGTCGACAGATACAAGTGTCGAGGAGGTATCGAGAAATAAACACCAGAACCCAGAACAAAAGCTCGATCGATCGACAAGGTATCGAGAAGCTATTGAAGAGACAGGAGATTTCTTGATCGATCCACCAGGTGTCGAGGATGTGTCGAGATTGCGATAAGAAAAAGATTAAGAATCTCGACAGACAACTAGGTATCGAGGAGGTATTGAGGAGGTGTCGAGCCAGCTTTTAAAAACAATTTTTCAAGAAGTGAAAAACATAGACATGAATGCAATCAAACATGCAACTCAACAATGATCCAATCAACACAATAGGCTTTCAAAATCATCTCTCAATGAAAAATTTTAAGCACATGGATCTCCAAAAACACACACACACACACTAAACAAGTCTAACTGATTTTATATTTCAAAAAACAAGTTATGACATTTTAGTGAGCATACAAAAGCATATGTAAACCTAGTGATGGCCAAATCACATTGTACCTGCACATGTATCAAGAGTAGCAAAGAATATTATGTGTCGTGTGTGAAAAACATCGCAAGATTGCATAAGTGTATACATGTTATGATGATTTGAGATATAAGAAAATCAATTTAACTCACACATAATCATAACTGTTTGATGGGGACTATCACCTTCGAGGTATATCCTATAACTTTCACATCTCCTAGAATACATGCTTGCAACCATATTTAAAGCATTTTTAATCATTTTGCTTTTTATTTTCTTTGTATTGTTTCTTTTTAAGCATATCATGCATGGGCATATAAGAGAGAGAAAAGAAATACCCTTGATATTTGACATTCAAATTTTGCTATGCTGAAGCACACAAATGTCATTGACATCACATTTTTGCTATGCCGAAGCATACAAATGTTATTAATAATTGGCAAGTAACAGTGGTGAGATGGTTATTTATGCCTTTCTCTTAGGATTTTCTAGTCCTACCCTTCAAAAAGAGTGATACGAGTGTTAAGTCTAAGAGAGAACTTAATCTTACTCATTACAAACAAAAGCCACAAAGCTCACTTACTTAGTTGTGCATAGAGATACTCATCTAAGTTACAAAAGATACAAAGTTTAGAAAACTTTGTTTCATTGGCCACCCAAGGTACACAAGTACCAATGTATACAAAACATTCATTGTTTTTGTATTTTTTTTATTTTTCAATTTTTTTAATTTTTATAAAAAAAAAAACAAATAAAACTGAAAATAAACAAACAAAAACATGTTATCAATGCAATGCAAAAACTAGACTGACTCAAAATAAAAGCAAAACACATAAGTAATGCAACAAAAAAAACAAGAAGACAGAAGAAAGTGATTTAATCACTTAGAGTCCATTTTCTTCCACACCTTGGAAGAACCTTTCCTTTGGTTGAAACCTTGAACTGGCGGCGAAAGGGAAGAATTGAAGCCGTTCAAGTTCGAAAGGAACATGAGGGCTTTCAGAAGATCTCCAAGAGCAGCAAGAGAGGATTGAAGCTGATTTTGGCTTCCAAATGCTATCATGCTGTTACTCTGTTGAGTGGCTAAACACTTATAGCAATTTGGTCGAATATGACTAGCAACACCACAATGATGACAGAGATGCTGCTTCTTTTGTTTGGGCTTTTGAGAGTTAACCTTCTTAGCCCTAGGGTTTTTAGCATCTTTCTTATCTAGCTTAGGGGGTGCTCCTAGAATAGATTTATCATTGTCTAAGTTCTTACTAGCTAATTCAGTTTTAACATCATTGTTCTCAATTTTAACAATATTAGCAGGATGAACAAAAACAGTAGCTCTAATGGAAGCAATATTAGAGGAAGAAAGATCATACCCTAAACCTGTTCGATTTGAAGCAGATTTCTAAATGCTGAGCATCTCATCAAGCTTTGCACTCGAGGTCCTCTCCAACTGAGCTCTATCCTGAAATAGCTCTGCCTCAAGCTTCTTGGTCTTCTCAGCCAAGAAATTGTTTTCGAACCTTAGCACTCCAATAGTTTGATTTGCCTCATCAAACTTAGTGGACAACTCTTCACGGTCAAGTTCCACATCACTGAGCTTCTTGGTGGTCAGCCTATAGAGTTTCTCGTGTTTCTCAGACAGCTTGTATAGTTTCTCATAGACTGAATGGATATCATCTTGATCATCCATCTTCTCACACTTGGTGTCCACCAATTCTTCTTCTTCTTCCACTTCATCAACAATCCCTTCAGTAGGATTGACTGTAGCAGTGAAGGCATTTAAGATTCCGTCATCCTCACTATCGGAATCATCTTCAGGCTCAGTGTCACTCAAGGTTGCAGCAAGTGCCTTGCTCTTCCCAATGCTCTTGAGATATGTAGGACACTCATTTTTCATGTGTTCAAACCCATGACACCCAAAACACTTAGGTCTTGCGGGAACAGTGTACTGACCACCTTCCTTTGCATCCTTCTTCCTTTTGTCTTGGCTCTTAAATTGAGAAGAACTGGATTGCCTACAGTCCTTGTCGAAGTTCCTTCTATTGGCATTCTTCATAAACTTATTGAACTGCCTTGTAATGTAGGACTTCATCTTGGAATCTTCATCATTGGAAGACTCATCTATCTCACTGCTCTTGGCCTTCAAGGCCATGCTCTTGCCTTTACTTGACTTGCCAATCCTAGATAACCCTAGCTCATAGGTCTGCAAGTTTCCAACCAACTAAGTCAAAGGAATCTTGTCAATATCTTTTGATTCCTCAATCGCCATAATCTTGGCATGGAATCTCTCAGGTAGAGATCTGAGCACTTTCCTCACAATCTTGGGTTCAGGAATGGTTTCCCCAAGATTGAAGGCTGAGTTCACTATGTCCTTGAGCTTGGCATCGAACTCATCAAACGACTCATTCTCCTCCATCTTTATTTCTTCAAAGCTTGTAGTGAGCCTCTGAAACTTTGAATCTTTGACAGCTTTGGTTCCTTCATAAGTTGTCTAGAGAATGGTCCAAGCCTCTTTAGCAGTTTCAGTTGAGGATATCTTCTTAAATTCCTCATTGGTGATTGCACTGAACAATGCATTCAATGCCTTGCTATTGAAGTTAGCCGTCTTAATCTTTGCATCATCCCAATCAGCCGGCGCTTCCTTTGACTTAGTCCAGCCAATCTCTACAACTTGCCACACCTTCTCGTCTAAGGACTGCAAAAAAGCTCTCATGCATACTTTCCAGTAGGCATAGTTAGTCCCATCAAATAAAGGAGGTATAATTAACAACTGTCCTCTATCCATGACAAACAGGGGTCAATGGATCAAACACAGCAAAGATTATCCTAATCAGAGTGTGCCTGCTCTGATACCACTTAATAGGCTACAAACGAATTGACCCATTGTGATTAATTAACCAATTAATTTAACAAATTTTATTAATTAGGTTAATTAACATGCAATTGTGTGGCAGCACAAACAAATCACCAATAAACTAAATATGTAGCGGAAAATAAATAACACAATGATTTGTTCACGAATGGGGAAAACCTCGAGGCAAAAACCCCACTGGGTAATTTTCAGGTCACCACTTCCGAAACTCCACTATTATCACAACAAGCGGTTACAAGTAAAGGAATCCCAAGTACCTTACTAACCTACAGTTGAACCCTTACCCCAATACCCAATTGGACTTGTTTTGTAGTGACAGTTTTCCCTTTTTGATGCACGGCTCCCAAGTACGTGACTAACCAGATGCGCGGATCCCAGTATGCGACTTCAATTACCAACTAGAAATAAGGGTTGGCTGCAAAGTTCTTCAGTTCATACGTATGATGAAGATCAAAAAGATGCTGGGTCACAAAACCCAAAGGTGCACATACACAGCAACTTCTTCAGAAGAGATGAACTGGGTTAAGAACTTTGTCTTTGGTTACTGTTAGGACATATGTGTTTACATGTTAGGAACATATGTCACATTTTATGTAAATTGGCTAATCCTTTGACAAAACGCACTCTACTTGTAATTGGGTAGTTCTAGGTGTATTTAATATTTCAAGAAACTATGTTTCAAGATCAAGTGTTGAAGTCATCAAGTCTGTCCAAGAAAAAGCAAGTTGAAGTGCAGAATTTTTAAATCTCGACACCTGCTCGACACCTACCTCGACACCTGCTAGCTGTCGAGATTTACAAAAGTCAGAATTCTAATCTGATTTTCTTGGGATCCGTGAATGTGTTTTTGGGCCTTCTTTTCTTCTAACCCTAAACATATTTAAGGAGTGTTTTAAGAGCCGTCAACATAGACACAAGTTGCATAAGCATTGAGCAATCCTTGTTCAAGCAAATTGTGATCTAAGACGAAGTTCTTGACCTAGTTCATCTTCTTCAAGAAGTTGCTGTGTACTTTGCACCGTAGGGTTTTGTGACCAAGCATCTTCCTGATCTTCATTGCATAGGATGATCTGAAGAACTTTGCAGCCAACCTCTCTTTCTAAAGTTGGTGTTTGAAGTCGCGTACTGGGATCCGCGCATCTGGTTAGTCACGTACTTGGGAGCCGTGCATCAAAAGGGGGAACTGTCACTACAGATCAAGTCCGATTGGGTATTGTGGTAAGAGTTCAACTGTAGGTTGATAAGGTACTTGGGATTCCTTATTTGTAACTGCTTGATTTGATAATAGTGGAGTTTCGGGAGTGGTGACCTGAAAATCACCCGGTGGGGTTTTTGCCGTTAGGGTTTTTCCCCATTCGTGAACAAATCACCGTGTCATTTATTTTCCGCTGCATATTTAATTATTCGGTGATTTGTTTGTGCTGCCACGTATTTGCATGTTAAATTGATTAATTAATAACTTGACTTAATTAATTAATTAGTTTAAATCACAAGGGGTCATTCAGTTTGTGGCCTATCAGTTACAAATTGCTTGAACAGAGTTTGCTCAATGCTTGTGCAATTTGTATCTCTATTGACGGCTCTTAAAACAATCCTTTTATATGTCTAGAGTTAGGAGAAAAGAAGACCCAAAGACACATTCACGGATCTCAAGAAATTAGATCAGAATCTTGTTTTTTATAAACCTTGACAGATAGAAGCTGTCGAGTAGCCGTCGAGCAGGTGTCGAGACACGGGGCTGAAACAGCTTACTGAAACTTGATAGATGCAGCTGTCGAGCCAACTGTCGAGCTTTAAAGAAATTGCACTTTCAGCTTGTTTTCTTGAACATACTTGAAGCTTTCAATACTTGATCTTGAAACATGGTTTCTTGAAGTATTTCAACACATCTTAAATCTACCAAAATACAAGTAAAATGCGTTTTGTCAAAGTATTAGCCAATTACATAAAAGTATGACATATGTTCTTAACATGTGAACCACATATGTCCTAACAATGTAGTCCGTGGACTCAGAGGTGTCGCGGTTATGGTAATAAGTTTCTTACTCGAGGTAGCAATAAAATGTTAGTGGTTTAAGTTGCTATTGTGTAAATTTCAATTCTTTCATAGTGGATCTGTTTTACCTTAAGGATAGCTAGGTTAAATCATTCCCAGGTTTTTTACCGGTTTGATTTTTTTGGGTTATCATATCGTTATGTTATTTATTTTCTGCACTGTTCAATGATATGATTTATTTGTGTTAACCTAGATATGAATAATTTACCTAAGTTAATCACTTGGCTAAAAAACTAGGTTAATTTGTTTGTGTTTAACTAGGCTATGTTAATCTGTTTGGTGCTCACCTTCTATCCCAGAGGGTAAAACCTATTGGGCACATTGCATGGATCCACACACTACCAAAAATAATTGTACTTACTGCCCTATCCCAAATCACATTGTTAGGTTCTAAGGATTTAATATCTAAATGTATTAGAACTTGAATGTGTAATGTTGGCAAACTATGATCAAAACTTAGAGTCTAGAATTAGGCTGCTCAAAGTGTGTCTATATGTAAAGTTAGAATCGAGTGTACTGCAGGATTTATTATGTAAATCTGCAAGGCTTGATCGATTGAAAATTAGACTCGATCGATCGAAGCTCATACAGATTGTTTTTCTGCAGAATTTTCCAACTCAGCCCAAGCCCGTATGACGTGTAGGGTTTTATATTTTGCCTTAAGTATAAAAGAAAAAACTCTAGCACGTTTTATGTTGTTGTTTATGCTGTGTGTATGAATCTCTTGTGAGATCTAGAGGTGTTTGCCTTTATACGTACTTAGGGTTTCCAATCTCAAGATTAATGTCAAGAGCTTGGTAATCGCTTCAGTTGCTGCATAAAGAGCTTAAAGAAAACACAAGTGGGAGTACTTGTGGTTATTGTGAATTTAAGAAAGAAGTAGTCCGTGGACTCGGAGTTGTCACGTGGTCATTGTAATAAGTTTCCTACTCAAGGTAGCAATAAGATGTTAGTGGTCTAAGTCGCTATTGTGTAAACTTCAATTCTTTCATAGTGGATCTGTTTTACTTTAAGGATAGCTAGGTTAAATCCTCCCTAGGTTTTTTACCGGTTTGGTTTTCCTGGGTTATCATATTGTTGTGTTATTTATTTTTTGCACTGTTCAATGATATGATTTATTTGTGTTAACCTAAATATGAATAATTTATCTAAGTTAATCACTTGACTAAATAACTAGGTTAATCTATTTGTGTTTAAGGGGTCTAAAAACGTACACACATATATCTGACCACCTTCGTAGGAAAAGAGTTCCACCTTGCTCTTGGTCCAAGTGGGTAAAGGTTGTGATGGGGTCTCGACTTGACATAGGACTGATAGGAGTTCTTTTTTGTGGTGGCATAATAAATGTAAGGTTGCGTTTATTGCACAAAAATTGATACAAATCATCACATCAAGTTACGGTTTTTGTTTAAAAATAAGGTGCATGTAAAAAAACTATGTGAAGCAAGTCTTACCCATAAATGCATATGGTTTAAGCCATACTTTCCTTGTTCCTCTCTTCAGTGTGTGTACATTAAACACAAGTTGGCTAGTTTGGTGCTTCAATTGCGAGGGTTGAAGTTAAACATATATGTTTCATTGTACAACATGCGTTTATATTCCCATCCTTCCTTACCTCTCTTTGTTATTATATTCTGCTTATCCTTTCCTTTTCATTCTTTCTTCCCATCCCCATTTTTTCCAAGCATACTTACAATACTGTGCTTCCAGTTAAGGTCAATTGATAAAGTATCTTCTCTTCGAAATATAGACATGGGATTCAAACCTGACCTATTCCATAATTCAATTATTGTCTTAATAAAGAGAAATTATCATAGAGTGGATGTTATAAGTTAAAATTTTATTTTGTGTGTGTCTATATATATATATATATATATAAAAGAGACAATGCATTATAGTTACAGTAAATAGCTACAAGAGTTTGGTTTGTTCAATGTTTGCAGTGTTTCGCTGGCCTCTTTTTTTTTTTTTTTTTTTGGGTAATATAGTCCGGTCAACTCTTTATTTATTTATATATATATATATATATATACAGAGCTATTAGTTAACACAACAAATTGTCACAATATTTTCATAATGTTGAAGTGTTAATTCCTTATAAGTCAAAATAAAATATTATACTATAACCAACTACAACAAAAAATAAAGGTATTGTGAAAAAATAAATGCTGTATCTACAACATTTTTCATAACACTTTCATAACAAAAGTATGAATTGTAAAGCTATAGTAGTAGCTATAGCTTATTTTTTTGGTTTGTTCAATTGCATTGTTCATTGGCCTTTTTTTTTTTTTTTTTTTAATAGTAATATCCCATAGTCAACTCTTTATTTAAATTAAAAATTTTTTTTTTTTATATAGAGCGGTTAGTTAACACAACAAATTGTCACAAATGTTGATGTGTTAATTTCTTATAGGTAAAAATAAAATATCATACTAGAACTAATCATAACTAAAAATAAAGGTATTGTGAAAAAAAAAAGCTACATCTATAACATTTTTCATAGAAAAATCATAGGTGGTAAATTATTATTGGTTCTAATTTAAATTTACCAATGAAATTACTTTTTTGCCCATTAATAATAACTCGTAACAACCTACTACTTATAATTTGTTGTGAAAATGTTGTAGACATAACATTTCTCTTGTGAAAATGTTAAGACATCTTCTTGTTGTCATAATATATTTACAACTACTGAAGTGTCAATTCTTTACAAGTCAAAATAAAATAAAATAAAATTATAAAGATATTATAAAAATATTGTACCATTCTGTTGAGCTAAAATTCATTATTTCACATACAATTTTCTTAGGTTGACTTTTTGTATTTTTTATTGTATTTTTATCTTTATGCACCATTTTAAGTAAAAACGAATAGTTTTACACACACACACAAAATAAAAAACTTAGGGTGAAAACATTTTTCATCCTTTACATTTAGGATAGTTCACAAAAGTTAATTTGCGGTAAATATGAAGATAACCACTTGAGACAACCATAATTTTCAAGATTTAACTTTGTTATATTTTATTACATGATATATGTCATTTTACATGACTAGCAGTTACAGGTGCAACGACATCCAGTTTGAGTACAAACTCCATGACATCGACGGAAACCGTATATTGCCTTGCACTCGGTATTACACCAAAACGCATCGCATGCTTTAGAATTACTGAAATTTCTTATGTATGTAGTGCATGTTTTAGAACTACTTGGATTGTTGGATACACTTTTCGATTGGCAGTCAGCTTCAGATCGATCAAATTCTTCAGAGCATAGCTTGCCATCCACCATTGGCATTAGTTCACATACTATATTATGACAAGAAATCGAGAAGTATTAACCACTAATCAATGCCATTGATATATAAACATGTAAGTTTATTAAAGACTAACGCACTTTATTATGTTTTTATAACCTGATTTAAAAATAGTGCTTTAAATCATGCTTGAGACATGATATTATTAACTTTTTATTATTATTGAAAACAATCAAGTGTTGATTCTCATCAAAACCCCATTCTGTTTTATACGAATTCTTGTACATTTTAATTTTTTGGGAAGGCCAAGTGTAAACCAAATGATACTTAATGTGCAAGACCAACAGATAGAGTATAGAAGAGAGTTGTACCGGAAGCCAAGGCAAGAAGTGTAAGAATGCAATAAGCTGTCGAGAGCCTGCCCATCTTCCCAAGATTTCAAATCTATGTTCTTTTTTTTTTTTTTTTTTTGGTGTGTTTATGGTGGTTGCTGTGCAGTGATATTTAAAGAATGACAAAATTAAGGTGACACATTTACGATCCATCAGTCAATATCAAGAATTGTATGGGGGGAGTAAATTTTCCTTCAAGTTTCTATAAATGAAAATGAAATAATAGCTATAGCAATAAATGGCTTAAAAGTTAAAACAATATTTCATGCAAATCTAACTTTAACTAGTCAATCACTGCACACCTTTGATGGTTACTCGACAAGTATAAGTGCTTGTAAGGTGTTTGAAGGGGGGGGGGGAAGGGCTGGAGTTCAAGTCTCCAGGAGAAAACTTCACATACATTTACACTTTAATTAAGTTAAAATAAAATTTCTATCTTGTTAAAAAAAAAAAAAAAAAAAACTTTCATTGGTCAAAGGATTTTGAAAAATGTAAAAAACATGATTTAATGAAGTATTAAATGCATCTTAACCATTGCACTTAAGGGCATTTATTAACAAAAGTTATTGTTCAATACTTTCAAAGTATTGTTTCATTCTCTCACAAAAATGATGAGTCTTGTCATAAATTTAATTAAAAGAACCCATTATTATGTGACATTAAGTCAAAGGATTTTGAAAAATGTAAAAAACATGATTTAATGAAGCATTAAATGCATCTTAACCATTGCATTTAAGAGCATTTATTAACAAAAGTTATTGTTCAATACTTTCAAAGTATTGTTTCATTCTCTCACAAAAATAATGAGTCTTGTCATAAATTTAATTAAAAGAACCCATTATTATGTGATATTAAGAAACATTAAAGTACCAACTAATTAAAGGTCTTGCTTTTGTCATTAGTTGTACCAAACAAATGCATAATCAAAATTATTTTTCCCTTCTCATTGAATAATTCATAATGTGGATTGTTAAGTATTGCATCTCCTAGTGCATTGTAGCTCAATCACCATCTTTTAGTGTTTTCAATAGGCATCTAAGGTTCAAATCTTCTTTGCCCAATTGTATCTATCTAATTATCAAAAAAATGTTGTGTCACTAAGTGCATAGAAATTAATAAAATAAATATATACGCAATGGATAGACAAATCAAAATCCTTTATCTCATTCTAAGTGTTTCACTTTATCTTCCACCAATTATAGTATACCATGCGCCTGATCTTTTCCATTTTGAATGATAGTTATTTTTTAAGAAAATAAAAAAATATGTATGGTATGTTGCAATTGATGAAACATAAAATGTGAAAGCTTACTTAGTGTATAAAACACTTGTGAATGTTTAGACCCCAAATTCAAAAATACCACAAGCAAGCTTATACTCAAACAATATATGTGCGGAATAATAAATATAAGATATACCCAAATTGACAAAACACTCTAAACCATAATTAATCACAAACACAACAGTAATTAAAAGGAATAGAGTAGGGAAGAGAGAAGCAAACACAAAGATAACACCAAGACGTGTTATCGAAGAGAAAACCGAAGAACTCGGTGAAAAAACTCTTCGCCACCTTCCAAGCAGTAAAATGATCCATTAGAAAATCAGTTGGGATACATGAATAGTAATAGACTCTCCAAGCCTAATCTACCCGATGTACCTAAGCCCTCCAAGTTTCTTGCTCCAACAAGGTTATGTCGAACCGTGTTTTCTCTAGCTTTTTGGATCTTGCAATAAGCTCCATATTGCATTTGCCATCCTTGGCAGCTTCCAATGCTTCCCAAGCTCCAAAAACACTCTTAACACTCTAAATGGGTGTGGGTTGTATTTGGGTACAAATATCCTCTCAATGGGTATAACAATGGGAGAGGGAAAGAGAAGAGACTACAAAAATTTCTCTCTAAGAATGAGTAGCTCTCTCTAATAAGGTGGGTGTGTTGTAGAAACCTTTCTTAGGATTTTTCTCTCAATAGGCTCCTTACAATTTCTGTGGGTAATAATGGTATATATAATATGAGTGATAGGCAAATAGGTCACACTCAAAAATCCTCTAACCAGTGAAATTCGCACATTAATTGTGGGTCACCTGAGTCGCGAAAACAGCTGGCACAGCTAGCACATGACTCTTCAGCTTTTAACATGTGCTCCTCATGTGACTTTTAGCTGTCTTGATCAAATCTCCACCACTTAATACTAAACTCATTACAAATAAATCCCACAAAAATATAAGGAAATAAATTTATGCAATTACATCACTTTTTGTCATGGAATAAGCTAACACTAATGTTATGAGAAAAATTATAACTTAACAAAATGGAACACATAGAGTGAGATAGAAGAATTGTATTTGTGGATATACTATGGATAAAATAGCATGGCATACCAGATTCTCAAAAAAAAAAAAAAAGAGAAAGAAATCAAGACATACCACATATATGATACTAATATGAATCATATGAAAATTTTACTTTGAAATTTCATTTCGAATATGATCTAGAAAGAGTGTGACATTTGAGTCTTTTGAAAATAAGCTTTGATTATTTTATGTAAATTGAGATTTAAGCACAGTATAATCAAGAGGAGAAAAATTATCAGCACTCTCAGATTTAAGTATTACATTACTATTTTCCTTAATTCCTTTACCAAAAAAAAAAAAAAAAAAAAAAAAAGAATTATTGGGTTCATTCAACTCATAATATATACATACAAGAGTTAGGCCATTTTGTAGTGGTACTTTGAGTTAAGTGATGTGTTTGAGCTTGGAGAGAGAGTGTAATTAAGTGTGTGTGTGTGTGTGTGTGTGTGTTTAACAGTTAGTTTGTTTCTCAAAAAAATAAAGTGGGTGTTGTCTCACATTACTTGAGTGTAACTCTATACTAGTCTTCCCCTGAGTTACCCTCCAAGCTGTTTTCAACCTCCCTTGTGTTATTGATTGAGTTGTCCTCTTCATCTCTACTAGTACCATCCTTTAAAAAAAAAAAAAAACATTAAACATAATTCATACACTAGAATATTAGCTTTTATAAAGGACCTTCTCTTGTTGCTAGTATTGGTGGATCTCGATATTTTGTTGTTTTTATTGATGATTATTCTCGTTATAGTTGGATCTTTTCTATGAAATCTCGTTTTGAAATTTTACCAATATATAGTAACTTTGCAAAAATGGTTGAAACATAATTCTCCAAACGTATCAAAACTTTTCGATCTAATAATGCTCTTGAATATACTCAATATGCTTTTCAAGTTCTGTTACATTCCTATGGCACTGTACATCATCTAACTTGTCCAGGTACCTCTTAGCAAAATAGTTGAGCCAAAAGAAAACTCTGTCATATTCTTGACACTGTTTGTGCTCTTCTTCTTTCTACCAAAGTTCCTGCCCCATTTTCAGGGTGAAGCTGCTCTTCATGCTGTTTATGCTATTAAATGTATTCCAAGCACTGTCATCTGTAATCAGATTCCGTATGAGCGCCTTTTTGGGTCACCCCCTGACTATCATCATCTTTGCTCCTTTGGATCTGCTTGTTTCGTTCTTCTTCAGCCTCATGAGCACAACAAACTTAAGCCTCGTCTAGACTTTGTTGTTTCCTTGGTTATGGTGAAACTTAAAAAGGGTATCGGTGTTATGATCCTGTCTCTCATCGTCTTCGTGATTCCCGTAATGTTGTCTTTTGGGAACACCGCTTGTTTGTTGAACTCTCTCACTTTCATTCTTCCCTGACTACCTCTTCTGTTTTAGAAATCTTTCTAGATGAGTCTCATGTCCCTTCTACAAATACTCTTGATCCTCCTTTGGACTTCTTTGTCCAACCTTTAGATATTTTTTATGCTTTTCCTAGACAGGTCAAAGATGAACAGGTTGATAACGAGCTACCCCACCTTGAGCCTAGGTCCCCTGCTCCTACTTCACTTGAAGATCTGCCACTAGACGTTCCACCTCGCCACTCAACCTGGGTAAGATCCATTCCTGCACATTTACTTGACTATCATTGTTACACTGCCCGTGCTACACTCCACGAGCCTCACACCTATCGTAAGGCCTCTATTGACCTTTTATGGCAGATTACAATAAAAGAGGAACTTGATGCATTAACCAAAAACTATACTTGGGATCTGGTTATTCTCCCTCCTAGATAGTCTGTGGTTGGTTATAAGTGGATCTATAAGATCAAGACTCGTTCTGATGGGTCCATTAAACGCTACAAAACTCGTCTTGTTGCAAAAAGTTTTACACAAGAGTATGGGATTGATTATGAAGAGACCTTTACTCCAGTTGCTCGTATCTCATCTGTTCGTGCCCTCTTAGCTGTTGCTGCTACTAGTAAATGAGATCTTTTTCATATGGATGTTAAAAATGCCTTCCTTAATGGGGATCTGAGTGAAGAAGTCTATATGCAACCTCCTCTTGGTCTCTCTGTTGAATCAAACAAGGTTTGTCGCCTTTGACGTGCACTTTATGGCCTTAAACAAGCTCCACGAGCTTGGCTTGCCAAGTTTAGCTCCACCATCTTTCGCTTGGGTTACACTGCCAATCCTTATGATTCTGCCTTATTTATTCGTCGCACTGATAAAGGCACCATTTTTCTTCTCCTATATGTGCATGATATGATCATAACTGGTGATGATCTCAGTGGCATTTAAGAACTCAAGGATTTTCTCAGTCAGCAGTTTGAGATGAAAGATCTTGGACATCTCAACTATTTCTTGGGTCTTAAAATCACTCATTTCACAAATGGTCTTTATATTACTCAAGCCAAGTATGCTTTTGACCTTTTGTCTCGAACTGGACTCACTGACAGCAAAACTGTTGACACGCTAGTTGAACTTAATGCACATTTGACACCCTCGGGGGGGGGGGGGGGGGGGGAACCATTGTCTAATCCCTCTCTTTACAGACGATTGGTTGGCAACCTAGTTTATCTCATAGTTACTCGTCCAAACATTTCCTATGCTGTTCATTAGGTGAGCTAGTGTCTGTCTGCTCCACGATTGACTCATTATACTGCTGTTCTGCGCATTCTTCGATACTTGAAGGGCACTCTCTTCCATGGCCTTTTCTATTCCACTCAGTTTCCTCTTGTACTTCGTGCATTCTCTGATGCTGATTGGGTAGGAGATCCCGCTGATTGGGTAGGAGATCCCACTAATCGCAGGTCCACTACAGGTTATTGCTTTCTCCTTGGTTCTTCTTTGATTTCTTAGCGAAGTAAGAAACAAACTTTTATGGAGCTCCAGTATTCATGAAGCAGAATATCATGCCCTTGTTAATACCACATCTAAGCTCCTTTGACTATGATGGCTTCTTTAGGATTTAGGTGTGTCCACATTCTCTGCTACTCCTCTTTATTGTGACAACTAGAGTGCCATTCATATTACTCACAATGATGTCTTCTATGAATGGATTAAATATATCAAGATTGATTGTCATTTTATTCGTAATCATCTTGTCCATAATGCTCTCAAGCTCTTCTTAATCACCTCCAAAGATCAACTTGCAGATATTTTCACTAAGTTACATCGTAAGGGACGCCTTCGTGATTTGGTTGACAACTTCAAGTTGGTCTTACATCCACCTTGAGTTTGAGGGGGGCTGTTAACGTGTATAATGTTGTGCGCTTTAGGCCTAGCTAGATTACTTGTATAGTATACATTATTGTACTACACTCTTACTTGTATTGCACACATATTTACTTGTACTGCACTCATATACCTCCTATATAAAGACACTCGTGTATATTCTTTGATTATGAAATACAATACTACAAATTTCAGTATTTCTAACATATGTAATGCACACAACACTAAACAGATACTCATTCTTTTTCCACACTAGAAATTATTTGTCTTTTTTAATCTTTAGATTATATCAATTTAAACATCTATAATTAGTCAAATAAATTTTTTTTTTTTTTATGATACTTTGATAGTAAGATTTTTTTTTCCCCATGAACAAACTCCCTCCAAACATTTTTTGTCTAGTTCAAATTCGCACATTCTTTTCAAAAATTAGATCAGATACGTGTTCAGTGATAGGTAAACTTTTGTGGACTCGATAGAAGCTTTTGTAAACTTTTGCCACTACAAAAAATACGTATTACACTATTACGTACTACAGTATTAGTAAACAATTTCATGTACTTTTTCCTATAATAACGGTGTCAACAAATGTTATAGATAAAAAGAAATAAGTAAATATGTTTTTTAATCCTCAACTTTTAATGTTAGTTTCGTTTTTCTTCAACAAATTCTCTGTATTTATTTAGTTCTTAATATTTAGAACACATAGTTGCTTTAGTGGTTTTAGAGATTGGCGATACTACTTGCAACGTGGCAGAAAGCCTTTTTTTTTTTTGGGTAGTATATATTGATGAGTTGGCTATGGTAGGGGTCGCTCTGCATTGAACACAGGGTGGTCACATGACTGGCCTAACGTGGAAAAAAAATAATTATTATATATAAAATTTTAAAAGTTTTAATAATCTTTTTTTTACCTTTGAAAAATTTGTGACCACTCTAAATATTTTTATGCCCAACATAATTAAATTTTGGACAAAATTTGACAAAAAAACTTGGTTGTAAACTAAGTCTACAACTTTAATTAATATATATATTTTTATTTTATATGAATTTTGACAACTACACCACTAGATTTCATTTTTTTCTTATATCTTTCATGCTTGCAAAAGTTCAATAAGATCAAAGATCAATCGCTATATTATCAATTAAATGTTTAAATTTCAAGTTTTTGTAATATAAAATTATATATAAAAAATAAGTTTATGGATCGAATAGTAAATAACATGTGTTTTAAAAACATAAAGAGTATGCAATTTAACTGTTAGGTTTTTAAAATATGTAAATATGTCAATTTCTTTAGTGAGAGTTGTAGCCTTAGGCTATAACTAAGTTTGTACCCAAATTTTGATTCTCTTAACAATTTATTATACCCTTACAAACAAAAAGGAAAAGCCCAAGAAAAAATTTATTGAACTAAATTTTTGAAAAAGATGTAGCTTCTGGCATTGATAATGAGACTATTATGCAACGATTTCAAAATAAGAAACTTATATAAGAAAATTTTAATACTTTATGTATTTGAGCGCGCACGCATGTGTGTGTGTGTGTGTGTGTGTGTGTGTGTGTGTTTGTCGATATATGAAGTTTTCTTTTTAGGGTCATTTTAACGGATACCTTAGAGAAATTGTTAATAAACCATAATAAGAAAGTTTTGACACTATTTTTATGGAAAATATAAAAAGCTATCAACAACATTTATTGTTTTATCATTCTCTCAATAAATTTTTTAATAAAAATAGCTCTTAAACCAATGCCTTTAGGGCATTGGTTAACATTTCCCTTCTTTTTATTAGATTTTGTTTAATTTAAGTTTTATAATGACAATTCTGAAAAAAATTCATGAAACCACCACTGGGCCATGGAGATGCTTTGTTGGTAGCCTATACAGAGATTGGGATTGCCAATTTCTTGTTTGGATGCCGAAAAAATGCCAAAAACTCCAGTTTTATTTTTAATTTATTTTTTATATCTTTATGTAGTTTTTAAATTTTAGAAAATGATTTGAAATTTAATTTCTTGGGCTATTTAATTGGCTTTGGCTTGTTTTGATTGAGATGGTATGTCTTAATTGAACCAACTAGCAATTGCTACAGCTTAGGTGGTTTTTAACTACTACATTATTAACATGAAGGAAAACATTATAAACAATCTCAAATATTAGAAAATAAAATAAAATATTTTAAATTTTAAGAACTAAAGTCAAAATTACCCCCTTCTCAAAAAAGAAAAAAGAAAAAAGAAAAATCAAAACTCAATCTTAATTATAGGGTGTAATTTGCCAAGAGTATTTTTTATTATTATTTTCTGGACAATGAAAAATTAATTAATTAATTGATACGGTTTGGGATAGATTCAAGAGGATTCATATATATATATATATATATATTTATGGCTTTTGCTCATTGAAGATGAATCTTGTAAACTACTAGGCTAAGAAAGTAATTGTTCTTCACCATCAAGTCAAGAAACTAATCATTTTTTTTTTCTTCATATGAGCGGAATTCAAGCCAAGTTTTTTATTTGACAAAAATAAAAAATATATATATATATATATTTTACTAGTTAAACCAATTAGAACCCACATCCACATGGAAATACGATAATTAAATAGATTGATATGACATATTAAATGTAACTTACATGTGGCCTTGTAATTTTATTTATTTATAAAATTAGTAGTAATCTTAGCATTTTTTTAAAACTTAAAATTTAATCAACTTATTTCTTCTTTTTCTAATGAACGAAAAAAATAAAGTAATCTAACTCATTTATTCCAAGTAATTCTGATGAGTTCATCAAATTTAATCGTTCAAGCATCTCCGGTTTTAAGCAACTCTTGTTCATTAAATAAGAAGCCAATGGCTACAACCAAAGATTAATGTGCAATTTAGTATTAAAGGTCTTAGACATTGGTATCATGACAATGTTTGGCTACACTCTTTCTCGATCAAATTCATTATGAAATTTCAATGTAAAATTTTTTCATGATTCATATCAGTATCAATTATATGGCATGTTACGTTGTTTCAACCATTGTATATCCACGAACATAAACTTGTTTCTCACTTTGAGCGTATGTTGCACGTCTACTTTATGTTCTACTTATTATAGTTTGTCACAATTTTTTTTTTCTCATAAAATATATCCATTGTTTAAAATGAAAAAGATCAGATGAAATATATATGGAGCACTTAGAGGTTGTTTGGTTCGCCAGTTTTCATGACTCAATTCTCTGTTTCCATAACTCATAACTCAAAAATGGTGGGATCAATTGCAAAAAGTTCGTTTGGCTGCACAATACTTTGTTTCCATAACTGTGTTTTCATCTCTCAATTATCTACTTTTTGAGTTATGAGTTGTGGAAACTGAAAACAACTTTTGGCTGTTTTCAGTTTTCAATTTTCTGTTTTCAATGGCAAACTTGTAAATAACATTACACACCCAATCCCACAGTCAGAGGCATTCACGTGAGGCACGCGTTTTGATGCTGTCCTTAATGGCTCTCTTTAGCTCTTTCATCTCAGACTTCTCTCTTCAGTTGGCAGAGTTCTCTCATCTCAAATTTCTCTCATCTCCATTCCAGTACCACCACAAAGAAGCTCTCATTGCCCTCACCGGTCCGAGCTCAGCCAACCACCGACCTCTTTCTCAGCTTTTTCCACAGAAATCTAAAGGTATTGCTTCTCTGATTTTTTTTTTCCTTTTTTTTTCTTTGTTTGATGTTTGGGTTTTCGCATTTGATTTAACTGTATCAACCAATGATGATGGGTTTTCAACCCGTGGTGATGAAATGCTTCTTTGCTTTTTTTTCTTTGTTTGATGTTTGGGTAAGCATTTGATTTGATCTGTTGAAACCTGTGGTTATAGGTTTTCAAACCATGGTGATGAAATGCTTCTCTGCTTTTTTTTCTTTGTTTGATGTTTGGGTAAGCATTTGATTTGGTCTTTTGAAACCCGTGGTTATGGGTTTTCAACCGTGGTGAACCTGTGCTTCTCTTTGTTTGTAGTTTTTTCTTTTTTTTCTTTGTTTGATGTTTAGGTAAGCATTTGATTTGATCTGTTGAAACCCGTGGTTATGGGTTTTCAAACCATGGTGATGAAATGCTTCTCTGCTTTTTTTTCTTTGTTTGATGTTTGGGTAAGCATTTGATTTGATCTTTTGAAACCCGTGGTTATGGGTTTTCAACCGTGGTGAACTTGTGCTTCTCTCTGTTTGCAGTTTTTTCTTTGTTTGATGTTTGGGTAAGCATGATTTGATCCACTGGATTCCAGTGGTTATGGGTTTTTTTTTTTTTTTTTTTTTTTTTTTTTTTTTTTTATAATTATTTATGGAACTAATTTATGGTGCTCCTCTGTTTGATTTTTTTTTTTTTTTTCAATTAAGCTGCCTGTTGTTGTTACCAACCAATTGCTCTGTCAATGATGGCACCTGTTCTTGCGATGTAATAGTATATTTTTGCCGTAATAATTCCTCCCTCTTGACTGATATTTGGGATGCTTGGAGGAAAGATTTTGTGTTTGTTTCTGCTAGCTAGTTAATGAAGGTTAATTTGGTTTTTAAGCAAAAAAAGAAGTCATTTTGTACATTTATTGTTATTTTTTTACAGTTTGACACTTGACATCATTGTGATTTTCATTAAGATTTTGCTCATATTATCTTGCTGATCGTTAAGTTAATCACTTGTTCTCTGTAAGTGATTTGCCACAAAAATGAGTCTAGTTTTTAAAGGCTATAAAATACAGTTGCCCACTTGACACTTAGTTCAAAAGTCGATAACTCCTTTAAGTAATACAGTATTTATCTAATTTAGTAATACATTATTAGCAAAATTACTAATTAAGTAGTGAAGGTTATATTTTGTTTATTGTTAATAACAAATTAATTAGAGTTTTTTTTTTTTTCAAATTCAATTAATTTATCTATTATCCTTTAATTTTAAGTTTTTGATATTCAATTCAAATTCATATTTAATTTCAAATAAGCATTTAATTTAAAAAAATATTTACAAAAAATAACACTACTTATAATATAATTAGAATAAAACAAATTTTAAAATGTAAACTTGTTTTGTCAAAGTCATAATTATAGGATCAATTGAGAACAAAGTCATTTTTATTTGGCCCAGTTTGCTTTGCTTTTCTTCCAGATTTGGCAAGACAGTGTCATTTAGGAGTGTTGAGGCATCTTTATTTAGCATGTCACCAACTCGAGTAATGTCAAATAACATTTATGAGCAGTCCTATCAAAGGAGCAGTTTAGTTAGTATCTACTTTTTGTTGCCTCAAGTCACAGGTTGTCCAGTTTCTTATACAATCTTGAATGGTGAAAGTTTTACTAATCTCAGACCAAGATTGTTTCCATTTCAGTGTTGTATGGTTTGTAGTCTATTGTCTTGCTGTGACCTTAATGTTGATTTTTTATTTTATTTTTTACTTTGTTTGGAATAATATTAGGCCAAGTTGTTCATCATTATTTGCTGAAGGGGGTCTGTGAAAGAAATATATATAGTTTCCTTTACCACAAATTGATGGTTTTAGCCTTTGTAGACAGCCTTAAGTTGTACCTAAAAAATAAACATCACTGAGACAAGCTGTATAGGTTCCATACTTCAATTACCAAAATATCAGATGAATACAATCAAGCAACTTTTTTTATTCTTTTGTTTGCTATGAATTATGAATCTTAATGTAGTAAGTTTAGTAGCGTTCTCCTTAGTTCAATGGCAATGCATTTTTTTTTTTTAATTTTTTTAAATGTATCTTGATTTTAGAATATGCTTCTAGTGTTACCCGATTATGGTTCCCCATAATGAGCTTGTCTCCTCATGGCTAGCAAGATACTTGCAAAGAGGACGACAATTAAATAGCTTCATACAAATTGTTTCAAATTTATGATGCACTGTTCCTTGTCTCTGACTAACGTACTAAACTTGTCCCCATGATATTCTTACAAAATATACTGTACATACACGCTACCATGTGCAATAGGATTATTTTCATAATATTGCAGCTTAAAGCTTCTGATCCCACAAAACCTTCTGATCCTATATACATATTAATATGGATCCTATGCTCAATATTTGTTCCTCTAAAAATACTGGGATATCTTTATTGTACTTGTGATATGATTGTGTATGAGATGTGTGTGTTGTTCTTTAAGATGGCTGCGGAGTTGATAACATGGGATGCCAATTATGAGGATGTGTTGTGTGACTCTGTACTTGGACACTATGTTTGTGGGAATTTGCATCCTTATCATGCCAATGCGCAAGTGTGGGAGGAGATCACAGACAATCTTAATGCCCGCATGGGGAAGGCCTTTACCGTGAGGCGGGTAATTACGAGGTGGAAGTGTATTCGACAGAATTATCGTAGAGCAATGGTGGGCCGTACTAGATCTCTTTGGCCCAACGTTTCCCCCGTGGCCTCTCTAGACTGATTGTCAGATGACCCACCGCAGTAAGAGGCGGATGCGTAGTCGAAGCAATTTAGTGCATGTCCCTTTTAATATACTGCTGACATATTTTGTTCCCATTATGTTTAGTAGCGTACTTTCTTATGGATTACCATGTACTTAACCATGCACTAACCTAGTTGTATTTGTGACCACTTATTCAGTTTACTAACTCATTGCTTCGATCTTCCATCTTTTGTATATCTGGTCATATTGTATATGTGGTAAACCTCGATGAAGGATTTATATATTACCACTGTTTCTTATATATTACCACTGTTTCTTACATTCAGTGCATGCTTTTTCGTATCCTTGTTGATTTAACTGTGGAAGATTTTTCATTTTTTGGACCCCTTAAACCTACATGGCACATGAATTCTAGAGTCCTATTAAGCAATTCTCAAAATTATTATCTGTCATAAGCTTACCACGTGAGATGTTTCAATTAGATGGCACATGAATCACAAGACAAGGATGACAAAAAGTGGCCCGCCAATGTAGAACATATTTTTATTGAGATCATGTTGGAGGAACAACTTAAGGGTAACATGCCAAACGGTGTGTTCAAGGGTCCTACGTGGACATCAATTACAGCTGAACTTAACCAAAGGACCGGGAAAGACTTTCTCTGTAAGCAAGTTCTATAGAAGCACAATAGGCTCCGAAGCAAACAATGCAAGTGGAGCCAGTTGCTAAAACACACAGGGTTGGGGTGGGACAAGCAGACCAAAACAGTGACTTGTTTTGACAAGGTGTGGCAGAATGTGATTGTGGTATGTTTACTGTTGTTTATTAATTATATAACTTATTGCAATTATTTTTTTATGCAATTTGCCTTTAAGTTGGTAATATATTCACTGCTATGTTTAGTGTGCTAATGTTTCCAAGGACATTGCAGGTCAATCGTGGTGCAGCTAACTTAATGAAAGCAGGATGCCCAGACTACCCATCATTGTAGTAGTTGTTCGCCCCTAGTACTGCAACTGGGAACCTGTAGATCTCCTCAAACACTCCTCCCCTAAATAGTGACGAGGAGCGTGCCCTAGAGGAAGAGCTTGCCAATGCCAATGCTAATGCAAGTGCACCCACCCATCTGGACGATGACTATTACACCCTTAACTTTGAGAGTTTCCCTCAAACTGGGGAGGATGCTGAGGTTGAGGAGGTAACCTAACGGGTGGGAAAACGTCCTATGCAAGATGCAAGTGGCAAGGGTAAAAAGGCATCGAGGAAGTCGGATAGGGTAAGTGAAATGATTGTGGCCCTAAAAAAGTACACCGCAATGTCGAAGGATAGGTACAGTGGAAAACTTGGCAGGTCTACCGGTGTATCCGACCAATTCGCTCAATCCGTGGTAAGGGGTGATCCTTGTTCACTTCCGAAGGCAATGGAGGTGCTGAATTCGTATGCGGATCTAAGTAACAAGGCCTATATCAAGATGTCAAAGGTTTTGCAGCAAAAGGATAATAGGGTCGTGTTTATGTGTATGCCTGAGGAGAGGAGGAAGACTTGGATTGAGGACATTCTAAACCCGAAAGAGGATTGAGGGAGAGCAGTATTGCATTAAGTCTAAGCTATTTGGTTTTTATGTACTATGGATTTGGCTTGTTCTATTTAGTGTGCTAATGTTTCGTATGGATGATACAAAGGTTTATGTCATTTATGAACTTGGGATGTTTGTATGGTTTATTTTATTATTGAACTTGGGATGTTTGTATGGTTTGTGTTATATGTTATGTGACGGATTTGGATTTTGGGTTCGTTGATTTTTATACTTTTTTTATGGTGACTGTTGAATTAGGTGTTTATATTATATATTTATATTATGCGATGAACTTGTTTTAATAACATATTTACTTTTATATCTCTCTTTACATAACCTACTTGAATAGTGTGTTTGTGCTAATGTGTAGGGCACTTATGGCATTTGGAAATGACTGGTGGCAGGCGATCCAAGAGTATGACTTCGATGATGCATACTTCAACGACGTTGGTTCTAGCAATGACTGTGAAGAAAATGATGATGATTGGACCGATTGGGAGTTTGAACGTGAAGAAGAAGAAGAGTTTAATTTAGTGAATCCTATAGTCGGGGAGATGTATGCATACATGCAGCGGCATTATGACAAACAACCAATGCGAACAAGTGCGTTGCCCGGCAAGGCATATATGGACGAGGTAATTGACGGTAATCCAGCTAAGTGTTACGAGATGTTCCGCATGACACTTGAATTACTGTTACATTTAATGGGCAAATTGGCTCAACATGGTTACTTGGTGGATTTGGGTCCTGGTGAGGTGAATGCCACTCAAGCCGTGGCCATGTTATTGTACATACTTGGACACAACACTCGCTTTAGATGTGTTGCAGACAAGTTTCAGCACTCAACAGAAACCGTGTGCCAACATTTTCGTAAGGCGTTGTGGGCTGTCCACCACTATGCGAAGCATTTAATTAAACCTGATTAGAATGTCATAGGCCTTCCCAAACATCTTCAAGTGAACAAGTACTGGCCATGGTTTGAGGTACAAAACATTCCCTTACTTAACTAACTTTGTATAACAATAAAATAATATGATATTTGAAATGTGCTTGCTAAGATTAATGAAAACTTTCATGTGTAGAGATGTATAGGAGCAATTGATGGAACGCACGTGAGTGCTCGACCTCCTGCAAATGAGACTCAAGCACATAGGGACTGCAAGCGCCAGGTTTCAACTAATGTGTTGTGTGTGTGTAACATGGACATGCAGTTCACATTTGTCCATGGTGGGTAGGAGGGCAGTGTGAATGACTCAAGGGTTTTCGAGGAAGCCATCAGTGACCCGAAGCATGGATTCCCATGGCCACCAACAGGTACTATACATTACTGTGACTTCAACTAAAGTGTTTTTATCCTCCACATCTAAGTAGTATATGTTTATGAACAACTTAATTAGTGCTGTTGGTTGTGTGTGTATATGGGGTCCTACTACTTGGTGGATTTGGGTCTACCAATTGGCACTAGTTTTCTCCCCCCTCATAAGTTAACTAGATACCATGCGCAGGAATTCCACTCAAGCGGTAGACGGATAACATCAAAGAAAGAGTTGTACAACTGCAGGCACTCGTCCTTGCGGATGGTTATTGAGCGATCTTTTGGAGTGCTGAAGGCCCGCTTCCCCATTTTGAATTTAATGCCAAACTTCAAGCCAATTAGGCAGCGTTACGTGGTTATTGTGTGCTGTGCTCTACACAATTTCATACGCATGAACAATCGGAGTGATGAATTGTCCAGAACAATAGGGGAGAGTGTTGGCGAAGGTAGTATGACTAATAGCAAAGGCAGTGGCGATACTAGAGCATCAACAAGCTCAACAACCCAAAGGCATGTACTAGAAATGTCAAGTGCATCAAAGAGAGCAATGGGCCAATTTAGGGACAATATCACTGATATAATGTGGGATGATTATGTTGCCCATGGCAATGTGAGATGATTATTGTTTTGGCACTATAGTATGTGACGGAAATATTATTTACATAGATAGATGTATAATTTAGTTCAACTTGTAACGTTACTGCACTATTTTGGAATGACATGACAACGTGAAAGTTGTTAGATTAATGAAAAACTTTGTGCCAAGACAGTCCAGCTAGATGAAGATTGTCATTTTACAACCACTGGTTAATTTAAAAATGGCCCAAATGAGCTATTGCTTTCAGGAAATGACTTTAGGCATTTTTGCTTTGTAGGTTCATACACACCAACAAATATGGTAGAAGCCATCTGCAGAAATAGAAGTTCATCAGCCATGTCCGACATAATAAGAAGACGTTAAAGTTTGTTGGCCATTTTAAATATTATGGAACAAGAATGGAAGACTTTTAAAGAAGAATGGAAGAGATTAAACTGGTTCGGTCACATAATCTTTCATTTTTTTTTTTTATTGTAACGCATTGGAAACCCATATTTTTAATAGAATTTACAGAATTTGAAAATAGGTGAACTATCAATTTATTACATGTATATCACATCACTTATGATTATGCTAATCACTAAAGAGATGCCAAATATTGTTTCTTTGTTTGGAGGATTGAAGGTTCAGCCCTCTTTAAATTATATGCCAAGAAACAAGATGAAAGGTCCTTTGCATAACACATGTGACCGTCAATTAATTTCATTTAGAAAAATTAATTTCAAAGAGGGAAAGCTTTGTTAGCAAGAACAAAATGAATGGACTTGTAACTTGAGCCTTGAGGTAATATAACTCGAAGCTATTAAACAAATCAAAGTGGCAGGAAAAAGAAAAACGAATTGAACTAATTCGTATTAGCTAGCAAGCTAATAGCTTTGTTAACAGATCAGTGGCAGGAAAAAGAAAAGAAAAAATAGAACTTGTGTGTTGCTATGGATTTTGTTAACAATGAAAAGACTTATATCTGGAACCTCTAACACGTCCTCATCTTCGCCAATTGACAATGTATTAATCAAATAACATGTTCTAGGACACTTTGCAACTGAGAATGTATTAATCAATGGGTCATGGTAGATGCAGTTGCATATGGCCATGGCCCCCAAAAATAGTAGAGAATACAAAATAAACCCCTAGTACAGTCCAAGACAAAAATAAAGCTAGCCTATACTTGTAGACCTTGTCTTCAGCAATCCGGAGTGCGAGCTTAGTTTTTTCAACCTTGCGTTTTGCTATCCTTAGGAGCTCTTATGCTACTACTTCCCTTGCATGAGCCTCATCCCTTTCATTTCTTGCAGCTACGGCCTCGGCCTTATATCTCGTAAACCTTTCATGGACAAGTGGTGCTGTTACACAGCCACATGGGCATGTGTTCTTGTCCAACCATTTAAAGAACTTACATGCCTCATCGGAGTCCTACATACAACATTGAAGGCATATATAAGATGGTTAGCAAAGATAGTTAGAAAATGACAAGTCCAATATGTAACAACGATAAAATCATGTAATACTAGCCGGCGACCACTGCTGACATCCATAGAACCACCTACCAAAATTACGGATAGATAGGGAGGTCCTTTCCACACATTGATCCATATCGCACATATGGCCACTAGAAGTGGACTCATAAGTAGTGGCAGAAGACATTTGGCTGCTGAGTAAATGAAACTCATGCAATAAGTCCAATAAGGAAAATAGAACTCATCCAACTCACAAAATGGTCAATAAATTATGGTACAGGGAACAATCAAGAGGAACCAAGTTTTATGCCAACAGAATATTCACTAATCATTATAGCCTGCCCAGTTGTCTAATCCAGTCCATCTTTAGGGTTTAATTTGACTAACATAATATAATCCAAGAGTCCTGCAACTTAATAGTATTTTCCGACTCTTCTACAGAAAGAAGTCAACTTTGAATTCCCTCTCAGCTTTGTTGTAAGCAAAAAATGACTCATAATATTAAAAAGCAAAAGTTGTCCTGAACAGAAAACATCACTAATAAATGAGTAATTTGCCAGGGAACTAATTGATTCCTCTTGATAGGCAACTGTGACTTGAGCAAACCCATGACCTCCAGACCTTGTATCAAAGACCATTAGTGTAGAGAAATACTAATTAACAACCAAAATGAAAGCAAATCCCAGCAATATGGCACAAATATTTAGTAGTCAGAGTTCTATATTAAAATTGAACTTACAAAGTGAGGAAGGGAATGGCAAAGGGCATCATCCATTTTTATTAATCAATTGAAAAGTTTTTCAAGAGTTTATGTTAGGATAGATTTTATTGTATTTAACAAGTGAATATGAGTTGAGTGATTTATGACTTCTCTCATATGTTCATTTGTTTGTTGTGGTTTTGTCACGGATTGCCAATGGGGGAGATTGTTAGGACATATGTGGTTCACATGTTAAGAACATATGTCATACTTATTTATGTAGTTGGTTAATCTTTTGACAAAACGCACTTTACTTGTATTTGGATAGATCTAGGATGTATTTAATACTTCAAGAAACATGTTGTTCAAGTGTAGTATTAAAGCCATGAAGATTGGACCAAGAAACAAGTGAAGAAAAGGTGTTCATTAAAGTTGGATAGATAGCTCGACATCTATGGACAGATATCTCGACAGCTTCTCGACACCTCCTCGACACCTGGCTATCTGTTGAGCTCTTCAGCTGATTCTTATCGCAATCTCGATAGCTTCTCGATAGCTGGTCGATCAATCGAAAAAGTTTCTGTTCCCTCGACACTTCCTTGATAGCTGCTATCTGTCAAGATTCATTAAATCTCGACACCTGCTCGACACCTCCTTGATAGCTACTATCTGTCGAGGTTACGAGAATTCAGATTTCTGTTTTTGGGACAGGCTTATGTATTTGTTTAGGGTTTCTTTTCTCACAACTCTAGACCTATATAAGGCTTATTTTAGAGGCCGTCATATAAAAGAATACAAGGAGAACATATGAAAAAGTTGACCGATGCCTTATTCTCTCCAAAAAAGAAGCTACTGCGTCTTTCGCGCCTTAGGGTTTTGTAACCAAGTGCTTCTTGATCTTTATTCTTAATGAAGTGAAGAACTTTGCAGCCAACATCTTCTTCTAGTTGGTGATTGAAGTCGCGTATTGGGATCCGCACAATTGGTTAGTCACGTACTGGGATTCATGCATCATCAAAGGGTGGCGTTCATATATTAAAGAGTTCAGAGGTTCTAAAGCAGTAGAAGGTTTCTGCTGTGAGTTCATTTACGGGGATTGTAGAGCCTAGGGACAAAGGTTTTGTACTAGATCTAAAATTTCTCTTTACTATAGTGGATTGCTTTTTAGGAAGGTTTCCCCTAAGTTTTTTACTGTGAAACTGGTTGGTTTCATTGGTTTTCTTGGGTCATCATATCTTGTCTTATTTACTTTTCTGCTGCATATTATTTTGACATGATATTGATGTTTATTTGTTTTAACAAGTTTTATTGATAATAAATCTAATTAACAACTTGAGTTTAAAACTTGTTAATTCTATCAACCGGGGTCTAAATTTCCCAACAAGTGGTATCAGAGCGGGTTCACTCTGATTGGATTGATTTCCTGAGTGTGATCCATTCACCCCTGTTGTCATAGATATAGGACAATCTTTATATATACCTCCTTTATTTGATGGTACTAATTATGCGTACTGGAAAGTTCGTATGAAAGTGTTTTTGCAGGCTTTAGGTGAACAGGTATGGCAAGTTGTTGAAGTTGGCTGGATTAAGCCAAAGGAAGCGCCTGTGGATTGGGATGATGTAACAATCATAGCGGCAAATTTCAACAGTAAGGCCTTGAATGCTTTGTTCTGTGGGGTGACCAATGAGGAATTCAAGAAAATATCATCCACAGAAGTTGCCAAGGAAGCATGGACCATTCTTGAGACTATCTATGAAGGTACCAAGGCAGTAAAGACTGTGAAGCTTCAACAACTCACTAGCAGTTTTGAAGAAATAAGGATGGAGGAGGATGAGACATTTGATGAGTTCTATGCGAAACTCAAGGATATTGTGAATCCTGCCTTCAACCTTGGAGAATGTATAGCAGAATCTAAGATTGTTAGAAAAATCCTTAGGTCCTTACCTGAAAGATTCTATGCCAAGATCACTGCCATTGAAGAAGTCAAGGACATTGATCAAATTCCTTTGATTGAGCTTGTAGGGAACCTTCAAACCTATGAGATGGGATTAGGCTCAATGGGAAAAGATGGAAAGAGTAAAAACTTGGCTTTTAAGGGTATAGAGGAAGAGATTGAGGACTCTGAAGATGAAGATGAAAGTGAAGATGAGGATCTAACCTTCATAACTGATGAGATTATCAAGCTTCTTCAGTTTAGAAAAAATGATAAGGGCAAACCTCCTAGGAAACCTAAATCCTCTAGGAAGGGCAAAAATGAAAAACCCCTTATTCAATGCCATGAGTGCAAAGGTTTTGGTCATATGAGAATAGAGTGTCCAAACTACCTCATGAAGGAAAAGATTGAGAAGCCAAAAGAGAAAGGGTTGATTGCTACTTGGAGTGATATTTAGGATGACTCTTCTGATGAGTATGTGGATGAATGTCGTCACGTTATGACCTTTGCTGCTTCAACTGATAAGGTGGTTGTGGAAAGTGCTAGTGATAGTGAGAATTCTTCTGATGATGAAGTACTCAAGAAGGTGACCCTTTAGGAAGCCTATGATAAGCTATGCACTGAATTCATAAAATCTGAAAAGATTTCTCATCTTTGTAGAAAAGAGCTTAATGAGGTAAAAACTGAAAAGGCTGATCTGTTAGTTAAGCTAGATAAGACTACAAGGTTAGTTGAGACTCTTATTGTGGAGAACACCTCATTAGAAGAGAAGGTCAAGAATCTTGAGGTTGAGCTTAGTCAAGCTAGAACTCAAATAGAGAGGATGTCTAGTGCAAAGCTTGATGAGATATTGAGTGCTCAAAAGCCTAGTTCTGATAAGACTGGCTTAGGATATGCTGTTTCCTCCGGCCCTTCCTTTTCCACGGCTTCTGGATCAAGGACAGTCTTTGTGCCACAATCTAAGAAAGGTAATAAAGGTATGAAATTCAAAACTGATTTGACTAATTCTAAATCCTTTGTTAAACCTCATGTTTGTCACCATTGTGATGTTTCTGGACACATCTGTCCTAATTGCTTTAAGTTGTATCCTCATAAGCAATTGTCCAAATGGTCACAGGTTTCCTCTCAAGGACCTACACCTTTGTTTTGAGAGTTATTAAAAGTTTTGTGCTTTTTAACTCAATTTCAGGAGAATTTTAATTCTTCTAGGTCCTTTAGTAGACATACTAGGACACGTGCCTTTTCATCTTCACGGCCAAAGACTCGTGCTGTGTGGGTGAGAAAGGAGTCTAAGACTTAATTGTCTTTTCTGTTTGTCCTCTGCTTTAATTCTTTCTATCTAAAGTAGGACTCTTTTTGCTTGATTTCTTATCTGATTTTGGAATCATGCTTTCATGCATTTGCACCCTTCTATCATGCTTTCATGCATATGCATCTTTCTTTCTGCTTTTATGCTATTTGTCTGTTTTTGTTTGGTTGTTTTATCTTTATTTTGTTGGTTTTCAAAATAAAAGAGAAAAATCATAAAAATACAAAAACAGTGTGTGTTTTGTGTACATTGGTACTTGTGTACCTTGGATGGCCATTGAAACAAAGTTTTCTAAACTTTGTATCTTTTGTAGCTTAGATGAGCATCTCTATGCACAACTAAGCCAGTGAGCTTTGTGGCTCTTGTTTGTGATGAGTAAGATTAAGTTATCTCTTAAAACTTAACACTCATATCACTCTTTTTGACGGGTAGGACTAGAAAATTCTAAGAGAAAGGTATATATAACTATCTCACCACTGTTGCCCGCCAATCATTAATGACATCTGTATGCTTTGGCATAGCAAAAGTGTGATGTCAATGACATTTGTGTGCTTCGGCATAGCAAAATTGGAATGTCAAATATCAATGGGTATTTCTTTTCTCTCTCATAAGCCCATGCATGATATACTTAAAAAGAAAATAAAAAGCAAAAAGATCAAAAATGCTTTAAAAATGGTTGCAAGCGTGTATTGTAGGAGATGTGGGAGTTATAGGATGTTCCTCGAAGGTGATAGTCCCCATCAAACAGTTATGATTGTGTGTGAGTTAAAGTTATTTTCTCATATCTCAGATTGTCATAACATGTATACACATATGCAATCTTGCGATGTTTTTCACACACAACACGCAATATTCTTTACTACTTTTGATACATGTACAGGTACAATGCGATTTGGCCATCACTAAGGTTTTACATGTGCTATTGTATACTCACTAAACTGTCTTAACTTGTTTTTGAAATATAAAATTGGTTAGACTTGTTTAGTGTGTGTGTGTGTGTGTGTGTGTGTGTGTGTGTGTGTGTTTTTGAATCTATGTGCTTAACATTTTTGTTGAGAGATTTGTTTTTCACATGGTTTGCATTTTTTTTTTCTTGTCATCCATAGCATCTTATTTCATTACATTCATGCATTTATATGGATTCTTTGTGCCCCCTTGATCATCTTTATGTCTCTCGGGTGAAGCTTTCTAGTTTCTTGTACCCTTTGTCAATCATGACAACAAGGGGGAGAATTTGTGGAGATATGTGGTTTCTTTTTAAAGATTCTACATGTTAGGGGGAGAAATACATTCCTTTGTAAGGGGGAGATGTGTTTTATCTTGTTAAGGGGAGTGCTTACTTCCTTCTTCTTGTACCTTGGGTCTTGTGACCATGTTGACATACATTGTGCTTATCTTCTTTATATGCTGATGTATGTTTCTTTCACCTATCTCTACATGTGTTGTTTCTTTTCTCCCTTTATACACATGTTCTTTATATTTGTATGCAATCTATAATTTCTGTCTCACACAAAGATGCCTTGATGAGTTTTGTTTAAAGTGTTTCAGAAATACAGGTTGTCAAAGTCTACTTGCCATGAACTCTCTTTTTGCAAAGTTTTTCAAGAGTTTGTGTTAGGATAGATTTTATTGTATTCAACAAGTGAATATGAGTTGAGTGATTTATGACTTCTCTCATATGTTCATTTGTTTGTTGTGGTTTTGTCATGGATTGCCAAAGGGGGAGATTGTTAGGACATATGTGGTTCACATGTTAAGAACATATGTCATACTTATTTATGTAGTTGGCTAATCCTTTGACAAAATGCACTTTACTTGTATTTGGGTAGATCTAGGATGTGTTTAATACTTCAAGAAATATGTTGTTCAAGTGTAGTATTAAACCCATGAAGATTGGACCAAGAAACAAGCGAAGAAAAGGTGTTCATTAAAGCTGGATAGATAGCTCGACACCTGTGGACAGATATCTCGATAGCTTCTCGACACTTGGCTATCTGTCGAGCTCTTCAGCTGATTCTTATCGCAATCTCGATAACTTCTCGATAGTTGATCGATCGATCGAGAAAGTTTCTGTCCCCTCGACACCTCCTCGGTAGTTGCTATTTGTCAAGATTCATTAAATCTCGACACCTGCTCGACACCTTCTCGATAGCTGCTATCTGTCGAGGTTACGGGAATTCAGATTTCTGTTTTTGGGCCAGGCTTATGTATTTATTTAGGGTTTCTTTTCTCACAACCCTAGACCTATATAAGGCTTATTTTAGAGGTCGTCACATAAGAGAATACAAGGAGAACATATGAAAAAGGTGACCAATGCCTTATTCTCTCCAAAAAAGAAGTTACTGCGTCTTTTGCGCCTTAGGCTTTTGTAACCAAATGCTTCTTGATCTTCATTCTTGATGAAGTGAAAAAATTTGCAGCCAACATCTTCTTCTAGTTGGTGATTGAAGTCACATACTGGGATCTGCGCAATTGGTTGGTCACGTACTGAAATTCGTGCATCATCAAAGGGTGGCGTTCATATATTGAAGAGTTCAGAGGTTCTGAAGCGGTAGAAGATTTCTGTTGTGAGTTCATCTACGGGGATTGTAGAGTCTAGGGACAAATGTTTTGTACTAGATATGAAACTTCTCTACTATAATGGATTGCTTTTTGGGAAGGTTTTCCCCCAGGTTTTTTACTGTGAAACTGGTTGGTTTTATTGGTTTTCCTGGGTCATCATATCTTGTCTTATTTACTTTTCCGCTGCATGTTATTTTGACATGATATTGATGTTTGTTTGTTTTATCAAGTTTTATTGATAATAAATCTAATTAACAACTTGGGTTTAAAACTTGTTAATTTTATCAACTGGGGTCTAAATTTCCCAACAAAAATGAGGAAGGGAGTACGGAAGGGCATTAGTTTCTTTCAGTTAACTAAAAACTGGCCAAACTTTTTTTCTTTTTCTTTTTTCTTGAGAAAACAGACAACTTATTTTAAAAAGTTAAAAACATGGGTTAGAACCAAGAGCAAAGCTAAACAGATACAATCAAACCACTTAATCCAGTCAACAGGGTAATCGCAGGATCTTTTCAGGATAAAAAAATAAGATTAAACCATGTGTGAGGGCCATAATTGAGGCTTTTAGAAACTACATCCACCCTGAATATGGAGACAATAAAAAATTTGGAGCGAAACTGCTCATAAATTATTAGCTTTTCCTTCTGCCTATATATCACACTGCCTTTATAATGTGGCCGAGCCATAAAGATGAGCATAACCTACTCTTTCGACAACAAAATCAAAGCCTAAAGACATTTACACGCACTTTTGATTACATGATCAGAGTGCTAGGATATGAAATTCCCCACCAAGGACAGCAAATTCCCTACAATCTGCATATCTAACACCTATGAGGCATGTGCACACTGTTAACATAGTGGCTAAGCACTGGGATACATTATGGTCGCAAATTCCTAACAATCTAAAGTTTTTGACAAGAACCAACTCCATCTATAATTTGACCAAGTTGAACAGCAAATTTGAACATTTCATTAAAGCATTCTCCATTGCGACCTTTGATTGAAATCAAAGTAATGCGAAGGACAAGATTTGACTCCCTATCAGCATATACTTTTTTTTTTTATATAAGTATCAAGTGCATAAGTATATGCTGTAAAATCATATTACATTAAAGAAATAAAGCATGCTGGACAGTTTTATATATGTATCTGAAATAACAATAAAATTTCAAGCTATTGAGAGTTGTGATGTCCATTACTTGGACAAGATATTAATGTTATAAAAATTGTATCAAAGAAGAATAGCAAGCACAATTGTGTATTGGGTCTGTAATAACAAAATGAGACCAAAGGTACAGCAGCATAACAAGGCCACCAAACACTAAAAGTATGGAGTTTTAATTAAATTGGGAAGTTAAGTAATCACAACATATTACACTCTGTTACCACACTAAACCACATCTATTAATTAGTAATCAAACAGATTAAAACTCCTCTGCAAAAAAACGAAAAAGAAAGAAAGAAAGAAAGAAAGAAGAATCCTAGAACAAGAAAGAAAGAAAACCTTTCTAGCCATGATACAGAATATGGCAAGTTTCTTTGTTATTGTAAAGTAAAGAACAATTTATGATGCTACCACTGCCATCTTAAACACTCTCCCATGAGCACGTGATCAGTTTATGATGTCAATCAAAGAAACATGCAAATGGAGTGAGAACATAACTACATGCTACTCCCTGTCTCTAACTAATAATAATATTTACATTTTCTTTTATGATTGTCCCTAAATAATAGTCCACTATTAAAAAATGTAAGCATAATTTGTTACACACAACCTTTGTTAATTGTATAAAATACAATTAGATTTTCAATGTGAAAATCTATTTGTATTTTATACAATTAACAAAGGTTCTTTGTTAATTGGGTTCTCTATTCCATGCTCACACTCTTTGAGCTCACATTCGCTAAAGTCCTTGAGTTGTAAGTTAATTTATTGCGGTTCTAAATTAGACTGTGTTTTTGTGTACTGTGCATTTTTAGGAATCATTACAAGTTTGTAGCTGGTTAATTTGTTGCTGTTCTAGTTCTATATCAGACTCTGTGTGCGTGTGTAGTGTGCACTGTGCATTTTTTTGAAATCCTCAAGGTTTCTTAGAGCACAGAAATGAAAATAGTTTCAGTGTCACTCTAACATTGGGATTCATCAGTCATTCAAGACTCCATCACATAACAGAATTTCTTGAAATCCAAGACTCCATCACATAACATAATCAAAAGTCTCAGAATTTAATGCTATACAAAATATCTAAATGCCTGCAAAAAAACATTTAGGAAAAGAAAACACCTACATCACCCTTCTACACTTCAACCCAAAAGCCAAATTCCATTATTTTATATAAAATCATAAGGCTGCAAAATAAACACACACAACCAAAAACAATTATTATATGGTGCATACAACATAAACATTAACACATTAGAGAGACATAAACAAACACATCCACATATCATTCAAAAGAAGCATTGCAGAACAAAAATAAAAGTTAACAAGCATAAAACTTTAAAAGTATCCCAGAATTAAAACTAAAATACGGAGAACAACATTGATCAAGCACAATCTGAATTCATAGAAAAACACAAATCCCACTTCTGGGCAGTCCAAAACTAGAGAAAATGGAAGAAAAGAGCAAACAAACTCTTGGGTCACTGAGAAAATTGTAGAAAGAATTATCAAGTTCAAATTTTTATTTAGAACCAAGCAAAAAGAGAGTGAGACAGAGAGCAGAAAAGAAAGATAGTGGGAAAATCGGTTATTTAGAGTAAAACCCTTTTGCATACTTCAAACCATTGAAGCAAAACAGCAATGGGTAAGCACAATAATATCATATAAACAAAAAAAAAACCAAAAAAACTTCTCCTTTATTATTTTCTCACCAACCAAACAATCAGGAAAACAGAGTTCAAGCTAAAACCTAACATTTTTCTCAAAACCCAAATGCGAAACACACAAATCGAATAAATAAACAAGGTGAGAGAGTACAGAAAGGGATGAGGTAGCACCGTCTTGGGTCGGAGGAGATCGTCCGTGACAAAATGGGGAAATGGGTCATGTTTCTTTATGCTCGTCGGCGCCGCTGGGTCACGACGGAGGAGATCGTGCCGCTGTACATGTCGGAGAGATGGGTGCTGTTCACTGGTGACGGTCTTGACAAGGCGAGGGAGCTTGAGAAATTTTTATGGGTTCGGGTTTATGCTTTGGGAGAGAGACAGGGCTGAAGGGAAGAAGGGGAAATGAGAAAAGAAAAGGCTGATGGGGATGAAAACAATCCATGGGTAACAATACAGCTTTGGTTTGACAAGAGACAGGTATGGGGCCCACAAATAGTGTGAAAAATATTAAGTGATGGGAGTTGGGTGATGGTGTCCAAACAAGTGTGTTATTTAAAGTGATGAGTGATGAGTGATGGAAATTGTGTGACGAAAATTGAGTGATGAAAAAAAAGCAACAAACAGCCTCTTAGAATTAGATAGGGAATTTTTTTAATTTAAATATCCACAACATATACAAGTAAATTATTTTTTCTAAATTCATTTGCACTTACAGACACGACACAAAGACCATCCACATCCGGGGTTATTCAAAGCGAAGGGAAATATAAATATATATATATATATATAAATTTTTTTTTTAGAAACAAGGGAAACAAATATTTAATATGCATTTGTTTGGTAAAATTAATGACACAAGCTTAATTATTGATCAGAAATGACTTCGTACTCATGCCTTTCAAAAATATTTACTTGCTACTTTTTTTTTGCTGAAATATTTACTTGCTACTTAGATGTTTTTTCATCTCACATTGTTTTAAACCATTTACTACTGTAGTTATTATTTGATTTCCATTTATCAAAACTGGAAAGGCAAATTTACTCCCCCATATGTAAATGTGTCACCCGAATTTTGTTATTCTTTAAATACCAATGCATAGCAATCATGAAGAACACACAAATATTTTTTGAAAACTTCTAAAGATGGGAAAGCTCTCGCCAACTTATTAAATTCTTGCCCTTGTTACCTTTGGGTCGGGTACAATTCTCTTCTATATATTCTATCTATGTTGTTCTTGCTCATCAAACATCATTTGGTTTTAGCTTGGTTTTCCAAAGAAAATTAAAGATATACAGGAATTCATATAGAAAATAATGAAGTTTGATCATATTCACCATTTGATTGTTTTCTATATGATAACATCACGTCACAAGCATTGATTTAAAGCACTCTTTTTATATCAAGTTATCAACAACATAATAATAATGTGTCTTAGTTTCCATCTAAACCCAATAACAATAATATACCCTTTTCCCAACTCCCATACACAGACAAATCACCTTCAGGCCCAATAATAGGATACAAAAGGAAACTCACTCCCTTAAGCCTGCTAGAAAGCCCATGTACCTCAACCAAAAAAACAAAAATTAACCCAATTCACACACCGCCTAATCCCAGTTACACAATTCCCCATTCCTCACCGAAACACTCCAGCTCTCACAGGAAAAAATCTCTCAAAGTTCTTGCTAGAGCAAAAGTGGTCTCAAGGGCGCAGGAAGATAAAAATAAGGATGGTGATTTCACTGCACCTTGCTTTACAGCTAATCTTTCCACAAGCACATCCACGACGGCCGAGGAGGCGGGCCTTATCATGCCCCCTACCTCACCATAAGGACCATTGCGTGGAATTGTCGAGGTGCTGGCAGAGCCTCGACAGTGAGAGCTCTTAAGGAGCTGATTCGTGGTGCCAATCCGGATATTATCTTTTTATCAGAAACAAAAGTAAAATCTCCAAAGGTAAGAAATATTTGTGATAGATTAAAGTTTTTTGATTCTTGGTGCGTTGATTCAGTTGGGAGTTCTGGTGGTCTTGCTCTTTTTTGGAGAATGGGTGTGGATTTAGAAGTGGTCTTCTCTGATAAGAATATGATAGTTGCTTTAGTGTCCTCGGACCCCCCTGAAGCCCCGTGGCTTCTTTTTGCCATCTATGGTCCGTATCAGAGGTCTAAAAAGAGGAATTTTTGGGTTTTGCTCGAAAGCATGGTGGCTTCCTTTTTAGGCCCTTGGGCTATGATTGGGGATTTTAATTGTATAAAACGGGCTAGGGAAAAATGTGGAAGGAGAATAGTAGCAGAAAGCTCAACTAATTGCCTCAGAGATTTCATGATGAATTCGGGTGCTATTGATTTAGGATTCATTGGTCCTTCCTTCACATGGTCAAATAGAAGAGAAGGTCTGGCCAACATAAGGGAAAGATTGGATCAGTGTTTGTGTGATCAAGCTTGGCAAACCTTATTCCCCAAGGTTGGGGTTAGACATCTTTGTAACTTTAATTCGGACCATAATCCGATTATGCTGGATACCAATTTGGAAACTAAGATGGGGTCTCGACCTTTTCGGTTTGAAGCAATGTGGACCAAAGAAGAAGAGAGCAAATTGGTGGTGGAAAAAGCTTGGCAGACTAGGGTGGAAGGTTCTCATGGAATTAGGCTAGCAAAAAAACTATCAGTGACAAGTCGTGAGTTAGTGAGGTGGAACAAAAACTCCTTTGGGAATACAAAGGAAAAAATTAAAGACCTTCAAGATAAGCAATTGAAGATCTAACAAGCAGCGCCCACGAAACAGAATTTGAACTTTGAAGCATCTCTAAATATAGAGCTTGATGAATGGCTAGCCAGAGAAGATTTGCGATTGCGGCAAAATTCTAGAGAGTTGTGGGTTAAAGAAGGGGATCGCAATTCTAGATTCTTCCATCTTTCAACCATCATTAGAAGGAGAAGGAACTACATTTCTGAAATCAAGCTGGAAAATGGGTCTTGGATCAGAGACAGAGAGGATATTCAAAGTTATTTTCTGGATAATTTCTCGGCCTTATATAATACGAGCCATCCTCTGTTTCCTGAGAATCTTGAGAGTCTCATACAACCTTGTGTGACTGACCAAGATAATTTGGAGCTTTGTAGGGTACCCTCTAAAGATGAGATTAAAAAGGTAGTGTTTGGGATGAAGGCTCTTAAAGCCCCAGGGCCAGATGGCTTCCCTGTGCTCTTCTATAAGCATTACTGGGATATTGTTGGTGATCAGCTATCACTTGCTGTTCAGGGCTTTTTCCGCAATGGTTGGCTGCTGAAGGAATTCAATAAAACCTTTATCTCTCTTATTCCTAAAAAGAAAGGTGCGCACAATTTTAATCATTTTCGCCCTATTAGTCTTTGCAATGTGTGCTATAAGGCAATATCCAAAATTATTGTGAATAGGCTGAGACCTTTGTTAAACAAAATGATAGATCCAGCTCAGGTAGCCTTTGTGCCTAATAAGTGGTTAAATGAGAATGTGGTACTAGCTCATGAGATTGTGCATACTTTCAAACATACAGGGAAGAAAAAGGTTACATTGGTGTTAAATTAGATTTTCAAAAAGCCTATGATAGAATGGAATGGAGTTTCTTGATCACGGTTCTTAAGGCCTTTGGGTTTAGCAGCAGTTTTACTAAGCTCATCCACCAATGTTTATTGTCAGTCGAGTTTACCCTGCTGTTAAATGGGGTCAATGTCCAAGCTTCTTCCCTTCTCGGGGTCTTAGACAAGGCGACCCTTTATCGCCTTATCTCTTCATCTTAGGAAATGAGGTGCTTATGAGGCTCTTAAACAGGGAAGTATCACAAAATAGGATTTCGAGGGTTAAAGTGTCTAACACTGCTCCGCCCATCTCTAAGTTATGCTACGCAAACGACATTATGTTGTTCTGTAAAGCTAAATCTGCTGAGATTGCCATCCTCAAATCCTGCCTGGAAAAGTTTTGCTCTTGGTCGGGTCAGCTTATTAGTGTGGAGAAATCTGGCTGTTTTCCTTCTAAAGGGGTAAGTTCCCAGTTCATTAGTCAGGTTAAGCATACTTGGGGTCTCAGTACAGTGCCTCAAAACTCCACTTATCTTGGAGTTCCCCTCTTTCTTTCCAAGAGCAGAAATAAAGACTTCAGATATATTAAAGAGAAGTTGGACAGCAAGTTATGTGGCTGGAAAAGCAGAAATTTGTCTTGGTCAAGTAGAGCTACCCTCATCAAATCGGTTGCTCAAGCGATTTCGATTTATGCCATGTCTGCTATTTTTCTCCCTAAAGGCTTTTGTGACCAACTTGATGCTTCAATTCGTAGATTTTGGTGGAATCCAAAAACAAAATCAGGTCCGTACTGGACTCCGATGTCTTGGTCGTCATTGTGTTGGCCCCTAAAGGAGGGAGGCTTGGGTTTCAGATACTTCTGGGACTTCAATCAAGCTCTCCTCTCCAAATTTGGCTGGTGGATAGTTTCAGGGAAAGATTGCCTATGTGTTTAGGTGTTAAAGCAAAATACAAGGTTCGAAATAATTGGCTCTCCCTCTCCTTTTCGGGTAAAGCTTCTCCTTTTTGGAAAAGTTTAATGGGCATTCGACATCTTGTTGCAAAGGCAGCCTGCTTGCAAGTTGGGAATGGTGCTTCAATTCGAATCTGGGTTGATCCTTGGATTCCCAACCTTCCAGGTTTTATCCCTTTTCCTAAAGAGGGTGCTAACTTAAATTCAACCTTGGTGGTTTCGCAACTGTTATCGCCAGAGCAAAGAAATTGGGACATGGCCAAACTAAGTTACTTTTTTGAAGAACCAGTGGTTGAGCAAATTCTAAGCATTCCCATCCCTGTTTTCCAAAAAGAAGATTGTTGGGCTTGGATAGCTTCAAACTCCGGGTGTTTCTTTGTTAAATCTGCCTATTGGCTGTTGAGAATGGATTCTCCTCCCTCAAATATGGATGCTATTAGGGGTCTAATATGGAAGGCAAAAATTCATGATCGTTTCAAGATGCTCCTTTGGAGGATTGTTGCTAACTTGCTGCCATCAAAAGAGATAATCTGCAGATTTAATGAAAGTATGGATGTTTGCTGCCCTCTTTGTTGTTCTGCAGTGGAGACAACCTTGCATCTATTCACGGTTTGTCCTTTTACTAAATCCTTGTGGTACCAAAGTCAATGGGGGTTGAGAATGGAGTCTTTGAATTTTGAATCCCCTTCGGAGTTTGTAAATTTTCTTTTATCTCCGAATTTTGCAAGTAATCTGTTGCCTAGCCATAGAGAGGACTTTTTGTTATTTGGTGCCATTCTCTGTGATGTTGTTTGGAAGCAAAGAAACCAGGTCATTTTTGAGAATATGGACATAAATCTGGACGGTGTGGCTGCCAGAATTTTCAGCCTTTTCGTTGAGCATAAAAGTGCCAGACCCCCTCTTATGAGAACTCAAGGTTCTGCTGCAGCTTCAAGCTGGGTTCCTCCACCAAGGTTTGGTTTAAAAATAAATGCTGACTCTGCGGTAGGTCCAAGATTCTCTGTCATTGCTGCAGTTACAAGAGATTGGAGAGGGAATGTGGTATTTGCTGGTTCAAGAAAAGTGAACACCACCTGCCCTCTTCAAGCTAAAGCGGAAGCAGTGAGATGGGCGCTCTCATTAGTTTCGAACCTGTGGTGTGATTCTATAACTGTGGAAATGGACTCTCAAGTTGTGGCCAAGCTCAGCTCGAACCCAGCAGCACCTTCCCCTTGGAGAATCAGATTTTTATGCTCTGATTTGAGGTCCTTTTTATCTAGTTATAGTAACTGTAATATAGCAGTTAGATGGGTGCCTAGGATTTGTAATGAGGCTGCCCACATATTAGCCAAATGGTCTTTGTTGTGCAATTTTTTTGGTTCTTTTGATGTCAGCTTTTGCCCGGACTGTTTCTCCTCTGTTGTGTTGAGAGAGTCTAGTGGCCTGTTCTAGTTTGTTTTCTCTTAATAAAAGTTTCTGATTATCAAAAAAAAAAAAAAAATACTTCTCAAATTTATTGTCATAATCTAGTATGCGAATTGTTGGCAATGGTGGAAGGGAAGTCGTGCTCTGAAGAATTTGGTGGATCTGAGAATCGAAGTCATGGTTTTTCAGACGTCGTGGTGCTCTTGCAGTGCTGAGTACAATGATGAATGTTGTAATAACTCGTGTGCACAATATTACTATGGAGAAGGTCGTGGATATTGTTATGAGACCGGAGCTGCATGCAGGTGAAGAAGTTTCTAATTGTGCTTGTCGTTTCATGCATATGTGCTGCTAGGCATGTATAACTTCAATATCTTATATAATATTAGAAGACAATACAAGTTAGATCTCGAAAACTTATGGTTGCTTCAAGTAATTATCTTCATTTACAGCAAATTGATACACTATATATAAGTTAAATCTAAAAACATATAGTTGCCTCAGGTGGCTATCTTTATCTACAATAAATTGATACACTATACATGTACCAAGGGACTAATATTTAATATTGAAAATTCGGATAAAATACATAATTTTGTTGTAGTTAGTAATCTGAAATTAATCATCGATTTTTTTATTTTTTTTTTTGGGATAAACAAACACACCCCCACACACACACAAAGGGCACAAATGGAGAAAGGATGAGATTCTAATTTCTAACACAAAAACACACCACAAACTCCACTTACATAAAATTGAATCATTATAATTAAAACCATAAAACTCTTTATTATTACTAAAACGCATTTAAGGATTCTAAACCCATAATAATAATAATAATAATAATAATAATAATAATAATAATAATAATAATAAAACTCCTTCTATTTAAAAAGGTTAGAACTCATTTACTTAGGCTTAAAGAAAAATAATTGATTTAATAGGATCTTGCCTAAATATAAATTCAAATTCTACCAAATATATTACGACCCAGAACTCCACGAAACGTTGTCTAATTTTACCGTAAGTTATAATTTGTAAATGAATGGTTGAGAATCTTACAATTAGCCTTGTGAGGACTCGTGTCTAAGAACCCAACACCTAGCCTCACGACTCACGAGGGCTCAAGTCCACAGACCCAATATAGCTTCTTGAGAGTGCAAATTATTGAACTCGATGCTTATTGTTCGTTTGAAAACAACTTATTTTGCTGAAAGTACTATATATAAAGTTAAAAGTTAACTGAAATAGTATAGTGAAATTTATGAATAGTTTTAAAAAGTGTAATGAAACCCATAAATAGTAGTAAAAATAAGCTAAATGGTAAAAGAAGTTGCCTAATATAAACTTTTCTAAAACGCAACCTTAGTCTCATGACCACTCAAGTATATGAACCCAATGCTTACCCTCATGAGGGCTTAAGTCTATAGACCTAATACTTAGCCTCATGAGGGGTCAAGTTAACAAATTAAACGCAAAAATTCAGATTTGCATACTCCACACTAGCCTTACTAGAGCTCAAGTCTAAGGTCCCATCACTTAGTCTCCTCAGCAAGGCTAGCCTAATAAATTTGGAGGCCTGAGATGATATCTTCAGATTTGGGGGCCATTCTAGTAGGGAGTCTTAGGCAATAACTTAGGCCTAGGACCGACCTTGCTCATGACACGTGAGGGCTCATGTCTAAGGACTCAACAATTAACCACATCGTGGCCCAAGTCTAAAGACCCAAAAGTCTTTTCTTAGAAGTGATCAAATTTAAAGTGTAGGTGAATCACAACATGACCTGGATCCCAATATAATAAGCTATAACGTGGAGAGAATGTGTTGCCCTAGTGGGGTGTGAGATGCGGACCTACTTTACAAAATTCTTGAATTAACATTATGCTTAAGCCTAAAAAAACATTCAAATCTCACCAATTGCACCACCATCTTTGAATATTTTATTGCGAATATCTTACCATTTTTTTTTTCTTCAATTGTTTTTCTAGTGTGTGATATTGGCAATTTTTTCACGTCATCTAATTCTGTTGTAGTTAACAAAAATGCCCCAAAAAGCAAATCACAAGACAGGTAAATGCTTTATAAAGAAAATTACAAAATAGGTAAATATCTCAAAAAGAAAACTACAAGGGAAGTAAAGTAAATATCATAAGATAAACTAACAGGGTAATTCCATATTTTAAGATACCATACCTATCGAAAAAGCAGAAGGGTATACACATGGGTGGTATGTGTAATGTAAATTTTATAATAACAAAAAAAAAAAAATTGTTTCCTATGTATCATGGTGTCCATAAATTGCAGATTTTGGTGTCCATACATTGCATTAGTAACACAAATGAATAGACATGGCAAAACGGGTCAGACCCGTTTGACCCGACCCGTTTGACCTGCAACCCGTTTGACCCATTTAAAAATGACCCGTTTTGACCCGTGACCCGTTTTGACCCGCGACCCGATTGACCCGACCCGAACCCGACCCGACCCGACCCGCCAGTTTTGCGACGTCTACCAACGTTGAGTAGATTGAGATTGAGGTGTAATTCTTATAAGATATTTACTTATTCTTCTTCACTTAATATGTTATGTACTCCATTATAGTTTGTCATTCTTTACTTGTCACCTTCATTTTCTCTTCCTACTTTAAACAGATCAAAAATTATACCAAATTAGCTTCTAGAAAGCTGGAACAAGAGTTGCACCAAGTTTAGGTATCAAGTGTTTAGTGGTAATTGGTAAGTGATAACAGTATCACCAATGAGAATCTAATCACAGTTAAGGAACTCAGAAACAATTGACAAATTGCATCTATTTCCAAAAAAAAAAAAACTTGTTTGAAAAATACGGGTCAACTCGACCCGTCCTGCGACCCGACTTGACCCGCGACCCGTTTGACCCGTTTAAAAATGATCCGTTTTGACCAGTGACCCGTTTTGACTCGCGACCCGATTGACCCAACCCCGACCCGCCCCGCCCGTTTTGCCATGTCTACAAATGAATGAAACATAATGGGCTACAACTTACAAACTTGAATTATTAGAAGGTGTAGGCATATGTTACCCTAAACAATTTACTCTAATTCGACCATTACCATTTTCACAATTCATCAAAAAAGAAGAGCAGCAGCAGCTCTATAACATGTTAGACATCAAAACAAACTATTGCTTTGCAACAACAGTGTCAGATTCGTTGTAAAATAGAAGGTTCCTTCGATTCAACAACAGCATCATCCGTCTTTGGGTGATCGCGGTGCCCACGCCAAATTCTTTGTACACGGGAAGCTGCCTGGGATTGCAGTCCTTCAGGGCCAAATCGTGACAATTTAGAATGCCATATTTGCTTCAAGTCGGAGGCCATTAGAGCAAAGGCTTCCACTTTTGTGTGGGTTTTGAGGGTTTTTGAATAAATGGGGAGTTTGGATAGGTTGTACATGTCTGCTGAGGAAGGTTTCATAACCCATTCAAGAAGTTCTTCTCCAAAGAAATTTTTTTCAAGCCGCTCAGCATGTTGGGAGTCTTCACCACCATTACTACTGCTTGTGCAAGTCCACACAGTGCCTTCCGTAATAAAAAAAACCGCATCAATTGGGTCTCCCTCCTGAACAATGTAGCTTTGCTCTTTGTAGAACTTTGGTTTGAGAGAGTCGCAGATCTTAAGCAATAGTTGTTCATACTTAGCCGCCAACCCATTGTCTTTTACGAATTTTAGCTGATTAAGAAAAACAATTAAAAGTTGTAGTAGTACAAATTAGTAAAAAAATATATATGTAAAAGTAATATGCACGTCTAATGCATGAATTAATTTAAAAAAAAAAAACATATGTAAAGTAATTGAAGAAGTGATTAATGCAATATTATTGAAATTAAAAAATAAAATGATAATACAAATAAAAGAAAAAAAATTATCTTATGTTACATCACATAAATACATTATGCCAGACCAAATATCTCAATAGCTAACATTATGATAAATGATTCCATTAAAAAAAAAAAAAAAAAACCATTATGGTAAATGATTAAAATAATCAAAAAACAACGAATTTTCTTTTCGCAATAAATTTTTAGTCAAAAATTTTTTTTTTTTTTTTTTATTTCTTTTATTCCAACCAAATATTTTTGAACAGAAGGGAAGGATAAATGAGGGACACACTTCCTCCTCACTCTCTTTTGCAAACCCCAATAAAGCCTCTTGAGCTGCTCGATTACAAGAATTTGGAACAAAACAATTTTAAAATGACCAAGCGAAGAATCTCCGAAAAATAAAATATGCCTTTGAAGCATAATGCTCCTTAGAGTTTAGCAGGGATATCAATCCCGAATTAGTGCATTGCAGGATATCGAATGTATAATACTCAATTTTTATTATATTAGCCAAAACTTTATACCATATCTATATAATTCCCCGAATATGTATTATTAAAAATAAAGGTACGAAGAAATATTTGATATTTTATTTAAAAAAAGTATAATGGATGTATAAAACTCACATTCTTTAGAAGATTTAAGCAGAGATGACGCTTGACATTGTTTTGAAGGTCTGGAGGAAGATCAGGTATCAGGTTCTCCACATAAACATCTTCGTCTTCTTCAAATCTCTGATCTATGTTCCTTATAATCTCGCTTTTCATGGTACTATCAAAGCCCCGTTGTGAAATCCACGATCTCATGATTTTTTGTTGTTTTTGTCGTTTACGCGACTTCATCATCTTGCGTACCTTATCCCAATTTTTAACAGATTTTGTTGCCGTCCACTGCATGTAAATCTAAACCACATCTACTAGTCAGTTCAATTCACTAAATCTTACCGTGTATAAGCATTTAAATTAATTATATTTTACAATCATACATCTCATTGTTCAACACAACTCCATGGGAACACCCACCCCGAAAATTGAAAGTCAATGAGTTGGTGCACTTTCTACTGATTAGTCACCAAGAGTCGGTGAAAAATGAGGCACCATCGTGAGACGCAAAGGGCCCCCATGCTAGCTAAAATTCCAAACTCATGTTTCTGTTTCAAGACACGATTTTGCCCATACCTAGGCTAGAAAATTTTGTACGCCTAGAGTTCAAATCTCACCTCCCCATTGTAATTATTAAATTTATCAAAAAATTAATAGAACCAATTTAATACTACTACTAATAATAATTGGATGATTAGCGTATTATATTATTGATGTGTCATACTTCTTGTCTAGAAATCACACTCTCTCTTCTTCATTAGTACAGTAAATGGTATATAACAAACCTCTCTCACATTAATATGAATCCAATCTATGAAACTAATGCTTAATAGAGATTACTTTTATGTGATAGAAATATGTTATACATTAGATGTACTAAATCAGTCAAAAAATAACAAGGAGCCTTAAAAGATTTTTTAAAGAAAAGAAGAGAAGAGAAAAGAATTGGGTACTCACCTGCAAATTTCCCATGAAATATAGAAATAGTACCAATCCAAAGATGGAAATACCAAGTGCAAAGCAGTTTTCCCATATGTAGTTACTTGTTTCAAGGTTTTGACCAAGAGAGCTGCAAAAATGTCATAACTATAATGTATGAGATACTAATCTTAAAGATTTATAACTATAATGCATAAAATAAGAATCTAAACATTTTTAGGGGAAATGAATAAGTTAGGAGGAGATGTGCAGTCCTATGCTTGGGCCTTCAAGATCACAGGTTAACGTTTATGGCCTTTCGAGAAATACGACCTCCCCTTAAATAAAATTTTCTCAATGAAAAGAAAAAAGAAAAGAAAAACAACCATCACCACAGGCCCAAGGGAAGAAAACAAAAATTGAAGACCAATATTGAACTCAAACTCTATCATATGCCGCTATTTCCTTTTATTTCGGATGAGTCAATATCTTATACCTCTATGTGTATATGGCAGAGAAGTAGCTACCATAAGCTACACCAAAAATGTATCGGGAAATGACTATAAGCAATAGACAAGAAAGTATGACTGTGACACAGATGTTACTTCTTGACCACAACATTTTTTTTATAAATATATTTTCCTAGTTCAAAACTTCTTTGATATTTAAAAGTGTATTAGCAAAGTAGCAAAGAGTAGGGAAATTATTATTATTTTTTTTTTATACAAAATAAAAATTATACTCTAGCCTAATCTAAGTATATATGTGTATAAAGTTCTCTTAGGATCAAATCTTTCACCCGCTTCATATCCTAAAAAACAACAGATAAACGTGTAAGGACAACTAATGTTGTTGAAAATTTTAAACTAGGGGAAATTAACTATTTTATTCCTAGTGTGTTCAAACATCAAATTAAGAATTGATTGAGATAGCTTTAATATGGAATATAGCAAAAATTCTAATATGTGCAAACCTCAGATTTCGCATGCCCCAACAGAAACTGTAAAATAATTTTTGTGGAAAATCTTCAGATTCTAAGACACCAGATTGAAGGGCTTTAAGAAATATTCCAAAGTCAAAGGACGTTGTATTTTTAGAATTTAAAGAGCAAATATCATTTATAAAAGGCAGATTTCCAAAACTGTGGTCACAATCAAAAGAAATTCCAACACATCTACTACGATTTTGATCACACGCTTCGTGCCAACAAGCTGCCAGTCGTTGAGTAGAGAAAAAATACCAGGAGGCTCCCAATACCTAAAAGACCAGAAAATCATTAAACATCAATAAAGTCTGTAGATATCCTATGTCCCAACGAAATATTATTAATTGTTACAACAAGAACAATAATAATAAGAGAAAAAGACAATTCCATAGACAGGAAACTTCTACTTATTAATTGAGAATTCCTTATCATCTGATGGCTATTATCTTACTCAGGCCAACTACACCTCTAACCTCATCATCTGATGTCTATTATCAAGACTCAGATTAGATATTTATAACAATGATCCTCTTCGCAATCTACACTTTACAAGCAGCTGGTTGGGAGTGTATTCTATATCTAATACTCACTTGACCAAATATCTCCTACACAATACACATTGTCGATCAATTCATGGCAGCAGCTCAATCATCCTATTGTGATGTTGTTCTCAGGATCCTTAGAGATCTAAAAGGTGCTTTTTTTTTCCATAGAATTCATTTATTCGTTCCAGTCGCTACTAACACTCCAGGCATACACTAATGCCAACTAGGTAGGAGATCCCAGTGATAATCGTTCCATCATTGGATTTTGTTTTGACTTGAGGATTCTCGTATATCTTAATGCAGCTAGAAAAAAACTGTTGCTACAATTGAGAAGTTAATATAACATTCAGCTTCGGTATTGAAGTGAGTAACAACAATTTGCTCCTAGCCGCATTAAGATATTGGACAGTCCCTGTACACATTGTTTGTTAAGTTCATTGCAGCATGTCGTTCATCCCATTTTAAAAAGGATAGAGTTTGTGAAAGATTGTCAATATAGTGTTTGTGAAAATTAATAACATTCAATAATCTCAAATGACAATCAGCTTGGTTGGAATGATAAGATACTTGAAAAATATATCTAAGAAAAAAATTAATCAACCCTGATTGTTATAAAGGATTACTACATATTTGTTGAAATGTTAGGGGTCAAGTTCCAGCCCCCTGACCCTCGGTCTTCCCCCTAAATAAATCGACTCATGGGTTGAACAAAGAAAAGGGGATATAAACCATGTTGGAATGTCAAGGATCAACCCTTGAGTCCCCTAGTACGCCTAAATCGGCTAACAGATTGAACAAAGCAAAGGGGATATAAACCAGGTATTGTAAATCATTAATATTAATTATAAAACGCAGAGTCATCTCACAAACAAGTGCTTTAGATCACACACAGACACTGAGTATCAATTAGCTCAATTGGAAAAACCTCTAATTGTTGAATAAGAGATTTGGGATTCAATTCCCACCTACATCAAATACTGATTGATGTCTTAATCTGATGATAAAGAGCTATCATCAGAAGCGGACGTCATAGGTTGAAACTCTTTCTAGAAAAAAAAATCGAACACGGACATGAGTTATAGCCTTTACATTTCCACCACTGCACCAAGCATTCATATAAGAGGTTTAATCCACACAAGTCCAAAAAACAAATAAAGTGAAACCTTTGGAACCTATAAAGTTTTTCATATGTTGGTTCATTTGAATTAAATGTTTATTAAAGCTGACAAAACATTGATAAAATATTAAAACATGCCAAGATTAAATTTAATGAATGTGAAATTACTCTCAAATCAAACTTACATGACCAGCAAGGATGTATAGAATGAAATTCAATGAAGCTTTGACCAGCACGATTCTATCAAATTTCTTGTTATTTGTTATTAGTTTCTTCCAAGATAGGTAGATTTGAGTAACTCTTGGCACATATTGGAAGAGAACAATAGAGTTCAAGAATTTTACTTTTTTTTGAAGATTTTGTGCCTCTCATTTCTGAAAAAATAGTCAGAGTCACCACCTGAACATAGTATAAGAAATTTAGTGTGTAGAGCCAATGGATAGAATGCATCTGTAGGACAATGATAACTTAAAGAAAATAGGATTATGGATGTAGTGGAAATTAAACTAGGATTTAATCTTTAGTGGTCAATGTCTGAATCAATTTTTTTTTTTTTTTTTTTTTTAAATATTCAAAGAATAAGACATAGACTAAAATTCAACACCAAATTTATACATGAAAACCAATATTAATTGTTGGCAAAATATAAATAAATGGAACGACACAAAATGATTGTTTTTTAAAACAACTCAATTGTCTATTAAAGAAAAGTTTATTTTACTCTGTTGAAGAACCTGGTTTGGACAATTTTTTGATTGGAAAAGTCAAACATTGTACTTGAATTTCCCATAATCAACAAATAAAATAAATGTTATACATATTTACCTCAATATTTTTCCAATATTCTGATAACTAGAAATCTAATTAATATTGTCAGGTAAAAGTTAAAAGTTAAAAATTAAATTTAAAAAAAAAAAAATTAATAATTCAATAGGGGAGGGGGATTTTGAACTATGGACTCTCCAGTGTTGAAAGCACTAGGAGATACCAGTTGATTTACAAGACTCTTAGTTAAAATTACTTTCACTTACAAACAAATGTTTGAAACTATTCAGCCTTAGCCTCTTTGTATTATATTCTATATTATATCCATTTTTCTTCTAGTGTATTGCCAAAAAAAATTTCGGCAACAGCATGCACAAAGTCCCAAATTTTTAAGGTCCTAAACAATAAATAATCAATGCGACAAATACATTGTCATTTATATATTTATAAATATATATATATATATATATACACATATAAAAGCCCCAAAACAGAGTAGTTTGATTCTTATTTTTATTTAAAATTTATATTCTAGTAACACTTAAGGATTTGTTACACATAAGGGTTTTTTCTTTGGTAGGGGCTGCATGCCACAATAATGGATTACCTAACACATACACATATATATTATTTTTAAAATTTTAAAATTTTAAATTATTAAAAAAAATAAATGTAAGCAACATTTATCAAACCAAACAAGTGAACAACAATTAGCAGAGGTCTCCCTTACCTGCGGGATGGGAAGAATAGTTATAATGTCGAATAAGAACCACGGCCATAAATATTTCTGAGCTATTTTCCAAGCATCTGTATTCAACTCAGATTTTCCACTTTTCAGAAGTTTCTTGTCTATAAAACCAGTGCGTAATTACAATATGATATGCAGTAGGTGAATGATATCGAAGAAGGATCGCAAAACGATAGCTGTGATCCACAACTTCTTGTCTAACCGAATGCACTTCTTGTCTTCATTGATCACAGGAAGATAAAAGAACAGAGGATCCAATGATACTGCAATCACGCACGACAATACAAATCCTACATTCCACCTTTTAAGGAACGCCTTCCTTGGATCAAGAATTGTCTTTGATGTCCATGTTTCTTTCACTGAATCACTTCCACCATTCTTAAGAAGTTGCCTCTCAATGTCCTGACTATTCCTGAATAAATCAAGGCAAACACAAATATAAGTTATTGGCTCTTATTTACGATCATCTAGTATAAAAAATAATAATAATTGAGGTATTTTTTTTTTATTCAAATAAATTAGTTTGGATTAGAATTAGTTTGATTAGTTTCAATTATGGTTAGTTTTATTGATAGAATATAAGAGCATCAGCATCCGGAAGTGGGAATACCAAATGCAAAGGATATTTAGCATTAACAGCCACAAATCACTCAGCAATAGAAAGGCCATATGTCATATGCCAAATTTTTTTTGAGATTTTGCTACAATACCATCTCAAATGTAAGATGGTACTGTAGCAAAATCCTATAAAAAAAATAATTTTTTAATACTTTAATTTCTCTCTCCTCTCTCATTTTAACCCGCCAACTTCTCTCTCCTCTCTCATTTTTTCACTTTCTTTTCACTCTCTTCCTTCTCTGTCTTTCTTCCTGCTCTATCTTCTTCAACGGAATGGAGGCAACGGCGTGGAGGCTCGATCAGAAAAGCTACGGTGGAGGCGTGGAGGTCGTGGGTTTCCGGCGTTTGGGTGGCGTTGGGGTGCTGTTTGGCGTTGGGCGTTTGGGTCGAAGATGGTGATGATGATGATGGTGATGAAGATGGCGTTTGGCGTTTGGGTCGAAGCGTTTGGCGTTCCGGCGACCCTCTCTCTTTCGCCATCGCTGCCGGTGAGAACAGATGCCGAAGATGGTGATGATGATGATGGTGATGAAGATGGCGTTTGGCGTTTGGCGTTTGGGTCGAAGCGTTTGGCGTTCCGGCGACCCTCTCTCTCTCGCCATCGCTGCCGGTGAGAACAGATGGGTTTGGGTTTGGTGAGAACAGATGGTGATGGGTGGGCGTGGGTGAGATGGGTTTTGCTTTGATTTTTGTATGTGGGTATCGGTGAATCTGCAGGTCCATGGTGGTGGGGATGGGTTCAGCTTCTCTCCTGGATTTGGATTGAGGTTTGGGTCGGTGGTTGATTTTGTGTTTACTGTTTCGCCGATCTGGGTTGATATGGATGATAGAGTTGTGTGGAGGAGTTGGGTTGATATGGATGATGGATTGGAGGAGGCTGGATCTGGAAGAAGGTGAAAAATAAAGTAATGGAGGATTGAAGGGACGGGTGTGGGGTAGAAAATTGAGAAAAAACAAAAAAATAAAAAATATATTTTATTACATAAATATATTATTTTAATGAGTAGAATAGGAAAATAGGATTTTGGGATGTTGAGTATATTGTAAATGGTATGGTATAATTGATAAAGTAGATTTTTAAGATGGTAAAATAAGATAGGATATAGAATTTGGATGCGGATGCTCTAAGAAGTTAGTATTTTTTTTTTCTTGGGAAAGCTTTTGTTGCATACTTGTATGCAACAATTGCTGCATACAGGGGTATGTGGCAACAAAAAGAAAGGGACATGCGTCCTTGAACACGTCCCTTTCTTTTTGCTGCCACATACCCTTGTATGCAGCAATTATAGCAAAACCTTTCCCTTTTTTATCTTTATCTATTAGAAAGTTTGTTCAGTATAAATTCAGATGTTGAGAATGAGCTCTGAACTCTCTCAAAGTAGTTTATTTTATGAAAGTTAACTCGAAGGTCAACTCATATCAAAGGCCACACTCAACTGCAATGTGGGAATCTTTAACAACTTTCCCCAAAATGCCTATAAGTTCTGCAGTATTTCATTAAAAATACACAACTAATATCTTCAAGTGTGCATAAGCTCTTCTCTTATGTTTAAATTTTAAGTTTTTGTATTTTAAAACCATGCGTAAAAGATGAATTTATGAATCGAAAAGTAAATAATATTTGATTAGCTTGAAATTTGGCATGTAAGTTTAAGAATATGCAGAAAATATTTTCTAAAAAAGGTTGTCTGCCAAAACAAACGACACTTAAGAATATGGCCAAAATAGGAAAATGTTATTGTTAGCACATAAGTAGATAGAGAGGAAAAAAAGAATGAACTAGATATCAGCATATTCAAATAAGTGACATTAAAGCTGGAAAATGATAAATAATAATAAATAAAAAAAAAGCTAAGAACACAACAATTTCATAATATTAATAATAATGTCAAGAGCAAAAGAAACTAACCTTGCACCATTCCCTTGTTGATGGCAAAAATAACTCATAACACTAACAGTTTTTTTGAGAATCTGATAACTCACAACCATATTAATTAACTACAGGGCTCTTGACTGGGGTCTGATTTGGGTCCTATAAACTAAATCTGACACGTCTTCAAAATTGATCACGTGTTCTCATCATGTCCCCTGTTCAATGCTCTAGACAAAAGCCTTGGTCCTTCACCTGATTGTTCAGAAAATGTAGTAAACCTAATTAAACACTATGTAGTTCTAAACATTTAATTAAAAAAATGTTCTAAATATAAATCTCCTTAGAGACATAGACAATGTGTGTTTATAAAACGTAAATTGAACCTGAATAACTCAAATAGTACGCATTTTACAAGGCAGAGCAAGCGGAAATGGGATTTGGACAGCATAAAGTGACAGAAATTGGCTTTGTTATGGGATTTTAAAAGTGCACAAGTGCAGGTGCAGATGCAGAAGCAGTTGCAAATTATAATCCATATATGGCAACTCCTGCCCTGCTCTTAAAACAGTTGGTAACTAGTGTGTTAATCATTCATAATTTAAGAGTTGATTAAGAAAAATTCATTTGAGCCTAAAAAATGCTACTGGTTTGGTTTAGTACTTTAGTTAGTCCTCCTCTCTTAAAATTCATTTGAGCCTCCCTCAAATTTAAGAGTTCATTAAGAAAATCCCAACACAAATTTTTATTTATTTATTTTAAACTCTAAAAAACGAACAACTTTTACTAGTTCCTAAGTCAGCTTTTTCCATATCCAGCATAAAACACGAGTAAATATACGTACTCTCTTTTTAACATTAAGAATGTGATTTGATAATTGATTAAGAAAAACCAAAAAAAAAAAAAAAAGAATAATAATATCTGGCCCTGTCCATAGCCGCTCCAAAATGAGGAAATATACTCTGTTACAGGTGTATGTTTCTCTCCTCTCATAGCTGGAAGGACCCACCAAATGTTGATCCTATCAGCTTGTGAGAGGGAGAAAGGAGAAATCATACAACAGTGACAGGGTATACTTCCTCCTCCAAAACAAACAACTTTAACAAATTCCCAGATAGATCAGCTTTTCCCTATCCCAAAATAAAACACTTATTAAGTCCTGAGCTCCATTTTTTTACGTTTGGACCTATTTAAGTGGTATCCATCATGTGCTCTGTCTTTTCACATTTACAAATGTATGAAAAAGCTGAAAAGGGAGCTACTTAATTAATAATTTTCCATGAAACATAACAAAATCAGTAGTACTCAGTATTCCACTTTCAAGTAAATCAAAACTCTTTCCTAATTCCAAACCAAAAAAAAAAAAAAAAAAACCCAGCTTTAATACATATATCTCTGGTTTACTAAGAAAATAAACTAGAGAAAAAGAATCCCTTACACTGCAGAATGCAGATATGCAACGCCCCAAGTCCTCTATAGCTTGCCACCCGGAGTTGCTGCTTGCTGGCCGTGGTATCAGACTCTCTCTGTTTTTCGTTTAGATGTAGAATGAACTGAGTGATCGATATTGTGGATAACTGTGTATATGAGAAACCAAAACACAAAAAGAAAAAAAAAATACTACTGGGTATATGGTGTGATTGACGGCCGCATATCAGTGTATAAAGTTTTGCAGTATAGTGGTCCAGAGCTCTGCTTGCTCTATTATTGATCTGATAAGACAACAACATTATATTTGTTTTAGGTTTTTTAGTTAACAACTTTATGTTTTCCTATTATTTTAGATGCACGTGTAAAGTGTGCTATTTGTTTTTCTCGGGAGAAAGTCTGTGCACCCAAAAAATTTCAAACTTGGTTATACGGACGGAGGAGTCTTTGACCTTGGGGCCCAATGACCCTTCCTAATGATTTTTTTTTCCTTTCTAATATTAGAATATTTATATGTATTAATTTTAGTAAATTTGTTCTATGAAATTATATTTTGTATTTTTTAATAATATTATTAATTCTTTTAAAAGTAATGTTATAATAACAATTTTTTTTATAATATTTTCACAAATTGCTAATATAATGAGTAATTATTAATAAGTAAAAAAAGTGATATAAGTGGTGAGTCTAGATGCAAACTAATAAAAATTTACTAGCATAGCAATTTGTAAAGAAGTTTGTAATTCTAGCATTTAACTCCTTTAAAAGGACTTTCTAAAATAAAAATAAAAAAAAAAACCTTTTAAAGGCGATAAAAAAAATTTATATATCTAAAATTTAAAACAAAATATACAGCGCAACAGCAAAAATTGCCAATAATAAAGTTAAAAACAATTAAACTCAATCAACCAATTTTACCAAAAAAAAAAAAAAAACCTCAGGTGTTTAAAACTTTTTAAACAAAATAATTTTGTCCTTACCTAATAACAATCGCACACATCAAAAACACTAATAAATAGTAAATAAATAAAATAACTCTAAGCAATTAAGTAACAAAGCTGGAGGCCAAAGTCGCCACATATAATCAGAAGCAAAACTGCCCCCTTAACTTCAAGTTTTGGCTCCATCCTTAGTTAGAACAAAGTTTCTCTCCAAACTAGTTTAGAGAGAAATCCTTCAAATTCATCCTACATCTTTTTATTGGATGTGAAATTTTAAAATCTAATTGTTAAATTATATGCTTTTTATGTTCTTAACATACACATGTCAAATTTCATTTAAATCAGGTATTATTTACTATTCGATCAATAAATTTATTTTGTGCATAACTTTAGACCACAAAAACTTGAAATTTAGATATTCAATTGATACTAGAGCGATCTTTGATCTTCTTAAAATTTTGTAAGTATAGAGAATGTGGGTGAGAAAGCCCAACGCCATATGTTGGGCCTGTGGCCCAATTTGAATAAAACTTCCTGACCGAAGAAGTTAAAAGGATCAATGCCCTGCCATCCTGACGAAAATGCAACCAAAGAAGGATTAATATTTCGTCCGAAGACAACCTGGCATGTCCGAAGAGGTTCTGCTCGTCAGACCTCCAAAGAACTTGATCAAGTAGAAGATTCCTCAGAGGGGAGTTAGCGCTGGGCATTCTTAAGCGCGGAGATATCCTGAAATATCTTACAAATAAAGCTGCCATCACCGCATTTAATGCACTGCAGCGACTTTCCTGGCCGCATTTATGTGGAGAAGACACTTGAACAGTGAAATCTCAGCCACTACCACTCACTGCAGATTAAAGCAAACTTCTGATGTGACTAATACTCAAGTGGACGCTTAGATGAAGGACAAGTGTGCGGTGAAGATGAGGGAAAAAGGTGTATATATATATAAAGGAAACAGGTCTCACAAAGGGGGGGGGGATTTTGGAGGAAGTTAAAAATACAAGACCTCTTCAAATCAAAGATACTTTTATTGAATACTAGCCTGAGTGTCTTTTGCCCTGTTTTGCTTGCATGAATCGTTGCTAAGTCCATATCCAGCCCAGCTGTTTAACCCATTCTCTACAAATTCATTGTTGGGGATTTGTTGGGCTCATAATACGGGAAGTTATTGCCTAGTCCATCAAATTTCAACCCTACAATTGGCGCCGTCTGTAGGGAACAGCTTGAGCCAAGGTGGAAGCAACACCTCAAAGAATGGCTGAACCAAGGCAACGACCAGCGGAGTCCAGATCGTCTCAGCACACCGATCCCTTTCTTCATCTGGAACGGAGGCAGGATCGTGAGGGTAGTGTACACACCGCACGTGACGATCAAAACCAGTCGTATGGAGAGAGCCACATGTCCCATGCAGAGAAAAACAAAGACATGCGAAGGAAATCGATAGGCTAAAGAGGGAGTTGCGCCATGCGAAGAGAAAGCGTAGTCCCTCGTACTCTGATGAAGATGCGGAGGACGAACAGGATGTTGTTTACAAACAGAAACTTCGAACGCCAGTCGGCGAATCCTTTACCTATGAGGAAATGCGGCATGACGAGGGGAACCCTCAGAACCCCTTACCTGGAGGCGTAGGGAACGACGTTATGAGTAAAGCCCTAGATCAGATTTCCAGATCTCCCTTTACTCGTAACATCGAGAATGCTAGACTTCCTCGACGTTTCCACCAGCCTACATTCACCATCTATAATGGCCAGACAGACCCAGTGGAACATGTGAGCCATTTCAACGAGAGGATGGCCGTCCACTCCAGGGACGAAGCCCTGATGTGCAAAGTCTTCCCATCCAGCTTGGGACCGATAGCCATGAGGTGGTTTAACAATCTATAAGCTCTTTCCAAGAGCTGACTCAAGCATTTGGTTCACGTTTTGTCACGTGCCGAAGGGTTCCGTAGTCTATGGCTTCCCTATTGTCAGTCAGTATGAAAGGAGGTGAGACTCTGAAGTCGTATTCAGATAGGTTCTGGGAAACGTATAACGAGGTAGAGGAAGATTGTGAATTGGTGGCCATCAGCTCTTTTAAACTGGGCCTCCCCACTGAACATCCCTTAAGAGCGTCCTTCACGCGCAAGCCTGCTACTAATATACGCCAGTTGATGGATAGGATCGATAAGTACAAAAGAGTTGAAGAAAATTAGCAGCAGAGTAAGGGAAAGGAGAAGGTTATCCCTCAGGAGGGGAGGGATTTCAGGACGGACAGGCAGAACCACAACAGGCCGAGGAAGGACTGGGCCGGACAAAGTACATCGAACTTCCAGACGGTCAATGCAGTTTTTCGCGAACTAGTACACCAAGTCCTGGATAAAATAAAAAATGAACCGTTCTTCAAGAGGCCGAACAAGATGGTAGGAAACCCTGAAAGGCGCAACCACAATCTTTACTGTCAGTATCACCTTGACCATGGGCATGCTACTGAGGATTGCAGGAGCCTGTGGGACCATCTAGATCAGTTGGTCAGCGAAGGCAGACTAAAACACCTTCTACACCACTCATACGGTCAAGGAAATCACACAAATGCAGGGCCCAGGAGAGGCGATTCTGTGAAACCTCCCTTGGGTACAATCAATGTTATTTTTGCCGCACCAGGAAGGACGGGGTTTTGCCCATCCAGAGTACTGTCTGTTGCTTGGTTGTCCTCGGAAAGTGCTAACAGAGATCCAAAGAGATCCAGGATGGAAGTTCTGGTTTTGGGATTTTCGGACAAGGACAAAATCGGGACTATACAGCCGCACGATGACGCCCTGGTAGTAACTCTGAGAATAGGTGGATACGACGTGAAGAGGGTAATGGTAGATGAGGGCAGCGCCGCAAAAATAATGTACCCAGACCTATATAGGGGCCTGAACTTATCCCCCGAAGACCTAACTCCGTACAAATCCCCTTTAGTCAGTTTTGATGGCAAAGTGATCATTCCAAAGGGCCAAATCAGACTACCTGTGCAAACCGGACACGAGATGGTGGAGGTAGATTTCATAGTGGTGGATGCCTACTCACCCTACATTGCTATTGTGGGCAGTTCCTGGCTTCATACCCTCGGGGTCGTATCCTCCACACTTCATCAGAAAATTAAATATCCGTCCGACGGGATAGTCGAGGAGATCCGAGGAGATCAGTCTACATCCAGGCAATGTCTAATGGCAGCTATCCAGCACCAACCTCAGGCTGAACCCTTGGACCGTAACGAAGAGAGTTTATAGCAATCAAAGCCTTTAGTGCTGGGCACCGAGACCTCGGCTGAAGAGGCAGAATGCGAAAGCTTGGCAAGAGTAGTCGTGGATAATGACCTAGAGAAGTTTTTTCAAGTCGGATTCATGCTGCCTCCTCAAGAGAAGGAGGAGCTGATAGAGTTCCTCAGGGCAAACGTAGATGTATTTGCATGGAACCCTGCGGAAGCCCCTGGGGTAAGCCCAGATTTTATTTGCCACCATCTAAACGTTAATCCCACCATCGTCCCCAAGAAGCAACCTCTCCGGCGTCCTTCGAGGGAACATGTTGACGCGGTTAGGAATGAAGTGATGAAACTCAAGCAGGTGGGGGCTATTAAAGAGATCTTTTACCCCGAACGGCTGGCTAACACGGTGGTGGTAAAAAAGAAAAACGGAAAGTGGTGTGTGTCTGTGGACTTCACCGATCTCAATAGAGCTTGTCTGAAGGATCTGTTCCCCATGCCGAAGATAGACCAACTAGTTGATGCTACTGTGGGACACCCTCGGATGAGTTTCCTAGACGCATTCCAGGGTTATCATCAGATACCGCTGGCTCTCGCCGATAAAGAGAAAACAGCTTTCGTAACCCCTGTGGGGAATTACCACTACAAGGTAATGCCGTTCGGCTTGAAAAATGCAGGGGCTACCTATCAGAGGATGATGACCAGAATGTTTGAGCCGCAGCTGGGTAAAAGCATGGAAGTTTATATTGACGATATGGTGGTAAAAAGCAAGGTCATAGTTGAGCATATTGGGGACCTTAGGGACGTCTTTGAAATTCTAAGGAGACACAGACTGCGCTTGAATGCTTCCAAGTGTTCGTTCGGTGTTGGATCGGGCAAGTTCTTAGGGTATATGGTCACTCACAGGGGAATCGAGGTTAACCCCGATCAGATAAAGGCCATCAATAATTTGCGAACTCCCCGGAGCCCCAAGGAAATTCAGAAGCTGACTGGGATGACCGCTGCCCTTAATAGATTCATTTCCAGATCAGCAGACAGGTGTAGGCCTTTCTTCTCATTGATCAATAAATGGAAGAATTTCGAATGGACGGAGGAATGCGCTATTGCTTTTCAGCAACTTAAGGACTACCTGGCTAGACCTCCCATCATGTCCAGTCCCGAGCCAGATGAAGTCTTGTTTGCTTACATCGCTGTGGCTTCTAATGCCGTAAGCTTGGTGCTGATCCGAACAGACTGTGGTGTGCAAAAACTAGTTTATTACGTAAGTAAGTCACTGCAGGAAGCGGAGGTTCGTTATTTGCCGCTGGAGAAGGCCATTCTGGCAGTTGTGTTAGGTACAAAGAAGCTGCCCCATTATTTTCAAGCCCACACCATTATAGTCCTCACCCAGCTTCCACTTAGAGCCATACTCCGAAGCGCCGATTACACCGGAAGGATTGCCAAATGGGGGATGATCCTCGGGGCTTTTGATATCAACTACATGCCTCGCACGTCAGTGAAGGGCCAGGTCCTTGCGGACTTGGTCGCCGAGTTCGCAGAGCCCCATTTAGAGGAGGTAACACCAATGCTGGGCACTAAAGGAAGGACCGTTGGTATGGTTTCTTCACGGAGCCCCTTGCCCTGGGGAGTGTACGTGGACGGCGCATCGAATCAGCGAGGCTCAAGAGTGGGGCTAGTGCTAATATCCCCAGAGAGAATTATCATCGAAAAAGCATTAAGGCTAGATTTCTCAGCAACAAATAACGAAGTAGAATATGAGGCTCTGTTGATGGGGATGAAGATGGTACGAAGGATGGGGGGAAAGTCAATTGAGATGTTCTCGAACTCAAGGCTAGTCGTCGGCCAAATGTTGGGAGAATTTGAGGCGAAAGATGAAAGGATGCAGGGATACTTGAGCCTGGCTAAGTCCTTGCAATCCGAGTTCGAATCCTTCAACCTGCGGCACATCCCTAGAAGTGGCAATACACATGCCGATTCTTTAGCCACTCTTGCCACCTCTTTGGCACAAGAATTGCCAAGGGTTATCCTTGTCGAGGACATACAGAGACCTATGGAGTTAAGAAAAAAGGCATCCCAAGTTCATTGCGTCGGAACCAGCCCGTGTTGGATGGACCCCATCATCAAGTTTTTGAAGGACGATGCGTTGCCCAAAGAAAAAGGGGAAGCGGACAAAATACGGAGGAGAGCTACAAGGTTCTGGTTGTCCGAGGATCACAAACTTTATAAACGCTCTTATTCAGGCCTATACTTATTGTGCATACACCCGGAGGCGACTGAACCCTTACTAGAGGAATTGCATGAAGGGATCTGTAGAGGCCATACCGGGGGGAGGTCTTTGGCTCACCGAGCCATTACTCAGGGTTATTAGTGGCTGAATATGCAGAAAGAGGCCCATGAGTACGTCAAAAAGTGTGATCAATGCCAGCGGTTCGCGCCAAACATACATCAGCCTGGGGGCGTTCTTAATCCGCTGACCAGCCCATGGCCTTTCGCTCAATGGGGGCTGGATATTGTAGGCCCATTCCCTAAGGCAGCGGGAAACAAGAAATACCTCTTGGTCGGCACGGACTATTTCACCAAGTGGGTCGAAGCCGAACCTCTAGCAAACATCAGGGATGTGGATGTGAAAAAATTTATCTGGAAAAATATTGTCACGCGGTTTGGGGTCCCTCGTACCCTCATATCGGACAATGGGCTTCAATTCGACAGCAAAGCATTCAGGAATTATTGTAGTGAGATGGGAATCACGAACATATATTCTACCCCTGCATACCCCCAAGGAAATGGGCAAGCGGAAGCTGTCAATAAAGTCATCGTTAACGGATTGAAGAAAAGGCTAGACGAAGTCAAGGGTAGATGGGTGGAAGAGTTGCATCACGTGTTGTGGGCATATAGAACTACGCCTCGCAGGTCTACTAGAGAAACCCCCTTTTCGATGACCTATGGGGTTGAAGCCGTGATACCTCTAGAGATTGGATTCCCAACATACAGGACAAGCTCCTTTGATCCGATCAGCAACGACGGGCAGCTGGAAAAGAGTTTGGATCTAATTGAAGAACGAAGGGAAAATGCAATGGTCCGACTGGCACATTATCATCAGAAACTAAAGCAGGGCTATGACGCCAATGTGAGGTTGAGACCCTTGGAGCCTGGTGATCTGGTCCTAAGGAAGGTAGTAGGCAATGCAAAGAATCCAGCCTGGGGAAAACTGGGACCGAACTGGGAAGGGTCGTATCGCATCACTTCGAAGGCTGGCGTTGGAGCATACTTCCTAGAAGACCTGGATAATCATGTAGTGCCCCGGCCATGGAATGTAAATAACCTCAAAAGGTACTACTATTAAAAGAATTTTCCCTTCAGTCATGATACCATTCTGTTATGATAAATTCTCATAAGTGTTTAAACTTAAATCCAATCATGCCTGCAGTCTTCGGACCAGATGATTTGGGTTAGTTAACACTCCCTTAACAATTCTCATAAGTGTTTAAACTTAAATCCAATCATGCCTGCAGTTTTCGGACCAGATGATTTGGGTTAGTTAACACTCCCTTAACAATTCTCATAAGTGTTTAAACTTAAATCCAATCATGCCTGCAGTCTTCGGACCAGATGATTTGGGTTAGTTAACACTCCCTTAACGATTCTCAAGCGTAAAAACTTAAATATAATCATGCCTGCAGTCTTCGGACCAGATGATTTGGGTTAGTTAACACTCCCTTAACAATTCTCATAAGTGTTTAAACTTAAATCCAATCATGCCTGCAGTCTTCGGACCAGATGATTTGGGTTAGTTAACACTCCCTTAACAATTCTCATAAGTGTTTAAACTTAAATCCAATCATGCCTGCAGTCTTCGGACCAGATGATTTGGGTTAGTTAACACTCCCTTAACGATTCTCAAGCGTTTAAACTTAAATCCAATCATGCCTGCAGTCTTCGGACCAGATGATTTGGGTTAGTTAACACTCCCTTTACGATTCTCATAAGTGTTTAAACTCAAATCCAATCATGCCTGTAGTCTTCGGACCAGATGATTCGGGTTAGTTGACACTCGTTCACGTTATTAGTCTAATTTGGTGCTTGGCAGAATATGCAAACTTAAGCCAAAATTACGTCAACTGTCATTATCATAAGGCCTTGTTTAACCGTGCCTAAAAGATTACCATGGTTTTGGCTGGCTCTTAGTTATTAAACCATCACTGTTAACCATAATGACACAATCTAACATACTCCGTAAAAGCAACAATGAACAAAAAGTAAACTACTTCATTAATTGAAAAGGCAATTTCATTATAAAATAGGTGATAAAGGGCCCTAACTATTACACAGTTTTAACATCCTAAGCCTTATTCTGAGGCACTGGATTAATCTTTGGCGGATCACCCACATCTCCGGTCTGAAGAGGTGCTTGGCTCGTCTCGGCTGGGACTGCAAGATTTTGACCGGCCGAGGAAGCTTCCAAGGTGTCTGGCGGGTCACAGATATCAGGGTCGTAGTAAACACTCCCAGGCTGCCTTAGGTTAGACTCTGGGGGAACTTCGGCCGCGTTAAGGCATTTGCCCCACATTATCTCACAGTACCCCCTGCAGACCTTGGCAAACTCCTCGGTCAGCCTCGTCTGGGTCTCTTGCACCCCTAGCAGGTAGGCAGCCTGCTTCTCGGCCTCAACTGCTTCCTTGGCTAACTGAGCGTCTTCCTTGGCCCTTGTAGCAGCATCCTTGGCTTTGTCTAGCTCAGCCCGAAGCTCTCTCACAAACGCCCTCTCTGTTTCCAGATTGATTTCGGTGGTATATAACTTCTGGCGTTGGTCTTCGGCTTGCTTTTCAACGGTCTTCAGGCCTGCCTCCGCACTTTTCTTCGCCTTCGTCTCCTCCTTCAGCTGCTCGAAGATGCGGGCGCACTCGCCTTTTGCAACGCCCAGTGCTTTCTCGACCTCCTCCTTTGATTGCACCTCAGCTTGCACTTCAATCTCTTTCTTTTTGTTCCACTCCTCAGCGACAAATATCTGCTGGGCGATCTGCACAACAGGCGAACATTCCTTATTGTTAGTTATTAGACATAGAAAAAAGAGGGTAAGAAGGTCAATTCCCTTACCATGCCTAGATCCCTTTTTAGGGATAAGAAAAGCTCCTGCTGGCTGAAGCGCCTGTAGGAATCCATGTCCCTTGGAAGGAGTAAGGGCTGCTTCAAAGCGTCCACAATGTAACCGGCCTTGCCTCCACCATAATTTCTGATGGAGGCATCATAGGGGATGTCCGCACCATCCAGCGTCACCTTCGGAGGCCATGTCCGAGAGCCCCGGCGCACATCGGCGGCTGAAGGGTCTTCCCTGCTTTCAGTAGATGAAGCCCTTTTTCCCTTGGTATCATGGGCCACCTTCTGCTGCTTGAGCCCCTTTTTAGGCACAACCTCAGTGCCTTCAGCCTCGGTCGCAACCCTTTTCTTCTTTAGATCCGGCAGTGGCATCAAGCTGGGATTTAAAGGGGCTTGAGGAGGAAAAGGAGGGAGATCCGCGGCTGGTTGGGATGGACCAGTGCCTTTGGAGGCGGCCTTCAGTTTTCTATTCTTCATCAACTCTGATAAGCTCTGCATGTCTTCGTTCGAAGAGTAGGCAGACACGATTAGTCTCTCTGGATGGACAGCTGATTGCCTTTCTGTTTCCTCCTCGACGTCTATAATTTGAATCTCTTCCGAAGCCTCACCCTCAAATCTGAACTGGTCGATCTGCTCGTCAAGTGAAGGTGTAGAAAAAGCAACTCTTTCCTCCTCTGCTACTGGTTCAAGGGGAACTTGTGCAACGGGCTGAACGAGCAGTGGTATACCCTGCGGATTAGGATGGGGCACCAGGGCGAGGTCGAAGGGAGCTAAGAAGTTCTTCCGAGCCACGTCAATACGGTTGATGCGGCGATCCCCGAGTGTTATTGCGTTACCGATCGGTTGAAGTTCGGACTTCGGAGTATAGCCGAGGATGAGGGGAACGGACCTGAGCTGTCCGTCTTCACTTATAAAAATCTCTAACCGAAGAAGGTAGTTCAGGGTCGCGGTATTTGTGAGACTCAGCCGCGGAGATACGTGACGTCTATCTGTAAACATTGCAATGGAAGTGTCAAAAAAGATTGAAATATGACGAAAAGAATTCCGAATAGCTGAAAGCAAAAAATGTTAGAGAATCTCAATGGGGGATGTCCCACCTGGCTCTCCTGGTTGGGTTGGGCAATGAATTCCATCATGCCATGCGCCCGAGATGATCAGATAATCGTCCATCATCCCTTTATTAGACTTGGGGAGACAGGATAGAAGTCTGACGACATCGGATCGGGACCTTAGATAGTATCCTGCTCCCTCTTTGGTACGACACTCATACATGTGTACCACATCATGCCAGGTTAGTCTCAATCCTAAGTGACGGTTTAGGTCGTCAACTGCCCCTAAAATCCTAAACGTATTAGGTGCACACTGGTCAGGGCTAAGCCTATGGGCGGTAAGGTAAGTTCTGGTAACTGGACCCATGGGGATGGTCATTCCCCCCTCCAGGAAAGCGATAATGGGGATTATAACTTCACCCACTTCTCGGTCCATTAGTAAGCCCTCCGTGGGGCAATACTTCAAGCCCACTTCCTAAGGAATGCGATATGTCGCCCTAAACTTCTCTATTTGGGAGGGGCTGTCCACTAGGTATTTAAATCTACCCATTTTGAGTTAGGTTAGAGGGAGGGGAATGCGAAACAGCAACTGAAGAAAATCTACCAAAGGCTGAAGAGGCAATTTGAATAGATTTCGAAAATCTCGAGCAAAGAACTTACGCAGAATCGAATTGGAAGATGTTCTTTAGCCTCGCGGGAGGATTGTAGCGGATTCTGAGACCAGTCGAAGTAGATGACAGGAAAGGCTTTGGGAGTCTGAACGCTTGAGTTCGCTGGAGAGTCTGAAACTTGTAGAGTGAGAAAACAGCCCCCTCTGGGACTTTATATAGAGGTGGGCAAAGTGGTGGGACTTATCCCGCCCGAAATTTTTAAGGGAATCTCGTCCGTTGGATTTGCGACGTGCCATTAGATTTCATGGACAAGATGCCGCCTGGAGTAATTAATGACGCCTCGGAAACGTCGCAACAGCAGCGGTAATAAAGAAGGCGCCTAGAGGCACGCGCGCACACACGTGTGGAATCAAAGATTCAATGCTTTCACTTGGCAAGGTCAAAACCCCACTTTTTCTCTTCGGATGCGAGGGAAAAATTGGAATTTTGAGGGGCTATTGTGGGTGAGAAAGCCCAACGCCATATGTTGGGCCTGTGGCCCAATTTGAATAAAACTTCCTGACCGAAGAGGTTAAAAGGATCAATGCCCTGCCATCCTGACGAAAATGCAACCAAAGAAGGATTAATATTTCGTCTGAAGACAACCTGGCATGTCCGAAGAGGTTCCGCTCATCAGACCTCCAAAGAACTTGATCAAGTAGAAGATTCCTCAGAAGGGAGTTAGCGCTGGGCATTCCTAAGCGCGGAGATATCCTGAAATATCTTACAAATAAAGCTGCCATCACCGCATTTAATGCACTGCAGCGACTTTCTTGGCCGCATTTATGTGGAGAAGACACCTGAACAGTGAAACCTCAGCCACTACCACTCACTGCAGATTAAAGCAAACTTTTGATGTGACTAATACTCAAGTGGACGCTTAGATGAAGGACAAGTGTGCGGTGAAGATGAGGGAAAAAGGTGTATATATATAAAGGAAACAGGTCTCACAAAGGGGGGGGGGGGGATTTTGGAGGAAGTTAAAAATACAAGACCTCTTCGGATCAAAGATACTTTTATTGAATACTAGCCTGAGTGTCTTTTGCCCTGTTTCGCTTGCATGAATCGGTGCTAAGTCCATATCCAGCCCAGCTGTTTAACCCATTCTCTACAAATTCATTGTTGGGGATTTGTTGGGCTCATAATACGGGAAGTTATTGCCTAGTCCATCAAATTTCGACCCTACAGAGAATATTATAAGAACATACAATCCAATTGTTATATTTTCGAAATTCACATTCAATAAAGAAAAACTATAAGAGCAGTTTGAAAGGTTTTTCTCCAAAGGTTTTTTTTCAAACTAGTTTGGAGAGAAACTTTTTCCCACTTGAACATTATTATATGGTAGATAAAATATTAATATCAGTGATGGGTTAAGACAACAACCAGTAAAAGCTTGCTGTTGTGATTTTTTTTTTTTTTTTGGACTTGTTGCATGCTCTTTTTTTCATATAAATATTTTTAAATATTTTTATATCATAAAATATTTAACTTAAAATTTATTTTTCTCGCCTTATGTAAAAATGCAAACTAACTAATTAAGATTATTTTTGTACAAAAAATCAAATATCATGGTCAAGCATAAATTTAATAGAAATGGATAAATAACACTCACTTCCTTTTTTTTTTTTTTTTTTTTTTTTTTTTTTGAGAAAGAACACTCCCTTCTTTGGTTGACACCGTGGAGTGTTTGGTAGCTGTACGAATTCTTCAATTTGCCAATGAATGTGCTTTCTCTTCTATAATCTTGGAGGGTGATTCTAAAACTATGTATAGAACTCTCTGCTGCGAAGATGTCTCCCCTCTCTTCATTTGGCCACCTGGTATACAAATTCAAGACCCTTGCAGAGATCTTTTGTGTAGTCACTTTCTTCCGTAAGCGTAGACAATGCAACTCCAACCTAGCTAAGCATGCTAGATATGTTAAATGTTTATTAGGGTGGAATGAGGATGCTCCTTCACACTTACTTTCTGTAACTTTAGCCAATTTTGGCTGAGTTTGCTTTAATAATATCAGTTTCCTTTTTCTCAACCAAAAAAAAAGAAAAAAAGAAAAAAAAGAAATGGATAAACGTTAAAAGATTATTAATATTTCCAGTTTTAAAGAATTAAAAGTACAGCTTTTTATTTGTAGGAATTAAGCATATTAAAAAAGGGTAAGGATTTGCTGCAAATTAAGTTGCAGCAAATCTTGCAAAATAATGATGTGTTAATATCTAAGAACAACATCTGTCCTGCAAAATTTAAAATTAGACCTTTTTATTTATAGGAATTAAGCATATTAAAAAAGAGCAAGGATTTGCTGCAAACTAAGTTGTAGCAAATCTTATAAAATAATGATGTGTTAATATCTGAGAACAACATTCTACAAAATTCAACACTGATGATGCTGAAAATCGTCAGTAAGCCGCACGGTCCTCACGTGCTCTAGACAAGGCCTGCACAACACAAAAAGAAGAAGAAGACCCTACGAAGAGTACTGGTGTGGTACTGACCAAATACCCTCCAAAGGTCAAGTTAGAGAACTTTCACAACTCTAGAGTGCCAGAGTTAGGGTGAATTATGTGTACCTTGGTTTGTGAGGGTTTTAGGGTTTTTATAGTAGTGTAGAGTTGACACTCGTTTCTTGGCAGAGAGGGTCTTTCCTTGTAGGGAAGATCCTCATTAACGTGCATATCTTGTGAGATCCTTTTAATTAGAGTTATCCATAAGGCACGAGGTGTTTCCTTATATGCATATTCATGGAGGCCAAGTAAAGCCATGTTGGTCTCATCATAGGTTTCCCTCAACTCGTTAGCTTCCTTCTGTTGGCTTCTTGGCATTTTGGTCGTCTCACATGGATGTCGTCGGCTTTGAGGTGGAGTCGTCAGGTCGGGGGTGAAGTCGTTAGTCTCAAAAAGGACCCGTCGGTCTCACTTTATCGTCATCTTCTTCCTTGGATGCATAGTGTAGTTGACGTGCTTTTTGAGACTGACGGCTTTATTTTATGTGAATGAGTTTAACACATTTTTTAAGATTTCCCTTATCTGCTGCCCCCTACTCCATGGCTTCGTTGGCTTTAGCTAACGGGTTATGGAGTTTGATTCATAGCTTTTTATTTGTTTAGGAAAAGGTGTGCTCATTAATGGTTCCTTGAGTAGCCATCATTTAATGCTAGGACACGTGGCATAGGCTGGTTGGCCTCGTTTCTAAACAAAAGTGTCACTTCTTTTCCCGTGTATTTTCAACCTATAAATATCTCACCTCTTTCTCTATTTCTCCTTATTTCATCCTTGCAAACCTTAAGAGAAAGAGAGCTGTCCTCCCATCACTTCGTCCCCATCTGCTTGTGGATCCCATCATCTCCAAAGTTGACACTTCATCCTGTAAGTCCTCTTTTCCTTCCATTTTTCTTTTTAATTTGGTTCTTGTAGTTGGCCGTCATTTTTACAGAGGCCCATCAAATAGGTTCTTAGATTACTCTGTAGCTTATAAGTAAATAGATGTCAGGTGATAGAGAAGTGACGAGTGAACAGTCATCAGTCCGTGAGAGAGCGGATTACGACAAAGTCTTCCAGTTAGGTCATGAGCCCGATGAGGGCTTTTCTTGGTCGTTAGAGAGGGAACTGTCAGCCCATTCCCCTGATGAGGAAGGGGAAAGTTATGATGGTGAGGGAGAAGAGGATGAGGAGGAGGAAGGTGAGGGAGGAGAAGACAAAGAATATGGTGGAGAGGGTGACAGGGACGAGGATGAAGGTGACGAGAGAGTTCCAGAGGGAGGTAATTTAGAAAGCCTATGGGATGGTCACACCCGTCCTTTTATCCTTCCCAAGATATGGACCATCAATGATTTCAAACCATCAATGACGACCAAGATTTTTAAGGACTTAAGGGATCATTTTTAAATCCCTGAAAATATCCCAATCCATCTTCTCGAAAAGTTTGAGAAGTGTTACTCAGGGAGAACTACGGACGTTGGCATGTATGATGCTATGTTTGCTGTCGAATTGAGGCTGCCACTAACAGAGTTACATTGTTAGTTGGCCATTTTTTTGGGAATATCTGTCAGCTAGATTGCTCCCAACGTTTGGAGGATATTTATTAGGGCTGAAATCCTCTGGGGTCATCCTAGCGATGAAAACCGTCAGCTTACCTTGGACGAGTTCTTTTGGTGCTATAGACCACAGCACATTTCCTCTAAAGGAATATTCCATTTCGCGGCGAGGAAGAAAACACTTAGGGTCCGTTTGGATAGAGCTGAAAACTGAAAACTGAAAACTGAAAACTGAAACACTGTAGCAAAATAATTTTTAAATGGGTAAATAGTACCGTGGGACCCATTTTTAATAAAAAAAATTGCTGAAAAGTGAAAATTGTGGGTCCGTAAACAGTAAAAATGGTGGGAAATAGTCACATGTTGCGGCTACTGTTCAATGAACAGTAGCCGCAACAGTGATAAACAGTGCAAAATGGTCTGGGAAAGCTGAAAAGTAAAAAAAAAAAAAAAAAAAAAAAAAAGTTTGCTAAAACGCAAACGCGTCTGGGAAGCGCAAAACGCGCTTCCCAAACGCACACTTAGGCTAGTGTCAGACATGCCTAACTCCAATAGGAAGTGTAAGGGTAGATATTTCTTTGTTCAAGGGACAAATTGGGTATGTTGTCAAGAATAGTGGATTACAACGCCTCATAGCTTCGACAACACTTGGGGCATTGTTAAGGAATCAGGTTTAGCACCATCTGCTTCTTTACTATTCCTATTTATATGTTAAATTTTTAATGCCATATGCTTCTTTTTCTTTCACCCAGCCTCCGTCTACGTATAACTGATGAGTAAGAGGCTTTTATCCATCGGGTCCTTGAAATTCCATTTGAGGAGAGGAAGTGCAGGGACCTGATCGCTCTTGACATGCTATACGCCTACTGTGGTGGTCTAGAGCCGACACTTGTAGCCTATAGACTAAATAGTTATTCTCGTCGATGTAAGTCTTATATTCCTTTCCTCTTTCTCCTCGTCGTTCGCATGTCTTTTTTGCATCTAACTTCGTCATCTGTCCTTTACAGAAACAGAGGCAGCCAAAATGAGAGCCTTGGTGAGGGCGTCAACTACTGCCCGTAAGAGAGAGAAGAAGGAGAAAGGTAAGGAGGGGGCGTCCTCATTAGGTCCCATGGTTGTCGAGAAGGGCGCGTCAAAACGCAAAGTTGAAGGGAAGGATGACTGTCTACCTAAGAAGGGCAAGGTCACTCCTACGGTTGACAAACAGTCGAAGAAGTCGTCATCTCCTAAACAAAGTCATGGGGCGATAGGTCCCGTCACCCAAGGAACTCGTCGTCTCCTTACGCATGAAGGATACGCCGTTAAGATGGTTAGGTCAATTATCAAGGAGACGGATTTGGACCATTGTGCCAAGTTGGAGATAGTGGACTTGGGGGCGTCAGGTCTCTTTGACCTTTCACTTCGTTACTTTCCTGTTAGCTGATGGTTGTCTTGTTTTCAGGCATTGGTTTGCATAAAGGCACTACAAGACAGATGCGTCGTTGAGGAAGAGGTGATCAATCTCCTTAGGAAGCGAAATGAGACCCTGACCAACGAGTAGGAGCAGTACAAGGAGGCCATCTGCATTCTTAACAAGGAGGTGGAGGACTTGAAGAAGAAGCTGATAGAGGAGGCCAATCGTAGGGAAAAGGTTGAAGACGGAAATGTGAGTGTAGAAAAGGAGCTGACGGCTCTCTTTGAGCAGGTTGAGCAGCCAAAGCTGATGTTGTCTTAAAGTACAAGGCTTCCAAGCCTTTCATCGATGCATGTGCGGTTTACTATGGTGACGGGTTTAACAACTGCCTTAAGCAGGTTGGGTTCGTCTACCCAGACCTGGACTTGTCCAGAGTCACCATGGACGACCCTATGCTGACGACCCATGCTGCTGGCGACACCACTGATGATGAGACTGACGAGTCCATTCATGTAGAGTAGGGTGTACAAGATGACATCGTGGTGCTTGCTTAACCTGCCCAAGAAAGATCTGTCACTCGTGTGATCCCGTCTACTGAAAACAATCCTCCCAAAGACACTGAGAACCTTTTAGCTTTGAACGCCAGAACTCTCCTCCTAAAGATGACGAGAATGCTCTGGTCATTCAGAACCCTTAGTTTAGTTTTTCACTTGTTTGTCTTTTTTATGTATTTACTCCATTTTTCAGATAGTGTTAAGTGCCCTTTGTTTTTGGGCTTTTGTTGGAAACACACTTCATTATGTTATGATGTCTATTTTACATCTGTTGCTTTATGTTTATGTTTGTTGATTTCTTATTTCGGTATATGCGTATGTCCACTAATCTTGGGACGAGTATGTTAAGGTGCTCCCGTCTAGTTGGGTGTGCCCGTCCATAAGTACTTAGTAACACGTTTGTTAGTACTTAACAATATGTAGGTGTAGACTTGTCTACTTTATTTTATCCTTCTTGAGGGCTTTGTATTAGACTCATCCTTTTATGGGCGTTATAATGAATTCGCAATGAACTCGTCCATTTGTTGGCTCCGTAATGAACTTGTCTATTTGTGGTATTCATAATAAACTTGTCCATTTATGGACCTCGTAATAAATTCATCCACTCATGGACTTTGCAATAGACTCGTCCACTTGTGGACTTCGTAATAAATTTGTCCACTTGTGGATTTTGCAATAAACTCATCCACTTGTGGACTTTGCAAAAAACTCGTCCACTTGTGGACTTCGTAACAAGTTCATCCACTTATGGACTTCGTAATAAGTTCGTCCACTTATGGACTTTGCAATAAACTCATCCACTTGTAGACTTTATAATAAGTTTGCCCACTTGTGGACTTTGCAATAAACTTGTAATAAATTCATCCACTCGTGGACTTTGCAATAGACTCGTCGACTTGTGGACTTTGCAATAAACTTGTCCGCTTGCGAACTCGTCCACTTGTGGACTTTGTAATAAGTTCATCCATTTGTGGATTTTGCAATAAGCTTGTCCACTTGTGGACTTCGTAATAAGTTCATCCACTTGTGGACTTCGTAATAAGTTCGTCCACTTGTGGACTTTGCAATAAACTCGTGCACTTGTGGATTTTATAATAAGTTCGCCCACTTGTGGACTTTGCAATAAACTCGTGCACTTATGGACTTTATAATAAGTTCGTCCGCTTGTGGGGTTATCTATTTTGTAGGCATCCTTTGGGATGATTCGTCCACTGGTGGTCTTGATGTAGTCCACTTGTGGACTTGATAACGTGGGTATTGTATAAATGCACGCATTCACAAGCCATTTCTGAATAACTCCTCTTATTTATGATAAACATGTGCATAAGTAAAAAAATTGTTTTCAAAATGAATAAAAGCCTGCTTAACAAAAACTGTAGATAAAAATTAACTAAAAGAAGTAAACTAGATATAAGAAGTGTCACTCTTCATGCTGCTTTCTACTGGTAGTATTTCCTGAGATGCTCGACGTTACATGGGTGGTGCAACTTCTGCCCATCTAATGTCTCCAGGTGGTAAGTGTCTTTCCTTTGCCATGACGTGACTCTGTAGGGTCCTTTCCAATTAGGTCCAAGCTTTCCCTGGGAGGGATCTCTTATGACGCCTGTCACCTTCCTCAAGACAAGATCTCCAACTTGAAAGTTTCTGTGCTTAACCCTAGAGTTGTAGTATTTGGCCATGAGGTCCTGGTATTGTGCTAGCCTTTGTTCAACTGCCGCCCTGACTTCGTCCACTAGGTTAAGCTGTAGATGCATGGCCTCGTCGTTCTTCCTCTCATCATGATTGTCTACCCTGTAGCTTGTGAGTCCGACCTCAACTAGGATAACTGCCTCGCTTCCGTAATGGCGTTTCTCCTGTAGGAGTTCTGGCTATCGTCCTGTATGCCTATAGTACGCTTGGTAGCTATTTTGGCCATACACCCTTTGCCCCCTCAAGCCAAGTCTTGATGATCTTAAGCAAGAATAAGTTCGTGACTTCCACTTGTCCAGTGGCTTGTGGGTGGGCGGGGGAGGAGTAGTGGCTCTTGATTCCCAATTGTGAGCAAAAGTCCTTGAAGGAGTCATTGTCGAACTACTTCCTGTTATCTGATATCAAGACTCTAGGGATCCCGTACCTGCAAATGATGTTCCTCCAGATGAAGCTTCGTACGCTTTTCTTTATAATGGTGACCAAGGTTTTAGCTTCTACCCATTTGGTGAAGTAGTCTATGCTGACTATTAGGAACTTCAGTTGTCTCATTGTTATTGGAAATGGGTCCATGATGCCTAGTCCTTATTGAGCAAAAGGCTATGTGGCCGTCATTGGGTGAGTTCTTCTGTCGGCTGTCTGATGACGTTGCTGAACCTTGGACATTTTTCGTAGGCTTTGACATAAGCTTGGATGTCTTCATAGTAGGCTAGTAGTATCTTGCCCAAACCAGTTTGTGCACCAAAGATTGTGACCCTGAGTGATTCTCGCAAATCCCCTCGTGGACTTCTCTCATGACATAGTCCGCTTCTTCAAGGCTTAAGCATCTTAGGTATAGGCGGGAGAAGCTTCTCTTGCACAGGACATCCTTTATCAGGATGAATGGTGCCGCCTAGACCTTTAGTTTTCTCGTGGCCTCCTTACCGTCGGGTAGCGTGCCGCCTTTTAAATAATAAACTATTGGCATAGTCTAGTTGCTTCTCGAGTTTATTTCCTGTATACCAATGTCATTGCTCAAAGGTGAAAGCTGAACAAAAGAAAGTACCTTACTGGGGATAAGCATATGTTCTACTGATGCGACTTTGGTAAGGTGATCAGCTTGTTCATTCTCTTCCCTTGGGATTTAGACGAACTTGGCCTGCAACTCGCTTACCCGTTTCTGCACCTGCTCTAGATACTTTTTCATCTTTTCCCCTTTGTACTTGTAGTCGCCGTTTACCTGACTGGTGACCACCTGAGAGTCGCAGTGTACGATCACACTTGTTGCTCCTATGGCTTTGGCAAGGTCTAAACCTGCCACTAAAGCTTTGTACTTTGCTTCATTATTTGTTGTAGGGAAGTCGAGTCGAACCATGCATTCAATCTCGTCTCCTTCTGGGGAATGGAGTACTATGTCGGCTCCGCTTGCGTGTCTGTTAGATGACTCATCCACGTGGATGCTCCACTGAGGATGTTCTTCTACCCCCTGGCAGTTCATATTGGTGAATTCTGCGATGAAGTCTGCAACTACTTGTCCCTTGATAGCTGTACACGGGCGGTATTGTACGTCGAATGCACTCAATTCTATTGCCTATAGCGCCATTCGTCTATCGGCTTCGGGATTACTCATTGCTCGCCGTAGAGGCTTTTCAGTTAGGACAACAATATTGTGGGCCTGGAAATATGGCTTCAGCTTACGGTTTGTGGTAACCAAGGCGAAGGCGAGCTTCTCCATCGGTGGGTATCTTTCCTCCGTGCCTCGTAGTGCTCGGCTAGTGTAATATATGGGTTTCTATACCTTGTCCTCTTCCCTAACCAAGGCCATGCTGATAGCAACTAGGGACACTGCCTAGTAGAGGAACAATTCTTCCCTAGACTGGGAAGGACTTAACAATGGAGGGGATGAGAGGTAGGCCTTCAAATCCTCAAATGCTCGCTGACACTCGTCCGTCCATTCAAAAGACTTCTTCGATGTGCAGAAGAAAGGTAGGCACTTGTCTATTGCCCTTGATACGAACCTATTCAGCATGACTACCTTACCGTTGAGGCTTTGCACCTCCTTCACGTTCTTCGGTGGTGCCATGTCCATTATGGCCCAGATCTTGTCAGGGTAGACTTCAATGCCCCTCTGAGACACCATGAACCCCAGGAACTTCCCTACTGTTACCCCGAATGCGCACTTGCTTGGATTGAGCTTCATGTTGTAGGAGCGAAGAGTGTTGAAGGTTTCCTTCAGGTCATCCAAATGATCATCCTCCCTTTGGCTTTTCACCAACATGTCATCAATATAGACTTAGACATTTTCTCCCAATTTAATGTGCTAACATCTTGTTCATGAGCCTCTAGTATGTTGTGCTCGCATTTTGGAGGTCGAATAGCATCTCTTTGTAGCACAAGAGGCCTTGGCTAGTGATGAACGAAGTCTTCTTTTGATCAGCTTCATTCAGTTTAATTTAGTTGTAGCCAGAAAAAGCATCCATGAAGCTCGGTAACTGATGCCAAGCCGTAGAGTCTACTAGGACGTCAACTCGTGGGAGGGGGTAACTATCCTTAAGGCATGCTTTGTTCAGATTCGTGAAGTCTACGCATATCCTCCACTTTCCGTTGGCTTTCTTGACTATTACTACGTTGGCTAGCCAGTTGGGGAAATTTATTCCTCTGATGAAGTCTGCCTCTTGCAACTTGCTAACTTCTTTCGCTATCGCCCAGTCTCATTTTTAGGCGAACATTTGCTTCTTCTAACGAATGGGTGGAAAAGTGGGTGACACATTCAACTTGTGCACCATGATTGAAGGATCGATCCCGGGCATGTCTTCATGACTCCAGGCGAAGACATCCTGATTCTCATGGAGAAAAGTCGTGAGCGCTTAGCGGACTCGTGGACTAGCGAGGGTGCCGATCCTAGTTGTTCGATCAGGTCTGGAATTGTCAAGAAGTATCTCTTCAAGTCTTTCAATGGGCTCTGCCATCGTCCGATGTTCCTCTATGTTCATGGCCTAAAGATGGTCATCCATCTCCAACATAGCTATGTAGCACTTGCATGCAGCCACCTAGTCTCCACGCAGTTCTCCTACTCGGTACTCGATAGGGAGTTTAGTCATTAAATTGTAGGTCGAAGTTACGGCCTTCCACGAATTGAGGGTAGGTCGTCCTAAGATGACATTGTAAGTGGATGAGCAGTCAACCACAAGGAATGTTACGTCTTTAGTGATCTGTTGGGGATAATTGCCAACCATTACGGGTAATGTGACTACACCGAAGGGGAATACCCTTGTTCCTCCAAAACTAACGAGCGGGGCGTTTGCTGAAACCAGTCGTTCTCTATCAATCCTCATTTGCTGGAACGCTGGGTGGTAAAGGATGTTAGCGGAGTTGCCATTGTCAACTAGGACCTGGTGTGTGTTGTAGTCCCCTATTCGTATGCTAACAACTAGTGCATCGTCATGCGGGTGGTGGAGAAGGCGAGCATCTTCCTCTGAAAATCCAATGACGGGGTTGTCGACTCGTGCCATTTTTGGAACGAAGCCCGTGAGCTGGATGTTCTGAACCATCCTTAGATAAGTCTTGCGGGCCTTTTTAGAGGAGCAGGAAGATGTCGTTCTACCCACGATCATCCTTATGTCTCCTATGGGCGGCCTAGGACATTTGTTCTCTTGTCAGGCAGGTTATTCTTGTGGTGTGTCCGTTCTCTCCTTGCTGAAGAACCTTTGCAACTTTCCTTGTCGGATAAGGGCTTCTATTTGATGCTTCAAGTCATAGCAATCAGATGTGTCATGATTGTGATCACAGTGAAAACGATAGACTTGTCTCGGACCTCTTGCTGGGGTCTCCCTTCAGCTGGCCCAGGAATGTCAAGGCTCATTCGTCCTTGATTTGCATTAGGACTTGATCGATCGGGGCATTTAAAGGTGTGAAGTTTGCAAACCTCCCAGTGGAGGGTTTGGAATGCCTATCCTGTTGTCGGTCTCCTGTCCTTGTTGTCTTTCGTCCTCTGTCCTGTCAAGCCTCTTCTTATCTTTCCCTCTTCTTAGGTTTATCTTCTCGAGCCAGTAGTGTGTCTTCGGCATTCATATATTTGGTTGTCCTGTAGAGTACATCTGACATAGTCTTGGGGTCATTTTTGTATAAGGAAAATAGAAACTTACCCATTCGTAACCCGTTGGTAAATGTGGCCACGAGTATCTTGTCATCCGCTTCATCAATCGAGAGGGCCTCGTTGTTGAAACGTGTTATGTAGGACCTCAATGTCTCTTCCTCCCTTTGTTTGATGTTCATTAGGCATGCCATGGTCTTCTTGTGCCTGTGCCCCTCGATGAAATGCGAGGTGAGCTATACGCTCAACTCTTTGAAGGTGCCGATGGAGTTTAGTATTAACTTATTAAACCACACCCTTGCAGGACCCTTTAGCGTAGTTGGAAAGGCTCGGCACATGATTTCATCTGCTACCCCTTGCAAGTGCATTGGTGTCTTGAATGTCTCTAGGTAATCTAAGGGGTCCTTTTCACCGTTGTAGGCTTCTACTTGCAGCATGCGGAACTTTGGCGGAAAGGGGAAGGAGGTAACGGAAGCAATGAAGGGCGAGTCCGTGCAATGGACCAACTCGTTAAGGTCACTCAACACTCGTCCTTTGAGGGCGTTCATCATAAAGTCCATCAGTTCCTTCATCATCTGCATCTTTGTGGTCAAGTATGGCGTTGTAGCCGTATCCGCGGTGGATGGACAGCTCGTATCTTGTCGCTCTTGCTTGGTTGGGGTGTTGTTGCCTTTTAGCCCCTCTTGTTTCCTCCTTTTAGCATTGGTTCCTTCCTGGTCCTTCTCTTGAGTATTAAGCACTGCGTTCTTTTGGCGCAATTGCTCCTCAAGGTAATGATTTTGCTTGGTGAGGCGTTATACAACAGCTGCGAGAGTCTGAACCTGTCTCTTGAGGGTCGTGGTTCATGGTTTGTCCTCTGGATTGCTGGTGGTGGTTGCCATTAAGTGAGCAAGTACCATGCAAATTTTTGTTCGAGAAGCAATAATATGACTTACTTCCCCATAAACAGCGCCAATTGATGATGGTGAAAATTATCAGTAAGCTGCACAGTCCTCATGTGCTCTAGACAAGACCTGCACAACACAAAAAGAAGAAGACCCTACGAAAAGTACTGGTGTGGTACCGGCCAAATACCCTTCGAAGGTCAAGTTAGAAAACTTTTACAACTCTAGAGTGGCAGAGTTAGGGTGAATTATGCATACCTTGGTTTGTGAGTGCTTTGGGGTTTTTATAGTAGCGTAGAGTTGACATCCGTTTCTTGGTGGAGAGGGTTTTTTTTTGTAGGGAAGATTCTCACTAACGCGCGTATCTCGTCATAGGTTTCCCTCAACTCGTCAACTTCCTTCCGTCGGCTTCTTGGCGCTTTGGTCGTCTCACACGAATGTCGTTGGCTTTGAGGTGGAGTTGTCAGGTCGGGGGTGAAGTTGTCAGTCTCAAAAAGGACCCGTTGGTCTCACTTTATCGTCATCTTCTTCCTTGGATGCATAGTGTAGTTGGTGGGCTTTTTGAGACTGACGGCTTTATTTTATGTGAATGAGTTTAACACCTTTTTAAAGATTTCCCTTATCAAGCACCTTGCCTTTCCTTGGATAGGTGCTGTTCTCAGATATTAACACGTCATTATTTTGCAGGATTTGCTGCAGCTCAGTTTGCAGCAAATCCTTGCCCATTAAAAAAAAAATTTACTTTTTGAATGCATACTATACATATTTCATAGTTTTTTTTTTCCTTTAGGGACTACACAATTTGAAAATATTCGAAAATAATTGAATGAAATATTGTGAAATAACAAAACAAAATAACATTTAAAAGCCTACTTACAAAGGTTAGGCTTTTTTTGTAAGGGCTAGTAATGTAAGTCTTATCTTTCCACTCTTTCCTTCCTCATTTGGTCTATCTATACTATCTAAAAAAAAAAAAGTGCTCTAAAGTACTACATCGGTCAGTTAGTGAATGAGTCTTCGGTTTATAAGCCTCACTAGTACTTATAAAGGTTAAGCTATTATGTAAGTTCCAATGTTGTAAGTCATGTCTTCCCATTCTCTCTTCACTACAAGAAATCCGGGTTTAGGCGGTGTTTTTTTTAATGACGTTTTTAAATTTGCAGCTATAAGTAGTATATTGCAACGTTTCTGACTAGCGCTGCTAAAGCGTTTGCCTTTTGTGACATTTTGTAAAAAACGTCGCTATAGCCTAGAGAAATAGTAGCGTTTATTAAAACGTCGCAAAAAGTACTATTTCAGCAGAATTTATTTGGCTCATAGCGACGTTTTAAAGCGGCGTTTATTAAAACGTTGCAAAAAGTATTGTTTTAGCGGCATTTATTTGGTTTACAGTGATGTTTTAAAGCGGCATTTATTAAAACGTCGCAAAAAGTACTGTTTCAACGGTATTTATTTGGCTTATAGTGATGTTTTCTTAAAACGTCGCTATAGTTATTAACAAAACTCTATACCTTTATCGGCAAAAAGAAAAAAAAGAAATAACCCTCTATAGCGACGTTTTGAAAACGTCATTATATGTTCCCTCAAAACGTCGCTATATTTTCCCTCTAGAATTTTTAGACTTGATATGGTTTGTTTATTACAATATAAGATTATGTATAATCTTATTTGTATGTTTATGAAACTAAGTGGTTTTGAATTTGTTGTGTAAATGAAAATATGGTTAGAAATGTACATAAATCTTCTTTGTTTATTTTAATTCTTAAAGGTATAAACAAAAATGAGAGATTTAGTTATACGTGACGTTTCGGTAAGGTTGTCACAACAAGCCTCTAATAAAGATGCGGATCATGAGTCACAACAAGAAATTGGCCAATCATCCACAATTAATCCATCAAATGCACCAAATCCAAGTATTTTATATATTTCTAAGATCATGTTTGTGATTATGGTTAATATTGTTTGACAAATATCTCATATTGCACGACAATGGCTTTTATTGTTTTATTCTCATTACAGTTGTGCCATTACTAGTACGTGCCACTCGCGGTGCTAGCAAGTGCTCATACATTTGGAATCTCCCTGAAAATCACAAGATCGAATTGCCATTAACTAGTTCAAATCAGTCACTTAAGAAGGCAGGGAGGCACTTCACAGGTTGGTTGGGTACAATTGCACGAAAATCCCATTTGTGTGCAATTAAGTATAAGAATTGGACAAGAATGCCAGAAGAATTTAAGGAAGAAATATGGGATACTGTTCAGGTATTCAGGAAGTTATAGACTATATGTGTATTATTCTATCTTATATTGAGTTTTACACAAGTGTTTAGCTTGATATGGATTTTGCTAACTAAGCTATTGCATGTAGTCAAAATGGATTTTTCCTAAAGAACCTGCTAGGTTGGAGGCAATTAAGAATAGGACATTGTCCACAATTGCGAAATGTTGGAGGAGCCACAAGTCATCTTTGAAGAAGAAGTATTTCTTAGGAAGAGGAAATAGAGCACAAGTACCACCAAATGTAATTCTTAAAGATTATGAAGCCCTTGTTCAGCATTGGAATTTATTAAAAATGAGGGCATTATTCTATATTGATATGCTTTAATTGTTCTACATCATCATCAAAACAAGAACATTCATATGGATATCCTTATTTTACATTGAATATCTACCATGAAAAATATATTCAAATAATACTTTGTTTAAATATGTAATTTTTTTGAACGTAGAATCTTGCTTTGGTAAACAAGAACAGTTGTTCCAAGCAAAAAAATGTACATACTGGTGGTTCAAAAAACTTTACTTCGTACGCAGAAGAAATGGTAATGACTCAATAATTATCTTGTAAATGACTTATTAGATCGTTCTTAAGTTTGTATGAAACCATTATTCCTAATTAAATAAATGTAATGACCATAATTTAGGTAACAACGCATGGGCATCTTGTAGAGCGTGCAGATGTATATGTAAAACTCCATCTTTGTAAAGATGGTACTCTTGTTAACACCAAAGCAGAAAGCAACATTGTAAGTAATATCATGATTTGCTAAATGTAATATTGAATCTATTAACATTGTTAATTTCTAATGTGTTATTGTGCTCAACTTTTGAATATTAGGAAAAAATCAACAAACTGTTGAGTGAGTCCTCAAATCGTGTGCAGTCATCTGACCTTACTAGAAGTATTGCATGGGCACCAGATGATGTATACGCTCAAGTGTTTGGTAATGAGCGCAATGGTTGTGTTTGAGGTGTGGGATTTGGCCCAACCCTAAGTATGCATCCTGCTAAGAGCACTCCTGCAATTGCTCAAGTAAGAAGTAAAAGAAAGGGATGCTAAAGTGACTCAATTGGAGAATCAAGTGGCTTCTTTGACGGAGAAAGTGAATCGTTATGAAAACTTGGAGGAGCGAATGACCCAATTGATGCAACTACTGCAAAATCAACAAAATCATTCTTCAGAAGCTATTCAGGTATTAAATTTTAATGTTTTAAGAATGTATTTGGTTTTTAAAATTTTTAAGTATAGCAACTATTATTTTGTTACTCGAAATGATTTCTTTATGAACTTATTAGATACTTTAATTTGTATTCAGGGTGGTTTCGGTTTAGATCATCAATCTCCAACTCCTTACAGATCAAAGGCTTCATCCCATCAAGAAACTAGCATATAGCGGTACATGCAGTGTTTTAAGGACTCCATGGGCTATTACATAGTTGTTTTAACAACCACAATTATTTTGGAACTATTGTACTTTGTTTATAATGTTGCCATAGTTTGGGTGGTTGTTTTTTTTTTGGTATAGGTAGACAAGTGTTCTATTACAACCACATCTATTTTGGAAGTATTGTACTTTATTTAATATTGTCATAGTTTAGTGGTTGTTGTTGTTGTTGTTGTTGTTTTTTTTTTTTTTTTTTTTTTTTTTTTTTTTTTTTGTAGATAGACAAGTATTTTGTTCAATTCAAGATGATACATGTATTGGTATTAAACATATAAATATAAATATAAATATAAATATATATATATATATTGAATCTATGGTTAATGTGTTATTGTGGAATATTGATGATCAATAGGTATATTTGATCTATTACAAGCTTGTGTTAGTTATTATTGAATTTTAAGCAAGTTTATATAGCATTTTTTTTTTTTTAAAAAGCAGGGTTTTTGTTAAAACGTCACTAACAAGTAAAAGGAAATCCTTTTTAGCGACGCCTTTAAAATGATGCAAATAATCAATCCTATAGCGACGTTTTAAAAATGTCACTAAAAAACAAGAGGATAAATGCTTTTGCGATGTCGCTATAGGTGTGATTATTTGCGGCGTTTTCAAAACGTCGCTAAATGTATTTTCCTACATTATATACGAAGAAAATGTCGCTAAATGTATTTTCCAACATTATATACAAAAATGTTATATTATTTATAAAACGTCACTAAAAGTTTTTGAACACCACTAAAGAGTAACATATGGTGACGTTTTTTGAAACGTTGCAATAGATCTATAGTGACTGCTCTATTGTGACGTTTTTGAACGTTGCAAAAAAATGTCGCTATAGTGATGTTTTTTCTGGGTTTTTAGTGACGTTTTTAAAATGTCGCCTAAACCCAGATTTCTTGTAGTGCTCCATCCAAGGAAGTCAATTCCGTACCGTACCAGCCGGTATATACTGTACCAGCAAGCATACCGGTACACATAACTCTCTGTTTCGTACCGAAAAAAATACTGGGCATACCGGCCATGTACCGGGCATACCGGCCAATTTCGGGCAATACTGGCCGGTACCGAGCGTACCGGCTGGTACCAGAAAAATGTTTTTATTTTTATTTTTTTATTTATTTTTATTTTTATTTTTTAAGTTTTGTAATTTTTGAATTTTTTTTAGGGCAGAATGGTAACTTATTTGCATTAACTTATTAGTATTATTTGTTTTCTTAGTATGCAATGGTAACTTTTAAGCTTTCTATATTTTATATTGTGTCTTTTTTTTTCTTCTTTTAATTGATACTAAAGTTTAAAACCATGAATAATTAGTTTTGAATTGATAAAATGTTTTATGGTAAATTTTTATATTTATTATAATACACACACACATACATACATACATACATACATACATATATATTTATTTATTTATAAATATAAAAAATAGCGGTAAACCCGAAACGGTACGCCGGTATTGACCGGTATCCGAAATATATCGTATCGTTGGCCAAACCGGTACAGCCTCTGGTACGGTATTGACTCCGTTGGCTCCATCCCCTATATCTTTTGTCTATACTATTTCAAAAAAAAAAAAAAAAATTAAATGTCAATAAAAATCTTATATATATATATATATATATGCAATCTGCTAACTGAGTAATTATTTTAATATATAAATAACTAACTAAAAAATTTATTTATTATTATTTATTTTTTATTATTATTATTATTTTGGACTAAAAGATTGACCTTGGGTCCTTGGGACACGGTAGTGCAATAAATTAGAAAGACCCCAGTTGGTGGCTTCCTAACAAAATAATGTTAAGACAACATTATATAAAACAAGGGAAAAATTGCCCTTTTCTTTCGCTAAAGTAAAATTTCCAAATTCTAATGTTTAGACCTCAGCATTTCAGCATTTAAGAATGTGAGACATAGTTACGATAACATGTCAAAATATAAAAATATTAGGAATAACTAAAAAAAAGGATGAGAATGAAAAAATGCAAGGAATTAATGTGACACTCTTTTAGTTGTCTACAACACTGCATCCACAGCAAAAATCTCTAATTGACACGTCTTAAATGTTATATGACAAGCATTCATCTAAAGTGAATATGCCTAAGGTCTTGTAGCTGAATTGACACATTTCTATGCACAAAGTACTTGAGGGTTTAGGGGGAAAAGGATTTGAGCTGTGATGTTAGCAGCATGCTGTAATTATCTCTAAAAAAAAAAAAAAAAAATCTAAAGTGAATATATTTTTTCAATGGATTTACATTTTTTATTAATAAAATATTTTTGATGTAGTGAGTACTAGCTCTAATTGTTATTCAAGAATTCTTTATTAAGTAATTTATATCATCCATACCATATCTCTCTTTTGGTTTGCTTAATATGGCATTCATCTATATTGTGGTTTGCTACTTTGCTTTATGAGGTATTTTGACTACTTTTGCTACCTTCAACTGAATTTTATAATGTGGCAATTGCTACCAAGAGTCAACTGGGAAAGAATTAAAGAAAAAATTACCTTAAACGTTCTCTCTTTTAAACATACACAAACCCAAATGTCAGGAATTGAAAGAGAAAATTAGAGAGAGAATCAGAAATATGAGGGTACGACGCCTTTTTCTTTCATTCTTTTCCTATAGAGAGATGCTACGTCTACAACAATTTTACAACATTTTTACAACAAATCACAGGTGGTTAGTTGTTATTGGTTCAAATTTGAAACTAACACTAATATTACTTTTTTGCCCCAACAATAATAACCAATAACAACCTGCCACTTAAGAAATGTTGTAGAAATGTTGTAAAAATGTTGTAGACATAGCATTTCTCTTTCCTATATGTGATGTTGGCAATTGCCAAATCATCAAAATTAGCAAAAATGCTGCACAAGGCAATCCATGAGGGAGGTAAATGTCTTATAAAACGAATCACAATGGAAATAGTAAGTGTCATAAAATTATTACAAGGTAGTTCTATATTTGGAAGGTATACCATATATATGGAGGAAAATTATTGTATACTCCAGGGGTATACTCCCTCTGTTCATAGAGGGGTGAGTCTTACCCACCATAGGGCTCACCCTTATGTGAGAGGGAAAGAGCATACTCCCGTTATGTGCAATAACAACCTATATATGCGGGGTAGTATGTGAAATTTAAAAAATAAAAAAATAAAAAAATAAAAAAATAAATTTACCGTATATATATTAGGGTGCCCATGCATTGCATTAGTAACTAGTAAGTTAAATAAATGAATAATCAAGCATGATTAGATCCCGTCATATGAAAAAAGATTAGATAACCAAATCCATACCACATCACACGGATTACAAAAGATGTAAATATAAGGTTCTACACACATTAACCCTTATTGAATTTAATACGGTTCATCAAACAGATTATTATTTCACACGATGTCCTTTTCCTAATTATACCATTATTATTCAGAATCCAAACAAGTAGAAACTCCATCATTGGAAAAACAAATCTCAAAACAGCAAAGACATCAACACTACGCACCAACACACTTTGGGTGATTGCAGCACCGGACTCGTTGTAAAATAGATGCTGTCTTGGGTTCAACAACAGCACCATCTTCTTACCATTTTTCAGATTTCTTAATTGATTTTGAAGCACTACGCTGCTTGTAAAGCTGTCCCAATTCTTTTAGTAATTTTTCAACAACAGCATCATCCAATCCCAGTTCCCTTTCATTTTCAGATATTTCAATTGATTTTGAAGCACTACGCTGCTTGTAAAGCGGTACCGATTCTGTTGGTGAGTTTTCAATTGATTCTGAAGCACGAATTGATTCTGAAGCACGACGCTGCATTGATTTTTCAGCATCACCCTGCATGTAAACCTGTCCCAATTCTGTTTGTAAGTTCAATTCGGGATATCTTACAGCATATATTAAGGCATTAAAATAAATTTTTTTTTAAAAAAGGTATATTTATACAAGTATACAACATCTCATTCCTCCACACACAAATTGGTTGATTTTTTTTTTTTTAAATTTTTTTTTATAGAAATGCTATGGATGCAAGAAAAATTCACAACATTTCCAAATTAAAATTTTTAAAAAAAATTAATTGGATATTATTGTGGGCCTATACGTAAGTTTTTTTTTTATTTTTTTGAGTAAACAGTAATACTTATTAGAACACACACGAAAATAGTAATATTAGTGTTTTAAACCGGATTTATAATACATTTTATATACGTAAGTTGGCATGTTAATTTGAGAATGTTATGAAATTGTAATGATATTTTGTTTGTGTTCTTGGTACTACTATATATATATATATATAAAAAAAAAAAAAAAACTCCATTACCTAAAATTGAGAAGTATAGCTAAATAATAATTCTTCTTAAAAAAAGAGGGGGGGGGGGGGGGGGGGGGGGGGGGAGAGGAGGGGGAGAGCTTTGATGGTGGTCATTCCAAGGAAGTTAATACCGTACCGGAGGTTGTATCGGTTTGGCAAGTGGTACGATATATTTCGGATACCGGTCAATACCGGCGTACCGTTTCGGGTTTACCGCTATACATATAAAATCCTATATATATATATATATATATTTGCTGAATTTAAATCATGTCTTTTAACTATATTTAGGCCCAATTTATCATTATCTTTGTCCTTCTACAATGGTCCAATCCACTACCAATAAATTTAAATTATATAATCAATATATTAAAATTTAAAAACTAAAAAAAAAAAAAAATTCAAACAAGTCAAACATCCCACCTAACTATCACGTGAATTCCAAATAGAATTCAATGCCTTGCCTTGAGAAGCCAAATCCTGAGAACCACACGTTACTTTCAAAAAGAATACACACATCCCACCTGTTTTATTTCTGATCGGTTATCAAAAAAGAAAAGAGCACTGAGAAGCCAAATGGTCTCTGGTGTTCATGAGCGAAGAAGAGAAGACAAAGAAAAAAAAAAAGTCTGGTACGAGAGATGCAAATCAACAGAACGAGGCCATGATGCAGAGGTATGCTTCGCCGGAACTTCATCGTTGTCTCAGTCTCATGGATCTATGGGTTTTTGCAAGCAAACATTAGTTTCAAAGAGGTAATATCTGTTCTTAAATGATTTCGGCCGGAATTCAATATTTCGGCCGGAATGACCGAAACGCCCCGGAATGGCCGAAATCATCCGAAACAGTCCGGTATAAAAGCTGGTACGAAATGGGAGGGTTACCTGTACCGATTTAGTCGCCGGAACGAGATATTTCGGCCGTACCGGCTGGTACGGTATGAAATCGTCTCCCTTGGGTCATTCACATGGCATAATAAAATATGATTGATTTTCGTGGGAAAAAAGTTTTATAGAATCTTTGATGAAGACCAAAAACAATAAATGGCACTTTGAAGTAAGAGTTCCAAGACTAATTCATCTAACTTTCTTATTTAATGTCCAATATTATTAATTTATGAGTCCAATTAACAAATACTTTAAAGACACTGTTCAAATACTAATAAATGCTCAATTATGAGCTCTAATGCAAACTTTTCAAAAAAATAAAAATACACATGTTAATGATTCATCGTTGGCTTACACAGACAAATTATTATTATTTAAATGTAGTATAAATATTATTTAATATAACATTAAATGCATCTTAATCACAGCCGTTAGGGCATTCATTAACAAAATACTTAATTTATATTTTCTACAAGTTTACCTATATTGCTATATTAATCCTTGTAAGGAAATCAGTGTAGTGAAATGAATTTAAATCATTTTCTGGTGCAAGCCTTTCTAGCTTTCCCTAGAGAGAGTGAGTGGTCCTCTGAGTGGGTCACAATTAATACTTAAGTGAGTGATTCCCTAAGTACACCGTTAGAGTGGTTGAGGGAGTCTCTCCTCAAGCGAGCACTATTGATTCCTTGATTCTATCCTATTTCTTTACTATAGAGAGTAATAATTTCAGCCAATTATGGACATGACAAATTACTAAATTCATGTAGTACGTTCAAAATGGCTGATTATAGGGTGCCATATACTACTCTTTCTTTTCTCTTCTTCTTTTTGAGAGGAACGTACTATATACTACTTAGTAGGCTACACTATCTTAACTCATAGATTATTGGAAATTTGCCAAGTGTTACTAAATAAAAATTCCAAAGAATGCTCAAGAGCCAATTACACATTGACATGTGTTGAGATTTAATTTAAAATACAAGCAGTTTAATTAAATGTTGTCGTATGTTATTTTTAAATTCAATTAAGACACTTTTGACTAGTCAAATGATGCCATGTGTTCCTTGAAAAATAAAATAGTATTTTTTTTTCTCTCAATAAATAAATAAATAAATAAATAAGTATATTTTTTATCAATAAAAAGCAGAAATATGCTTTTAGTTAGCTAAGTTGTTGGCTAAAGTAATTTTATTTAAATTTCCTTATTTTGAGAGTAAAATTTTTGGTAATGTGCCTTCTTTTTGTTAGCTAAGTTGTTATTTATTATTATTATTATTATATTTTGTTTTGTTTTGTTTAGCTAATGAAGACAAGGATACAAAGAAATACGCTTCAAAAGAGTTAGGACTCAAATTAAAAAATAAAAATTATAAGGACCAAAATGAAATCATCCCAAAAATTTGTGGACTGAAAGCAATTTAAGCATCAATCACAATAATAATACTAAGTACTAATAGCGGTAAATGACAATAAAAACAATAATATCACTGGTATCTTCTTCTTGTTTTAAATAAAAATTATAAGGACCAAAATGAAATCATCCCAAAATTAAATTTGTGGATTGAAAGCAATTTAAGCATCAATCACAATAGTAATACTAAGTACTAACAACGGTAAATGACAATAAAAACAATAATATCACGAGTATCTTCTTCTTGTTTTTGTTTTTAAGTTCTATTATTTATAAAAAAAAATAATAATAATAATAATAATACGTATATCTTTGGGTTAATGGACCTAATGGGATTTAAAAAAAAAAAAAAAATTATACAAGATAAAAATTCTACTATAGCCTAATCTAAGTGTATTTGTGTGTGACGCTCCCTCTTGAAGACTTGAACCTCGACCCTTGCCCCCCTCACACCCCACAAGCACTATACTTGTGAAATGACCAATCGCGTCAAAGGTGCGCAGTGATGGACCTAATGGGATTTAATTGTATCAAGTTTTTCCTGATCTGCTTTTAAGTCAGTCAGATATGGCTGCCATTAGTACATAGTAGAAATATGAGTAGGCTGGTGGCTTGGTGCGCTATCTGTTACTTCTGATTTTCCAAACTTTAGAATCACATTGCTATCTATAAAATGTTATTGTGAAACCTAACTCTCTATTTATCTAATGAAATAGTTGGATTAGGTATACTAGTGATTGATGGATTCAATCAATTTGAGTTATATGGGTATAAAATATTGTCGTTGAGATGGTTCTATGTTGTGAACGACTTTCATTTTTGGAAAATAAATGTTTGGATGTTATTATGAAGATGAAATCTGGGTATCATGGTAAGTAGAATCTCTATCTTTCATTTAATTTTTACTCTTTCCAATTTTTTTGCTATTTCTTATTGTTTACCCTTCGGCATACAATAAGACGTCCAGGGTTTAAATCCATTATTCCCTATTGTTATAGCTGTTGAATAGGGGTGGCAAATGGGCGGGTTTTGGTCATAAATGGGTTGGGTCATAAATGGGTTGGGTGTGTAATTACCCATTTATCCATTTATGACCAATTTATATATAAATTAATTATCCATTACCAACCCAACCCATTTAATTAGTAACCCACCCATTTAACCCAATATGACCCAAATACCTCTAAAACTATTTGAATATCCTATTGACCTCCAAAATTACCAAAATACCATTAAATACCTAAAATGATACAAATACCCTCCTACACTTCCAAAATTACCAATATACCCTTGGACATCCAAAATTATCCCCAAAATCTCTAAAATGAACAAAATACCCATGAAACTCAAAAATGACCAAAATACCCCCGATATCTCTAAAATCACTATATATGCTTAAAAACCACTAAAATGACCAAAATATCTCCAAAATCTCTAAAATGACCAAAATACCCCCTAAAACCCAAAAAATGACCAAAATATCCCCAAAACCTAAAAATGACCAAAATACCCCTGAAATCTAAAAAATGACCAAAATACCCCAAAAACCCAAAAAATGACTAAAATACCTCCAAAACCCAAAAATGACCAAAATACCCCAAAAACCTAAAAATTACCAAAATACCCCAAAAACCTAAAAATTACCAAAATACCCCCCAAAACCTAAAAAATTACCAAAAATACCCCCTGAAACCCCAAAAAAACGACCAAAATACCCCCAAAACCCAACAAATGACCAAAATACCCCAAAATCTAAAAATTACCAAAATACCCCCAAAACCCAAAAAATTACCAAAATACCCCCAAAACTCAAAAAATGACCAGAACACCCCCGAAACTCAAAAAATGACCAAAATACTTCCAAACCCAAAAAATGACCAAAATACCCCAGAAACCTAAAAATGACCAAAATACTTCCAAAACCTAAAAAATGACCAAAATACCCCCCAAAATCCAAAAAATGACCAAAATACCCCCGAAACTCAAAAAATGACCAAAATACCCTCGAAACCTAAAAATGACCAAAATACCTCCGAAACCTAAAACTCACCAAAATACCCCCCAAAACTCAAAAAATGACCAAAATACCCTCGAAACTCAAAAAATACGAAAATACCCCCGAAACCCAAGAAATGACCAAAATACCCTCAAAACCTGAAAATGACCAAAATACCCCCGAAACTCAAAAATTACAAAAATACCCCCGAAACCCAAGAAATGACCAAAATACCCTCAAAACCTAAAAATGACCAAAATACCCTCGAAACCTAAAAAATTACCAAAATACTGCTAAACCCTAGAAATTTACCGAAATAACCCAAAAATCTAAAAATTATTGAAATAACCCTAAAACTAAAAGATGACATAAATGCCCTCGTAACCTAAAAAAAAGACTAAAATACCCTTAGAATCTACAAGATGATCAAAATAACCCCGAAACCTAAACAATTACCAAAATTCCTCAAAACCTAAAAAATTATTGAAATTCCCTTAAAACCTATAAAATGACTGAAAGACTCTTAGTTACTTTAATTTGTCAAAAATATCCTCGAAACGTCCAAAATACCCTAAACCTCTATTTCGGTAATTTTAGATGTTTCTGGTGTATTTTGGTCATCTTACATGTTAGCGGTATTTTGGTCATAATTTGGGTTTCAGAGGTTTTTATTGATCATTTTTTTAGGTTTTGGGATTATTTTGGTCATTTTTTAGGTTTTGGGGGTATTTCGATAATTTTTTAGGTTTCAAGGTATTTTGGTAATTTTTTTAGGTTTCAGGGGTATTTCAGTTATTTTTTAGGTTTTGGAGGTATTTTGGTCATTTTTTAGGTTTAGGGAGTATTTCGGTAATTTTTTAGGTTTAGGGTGTATTTTGGTAATTGTTAGGTTTTGTGGGTATTTCGATCATTTTTTTTAGGTTTTTAGGGTATTTTGGTCATTGCTTTAGGTTTTGGGGTTATTTTAGTCATTTTTTAGGTCTTGAGGTATTTTGATCATTTTTTAGGTTTCAAGGTATTTTGGTAATTTTTTAGGTTTCAGGGGTATTTTAGTCATTTTTTAGATTTAGGGGGTGTTTTGGTAATTTTTTAGGTTTAGGGTGTATTTTGGTAATTCTTAGGTTTCGAGTGTATTTTGGTCATTTTTTATGTTTTGGGGGTATTTTGGTCATTTTTTAGGTTTCAAGGGGGGTATTTTAGTCATTTTTTAGGTTTCAGGGTATTTCGGTCATTTTTTAAATTTAGGGGGTATTTTGATAATTTTATGGGTTTTGGAGGTATTTTAGTCATTATTTAGGTTACGAAGTAATTTGGTAATTTTTTCAGGTTCCGAGGGTATTTTAGTCATTTTATAGGTTTCTGAGGTATTTTAGTCATTTTTTAGGTTTCAGGGGTATTTTGGTCAATTTTTGGGTTTGGGAGGTATTTTGGTAATTTTTTGGATTTTGGCAATATTTTGGTTATTTTAAGATTTTTGGGGTATTTTGGTCATTTTAAGATTTCGGAGGTATTTTGGTCACTTTTGGGTTTTGGGGGGTATTTTGCTCATTTTAGAGATTTTAAAGGTATTTTGGTCATTTGTGGGGTTTTGGGATATTTTGGTCATTTTTTGGGTTTCGGGGGTATTTTGGTCATTTTTTGGGGTTTTGAGGGTATTTTGGTCATTTTTAGGTTTCAGTGAGTATTTTGGTCATTTTTTGGTAATTTTTAGGTTTTGGGGGTATTTTGGTCATTTTTTGGGTTTCGGAGATATTTTGGTCATTTTTTGGGTTTCGGGGGTATTTTGGTCATTTTTTGGGTTTTGAGGGTATTTTGGTCATTTTTAGGTTTCGGTGAGTATTTTGGTCATTTTTTGGTAATTTTTAGGTTTTGGGGGTGTTTTGGTCATTTTTTGGGTTTCGGAGATATTTTGGTCATTTTTGGGTTTTGGGGGTATTTTGGTAATTTTTTGGTTTTGGGGGTATTTTGGTAATTTTTAGGTTTTGGGGGGTATTTTGGTAATTTTTTGGTTTTGGGGGGTATTTTGGTCATTTTTAAGTTTTGGGGGGTATTTTGGTCATTTTTTAGGTTTTGAGAGTATTTTGGTAATTTTTTTAGGTTTTGGGGGTATTTTGGTCATTTTTTAGGTTTTTGGGGTATTTTAGTCATTTTTTGGGTTTCGGGGGTGTTTTGGTCATTTTTTGGGTTTTTGGGGTATTTTGGTCATTTTTTGGGGTTTTGAAGGTATTTTGGTAATTTTTTGGATTTTTAAGTATTTTGGTCATTTATTAGGTTTCAGGGGTATTTTGGTAATTTTTTGGATTTTTGAAGTATTTTGGTCATTTATTAGGTTTCAGGGGTATTTTGGTCATTTTATAGAAATTTAGATTTTATATTGTTTATTTAAATTTTAGATGGGTTTGGTGGGTATCAGTGGGTTTATCCATTTAGACCCATCTAATTAAATAACCAAATGGGTCTTTACCCATTTAACCCAAATATTAAATGGGTTGGGTTAAGACTTATCCAAATAAGGTGGGTAATGGGTGGGTTTATGGATATGGGTAAAAATTACCACCCCTACTGTTGAATTATATTAAAAAAAGAAAAAGTGATTAACATATTTCTTAGCAAATTAATGAGGTATCATTCTCTCTCTCTCTCTCTCTCTCAATTGTACAACTAGGACACTTAAACAATTTTTTAAAGAAAATAAGTGAAAGGAAAAGTATTGGTTACTTACCTGCAAGTTTCCCAAGAAATAAAGAAATAATAACAGGCCAAATATAGAAATTCCAAGTGCAAAGGTGTTTTCCCATATGTATGTACTTGTTTGGAGGTTTGAACCAAAAGAACTGTAAAAATGGCACAACTATAATGTATGAGAGTTTGAGACACTAATCTTAAAAATTTATAATTTCAACACATAAAGTGAGAATTTACAAAATTATACAGGAAATGCATAAGTTAAGAGAAAATATGCAGAAGTGGAAGCATATAAGAGTCAGACAATAACATGCAAAGAATTACATGGTTCGGTCTTGATGACCCACAGCCATGAAAAAACCCTTAAGGCCTACAAGAAGAACCATGCGAAATGGAGAGGATGACGAAATAATGCCAGAAGAATCCTATAAAGGCTTGGGAATGGCTGCATCAATGACCAAGGAAGACTACGTACTATGGCTGAAGAATGGCTACACTGATGGCTTGTGTTGGGTTATAAATTAACCCTAATTAATTTATTCAATTACCCAAATTGATTAATCTAGATTGCAATGGAAAATAAATTGATACGATAATTTGTTGACTAATGAGGATAGCCTCTCACAAGGCAAAAACCCCACTCAAGTCACCAATCCCAAGAATTACTAATTAAAATCAAGAGATTACAAGTATAAGAAATCTTGCCTCAAACTTGGTCTATCCCAAAGTACCTACCTACAGTAGAATCCTTACGCCAATTCCCAATTGGTCTTGATTTTGTAGAGACTTCTTTCTTTTGCATGGATCCCAGTACGTGACTAATTACCAACAACTTGAAGGTTGTTGTTAGATACAAAGGTCTTCAATACACTTGTACAGAAGGAAGTACTTGGTTACAAAACTCTAAGGCACATAAGAACATAGTTGCTTCAAAATATGTGTATAGATTCTCTAATTGAGTCTTTGTGTCTTGTGATGACTTTAAAATAAAGCTTTTATATCCCCAAAAAGTTTAGTGAATGAAACCCAAGAAGTCCAAGTCATCATGGGCTGAAAAAAAATATTTGAAAATTTTGGATCTATGAAGCTCGATAGATTGAGAGGTATCGAGGTTCTTTATTTATTCTCGATATATGCTAGTATCGAGCTAGTGTCGAGATTCACTTTTTCAGCTTTTCTTCACTTGTTTCTTGGTGCAGTCTTCATGTCTTCAATAATGCCACATGTTTAGTTTGTAAAACATACTTCATAATATTGTAGAAACCACTTAGAATTACCCAATTATAAGTAAAGTGTGTTTTGTTAAAAGATACGCCAACACATGAATATACCCTAACAGCTTGAACAAAATCATCGAAAATGACACTATGATGAAGCACAATTGGCAAGTTTTTCCTATGTAAGAGACTAAAAAAAGAATGAGAAACTGGAAAATTAAGTGATTTATGAGTCTTAAATGAGGAAACAGACTCCAAAAATTGAATTTATGGGGAAACCTGGGTAAGATATGCCTGGTCGAAAATTTTTGACTTGTGGTTAATGTAAAAAAAGTCAATGGTCACAGCCATTTGTCTAAGTAAGCAGATTCAAAGTCAATGGTTAACTTGGACTGGTTCGGTCTAGCGCTTCAAAGGGAAACCAATTCAAGAAATAGATAAGGTTAATTGTTTGGTTTGGGTCAACCCAATTTAATGGTATTGATGACATCAACACTAATATGGAGAGAGAGAAGGTTGATGTGGTTGTGTCATGGCCCTGCTTGTCAGGCTTGGGTTCGAATCACCTCCATAGCCAATTGTTGGTGGGCATCCTTGGTGGGGTTGACCCCCCACACGGTCTGGTGAGAATGGCCGGAGCTTATGTTAGACCGGCGCCTTGCCTGGGAGTGTAATATAGCCATAAAGGCTCCCATTTTCTTTTTACCAAAAAAAAAAAAAAAAAAAAGAAGCTAGCAGGCAAACATGGTGAAGCTTGGTGTGGCAAGACATAAGAGCTACACATGTCAAATGATGACATCATTGATGATGTCATTAGAGGTAGACCGCGTTTATGGTGTTTGGAACTCGTGAAGGCATATAAAGTGCAAATGTTGATGTCACGTGAGGCACATGAGATAGGCATTGAGGCGCATACTAAAGGGTGTAGAGGTGACAACACCTAGGATAATTTTGGTCGCGTGTCATGACACGTGTAATAGAGGAAGGCAATCGGATTTTAGGGTTTTGGTCGTGGGACGTTAAGGAACTTACCATTGTGGCCAGTTTTTTCAAATGAGACCTACAACTTGTAAGCTTGAAAGATTGAAGGTGCACTTTATTAAGTTTTTAGTTTTGTGCTATTGTGGTTTTTGGTGGTGACTGGGAATCTAGGATTTAGTCACCTAAGGTTGATAAGGAGGCCTATGTGGGCCGTGTGATCAAATCTCAAGGGCTAAAAAGGATTTATGAGGAAAGAGTAGTCTTTGCTTGTGTGGGAGCTTTAAATCCGCAATGTGTGGTGGAGGTTTGAGGAGTGCCATCGATGGCATTAAGATGTGATGACGGCGATGAGGTAGCGATGATGGCTGCATCTTTGATGATTTTAAAGTTCATATCTAGTGGTGACAATGTAGAAACTGAAAATTTCCTACCAATCACAAATTGCCACATCATTTCATCAAGTCCATGTAGTACATTCAAAGCGGCAAATTACAAGACGCCACATGCTATTTAGTGGATTCTACTATCATTATTTAGAGACCAATGGAAATATTCCAAGTGTTTCTAAATAAAAATACGAAAGAATACCTAAGAGTCAATTGCACGTCGACACGTGTTGATTTTTTTTTTTAATAAAAAAAAAAAAGACATAAGCAGTCTAATTAAAAGCCGTCATGTGTTATTTTAAATTAAAACACTTTGACTAATCAAATAATGTCAGGTGTCCTTTGGAGAACAAGACACAAAGCCCCCACATTTAAATTATGACATGTGTCACTGCTAATAACCAATCATGTCTCATCACACATTCCTAAGACTCTTATAAATAGAGACTTTTCTCAGTCTTATGGGAGGAGATTCAAGCACATTTAGAAGTCCCGAAACTCTTCCGAAATCAAGCTCCAAAGCCTCCAAGAACTTCAACCTTCGAACCTCAAGAACATTCAAACCAAAATTATCCAATTCTTCATCCTAGATCCCAAAGTGCACTCAAATTAAGCTCAAAAGCCTCCAAAAACTCCAAGAAACCTCAAATTAGTCAAGCTCTACAGATTCAAGCCTCTCAAGCCCCCAAAGAACTTTGAGCTCAAATCTTCGAGTGCAAAGAAATTCATCCAAATTGTCATTCTAAGTGTTAGAGTTTTATTGGAATAAAGCATCAAAGTCTTCAAAAACTTCAAGAACTCTAAGCAATCAAAGCTTCATCGGATTCAAGCTCTAAAGCCTTGAAGAACTTACACAACAAATCTTATAAAATCAAGAATATTCGAAGAACATGAAGAACACGAAGAACAAGAAATCTCTAACAAGCTCATACTAGATATTTATCGCAATTTCATTCCGAAGATCTTTCAATCCACTTTCCAATCAAAGTGAAGACAATTTGTGTTCAAATCAAGACCACATTGACGCAATACTTGAATTGAAGACTTTTCCAAGGAGATTGAATCAAAGAATTATTATATTGTACTAGAATCTAAATACAGAGAGTTGTACCTACAAATTCATCAATACAAATTTACATTTGTGAAACATTGCAGATTGTTTGATTTTCAAACTTGAGATTTTATGTTTACAGACACAAAGAAAGGCCTTTGATGGAGGCATGTTTGAGGTTGCCTAGCAACGGAGATAGATCTAGACTAAGTCATGGAGTTGTTGTGGGGACCATAGTATGTTGGCTTGCAAGAAGAAGCTTGGAATAGGAACAAAGATTTTTCTAGAGGCCAGGATCGTTGGCTCTGATACCATGTTAAATAAATTAGAGAAGATAAAAAATAGATGTAGAATCAGAAGCATAAAAAAGGGACACAAGAAAACACAATGAATCATGCAGTTCGGTCTTGACGACCTACGTTCAAGAAAGAAACCTTTAATGGCTACATCTTTGATATATGCGTGAAGTACAAATCCTATGTTACAATGAAACAAATATGGGGTATTTATAATAGGCTTAGCCTTAGACTAACCACACATTAACTATGATTAATTAACTAATACAAAATATGTCTTGACTTGTACACCAAGTATGACTGGGCTTGGACCTATTGAATATATGGGCTAATATATCTCTAGCAGCTCAAAAGACTTTCGGTCAACTAATGCCCTTGTACGGAAATTTCGGGATTTGCTTCTAGATTAGTTTGTGTAGCCACTTCTAGCCGAAACCCTACAAATATAAAACCCCAATATCAAACCTAAGTCGGTGAGAAGGAAGATGGATAAAAAGTACCAAAAACAAACCATTTGAGAATATTCTTTGCTTTCCAACCTTCTCTCTTTAATCATCTTTGAGATGTTGAGAGTTTCAAGATCACTGAGTTTGTTGGATGTGTTATTGAAACCACAAAGGAAACACCAAAATCTTCAAGTGACCTTGAAGTAGCCAAGAGATTAGTTTGGCGGTTGGCAATCGACTTGCAGCACCAAATCACTATTTTTTTTTTTTTTTTTTTGGGTTAAAACACCACCAAATCACTATGAAGACTAAAGGTTGGTTCAATGGTTATAGCAGGAGCAGAGAGCTTGGATTCAATATCTATTACTTGTATTGGAGGTCTAGTTTGTTAGTTTATATCACAAAAGTATTTATAGGGGATTTGGCGATGACCATTTGAATTTTTACTCAGTGAACATATGCTGGTCTTTGAGTGTGGGTATTTACGATTTATTTTTTTGTTCTTTTTTAATGATGATATCATTAGTGAAAACTTTTAATTATGAAAAATTAAAAATTGATATATTATTTAACTTTTAAAATAATAATAATAATAATAATTATTATTATTATTATTATTATTATTATTTATGAAAGACTACTTGTTTTTTATCCTGACTTGAACCTGAATAAGACCCGACCTGACCCGTTTACTAGGTCCAAGAATACATTACACATGTGTGCGTTCACACAAACGCAAGATAGAGTTTCAACTTATGACTTCAACTCCATGATGCTTGCTCTTTAGTAGCAAATCAAGATACCAATCAATTTTTGGTGTAGCCGTAGGCAGAGTCCGAACCCCAGATTTGTTATTCAATGACAGGAAACTTTACTAGTTTAACTAACTGGAAGCTACGTACCTAATATATTTATCTTGAGTTTGGTTTAGAGTAATTTTTATAGTACTCTATATATATATATATATATATAGTTAAAGAACAAAATATACCAGAGCATCTCCAGGAATAAAGCAAACTAGTTCCATTAGTAGCAAACTAAAAAAAAACTCGTAATTTCTTTCTTTGAAGATCCAAATGTATATAAAAAAAATTGTGAAAAACTCAGTACGGATATTTATATATAAACAATTCATGGATCAATTATTTTCTTTCTATTGTGATCCAATGTTTATTAGGCAATTCATGGTTTACAAATGTGTGAGGACGAGTGATTCTACTTTACTATTTTACCACATAAGAAATAAAGAATAGAATAATATTTTTTTTAAATGAGATCACTAATAACTATTTTAGAACCTAATGTGTGAAAAAAATATTAAGAATAAATAAAAATTGTCATGAACCTTGTAATTCAATGACAGCTTAGTTTCTATTACGAGGAGATCTAAGGATCGAATCCCTTTACTTGTTGTAACAATTGATATATATATATATATATTATATGGAAATAGTAGAGAGTATGTGCAAACCTTAAATTTCGCAAGCCCCACCAAGCAGAGTAAATTAATTTTTTTGGAAAATCCAAGGACTCTAAGATCCCGGACTGACGGGCTTCGAGAAATATCCCAAAATCAAAGGTATTTGTATTTGTTGAATCAATAGAGCAGAAATCATGTAAAGCAGAGAGATTTCCAAAACGGTGGTCACAGTTAAAAGAACCTTGGACGCATCCACCTTGATGTAAACACGCTTTACGCCAACAAGATGTCAGTCGTTGAGTCGAGAAAAAATACCAAAAGGCTCCAAATACCTATTACAACAATATCAATAAGAGAGAAAAATAATTGTATAAATATGAAGCTTCCACTTATTTTCTATAAAATATTTTTTTATTTTTGAATTTAAATAGAAGTAATATAATAAGTCATCCTCAATATGCCAATGTAAAAAAGAAAAAGAAATTACTATGTAAGCAAACTTTAAAACTTACATGACCAGCCAGGAGGTATAGAAAGAAATTGAATGAAGCTTTGATCCGTATGGAAATATCAAATTTGTCCAGTTCCTTCAAGGATAGGTAGATTTGAAGAATTCTTGGCCCATATTGGATAAGAAAAACAGCGTTCAAGATTGTTACATTATTTGTATATTTCGCGCGTCTCATTTCTAAAAGTATGCTTGACATTAACACCTGAATGGATTACAAGAACTTTCGTGTTTAGAGTCAATGGATATATAAATTAATGACTATGAATGTATTAGAATTTGTTTCAAATTTTTATTTTTATTTATTACAAATATTATATTTGAAGTTTTGTTGTTGAAAAATACTTTTGTTGTCAAATAAGTAATTTTACGTTCCTTATCCAAGAAGAAAAATTCTTTGTCCTTTGAAAATTAGGTTTTTTTTATATATTATTTTTATTATTATTTTTATATATTTTTAATTTTTTTTGCATAATAGAATTTCAATCTATGGTATCAACTTCAAGATAATTGATCTTTATCATTAAGCCAAGATATTATTCGATTTTTGGTATAAATGAGATTCGAATCTCAAAATTTTTATTCGATAAATTTTTTTTTATTAGTTAGGCTAACTAAAACCTAAGTAAATTACATATTAAAGCTTTATTCTGTAGCCACTACTATTAAGAAATAGAAACAATAAACATTGGCATAGTGTGTCGAACATATTTAAAGTAGTGGTAAAGCCAAAAATTAGCTCACGCGGGCCAAAGTATAATTTTGATGATTAAGTGTTTTTTAATATATTATACTCTTAATATGTATAGTAGAATAAAAATATAGTGTTATAAACACAATTCAAAATATAAATCAAGTATTTTATAATTCAATGTCTACTACATAAAATACACCCATTAAACTTTAGCAAACTTGAGTCAAGATTGACAAAAAATTCAATATCTTTAATCAAAATTATTTTTTTCTTGGGATTATCCCTTTAACTTTTAAGATAACGGTTAAGGTAACTATATATTCATAATAATTTATGAATACCCAATTAATTTAAGTACTTATTATACACAACTCATCATTAATAAGATTGACCTTATTCAAATGAATATTAGAAGCCTCAAACTTTCGTATAAATGTATATAATTTAACAAATACTTCATGAATAAGTTATACTTTTTGTCTTTAAAATTTAGTGTAATATTGATTTCAGTCCGGTCAATAGTAAAAAATTGGATTTGGTCCCTAAAATTTCAAAAAGCAAACATTTTCCTACCTAAAATTTAGGGTAAGTTCAATTTTGGCTCCCTATATACGAGGTTGGTTCAATTTATTCCCTATATATGAGGTTGATTTGACTTGGTCCATAAAAAATAGGGTGCCTTGATGTACTTTTTTTTTTTTTTTTTTTGAGAAAGTTGATGTACCGTTAGTTGTGTAAAGAAAATGAAGATACCGAATTGTGCCCTTTTAAAAAATTGAAGGACCAAGTTTGAAATTTTTAAATTTGAGTGACTAAGATCAAACCTACCAAATTTTAGTGACCAAAAATACAATTTACCTAAATTTTATTTATATTAAATTTGTCATTGGCATATGGAGGCCATAAGTATAAATATTTTTTTTTCTTTTTTATAAAATGGACTACCCATATATAAAATCAACATCTATTTAGAATTTTTTATTTGAAAATAATAATAATAATGGGGAGGGGGTGGCTCTGGCCGTAGTTGACTTAATGGTTGCAAGATATATTATACTACTTTTTTGATTAAAAGATACATATGTGTGCAATTTTTTATAAATATGATAGAATTTCAAGTTATGATGTTTGTTTCATGATAATTATTCTTTATTATTAAGTCAAGACATTGATTGATTTTGGTGTAAGTAAGATTCAAACTCCAAATTTCTTAATCAATAAGACTTTATTAGTTGAACTAAATAAATAAAACTTGTCACATGAGTGTGATTTAAAAGTTTTTTATTCCGACAATATGAGAGCAACATTGAGTATATTGGCCTTCAGGTTATCAAAGTGTTACTTTGTAGCCTCATATTTAAGAGTTTGTTATGAGTATGTAAGATTTAGTTTAGTTTGTGACTTTAAGAGAGTGCATTTATAGTTGCGAGAGTGTTTTTTTTTTTTTTTTTTTTTTTTTTTTTTTTTTTGAGTATTGATCAAATTTACTAATGTATATTATTGATAATATTTTTTTGTTTTATGAGAAGCTACTGATGATAAATTTTGATTGTTAATGCATGTAGTTGAAACATGAAATTGGTTAAATTATGTTAGATTTTGTGCAATTAATTTCTATGTGAATGTGCTCGGAGTACATCTAACCTAATATACTCCGAATTAATACAAGGATTATTTGTTAACGAATGCAAGTTAATTTTTGTATTATGTTGATTTTTTTTTCAATTGGCTTTGGAAAACCATCTCAGTTGTACTCTTGGAGTACCCTGGACCCAACAATTTTCTGAACGTGCTTTTGTTAGTTATGTTCCAATTCACAAGAAAACTTGAAAACAACATTTTCCAAACTACAATTTAGCTGTAGTCTCTCTTACCTGTGGAAAGGGAAGAATAACTATAATGTCGAACATGAAACACATCCACGGGTGCCTTTGACGTTTTGTGCTTGCAGTATTTGACGCACCTTCTTTCTTATTCTTATAAAATTTCACAACAAAATGCACCAGGTAAATGAAATCTAGGACCGATCGCCAAAAAATAGCATTGATCCACATTTTTTTGTCTTCACTAATGCACTTCTTGTCTTCATGGATCACAGGAACAAAAAAGAACAAGGGATCCAGTGCTAGAGCGATCGCGCGCGATGATACAAGAAAGATTTTGTACCATTGCTCCTTATGGTCATTGCTGAATCTTTTAAAAATACACCTATCAAAATCGTCATGGCAAACATATACATAATTATGCTTATCATAAAAAATATTTATTTATTTATATAACAACTATCAAAATCTTAAAATATATATATATATATATATATAATTAAAGGAATTCTTTGGTAATAATAATTTTTTTTTCCAAATAATGAGGACATGCACGCATGTAAAACTATCCCTAATATATATGTCCAACACAGACACGCATGTTTTAATTACATATTTCTTAGCTCTTATCCTATGTGCAATGCAAGTAGAGCACTAAAAATACACCAATCAAGTTACATGTTTTCAGTAAAAATATGGAGACCATTATTTAAATTTATATTTGTTTCTCAAAAAAAAATTATATCTAATTTTTTTTACCAAAAAATATAAGAGGAATGAGGGATTTTTGAAAAGTCAAGGGGGGCAATGGCTTCCCTAGCCCCCTCTCCCCCTACCTTTGTTCATAAGATACTCTGGAAACCTCATAGACCGATAATTGAACTTAAAACCTCTATGTTACGTCACATCCTATACCAATAAGTGCACCACCCGTGTACCCCCATTGGGGATAAGAATGTATTACAACTAGGGGTGGCAAATGAGTGGGTTGGGTTATAAATGGGTTGGGCCATAAATGAGTTGAGTGTGTAATTACCCATTTATCCATTTATGACACGTTTATATATAAATTAATTATCCATTACCAACCCAACCAATTTAGTTAGTAACCCACCCATTTAACCCATTATAAAATTCATATTTAGCAATTCAACAACAAATTCTCTGAAAAATTTTTACACCCATACTAAGCAAATCATTTGAGGTTTTTTTTTTTTGGGCAAAACTAATTCACCTTTCCCTCAAAACATAAGAACACTGAAACTAACCTGCAGATTTTCTTTTCTCCCAACTTTTCTTGGCAACCAAACAAAAGATAAAAAAAAAATATACTAATTAAATCATGAGAATTGAGGTATCATTCTCAAGTCTTTATCCACCTTCAGCTAAAATGTGCAAAATTACAAATCACACAGATTTTTCAATCCAAAACAAACTTGAAATCTCTCTCACTCTCTCACGGAAATGAAAATTTTGATGCTTTGTTCTCAACTTGCTCAATTGCTCTGTTCTCGAAATTTGCTTTTACATTTCTGTCACTGAAATTCAAAATTCCATCAGAAACTTGCTCAACAAAAGAAATCTCCAGAGCCTTCAATTTCACCGAGATTTCTCTTCCACAAGTTCGAACTCGGCTTGTTCTCCGATCCAACGGAGTCTCTGCTCGAATCGCATGAAACTTCACTACCAAAGTAGGAGCAAGAGCTAGAGTCCACCGGAAAAGCAAAGAAACCAGAATTCTTACAAGGAAGAGTTAAGTTCAGAGACGAATATAGAATCGGAGAGATCTGTGATGAAAAATGGTATGTTTTCTCTCTTCATATCAAAACCCTAGAGTTGTACTAGTTGGAACTAAGAAAGCAAACTTTAGAAAGAGGAAGAGGGAAAGGTTTTTAGATTTTGTCTAGTTTGGTAGCTGAGAAAATGCCTAGAAAATGGAGGAGAAAATTTTTACATTAGATAGAGGAAGAGGCGGCTGTGATGTTTTATTGTTCGTTAGGGTTTTTGGCTTTTTGTTTTTTTTTTGTTTTTTTTTTTTAAGTATTAAACTTTAAATTTTAAATGGGTAATTGGATACCCAATGGTTTAACCATCAAAACCCATTTATTTGAATTATCCATTTGGGTCTTATCCATTTAACCCAAATATTTAATTGGGTTGGGTCAAGACTTATCCAAATTAAGTGAGTTTTGGGTAGATTTATGGGTTTGGATAAAAATTGCCATCCCTAATTACAATTGAAGGAAAATTTTGTTGTTGCACAAATTTCATAATACCTGGTTAGATAAAAATGAAGTTTTTAAAAATTCTAAATTTTACCTTACACCCTTTTAGTATAGGTTCATTGATGCTAATTATTATTATTATTATTATTTCATAAATTTCATCCTAAATCATGAGTAATGCTACAGTTACAAACAATTTTACAACATCAATAGTTTGTAAAATTTCTTATTGGTTTTCATCTAAGTTCACCATTAACGTTACTTTTTTATTTACCAATAACTACTCACTACATCAACAATTTGTAAAACTTTTTATAAAAAAATTTGTATCTCTAGCATTACTCCCTATATCCTTGTCGACGTAGTCTTTTTGTCAACTGATGTTTATATTTTGCCATTAAAGACACTAAACAACATAATTTTAATTTTTCTAATTTCTAATCATTATAAAATTAGACCAAAATTTCAACAAATTAAGAGATGATTATACCAAATTACCACTTTTCTTTGAAATTTAGGTATATTACCAATCTCATCATCCTAAAACCATCAAATCCCCCAGCAAAGACTCATACTAAGGACAAAATTTGATTACAAACTTTGTTATAGTTGATGGCTACAATTCTTATTAAACAAAATTAACATGTCTATATATTTGGCACAAGCTACCGTGCAATTCTAAAACTAGCACTATAGGGATAGAAATGGTAAAAATATTTGGTTATTTTTTTTATTCAAACTCTTCATGATTGTTGGAATAATTAATAGTTATTTTAACTTTCTTTCTCTTATATATCTTCAATGATGTTAGGAATAACAAAGAAGATAGAATTAAAAAAAAAAAAAGAATTAAAAGAATAAAGAAAGAATATTTAACTAAAATTGTAAAAAAAGAAAAAAGAAAAAAGAATATATGATCTAGGGTGTATTGTAAAGTGGTGTGTTATTATAGATAGAGTAACTTTTTGATATGTCAAAATAACATATTTTTAGAACGCCTAATGCTAATACTAACCACTTCATCAGAGTATTAGTAGGTTGAAGAAAATCCAAATAGGACTTTTATATGTTTTCATTGTACTTGCAATATAGATTTATATTGTAGACACACAAAAAGTGACAAATTTTGTATATATTTCTAAGAAGTGATAAATATGTAATACATTAGCTACTTTTTGTGTGTCTACAATATAAATTTACATTCTACCGTACAAGGTAAAAGAAGAATTTCTCATTCAAATATATATAAATGAGAAATGGGGATCCTTTGGAATTATTTTTAAATTATATATATGTAGGGACTCAATTTGTAATGGACCATTTTCAATAAAATCTGTAGAGATGTGGGTATAAGGATTTGGCGTCACCGAAGTAAACAACGGTTAATTTGGTGTTTATGACAAATGATAGGTGATATGGAGTTTAACAAAATCCCCTTGACGAAATTCGACTAAGGGTTTTTATTGGGGCTTACCATCACTTTGGTTGTATGTTTGCGAAGTGTATTAGTCCTCGGATTATGCCGAGGATCTATTTTTCTCAGAGTTTATCGATCTCCTCCTTTTTCTTGGGAATTCTGTTGGTTATATAGCATCGTTCTCATTAATCTCGGCCGTCCATCTGTCAGTTATTCGGTCACTCTTCATAAGAGTTTGTCCCATCATCTGATTTTATAGGCTTTATGTTAGTTCTCAGCCGTCTTTGCAGGCTTTTTTATTAGTTGGAGTAACCAAGGTGACTGGATTCGTTGGTCACATCACCATTAAAGTGGTCAGAATGTTGGTGAGATATTTTCAACGGGTGAGGGATATTTTCCCTTTAGTAAAGTCGGTATACCGAGGACAGGTCATCCTCGGCGCGGGCCTTGGATGTCCTGGGCTCTATCCCACTGTCCTCGTCTTTTGCATTAACCTTGACGCAGGCCTTGGGCCACATGTAGTGGGCCAGCGTGGTTAGTGCAATAGGGCCCCACAATATATATATATATATATATTTATATAACTTTTTTTAAAAATAAAATAATCATTTGACCATCTAACTCATATTATTATTATTGGCATGGCACTTCAATTATATGAATACGAGGCTTAAAGTTAAAATTTTATCATCGTGGGATTTGAGTAGTATTGTATTATTTTGTTCGACTTAAATTTGTTTTTGGATTTAAAAAAAAAAAATTTATTTCTCAAGGATCTAAAAATATTTTATTTGGTAACATTGATTAGTTTTTTTTTTGGTGGTAAATTACCATTTTGATGCGTCAATTTGTTTTATAGTGAGTTGGGTTGGGTTCGAGTTATAAAATTCACAAATCTGTCTAACCTGACTTGACTCACCTATATTTAATATATATTTAAAATTTAAAAAATATATTATAAATATTTTTATTTACTTTTTTACCCCTCTTCCTAAATAATACCCAAACCTTAAGTTCTTCTCTTATAATTTGTATTGATTTTGTGTTATACTCAGTGTTATATTATTTCGTTAATAACCAATTTATTTATTAAAAGAAAACCGCAACAATTTAGAACTAAATTTGTTAGACTACTGGCCAAAAGAAAAAAGAAAGAAAGAAAAAGTCATTTTTTGCATATAAGTAGAGAAAAAGAAACTACCTTGCATCTTTCCCTTGCGTTTGGTCACTTTGGCTAGGAGTAGTCATACCTAAAGCTTGTTGATGATCTATCCACTGAACTATGTTTACACAACCCAACGAGCTTTACCAAAAAAAGTTTGAATTTTAATCCCTGGAGAAATGGAAAACAGAGATTAGACAATACTAACAAATTTTTCATTATTTCAAAGTGCAACAACACTAATTAAAAATAAGGCGATTGACCTAATTGTTCAAAAATATAATAAAAGTAAACAACAAGTATTTCTAAATATTTTTTTTGGAGTTATAAATAGCATCACAAAATATATATATATATCTCCTTAATGGGTGGTTGAAAATATAGTGAAGTTGGCTTGGTTGAGACTGCGTGGTCTATTGGTCTGTTATTCACCTTAGCATACCCCCTCGTTCTTTCTTGGGTTAATGGAACGAATACTTGTACAAGAAAAAAAATAAAAGTTAACCCCTTATTGAGAAAGAGAATGTGTAATTGAACCTGATCACAAACTCAAGTAGCATGCATTTTACAAGGCGGAACGAGAGGAAAGGGAATTTGGACAAAACAAAGAGTGGCAGAAACTGACTTTCTTATAGAATTTTAAGAGCACGCGGAGGTGCAGAAGCAGCTGAAAGTAATAAATAAGATTAAGACCTGTCATCATGATCTTAATTGGTGAGTAATATGAACCATTCATACTGATCATTCCCTCAAGTCTTCCTATGCTCGTCTTTTTCACCAATAAATAAAATATGGGTGGAAAGGGATGGGGATAGGATTTTAATGGAGGGGGCCAACGTATGAATTTTATATTTTAATGAAAATTCAAATTAGTATTTATTAATATTAACAAAATATCATAAAATGCAAAGATATATAAATTTTTTTTTTTATATGCAAAATATTTAGTTACTATTAGATATCAGATTTGCAACTATATATACGAATATCTCTGAAAAACATGTTTAGACCCAAAATATTTAGTTACTATTAGATATCAGATTTGCAACTATAATGAATTATTCAAGACTTAAACCGGATAATTATTTATCACAAGTTTTGCATGGATAAACATATTTAAGGAAATAAATAATCAACACACCCATACAGACTTAGTAATAGTTATGAGATAAGTTCAGAATCTGTGGGTGGAAGGGGATGGACCGAGGATTTCAATTGAATTGAGGGGACTAACGTATGAACTTTCTATTTTTAATGAAAATCCAAGTTAGTACTCATTATAGAAAATGAAAAGTGTTTAAGCATCTACCTGATCATGTGCATTGTATATGACTTTTGGATACATGTTGCTTCTTTTTTACTGCCTTATAACCCATTATGTAGCAATTGTTGCATGCTAGTAAACAACAAAACCTTTCACTTAAAAAAATATTATCAAATGAAAAAATACAAAATAAATGTTTCTTGATACTTGCATTGTAAATATCTATTAAAATAAAATTTAACTTTATTTACATCTTGGAAATCATCTATAATTGATTCTATACTAAATATTTGAGGAATTTAAAAAAAATATATATTAACTTAAAAAAAATTCGTTAAAAGATCATAATCAATAAAAGTTACCCGAATTAAAAAATAATCTTCTGAATAATTTAAGCTTTTTTTTTTTTTTTGGGTAAAAAAGTTAAATATTGCAGTTAACTTACCCATAATCTAAAACTCAAATAAAAATTATGTTTACTTTCTCACTGTATGTCCCATTATATTCTAAAAGAAGTCTAATTATTATTGCTAAATGTTGGGTTCTAAGAAATTAGGAATTAATGTATTAGAACTTCAATTTGTATTTTGTTGGCAAACCATGATCAAAACATTTAGTCTAGGTTTAGGCTTGCTCAAAGTATGTTTATTTGTAAAATTGGAATCGAGTGATTGCAGAATTTATTGGACTAAATCTGTAAGTCTCGATCGATTGAAAATTAGACTCGATCGATCGAACCACGTACAGATTTATTTTTCTGTAGAGTTCCAGTTCAGCCCAAACTCTATTTAAACGTCTTGGGGTCCAAGTAAAACACTCCTATATATAAGGGAAACCCTAAACGTTTTTGAGTTTTTTTTTTAGAGAGAGATTAGAGAGCCTCTTGTGCCTCATTTTATTTTTAGGGTTTTGTACCCAAACCTCTCTAAGTCTTTGTTGCTCAAACATTGCTGTTTATGTGAATCTCTTGTGAGATCATTGAGGAGCTTTCCTTCACATATACTTAGGGTTTCCAAGATTCAAGATTATGTCAAGAACTTGGTAATCATTCAGTTGCAGATTCAAGGAGCTTAAAGAAACACAAGCGGGGAGCTTGTACTTGATCAAAGAATTCAAGAAAGAAGGAGTCCATGGATTCGGAGCTTGCACGTGGTCGTGTCAGTAAGTTCTACTGGTGGGTAGCATTAGGAAGTCAAGCGGAGAGCTTGTAAGTCCTTTTGTATGAACTTCGATTCTTTCATAATGGATTCAGGTTTACCTTGAGGATAGTTAGGTCAAATCCTCCCCAGGTTTTTTACCGGTTTAGTTTTCCTAGGTGATTATATCTTGTGTTATTTATTATTCCACTGCTATATATTCTTGATATGATTATTTGATTGCTTTAACCTAGAATTGCTTAATTTGACTAAGTAACAACTTGGCTAATTAACTAGGCTACGCAATCTAATTGTGGTTTAAGGGGTCTAAATTTTCAACAAGTGGTATCAGAGCAGGTAGCTCTTCTGATTTAGATCTTTTGATCTAGGAGCTGATCCTTGACCCCTGTTGTCATGGATAATTTAAATTGTGTTTCTGATCATGTTTCTGCTCATGCTTCTACTGATTTTTTTGATGCTTTCGAAACTCTTCGTGAGGAATTATCTAAATCTTTGAAAATTGCTAAGAAATTTAAAAAAGAGTTAAAATTGGCTAATCTTGAAAAAGAGGAATTGCTTGTTAGATTAGATGAGTCTAATAAAAAGAATGAATTTTTGAGAAATCAAATTTCCTCTCAAGATGAGAAGATGAAAAGCTTGGAACAAGAGTTAGCTGAGTCTAAAGCTAAACTTGAAAATTTGATTAGTACCAAGTCTGCTGATGATAACAAAATTGTTTCTATTTCTCTTAAGCCTAAAACTGAAAAAGTTTATATCCCTCCTTTTAAGAGGAATAATAAAGAAAAGGCTTATTGTGCTAGGTTAGACAATGGTAAAAGTTCTGATGTAGACGCTGAAGTTTCTAAACTTAAGTCTAAACCTACTGTTAGAGAGCATAATAAATCTGTTTTTGTGCCTACCTGTCACCTTTGTGGTGTTGTTGGTCATATTAGACCAAATTGTTCTTTGTTGAGGCAAAAACTGAAATCTGAGACTAGACTTGCTGTTAGGAATACTGATGTTCCTAAATTTGTTCTTGTTTGTCACTTTTGTGGTGTCCGTGGTCACATTCCTCCTAATTGTCATAAGTTGAAATTTAAGCATTCTGTGTGTCAATCTAGGATATGTGATGATATTTCTCATGCCATAAGTCCATATAAATTGTTTCATATTCTTTTGAAGAATTTGAGCTTGTTGGCTTGTGAAAGGAATTTGCAGGATTTCAGTCTCTCTCAGAAGATTGGTGCAATTCCTCAAATACACTCTGCTTCTCATGGATTTTCACCTACAAAGCCGAAGACTTGTGCTATATGGGTGAGAAAAGATCCTTTAAGGTGAGTGTTGCTGACTTGTCCCTGTTTTAATTCTTTCTATTATTTGTGGACATGTCTTGTTTTTGTTATTGGTTGTTTTGTTTTTTTAGTTTTTTTATTAATAAAAAAAAAAATCCAAAAACATTGAAAAATTTCAAAAAGACAAAAATATTTTATTTTGTGTCTTGTTTTATTTTTCTTGAGGATTACATGAGTTTTAATATCTCTCTTGATTTAGAACATGCTTGACATTGAGGTGAAATTTGAATAGTATGTGTTTTAAATGTGCTAAGCTATTTTTGACTTTATGTACTAGTTTGCACATGTACTCATGGGTTAATTAAGAAATTGATATTTCTTGTTTGTGTACCCTCTATAGCTTAGTCAATCACTGTCATGCATTGCATTTGCATTGATCATTTAACACAATGTGTGTTTTTTGTTTTTGGTCATAAATTGTTTTTTCAAAATCTCAACAAGTGGTTATAACGTTTGTTAAAACCAAAAAAAATTTTGTGTTTTGTATTATAGATCTTGGATTTATAATCAAGGATTGGCCATTTTATCTTTACATAACTTGTTTATGTACCCTGTTTAGCTTGGATGAGCTTATTTTATTGCACTTTACTAGTTTGAGCTGTGTAGTGCATGTTGTGTGGGAAAGATGTGTGTAGTTTTTTAATCACTTTGTCTTGATCTTGAAGTCATATGTTCTTTGATTGTCGGACTTGATCCTTTTGAGAAAGGCATAAATAACCATCTCACCACTGTTCACTAGCCAATTATGAACACCTTAGTGCATATCATAAGATTTTGTGCTCGAGAAAGTGTAGCACATACACAAAAAGAATATAACGTGTAGCCTCAATTAATTCATTTAATTAAAACTAGTGTGTACTATTAGGCTTGATGCCAATTCACTTAATTAAAACCGGTGTGTACTATTAGGCTGAATGTCAATTCATATAAATAAGAGGCAAAAATACAAGAAACTTACATGATTGCAAGCTTTTGTTCTAGGAGATGTGAGAGTTATAGGATGTAACTCTTTAGGTGATAGTCTCTTTTAAATTCTATGTGATGAATTTTGTAGACTTTGTGTTTGATTACTATTCACATATCACCTCACATGTATCTCAAGTTTTTGCTAGTATCACACACTTCATAAGTTACTCTTTGTTAAACACTGTACATGCTAGTGTGTGTGTTTTTGGTCTGACCAACCAAGTTTGAAAATATCTTGAGATTTGTGCACAACATATTTGGCTTGAGAAAATTAAATGGGAGGATGATTGAAACTTGTTTTTGAGAAAATTGGGTTTAAAATTTGGGTTTTTGAAAAAGCATTCAATCTCATACTCATGCATTTTGTTTTCGTTGTTTAATGCTTTGAGGAGTTGTTTTCAAAATTAGGTTTGTGTTTTTCAAAACTGTGTTTTTTCTCAAAAATTTTGTGAGCCTCTGCCCAGTTCGATCGATCCATTTTGATTTTCGATCGATCGAAAAAATGCTTTAATTTGTTTAAAAATGACTGTTTCATTCGATCAATTGAATGTATTTTTCGATCAATCGAAAGTCGCGAATCAGGTTTTTAAAAAGGGTTTGTTCTTGATCCGAATTTGGGCTTTTGTGAAATTGAGTTGAATCTGATGAAATTGGCTTGTTGTTTGGATGTAATTAAGCATTATACTCTGTGAGTTGTGTTTAGTAATGCTAAATTCATCAATTTGTTTAAAAATTTCAATAAGTGGTTTTCAATTTTTGGGGTTTTTGGTAGAAATTCCCTGCTCGAGCCAATTTTGTCAATTTAATCTCAATGGAACTTAGTTTTACTGCATTAGAGCATGCATCATGACATATTTTGTCTTGCATCTTTTATGTTTAAGATTCACATGCATTGCATTGATTTCTGTATCCATCTTGCAGTTTTGCAATCATATCTCTCATTGTTTTCACACATAGCATGCATACACTTTGCTACATTGGGTACTCAACTTGATTAAAAAATTGATTGATTAATTTTTGAGCGATGTACTTTCTAGTATATGTTTTTTTATGTGTGAACTGTAGAAAATATTTTTCTTAAGAGATATGATGGATAATCAATGTGCAAATATTTTCTCTATTCATGCAACTGTTTATGGGTCACATAATGCCATGTTTGCATTTTATTGAAAGAGAGAATATTTCTTCTTCATGTGTATCCTCACCTTAGTTTTAACTTTGGTTTGTGTGTTTTTAACTTTGGTCCTGCTGGTAAGGATGTTCCTGATCCTGCTGGTGCTGCTGCTGCTGCTGTTCCCCACACCCTTTATTTTTCCCCTAATCTGTTTTCCAAAACATATTTTGTTTTTCCTATTTTTATAGGAGGGAATTTTTTTTAACTTTTGTGGTTCTTAGGGGGAATTGTTGCTCTTCATAGGGAGAGTTGTTTCTATTTTCTATAGAGCTGAATTTTTTTGGTCTCCTTGATTCTTTGTTTTCTCTTATCCTTTATTGCGTATGTTGACTGTTTACTCTTTGTATGAGTTGTCTTTGTCAATACGTGACAAAAAGGGGGATAAATTATTGATTTATGGGAATCATGTTTGTCTTGTTTAGGGGGAGTTGAAATTATTTTTGAAAGGGAAGAAAATAAAAACTTTTTGTTGTATCTAACTTAGGGGGAGAGTTAGTTTACTTATGTTTTTATTTCTGTTTCTTGTTCACTGCTCATTGATTTATATTTATGAGTTATTCATGATATATGTCTTTGTTTTGTATTTTGTGAAGTCAAGAATTTATTTGTTGTTTTACTATTTTTTTGTCACACATGCGTTTATGTGTTTTGTTTAGTGTTTCAGGAAGTATACAGGTTGATTCAATTTTGCTGCTGTCTACACTTGCAACTGATGGATAGTAGTTAAGATTAGATTTGTTGTTATGAGCATTATCTTTGTATTGGGCTATTTGTAACTTTGAGCATTTCATGTTTGTGATGTGTTTTGTCACGGATTGCCAAAGGGGGAGATTGTTGGGTTCTAAGAAATTAGGAATTAATGTATTAGAACTTCAATTTGTATTTTGTTGGCAAACCATGATCAAAACATTTAGTCTAGGTTTAGGCTTGCTCAAAGTATGTTTATTTGTAAAATTCAAATCGAGTGATTGCAGAATTTATTGGACTAAATTTGTAAGTCTCGATCGATCGAAAATTAGACTCGATCGATCGAACCACGTACAGATTTATTTTTCTGGAGAGTTCCAGTTCAGCCCAAACTCTATTTAAACGTCTTGGAGTCCAAGTAAAACACTCCTATATATAAGGGAAACCCTAGAACGTTTTTGAGTTTTTTTTTGAGAGAGAGATTAGAGTGCCTCTTGTGCCTCCTTTTATTTTTAGGGTTTTGTACCCAAACCTCTCTAAGTCTTTGTTGCTCAAACATTGCTGTTTATGTAAATCTCTTGTGAGATTATTAAGGAGCTTTCCTTCACATATACTTAGGGTTTCCAAGATTCAAGATTATGTCAAGAACTTGGTAATCATTCAGTTGCAGATTCAAGGAGCTTAAAGAAACACAAGCGGGGAGCTTGTACTTGATCAAAGAATTCAAGAAAGAAGGAGTCCGTGGATTCGGAGCTTGCACGTGGTCGTGTCAGTAAGTTCTACTGGTGGATAGCATTAGGAAGTCAAGCGGGGAGCTTGTAAGTCCTTTTGTATGAACTTCGATTCTTTCATAGTGGATTCAGGTTTACCTTGAGGATAGCTAGGTCAAATCCTCCCCAGGTTTTTTACCGGTTTGGTTTTCCTGGGTGATCATATCTTGTGTTATTTATTATTCCGCTGCTATATATTCTTGATATGATTATTCGATTGCTTTAACCTAGAATTTCTTAATTTGACTAAGTAACAACTTTGCTAATTAACTAGGCTACGCAATCTAATTGTGGTTTAAGGGGTCTAAATTTCCATCACTAAAGAAAAAAAAGGAAAAAAGAAAGAAAGAAAACAAACTCAAAATAAAATAAAATCTATATGTGGAAGTCTATTTAGTAAGCTTAACAATGTCATTGTGCTCAATGCATAGAGACACCCATCACAAACTTGGTAAAACAATAAGAATTTGCAGGCCACTCAATGAAATACATAAGAAAAATAGATGAAAATGACTGAAGTTTTAAGTTATTTAGTTAGAAGTAATGATCCCAACTAATGATGCTCAGGATCATCAACAAGAGAATTGTCCAAACTCATAGTGTTAGAAGACTTGAAGAGCAGAATACTTACAGAGTGCACTGGTGTAGTACCGGCTAAATTCCTTCCAAAGGTTAAGTCAAAAACGCACAACAATCTCCAGGAGCTCTAAAAGTATAAATATGAAATTGTGCACACATACCTTGAAATGGAGGTGCCTTGGTATTTATTTAGTAGTTTAGGGTGACCATGTTCCCAAGAAGGTAGGAATGAATGCATTAGTATAATGGAGGAAGTGGAGTTAGTGGCACCGAGATCTTTGGGTTTAACTTCTCATACTTAATACATACGGATCTGCAAGAGAACCTTATGGTGTGGTGTGTAATAGTTTCTATGTGTGGGTAAGTGTGGAATGGGAGTACGTATATCACCTCAAGGAGTGAACTGTTCTCACTTGTTAATCCATGTGGGCATTCGACTAGTCAAGATGGCTGGACGACTCACTTCAGTGAATAGTCCTTGGGGTGATTTCATTGGCTACTCAGCAGTATGTTAGATTGGCCTGAGTGTTTGATGGATTAGGTTTCATTGTTGGACAGGTCCAATTGTAATGTTCCCTATCACTAACCCACCCACCGACAATCATTAATAATAAAATAGTTAATTTTATATATAGTTTCTTATATGCAGTATATGGAGTTTTTTTAATTAAATTCAAATGTATGTCTACATTGATCAATGAAAACAAAAATATTTTTTTTTCAAGGAACATTCAATTAAATTAAATTATCTGTTTGAATTTAATTGAAAAACCTAATATACAGTACATAAGAAACTATTTCTAAGTTTTGTCCTTATAAATTTACAAAGATCTCATTATGACATTAACTAATTGTGTTTAGATTTTGTTAGGACATATGTGAGAATTGTTAGAGACATATGCTATGTAAATTGGCTAATCCTTTGACAAAACGCACTTTACTTGTAATTGGGTAGATCTAGGATGGGTTTAATACTTCAAGAAACAAGTGTTCAAGTTTAGTATTGAAGTCATGCAAGTCTGACCAAGAAATAAGTAAAGAAGTGTTGTTCACTAAAGCTCGACAGATATCTCGACAGAATCCTTTCTATTGAGGTTTAATGTTGAAGCTCGACAGAAGCTGAATTTGTTGAGAATTACGAAATTAGAATTTCTAGATCTGATCTCACGCATATCCATAAGTATTTGTGTAGGTTTTCTTTTCTCACAACCCTAGACATATATAAGGATTATTTTAAGGGCTGTCTCAAGTGATGCAAAGCGATTGTGCATGCAAATTGTGAATGAAGACATTTTGCCCCAGTTCATCATATTCTCTCTAGAAGCTACTGTTTCTTTGCGCCAAGAGTTTTGTGACCAATGAGCTTTTTGATCTTCATTGTTGGATGAATTGAAAAACTTTGCAGTCAACATCTTCCTCAAGTTGGTATATTAGTCACATACTAGAATCCATGCATCATTGGTTAGTCACGTACTGGGAGTCGTGCATTGAATAAAGAGATTACCGCTACATCACAAGTCTACTTGGGTATTGGGGTAAGGGTTCAACTGTAGGTTGATATTAGGTACTGGGATCCTTTTACTTGTAACCGCTTGTTTTGATTATAGTGGATTCTTGGGAGTGGTGACCTTAAATTCACTCGGTAGAGTTTTGCGTAGGTGGTTTTCCCCACTTGTAAACAAATCACCAATGTCAAATTTATTTTCCACTGCATTTAACTTAGTTGGTGATTTGTTTGTGCTACCACGCTTATTACATGTTAAATTAACTTAATTAATTAACTTGAATAATTAATTAATTAATTTGCCAAAGGGGTCAATACATTTTTGGTCGATCAAGTGTTATCAGAGTGGACACACTCTGATTAGTTTTAATCTTTGTTATGTGATCCATTGACCTTTGTTTGTCATGGATAGAGGAAAATTTCTTATTATACCTCCTTTATTTGATGGCATTAACTATGCATACTGGAAAGTACGCATGAGAGTTTTTTTGCAGTCTTTAGTTGAAAATGTGTGGCAAGCTATGGAGATTGGCTGGACTAAGCCAAAGGAAGCGCTGGCTAATTGGGATGATGCCAAGATTAAAGTGGAAAACTTCAACAGTAGAGTATTGAATGCTTTATTCAGTGCGATCATCAATGAGGAGTTCAAGAAGATATCGTCAATTGAAACTACTAAGGAAGCATGGACTATCTTCCAGACAACCTATGAAGGGACTAAGGCTATCAAGGATTCAAAACTTCAAAGGCTTACTCCGAGCTTTGAAGAGATTAAGATGGAGGAGGATGAGCTGTTTGACAAGTTCTATGCCAAGCTGAAGGACATAGTTCACTCAGCCTTTAATCTTGGGGAAACTATTCCCGAACCTAAGGTTGTAAGAAAGGTGCTAAGGTCTCTGCCTGAGATATTTCATGCCAAGATCACTGCCATTGAGAAATCAAAGGATATTGACTCTATTCCTTTGACAAAGCTAGTCGGCAGCTTGTAAACCTATGAATTGGGGTTTGACTAGAATCGGGAAAGGAAGCAAAAGTAAGAGCATGACGCTAAAGGCCAAAAGAAATGAGACAGATGAGTCTTCTGATGATAAAGATTTCAAGATGAAATCCTACATCACTAGAAAATTCAAGAAGTTCATGAAAAATATCAATGCAAAAGGATTTGAGAAGGACCGTAAGTAATCCAGTTTATCTCAGTTTAAAAGTCAAGACTGAGGAAAGAAGGATGCTAAGGATGGCGGTCAGTACACTATTTCCTCCGCACCAAAGTACTTTGGATGTCAAGGTTTTGGACACATGAAACAAGAATGTCCAACATGTCTCAAGACAATTGGGAAAAGTAAGGTTTTTGCTGCTACCTTGAGTGACACCGACCCTGAGGATGAGTCAGATGACAATGATGATAAGGGAATCTTGAATGCCTTCACTGCCACAGTGGATCCTACTAAGGGGATCATAGAAGAAGTAAATGAAGAAGAGGACTTGGTGGAATCTAAGTTTGAGAAAATGGACGATCAAGATGACATCCATGTTGGAAAATTTGGTTTTGTATCTCATACAAAACACACAGCGGAAGCAACAAACGCGGATCTACTTCAATCGTGAAAGATAAACATGTAACCATGAATTCTAGAACAAAGAAAAGAAAGCGTACCTTGATGCAATGAATTTCAAAACCTTGACTTGAGAATACCTTCAATCTTCATCTCAATTCCACATGGTACCCAAGATGTGTGGTCTCTCAATCAGTCTTTTGTACATAGACTCTCAAAGAAAAAAAAAACCTTCTTTTTCTCCTTGTGGAGAAAAACTGATTTTTTTTTCTTTTCATCATACGTACGTTAAAACTATTCTCATAGTTTCTTTATTTAATAACTCTTATTAAATAATGACTTATTATCTAATTGGGTTAGCCTTTTGGGCCTACCCAATTGGGCTTTAGTTTGTGGCCTGAGATGGGACCAAAGGGAACAAATAAGACTTTAGCTCCAATGGGCCTTGGGCTTTTCCGTCAACTCTTGACAAGTCCAAAGTTACCATTAATTATATTCAATACCACTATAAGAATATAATTGCACTTTAGGCCTTATTAATAAATTATATCCCAAGACTTTATTATACATACAACCCATTCATTAAAATATTCGTAGTAATACAAAGTCATAAATATAGACTGCCACTTTGAAGATTACTACATCTTAATCCTTGAGTACTCGGTTTAATCTTTTATGTTATTCATAATATATTTATGAAATCCAATTCCATAAATATATACTTTAGTAACTCCTTACTAAAGTGGTTAAGCCCAACACTCTCAATAACCAAACCCATTAAACTTATCTCAAGGGAATATTTTATATCTCCGTTAAGAGATTATGAATTCCATCTTGAGAATATATATTCCATCAACACTAAATGTGGTTGCCCAACATACTGAGGTTTTGACCGTAACTAATAGATCTTACTCCTAATATATCAAAGCAACCTACATCTCATGATCAGGTTCATTATTTTCTCAGGATTTAGAGTTGATGTAAATAGAAGTCGTGAGATTTATTATTCATTTGACAGTCGTTTGGAGAATAATAAATCTCACAGCGGTCCAGTTCAATATGTCTTAACTCTTAAAACATATCAACATACTAACTAGAAGTCTCCACTTCCATGATCAAGACAAATCATCGTAGTTGATATGTTATAGTCTTCGCAGATGAAATGTCCAATTTCATCACCGACTATGAACTATAATTTTGAGTTTACAAAGAACTTGTGATTTATATCTTTCTGTGACTTTTCACATAAATCACATACTATGCATCTCATGGACTAAGATAATATCCCATTAGTTCATAAATAGATAGTTTTATATAATTAAACAATTTAATTATTTATGACATGCCAATAAATTGGATTTTAGGGCATAAATTTCAACAATCTCCCACTTGCCCTCAATGACAATTTATCATATATCTGACAATTATCTCCCTTTAGAGTAATTCAAAATCACTCTAAGGCAAGGTTTGGAAATAAGTTTCAGCTAGATTTATTGCATAAATTATCTTATCTACTACTACTTTACACATACTCATATCTCTCTAATGAGATGATACTTATGCTTAATGTGTGTCTTCACCACCTAGGATGAACACATATCTTGAAGTCCAACTTCATGAATCACAATCAAACTATAAGTCAGTATTTGTACATCCAGTAAACATCAAAACTTCACTTTTGTGGACAAGCATATAATCCCTCATTCTCCTAAGATATTTGAGTATATGCTTTACTCCTACTATATTAAGTGATCTTTGATTCACTTGATATTTGTTTACTATACCCACCGCAAAATAGACATTTAGCCTAATATTTAGCATAGCATAAAGACTTCCTATCGATTTGATATAAGGAACCGTCTTATATGTTCTTCCTTTTATATGTCTTAGGACCATAGTCCTTTTATAAAGGAACTTCAAACTTAAAAGGAAAGAATCCTTTCTTGAAGTATTACATGCTATACTTGGCTAGAATCTAATCTATTTAAGCAGTTTGAGATAGACCCAACATCCTAATTTCTGAATTTTAACAAAGATTAATTCTTAGGATGTTACTAATCTTTCCCGAGTACTTTATATCAAACTGGACTAGACAACCAAAACTCTATTGATGACAATAACTCTACATCATCCTAAATGATTAGAATGTCATCAATATACATTAAGAAATTTATTATTCTATATAACTTTTACACACTTAAGGCCTTTTAATACTTGATCAAAATCAAACAATTTGATTGCTTGATCAAAGATGATATTTATGACCTAGATGCTTGCATTAGTCCATAAATGGACTTTAAGCAACTTGCATGCTAATCACCATTGGTTCTTTGCTATGAACAAGTTTAGTTACATCATATAGATGTCTTCCTCAAGATTGCTACTAAAAGAAGCTTTCTTGATAACCATTGCCATATTTCATCCAAATGAAATATAATGAATAAGAGAATCTAAATAGAGTCAAACTTAACTATTGGTGAAAAAATCTTTTCATAGTCGAACCATTTCTTTTTGAATAGATCTTTTTGCCATTAGTCTTGACTTTGAAGGTTTGCACCTTCAAAACTATCAATCTTATTTACTTGTAGACCTATTTGAAAACAATAGGCTTAATGCAATTAAGCACCTTTACAAGTTCTAGACTTTAAATAGAATCTAATTCTATTCACATAGCCTTGAACCAGTAACCCATATTTATATCATCTATTGCCTTTACGTAGGACCAAGGATCAAATTCATATCCTTATGGAATGACTTCAAAAGTTTATTTCAAAAATATGAATTTATTTGGTAATCCTCCCACTACGATATTATACTCATGTATTAGCTATATATCTAGAATAATGTCTTGTGGTGTATCTAATACAATCATCTCATTTCTAAATGTATTTTATAGTTGTCCTATAACAAATTCTGACATTTTCTTCTAGAACATTTCAACTTTTACTTTAAAAGAGTCTTATTCCTCCTTTATGTATGCACTAACTTAAAAAAGTCATTGGAACTTCATTCATTTACAAAAAGGAGCCCTAGATCATATTATCATCTAAATAGAATTCATAGATTGTGAATATAATAAAATAATGGTTCTAAAAGCCCATCTTTTACAAATCTTGAATAACACTTAGATTAATAAGATCTAGACATAAGTGCCAAAACATACAGTACAAAAGGATGGAAACTTTCTCTTAAGAAAGTAAAACATGTAAATTTCCATCTAGAAGATAATTATGAACAATGCTTAGCTTTACCAAAATCAGAAACAATTTCTTTTTGATCTTGCTTTTAAGACTAATTTCCTTTTTCGCAACTACTAGGGCAACTAACTTGTCCAAATGTTTGATATTTTCATTCCTCTTTTTATCACCCTTACCTTTCGGTTCAAGCTAAGAATTTGAATTAAATCATATTGATCCTAGTCTTAGCTTTTAGGATGTCTTCCGTTGCGTAGAACTCACTCATCAATTCAGATAATATAAAAAGAATTTATTTTCAAAACAATTTGAATTGATCAAATGAATCTAACAAGGACTTGTGGATCATATCCAAATGAGATTAACATTTAATCTCTACATCCAAGAATTCCAATTCATTTTAAAAATAAAATATTTTCATAAAATGATATAGAATTGGAACTTCTTAAGCTTTTCTTAGCACTCAATATGATTCATACCAAACATCTCATTTAGACTTGTCTAAGTTTAGTACTAACTCTTAAATCTCATGCAGTAGCACAATTGAGATAGAAGCCAAAGTAACATATTAGCATTTCAATGGAGACTATGATCATATCATAAGTTGTCTTCCATAAATGCGTCATATATAGGAAATTATGACAATGCTAAATCGAAACATGAATATGTACTTCAGCTCCTTTAAGCACCATGTCCAAAATTATTTCTTAGTTAATATGATTCAACTAAAATAGTAGCTAGAGGACAAAATTTATGACAACTTTATATTGAGACCATGAACTTAATTACATGGACATTATATTTTGCATCCATAACCATATAGTATGGAACCCGAAAAACATACTATACTAGGTGCAACGGCAACCTAATCCCGCAATTAATATTTCTCAGCATAGAGTGAATATCAACCACTATGATCAGGCGAGAATTATTCTCATTATTAATGCTATCATGGTAACTCTGTCGCTCTTCCTTTGGCCTCTAAGTAATAATAGCAAGAACTCAGCATAGAGGATACTATCAAACTTAGTCTAGTGTACACCATTGTCTAGAATCATGTGTAGCCACATTTCATCCCTTTGACAGGCTTATTTTGTAGTACCATGATTAAAACACCCTCCGCATGGAATGCAAAGCTCGAAGCTAAGACAAGGTGTTTGATCAAACCACTATAAACCAGGAAATTCAATCTTGTAGTACCATGAAATAAACATCCTCCGCATGGAACGCAAGGCTCGAGGCCAAGACGAGATGTTTACCCCACACCACTATGAACCGACAATGGAGGCCGTGAGATCCAACCCTTGTATCTCTCTCCCACTAGATATTTTAAAACAAGTGGATTGTTTTGAAAATCGTGATCTAATCACAATTTTAACCCTACACATTAAATGTGTTTAATTGTTTAAATTCAAAGTGATGTAACTAAGTCACGTCACAATAGCGTAACGAACATTCGCGCAATCACAAAGAAATTTAACCTTGTAATCTGTGAAGTAAATACCCTCCGCATGGAATGCAAGACTCAAAGTCAAGACGAGGTATCTACTCACATTACAATAAACTTAACAAAAGGGTTATTTCAAGAACTCTCACTCATTATTTGGGTTTTTCTTAAATAATTGTGATCCCATCACAACTAATAACCTTGCACTTGTTGAAGACTCTAATCTTATTAGAATCACTAACTAAAATGGAAGTCCTAAACTATTTAGGATTCCTTAAACACTAATGAATCAAAAATTAGTTATATAGAACTCTATCCTTAATTTACTAGACAAAGTATTCTAATCTTATTAGAAACTATATGACTTTAATTAGAATTTTAATCTCATTAAAAACCTCTAATTAAAATAAATTAAGGACTATTAATCATAAAATGATTTAGTACCAAGAGTTCTATTTAACTAACATCTTTGATCTCATTAGGTCTTTTAGTTAGAACCATGTGTAATATAATCACACACAACTTTGCTCTTAAAAAACTTGAAAACACTTAGAAAAAATTCTGATTTTCTTTCTTTCGATCGATCGAATGTGCCTCTCGATCGATCGAAAAAATTAAAAAATTCGAACTTGACCACCTGACTTGTTCGATCGATACTCGATTGCCTCTCGATCGATCGAAAAACAAATTCGATCGATCAACTATCAATTGAAAATCAATCTACTTAAAAAATCTAATCACTGTTTCACTCGATCGATCGAAAGTGATTTTCGATTGATCGAAACTCTTGAAACTCGAATTTCCAGAATTTTCTAAGCAGTTTTCTACAGTTTTTCTTGAACAAACAACTAATGTTTTTGACATCTTCATTGTTCTTCCATCAAAAACACTTTTTGATTTTATCAACGAAGATTTTCAGATCAAACATTAGGGTTTCCAAGATCAAAATCAAGAACCACAACAATGCTAGAAACCCTTGAAAACATAATCCTAATCTCATTAAGAATAAATTTCATAATCCTAGCATTAACATACTGTTTGATCATAAAATCAATAATGCAAGGCAAGCAAAAAAGCTACGTTCATCATTCAGACCTTAATACATATAAAAATGAACTAATATCATGGTTTGAACATCCGCACATTAATATATATATAAATATATATATTAATCAATTCATGAAGTTAGGCCTTGAATCATTGATAACATATAAATATATATACGGATTCAATATTCAAAACGTTTATATATAAGATCAAGTGGTCCATATTTAATATACTATATACCAATGTACAGTATATCCTTTTATGACAGTGCCGACTTGCAATGTATATATATGATTGAATAAAAATAATAAAGCATGACACGGCACCGTATCAAAGAAGCATAATCATGGACCACTGTGTTTAACGTGAATCAATACTATGAAAACATGGCACCGTATCATAATGAACAAGAACGTGAACCACTTCGAATAACTAAGCCAAATTGCCAACAACCGAAGCAGTTCAGTTACATTCATATTCTCAAAACTCAAACCATGTCTATCATCACAGCAGTTCCAAAACAAAATTATGCAGAAACTTTACTGCAGAAAATTAAAACACCAAGAAAACAGTTTTTCTTTGATTCTAAAACTCAATCACAGGTTATACAAGCATGATATTGAAGACTGCTCTGATACCATTTGTTGGAACATCTGGTTTTGTATCTCATACAAAACACACAGCGGAAGCAACAAACGCGGATCTACTTCAATTATGAAAGATAAACATGTAACCATGAATTCTAGAACAAAGAAAAGAAAGCGTATCTTGATGTAGTGAATTTCAAAACCTTGACTTGAGAATACCTTCAATCTTCATCTCAATTCCACATGGTGCCCAAGATGTGTGGTCTCTTAATCAGTCTTTTGTACATAGACTCTCAAAGAAAAAAAAAACCTTTTTTTTCTCCTTGTGGAGAAAAACTAATTTTTTTTCTTTTCATCATACGTACGTTAAAACTATTTTCATAGTTTCTTTATTTAATAACTCTTATTAAATAATGACTGATTATCTAATTGGGTTAGCCTTTTAGGCCTACCCAATTGGGCTTTAGTTTATAGCTTGAGATGAGACCAAAAGGAACAAATAAGACTTTAGCTCCAATGGTCCTTGGGTTTTTCCATCAACTCTTGACAAGTCCAAAGTTACCATTAATTATATTTAATACCACTATAAGAATATAATTGCACTCTAGGCCTTATTAATAAATTATATCCCAAGAATTTATTATACATATAACCCCTTCATTAAAATATTCGTAGTAATACAAAGTCATAAATATAGACTGTCACTTTGAAGATTACTACATCTTAATCCTTGAGTATCCGGTTTAATTCTTTATGTTATTCATAATATATTTATGAAATCCAATTCTATAAATATATACTTTAGTAACTCCTTACTAAAGTGGTTGGGCCCAACACTCTGAATAACCAAACCCATTAAACTTATCTCAAGGGAATATTTTATATCTCCGTTAAGAGATTATGAATTCTATCTTGAGAATATATATTCCATCAACACTAAATGTGGTTGCCCAACATACTGAGGTTTTGACCGTAACTAATAGATCTCACTCCTAATATATCAAAGTAACCTACATCTCATGATCAGGTTCATTATTTTCTCAGGATTTAGAGTTGATGTAAATAGAAGTCGTGAGATTTATTATTCATTTGACAGTCGTTTGGAGAATAATAAATCTCACAGCGGTCCAGTTCAATATGTCTTAACTCTTAAAACATATCAACATATTAACTAAAAGTCTCCACTTCCATGAACAAGACAAATCATCGTAGTTGATATGTTATAGTCTTCGCAGATGAAATGTCCAATTTCATCACCGACTATGAACTATAATTTTGAGTTTACAAAGAACTTGTAATTTATATCTTTCTGTGACTTTTTACATAAATCACATACTATGCATCTCATGGACTAAAATAATATCCCATTAGTTCATAAATCACATACTATACATCTCATATAATTAAACAATTTAATTATTTATAACATGCCAATAAATTGGATTTTAGGGCATAAATCCCAACAATCCATACAGCTTATGCAAAATTGTACAAGGTTTCTGAGAAGCATGAGAAACTATATAGGTTGGCCACCAAGAAGTTGAGTGATGTTGAGCTAGATCGAGAGGAGCTCTCTACCAAGGTTGATGAAGCAAATCAAACCATTGGAGTTTTGCGGTTCGAGAACAACTTCCTTGCTAAAAGGACAAAGAAGCTTGAAGTGAAATTGTTCTAGGTTAGAGCTCATTTGGAGAGGACTTGCAGTACAAAGCTCGATAAGATGCTAAGCTTTCAGAAAGCTGCTTCTAATAAAACCGGTTTGGGGTATGATTTATCTTCTCCTAATATTGCCTCATCTAGTACAATTGTGTTTGTCTCACCTGCTGATAATGTTAATTCTAAGAATGATGGAGCTAAAATTGAAATAGCTAGTGAGAACTTAGATAAAATCTATTTTACGAGCACCCCCTAAGGTTGAAAAGAAAGAGACTAGAAACCTTAGAAATAAGAAGGACAAAAACAAAAAGTCTCAATAAAAGAAGCCGCATTTCTGTCATCACTATGGAGCTTCAGGGCATACTCGTTCAAATTGCTACAAATGATTAGCCACTCAACAAAGCAATAGTATGCTTTAGTCTGGAAACCAGAATCAGTTTGCATCCTCTTTTGCTCCTCTTGGAGATCTTCTTAAGGCCATCATGTTCTTTTCGAACTTGAACGGTTTCAATTCTTCCCCGTCTCCTCAGGATCAAAGGTTCGCATAAAGGAAAGGTTCTTCTAATGTGTGGAAGGAAAAATGCTCAAAGTGATTTAGTCACTTTTTCTCTCTCTCCCCTTATGGTTATGCATTACTTGTTTGTTTTATTTTCTTGTTTTGAGTCAGTCTAGTTTTACGCTTTGTGTGTTTCTTTATGTTTTTGTTTGGTTGTTTTTCAATTTTTGTTTATTTTGCTTTTCATTAAAAAAAAATTTGAAAAAATAAATACAAAAATAGTGTGTGTTTTGTGTATATTGGTACTTGTATACCTTGGATGGCCATTGAAACAAAGTTTTCTAAACTTTGTATCTCTTGTAACTTAGATGAGTATCTCAATGCACAACTAAGCAAGTGAGCTTTATGGCTCGTGTTTGTGATGAGTACGATTAAGTAATCTTTTATACTTAACACTCATATCACTCTTTTTGACGGGAAGGACTAAAAAATCCTAAGAGAAAGGCATAAATAACCATCTCACCACTAAAGCCTGCCAATCATGAATAACATATGTATGCTTGGGCATAGCAAAATTGTGATGTTAAGCGTACATAATTGGGTATTTCTTCTCTCTCCCTTATATGCCCATGGTTGATATGCTTAAAAAGAAAAAGAATATGCAAAGAAAATCAAAAGCAAAAAGAATCAAAATTCTTTTAAATATGGTTGTAAGCGTGTTTTTAGGAGATGCGGGAGTTATAGGATATACTTCGAAGGTGATAGTCCCCATCAAGTAGTTATGATTATGTATGAATGTATTTGATTTTCTCATATCTCAAATTGTCATAATATGAGAAACTTGTGCACACTTGTTATGTTTTTCACACACAACACGCATACTCTTTGCTACTCTTGATACATGTGCAAGTACAATGTAATTTGGCCATCATAAGGAATACATGTGTTAATATATACTTACTAATATTTCATAGCTTGTTTTTTAAATATAAAATTGGTTAGACTTGTTTAGTGTTTGTGTGTGTGTGTGTTCTCGGTTCTATGGATGCTTTGCTTTTTCTTGTGAAGAGATGTTTTTTGAGAGCTTAATATGTTGATTGGATCCATGTTTGAGTAGCTTGCTTGTTGCATTAATCTATTTGTGTTTTTCCTCTCTTTGAAAAACTCATTTTCTTCAAGCTCTATAGCTTCTTGACAGATCCTTGACAAATTCATTTCTATCAAGCCTCTCTTTCTTCTTTTCTTGATAGAAGTTAACACATTCTCGATCCATCAAGCTTTCTGGACTTTGTCTCGATAGTTGCTTGACAGATTCTTCGATCCATCGAGCAACTTTTTGTTTGGCTGATAGATTCTCGTCAGCTTCTCAATCCATCGAGGTATTTTTGCCGTCGACAAATAATCGACAGCACCTCAACAGATTCATTTTTGTCGAGATTTAGTGCTCGACAGATACGTTGATCCATCGAGCTGCAATTTCTATTTAAGGGCTGAGCGTGAAATCAGATTCATTCCTCACCTATCTCTCTCGACAGAAAACTTTCTTCTCTCCCTCCAAACTTTTCTCACTCACTCAAATCTTCTCATCCACTGCATTTTCGGCCTATATCAAGCTTAGATTACTTGGTATGTGTTCTAATCCCTTCATTTTTCATGCATTCTTGCATTTTAAACCTAGGTTTTGGGGTTTTTCAAAATTTTGTGGGTTTTTGAGATTTTTATGAAATTTTTGGGTTGTGTTGTGATGATTTAATGATATATGATCATGCATTGCATTCCATTGGCATTATAACAATATTTCATGCATTTGTTAGATGTGTGCTTGATTATTGATGTGAGTGCTATTAGGTTTGGATTGGGTTTTACCTATGATGCAATTTCAATTTTGCACGTCACATGTTCATGCATATTTCATGCATACGTATTCTTTTCTTTCTCTTGTTCTGGTTGTGATGTATGTGTGTATATGTATGTTGTTTTTTTTTTTTTTTTTTTTTTTTTTTTGGATAGACTACGCATGGCACCTTAGTGCAAATTTACTCTGGCTCGAAACCCTTTAGGTTCTGGGTCTTCTACTTCTGATCCTCCCATTCCCCCTCTACACGTTCGGTTCTGTGATGGGAAGGCCCAACAAGACTTCCTTGAGAACTTTCAGAAACGTGGCGTTCATTCGGAGCGTTATGTTGTCCTGTCGGATTTTTTCGACACTCCTCTACTCGGTGTCATTTGGGCTCGGGGATGGGATTCTCTATGTAAGAAACCCTTGAGGTGTCCCATCGTGTTTATACAGGGGTTTTACTCCAATATACACAGCATCGATAACTCTGTACCTCGGTTTGCCATAACATTTCAAGGTACACGTATCGTAGTTACCCTAGATCTTACATTCGAGGTACTACATGTCCTGAGGGTAGCGCATCCTGACTACCCCGGTTGTGAGCACCTAGGACTGTGTCCAGAGACGAGCTTTTGTCTCACTTCTGTGAGACACCTTCTATATGGGGTAGGAAGCAAAACACCCCATGCTCGGGCTTTGCAAAAGGTCCGAGATTCTTTAACATGGTGATAAAATTTGTTCTTACTCCTCTGTCTCACTATAACTCTATCACAAAGCCTCGTGCTCGTTTTCTTTTGTCCCTCTTATAGGATCTTTCCATTGACTTCCCCTTTCATTTTATCACTTCTATCATTGATGTTTATTGGGATACAGCGACTCATGATAAGCTCATCTTTCCTTTGGCTATCATACGAATCCTTTGCCATTTTTCCATCCCTATTCTTGATTCTCCTTACTATACCGCCATGGGTGCCATCACGCCGGTTTTATTTGAAGGAGCGAGGCTCAACTTTGACTGAAGTGGCCACGTGTGGAGTCTATCGGTCCTACAGCATCTGTTGTTCCTTCCTCCTTCGCTTCTTCTTCCTCGACTGGTGATGTGACCTTAGAGGCCATCACGGTGCAGCTTCAGCGCATAGATGCTCGCCTTGACACTTTCACTGATGAGTTGTGTCAAGTGAACACCTGTGTCGGTTGTATAGCATGACGATAGTCTCGCCTTGGTGGTTTTTCCACTTCTCCATCTCCTTTTCCAGAGGCTTTGGCAGATGAGGATGGTGATGATGATGAGGATGAGGATGCTAGCTCTTCCAGTGATGATGAGATGACGACCTCTCGGTGACTCACCCTTTGTCATTTGTGACAAAAAGGAGAAGTAGTTTTGGGATGAGAGTAGTCTTGTATTTAGGGGGAGAGTTATCATAGGATATTTTTGTTAGGGGGAGTTTCTATACATTTTGAGGGATGTGCTGAGGATTTTATGTACTTTTTTTTTTCTTTCTTTTAGTTACATTATCCTATTGTACACCGGTCTTGTGACCATTTTTTTATGACATACATTGTACTTTATATATATATATGATGTATGTTGTTCTTCACCCATCTCTCCATGTGTTGTTTCTTTTCTCTCTTTATACACATGTTTCTCTATGTATGCAATCTTTATTTTTGTTTCACACTTAGATGCCTTGATGAGTTTTGTTTAAGTATTTCAGAAAGACAGGTTGTTAAAGTCTACCATGCCATGAACTCTCTTCTTGCAAAGTTTTTCAAGAGTTTCTGTTAGGGTTAAATTTGTTTTGTAATTCAACAAGTGATTATCAGTTGGGAAAATTACAACTTACCCACCTGTGGTTTGCTCGAAATTCAACTTACCTACCTGTGATTTGATTTTTGACACTTTACTTACCTGTGGTTCTTTTCGTTAGTACACCGTAACCCACCTCCCCACTTGCCGTCAGACTAACATCTTATATGCCAAAATCAGAACACAAAACAGATCAAACACCCTTTCTCCTCAAAAACACTCTCACACATTTTCACCCACTCAAAATCGAGGAAGAAGGAGACCATTGAAGAAGGCGAGATCAAAACCTCTCAATTTTGTGGGTCTGCCGGAATCATCTGGGTATTTTAGAGGAGGATTCGTCTGATGTGGGTCTGGTTGAACACGTCTCTCAGCGCAAAAATCTGGTTTATGATAATCTTTGTACATATTTGGAAAATTATTTTTTAAGCATTGGTTGGTATCCAAAGGGACTAGCTAGCATAGTCGTCCAAGGGGCTTTGTAAATTTAATGTTTGGGCATAATTTGCAGGGAGCAATGATAGAAGGGGATTCCAAAACAGTTACATGGATGCTTTGAGAAATCCCAAATTGATTTACTAATTGAAGCATGTTGATGCTAAGTTGCTAATGCTAAGGTGTTTTGATATTAAAGGTGCGTGATTTGTTTGTTTTGTTGGAATCTCAAGTCAAAACTAAGGTGCTTTAATATTTAATTTCTTTAGGATAATATATGTTGGCTTATGTTCCTGGGATCATCATTTTTAGCATAGCTATGCATTGTGAACCCGTCTAACCATCATCTAACATTTTAAATTATTTAGGTATCAAGCCCGACTTCAGTATAAGTTACCTCTAACATTGAGAGTACCACCAAGATTTTAAAGAGATAGATACACATGTGCCTAGCAATAAACAGGGACTTAAATAATAAATAATTACATGAGAAATGCTCTAAGCCAAAAATAATAAATAAAAGGATTAGCAACAGAGGCAATAAACAGGGACTTATATCTTCAATGGTCTCCTTCACCCTTGGTTTAAGTGGGTAAGCAAGTGTGAGAGTTTTTTTTTTAGGAGAGAGGGTGTTTGATTTGTTTTGTGTTTTGATTTTGGCATATAAGATGTTAGTTTGACGGCAAGTTGGGAGGTGGGTTATGGAGCACTAACGAAAAGGACCACAGGTGAGTAAAGTGTCAAAAATCAAACCACAGGTAGGTAGGTTAAATTTCAGGCAAACCACAGATGGGTAAGTTGTAATTTGCCCTTATGAGTTTAGTGATTTAAGACTTCTCTCATGATTCATTGTTTGTTGTGGTTTTGTTATGGATTGCCAAATGGGGAGATTGTTAGGACATATGTGAGAATTGTTAGAGACATATGTTATGTAAATTGGCTAATCCTTTGACAAAATGCACTTTATTTGTAATTGGGTAGATCTAAGATGAGTTTAATACTTCAAGAAACAAGTGTTCAAATTTAGTATTAAAGGCATGTAAGTCTGACCAAGAACCAAGTGAAGAAGTACTGTTCATTAAAGCTCGATAGATATCTTGACAAAACCCTTTCTATTGAGGTTTAATGTTGAAACTCGACAGAAGCTGAATTTGTCGAGAATTACGAAATTAGAATTTCCAGATCTGACTTCACGCATATCCATGAGCATTTGTGTAGGGTTTTTTTTCTCACAACCCTAGACATATATAAGGATTATTTTAAGGGACATCTCAAGTGATGCAAAGTGATTGTGCATGCAAATTGTGACCAGAGACATTTTGCCTCAGTTCATCATATTCTCTCTAGAAGCTACCGCGTCTTTGCACCAAGGGTTTTGTGACCAAGGAGCTTCTTGATCTTCATTGTTAGATGAACTGAAGAACTTTGCAATTAATATCTTCCTCAAGTTGGTGTGTTAGTCATGTACTGGGATCCGTGCATCATTGGTTAGTCATGTACTGGGAGTTATGCATTGAACGGAGAGATTGTCGCTACATCACAAATCCAATTGGGTATTGGGGTAAGGGTTCAACTTTAGGTTGGTATTAGGTATTGAGATTCCTTTTACTTGTAACTACTTGTTTTGATAATAGTGGATTCTCGGGAGTGGTGACCTTAAATTCACCTGGTGGGGTTTTGCCTAGGTGGTTTTCCCCATTCGTAAACAAATCACCTATGTCAAATTTATTTTCCATTGCATTTAAGTTAGTTGGTGATTTGCTTGTGCTACCACGCTTATTGCATGTTAAATTGACTTAATTAATTAACTTGGATAATTAATTAATTAATTAATTTGCCAAAGGGGTCAATACATTTTTGGCTGAACATTTTCATTAGACATGTATAGTATCTCATGTGGATTTTTTTTTATTGAAAATTAATATATTTGGGATCTATCAACACATCTCATAAAAATGGTTTTTTAGATAGCTTTTTTTTGGGGGGGCGGGGGCGGGGTGGCTAAGTATTGATGTTGTTGTTTGCACAAATTTTTGTTATTGTTTAGGCCTAAATTATTATTATTATTATTATTATTATTTTTAAAGGGGCTTGGGAATATATTAAGAGGGTTAAGAAGAATTTTCTTGTTCAAAATTATAAAATCTCATAAAATCTATATATTATATTTATAAAAAATAAAAATAAAAAATTCTAAGGGGTCCCGGGCCATGGAGTCATGGACCTCCTTGGTTGAACCGTCCATTAGGGGTGGCAATTCCTGTTCGCCTGTCAGGTTCGTGTTGTGTCAACTCATACGTATCCGACTATATGGGTCAACACTAACCCGACATGTTTATTAAAAGGGTCAAAATTTCTCAACCCTAACACGACCCATTTATTAAACGGGTTAGTCGTGTCGACCTGTTTATCTGATTTTATCAAAATGAAGAAAAACATTAATGAAAAAACAAGCAAATAAATATTTTAAATATAAAATTTAGAACTAATGAGTAAATGCATCACAAATAATCATTCAAAACTAAAGCATATCTCAATATCATAAATAATCAATCATAATATGTCAAATAATAAACTACAACAACTAATAAGTTTATATACCTAGGGTTTGAATGGTATATTGGTAAAATTTCATTTAATTAAACAGGTCAAACGGGTTCCATAGGTTGAATCCTAACCCAACCCGTTTATCAAACGGTTCCATCGTGTCAACCCAAATATGACAGGAATCCATTAAGTTTCAACCCATAACCTGCTAATTTTGTGTCATATCGTGTCAGGTTCGCAGGTCGTGTCCAATTTTGCCACCCCCACCGTCCATGTTTTTAGATTAATGCACACAATTATTGTTGAAAACTTGAAATACAAATGTGACATATATATGACCGTTTGGCTTGCTTGTCATATTTGATTCTAAATTTACAATATTCAGGCTTTATTATTAGGACCAGTGACCACAACAATTTTTATTTATTTCAAGTGCAATAGACCTTTTTTGATTTTCATAGGAAGAAGTAAAAATATTTTCATCGAATAATACTAATGAACCACAATACTCTTGATCTAATTGTTCAGAAATTGTAACAGAAGTAAATAGGTTATTCTGAATATATATCCCCTATATTCAGCATATAGTGAGAAAGAGAATTTGTATTTATAAAAAGAAAAGAGTGGCTGAAATTGGTTTTGTTGGAAGATTTTTAAAAGCAGGTGCAAGTAATAAATAAACATACCATGGTCTGTATCAACAGTTAGTTCTAGTGTGGGAAGTGTACTTAAACAACATTGACAATTGTCTAGTCTTTCTCACTATTAATATCGTCTTCACCAACTAACAAGAATTTGTTTTTTTGTTTTTTCCCCTAAGAAATTATTAGGCCCTCAACGGATAAGAATTCCTTTCCACCTCTCATAGGGGTTGGCCAGGAAGGAAGACTCTTCCAAGAAGGCTCTGCAGTCAACTCAACCATTTACGTGAAAGAAATGGGAGAAATAAAAATCCGCAATTTTTTTTAAAATTTTTTGTTTTATATAATTTAATTGTTAGGAGAGAAGGGATTTGAAATTAAACACTTCTCTCAAAAATATTAAGAAATATCAATTGATGAATTACAAAACTCTTAACAAAAATTATCAATCTTATAAATATAATTTTAATGAATTATCTCTGAAAAAAAAAAAAAAAAAAAACCAACTTTAATGAATTAATTCTTCTAAAAAAAAAACTTTAATGAATTAATGAATTATTCAAGACTTAAAGCAGATAATTATTTATCACAAGTTTTACATGGACAAACATATTTAAAGCAATAAATATTCAACAAACCGACACAGACACAAGCAATAAATTAATAAGTGCAATTCCTGTCTTGCTCATAATCAGTAGTGACCACTAGTTATGTGATAAGTTCGGAATCTATGGGTGCAAAGGGCTGGACCAAGGATTTCAATTGAGGGGACCAACGTATGAATTTTTTATTTTTAATGAAAATTCAAGTTTTTTGGGTCACGCTAGTGGATGCCGGCAATAGTTAACAATTCATTTTACGAAAGTTTTGACACTACTATTATGGGAAATGGAAAAAACGGTTAAAATATTAATTGTTTTTTTTTTTTCATTTCCCATAAAAATATTTTTTAAATGGATTGTTAACAATTGCCCTAAGGACATTCGTTAGCATTTCTATTTTTTTAATAGTGAAAATCCAAGTTAGTACTCATTTAGTATTAACAAAATATTATCAAATGAAAAAAAATACAAAATAAATGTTTGTTGATTCGCTTGCAATGTAATTATCTATTAAAAAGAGATTTGACTTTTTTTACCTGTCGGAAATCATCTATAATTGATTCCATATTAAATATAAGAGGAATTATTTTTAATATATTAACTTAAAAACAATTTGTTAAAAGATCATAATCTATAAATCAATAGATGTTATCCAAAATAAATAAATAAAAATCTTCTGGATAATTTAAGCTTTTTTGTGAAACAGTTAAATATTGTAGTTAACTCACCTATAATCTAAAACTCAAATAAAAAGAGTAAATGATACACAATAACCGGAACTACTCTCTAAACCATAACCCCTAGCAAGCAATTAACAAATATAAAGTTTAAAGAGTAAGGAAAGAGAGATGTAAACACAAGATAACACGACAATGTGTTTTTGTAGAGGAAACTGAAGAGGCGAAAAACCTCTTGGCGACCCTCCAAGTCGAAATCGATCCATTAGTGAATAAGTTGGAGTACACGAATATCAAAAAGACCCCCCAAGCCTAATCTACCCAATGTACTTGAGCCCTCCAAGCTCCAGCTACCAACGGACTTCTCGAAAACTTGTCTTCACTAGTTATCCGGATCCCGCAATACCGCTTGATTGCATTCACCAAGCCTCATCGACTTTTTTTGACAAATCCCAAATGCTACCCAAGTTCCAAAACACTCTCTACACTTTGAATAGGTGTGAGTTGTGTTTGCGTACAAATCCCTTCTCTCAAGGTATGATAATGGGAGAGGGAAGGAGAAGAAACTACAAAGGAATTCTCACTTAAGGATGTGTTGCTCTCTCTAAAATGGTGGGTGTGTTGTAGAAACCTCTATAGGGTTTTCTTTTGAGTAGCCAACTTACACTTTTGTGGGTAATGAGGGTATATATAGTATGTGTGTAGGATATAAGAGTTATACTTAAAATAATCCAAGCAAAGTGTTTTGCAAGTCACTCGCGACTTGGCTTGAGTGTGAGAGACCGCGCTCTCGACCCGTTTTTTGGAGTTGGGCCAAACTCACATGAATGGGTAGAGTCGTGTTATTGACTTTCAAAATGGAGATTCAACTGATTATATTTTTCTCTTTAGATCAAGGGTTTTATATTGAAGTCGCCACTTATTTAATTATTGGAATAAATAAGAAAACCAATATTGAAAAATTCCTCATTTTATTGATTTGCAAATGAATTTACATTAATTATAAGAAATTACATGGCTTTGGTTCTACATACAATCTAAGATAAAGTACATGGCTTTGTTCCTAGTTATAATTTAGAAATTGAAAATTACAAGGATAACTATTGATCTATCAACCCTTGATCTAATCTCGGAAGCTATGTTACAAGATAAGAAGGTGTTAGACACCCACCTTACCCGGTGAAACCGGTTTTCTAAACTATGATGGCCAACATTCATATCTTATCATCCAATATGTCAATCAATTTGCATGTTAAATTTAATGTGTCTGCATATGATAAACCCTAATTCAATTTATTAAGCATTGCATTTGGATTGAAAAATAAATTCTAGTGAATATGTGTGGATGGTGACATCCTAGATTCAAGGATTTGAAAGAAGTATGAAACAAACATCTTTTTCATATTTTTGATGTAGATTTAAGATTAAAGCTAGCGTTATGCATGAACATGTGATGAACCATGAACATGTGAAGAATAAATAAGAACATTTAAACATATTCAAGGAATTTAAAGAAACACTAGCATGCTTGCATTATAGCATTATAGCAACATGAAAAACAAGTTAAGGATAGAGATTATACTTGCATGCAAGATCCACACAGTGTAGGAGAAGGCTCTTGGTGGAAGTCCTATGAGTGGAGGAGAAAAGAAGAACTAGGAGAGAGAGAGTGTGAGTCTCACTCAATACCTTGAGTCTCAGGAAGACCAAGATATGACAAGACTATTATACTTCACTAGAAGTCAAGAGAGGAGAAGAGAGGGTTTTTTTTTTTTTTTTTTGGAATGGAGGAAAGAGGGAGAGGGGCGTTTATATAGTAGTGGTGGGGAAAATATGAATGTAAAGTCATTTAATGAGGGTTGACAAAGGATCAAAAAGAATTGTGAACCTAGACCTTAGTTTAGACTTTGGGGAAATTTAGTGCGTTAAATGTAGAGATTAGTGGGAGTGAGGAGCAAGCAAAATTCGGTTTTCCCATAGCTACCATAACACCCTGCAGAGTTAAATTCAAAAAATCATATCTTACTCAATTCTAATCGAAATTGTCTCGTTCTTGTACTCAAATTGAAGCCCTAGCTGTTTAGTTTCTGGGAAAATTAACCTCATTCACATATTCAAAATATTCTGAGGAATATCAATAACATGCTGAGCAGAGGTCATTTGTTAGAAAATAATTTCAGCACAATTAACATTAATAGGCCCCAAATTAGTTTCCAATTAACATTAATAGGCTCCAATCACTCCCATTTCAGACTTAAGTAGTTCCAAATTTACCCTAATTAAAAAAATAATTGCACAAATTACCTATTGAATAATTAATGTTTGACTATCTAATTAATTAAGTGTGTGCAACCTTACCATAAAATGTAGTCCTAACCCATCAAATTATGACACGTCATTAATCTCAAATTGATTATAATTATGACCAATTAGAATCAATAATTTTATAATCACATATAGTCAGACTCAATTTGTGATGGTGCATCTCGGGCATTAAAACTTGATTTGATGATAAATTTCAATCTGATGGTCAGATTAGGGCTTATGATCAGTCGATTTGTTTGTTACAATATCAAGATCATTTTGGTGAAATGAGATTAAGGATCTAATGGCCAGAATTAAGATGCATATTTTCAAGGTGAAATTACCCTTTTACCCTCCATGTGAGGTTAAATGCGGGTTGCAAAATGGGGTGTCAACACTGAGTCGCGAAGTGACTCGTGAAATGTAGCCTGACACTTGACTCTTTAGCTTTCAGCATGCACTTCTCATGTGACTTTGGCTGGTTGCACCACTCGTAAGACAAGTCACGAGATCAATTTCTTGAGAATCTCCACTAACTTAATACTAAAAGGACAAATATAATGTAACAAGTAAAATGCGATCAAGTAAACAAAATGTGAAACATATGAGCAACTTAATCAAACACATGACAGTCATAAGGAAATGACCACAATGATCACTTAGCAAAGCAAATGATTATCCGAACATGCAATCAATAAAGCACAATAGCATAAGGATGTATGCAAGTCCAACATATAAACATGATGCAATGAGAACAACAAAATATAGATACTAAACATAACTTAAAGCAACATAAAGTACAACAACGTCTTCTCTCCCTTGGTATATGCATCTCCACTAAGACTTTCTCCTCCTAAGAATGTGCACAAGAAATAGAATTTCCCACCCTGAGAATGTGCACAAGAGTCAAATTGAAATGACAATACTCTCCAGTATACTCTCTAGTATACTCTCCCCATTTTTTACATGAATAAACAAAGGGGCCAAGAAGAATGAGGGAAAGAAATGAAGAAATGAACAAGGATAGGGATGCATGAAGGGTGCAACATAAATGAGAAATGAAGCTCAAACAAAATACAAAACAAAAAATGCTATAAAGCATAAAGTAAACATGATATGCTAAGGATGAGGAAACAAGATATAGACCAAGGTATGACAAGGGTAGCAAAGGTGTGTGCAAGAGGTAACTATGTGTAATGCATAAACAAGGCATGAGAAACGCATATGTGGGCAAGGTGTGTAAAATACATAACCAATAAACCAAACATGATCCTAATGAGGAAATATGAACAACCCCAAAGTTTGGTTCTCATCGGAGTTCAAACGAATGAGAAAATGCCTAAGAGGCAATTCATCAAACACCTAGCGTGTACACTAACACCCTATATATAATGGAATGCATGAACATGGTGAAATCTACCCTTAAAATACATGTTCAAATGCCACATGGGGCCAACACAGTCAACAACAAACAAAATGGGACTAAGCCTAACCAACAAAATTGAAAAATTTTGCATGAAATTAAGTTTCCCCAACCTAACACAAAAACAAACCCCAACCCTAGGTTTTAAGAAAACTAAGACAAAATCAAGGAATTGAAAGATTAAAAGTGATGAGAAATACCTTGGAGAAGTCTTAGAGTAGAAATCCAAAAGGGTTTTGATGAGTTTTGGAAGAAAATTTGAGTTTTGGAGGGTGGGAGTCACGGAGTGCAAAAAGACATTTGTTTTCGAAAACTAAAATTTTGAGCCTTTGAAACTGTGTTTTTATGCATTTATCGAGTCAGTGACTTGCGAACCAGTTGCGAGCCTACTCGCGAAATGTGTAGATGCATAGGGCAAATTTTCGACGGTCAAGTTTGAGTCGTGAACCACTCGGGAGGGACTCGCAAAACTGTTTACTTGAAATTTTTAAGACATTGGAATTTCTTAAGAATCTCGCGACTTGGGACCACTCGCAAAGGTAGTCGTGAAATGGCCAATTTGAGCATACACACATCACAATTTGAGCATGTATAATCACACAAATGAAATAAATATTTATTGAACATTAGACTTGTGTGTTGTGTGTGGGTATCAAGTATGAGTTAGTCCCTAGTCTAGTATGAAGCTTCAATGATCAATTCAATTAAGTCATACACAAATAGCACGAAGTCAAGTGACCTATCTCACTAGTAGAAATGAACATATATGACTCCTCACCAAAGTGTTTACAATGATTGAAAGTTTTTTATTTGCTCTACCTTTTCCTAGTCTAACTAGTTTTTGAAGTAAGGTTTTTTCTTTCCAGCTCTTTCTCCTTTTAGAGATTGACATTTGAAGAGCTTTTTGACCCAAAAAAAAAAAAAAATGTGAGGAGATATATAGGATCAAGTCTACGCATGTATCAAGATCAATCAAGACTATTGGTTAGACATTCATGACAAGTTTGAAAATCTATTTACAACAATCAAACATAGATTTCAAGATTTTAATCACATTCAATATGTGCATACATAACAATCTAAGCTCGTAAATACACTATGCCATTAGTACGAAGGTACTAGGCTAAACTCCCTTGAGATATGTGCTCAAGAAAAAATTATCAAACTTTTTGGATTTTTCACTTTTTATGCGCTTTTTGGATTTTAACACACAAAAACAAATGCATGAAAGTAAGATCAAAACCAAAAAGCAATTTATACAATGAAATGCAAGATGCACAAATTCATGATAATGAAGCATCTAGTGCATGAAAGTCCTAAAAAGATCAGAAGAATATGATCAAGGACAAAAGGAGCAAAAGCTCAATCATAGGAACCTTTTCTCACCCAAACGGAACAAGAGTTTGGAGTGAGTGTCTCATGAGAAGTGAGACGAGGGATGAAATAATGAGAACTGGAGATGCACATAGACAAGGAGATAAGAACATTAAAAACTTTCTTCAACAGCTTACTATTTTCACTTAAATTCGGTTTTGCTTTCTTAGCACATCTTTCAAGAAGCTTAAGTTTTTCTTTTCTTTTAATTCTTTTTAGAGCTTGAAACTTAGAGCAATGAGATCTTAAATGACCAAAAGCACCACAATGGTGACAAATAATGTGTTTAGGTCCACTAGGCTTTTTAGGGAGGAATCTAGCAACATGGTTTGGTTCTCTCTTCAACATGGAACATTGAAGTCTAATATGACCAATCACACCACAATGGTGGCAAGTAGGAACAAATTTAGATTCATTAAAATCTCTAGGTTGAGACCTAAACAAATGTTTTGGCTTAAGAGCCTTTCTCTCCACTTTTTTTATTTTTTGTGTGTGGAGGAATGTACAATGATTTGTCTTTAGAGGTAGAACTCACAATAGGCACAAAACTGGGCTTCACAACATGATTGCAACAAATATTTTCTTCCTTTTTAGCAATAGGTTCAGCAATCAAACACTTGGCATGCATCTTAAGAGATTCATTTTCACATTTAAGATCATCAACAAGTTTGTTAGACAAAACAATTTTAGTATCCAAGTCCACATTCAAACTCCTTTACTTTTTCAAGAGAATGTTCAACAAGTTTCTTATATTTCTCAACCAATTTGTTGGATTCATTGAACTTAGCAATCAAATCAGCCTGTTCACAAATGAACTTGCTCAAAATCTCATGAAACTTCTTAGACTTTTTCTTCAAAAGTTTGACATTTGAAATTTTAACAACACCCAAAGAGTCACGTAACATGTCATCACAAGCATGAGGATAAACACTCATAGAGGCATTGTCACAAACACATGGCATGTTACAATCAACATCATCCAAAACATGCAAAGAAGCACACAAAGCACTATCCATAGCAATAAACACAAGGGTCAAGGATCACACTTACGTAATTAAACCAAAACAAGTGTACCCGCTCTGGATACCAATTGAAAGCTCAAATAGTGTGAAACACTATAGCTTGTTTACACCCCCAATTTTAAATTACGGCTTAATTGCTTTTACTCCAACCTATCTAAGTGCGGAAAAAGAGTAAACGATATGCAATAATAGAACTACTCTTTAAGTCATAACCACAAGCAAGCAATTAACAAATATAAAGCTTAAAGAGTAAGGGAAGAGAAATGCAAACATAAAATAACATAGTGATGTGTTATTCAAGAGAAAATTGAAGAACTCGGCAAAAAACCTCTCCGCGGCCTTTCAAGTTGAAATCAATCCACTAGTAAATAAGTTGAAGTACACAAACATCAAAAAGATCCTTCAAGCCTAATCTACCCAATGTACTTGAGCCCTTTAAGCTCCAACTACCAATGGACTTCTTAGAGTCTTGTCTTCACTAATTATCCAAATCCAACAATACTGCTTGATTGCATCTGCCAAGCCTCATCGGTTTCTTTTTGCAAATCCCAAATGCTTCCCAAGTTCCAAAACACTCTCCTCTCAAGGTATGACAATGGCAGAGGGAAGGAGAAGAGACTACAAAGGAATTCTCACTTAAGGATGTGTAACTCTTTCTAAAATGGTGGGTGTGTTGTAAAAATCTCTTTAGGGTTTTCTTCTGAATAGTCTACTTACACTTTTGTGGGTAATAAGGGTATATATAGTATGTGTGAAGGATATAAGAGTCACACTTAAAATCATCTAGGCAGAGAGTTTCACGAGTCACTCGCGACTCGGCCCGAGTCGTGAAGTGACTTGCGAAATGCAGTCTGGCACTTAACTCTTCAGCTTTTAGCATGTGCTTCTCATGTGACTTTCACGGGTTGCACCACTCACGAGACAAGTTGCGAAATCAACTTCTTGAGCAATCTTTACCAACTTAATACTAAACCCATTACAATAAAATCCCACAAAATACAAGAAAATAAATTAATGCAATTATAACACTTTTTGACATGGAATAAGCCAACATAAATTTTATTGAAAAACCATAACTTAACAAATAGCTTTTTTTTTGGCGGGGGCGGGGGTGGAGGCAGGGGCCGGGTGCCTAAGTATTACTGTTGTTGTTTGCACAAATTTTTGTTGTTATTGTTTGGGCCTAAATTATTATTATTATTATTATTATTATTATTTAATGGGGCTTGGGATTATATTAAGAGGGCTAAGAAGAATTTTCTTGAATCTAAATGATAAAATCTCATAAAATTTATATACTATATTTATAAAAAATAAATTCTAAGGGGCCCCAAGCCATGGAGTCATGGACCTCCTTGGTTGAACTGTCCATGTTTTTAGATTAATGCACACAATTATTCTTGTTGAAAACTTTAAATACAAATGTGACATATATTTGACCATTTGGCTTACTTGTCATATTTGATTCTAACTTTACAATATTCAGGCTTTATTATTGGGACCAGTGAACACAACAATTTTTTATTTATTTCAAGTGCAATAGACCTTTTTTGATTTTCATAGGAAGAAGATGAAAATAATTTTCATAGGAAGAAGTAAAAATATTTTCATCAAACAATACTAATGAACCACAATACTCCTGATCTAATTGTTCAGAAATACTAATGAACCACAATACTTTTGATCTAATTGTTCAGAAATTGTAATAGAAGCAAATAAGTAGTTCTAAATATATATCCCCTTTATTCACAATATATATATATATATATGGTTTTGTTGGAAGATTTTTGAGAGCATGTGCAAGTAATAAATTAACATACCATGGTCTTTATTAACAGTTAGGGCCCGTTTGGATGGAGGAGTGGAGGGGAGTAGAGTAGAATTGGCTAAAAATATACAAATTTTTTTGTCAAATCTATTCTATTCTACTCTACTCCCTCTCCCACCTCCTCAATCCAAACAAATCATTAGTTCTTGTGTGAAAAGTGTTAACCATTGACAATTGTCTACTCTTTCTCGCTATTAATATCGTCTTCTTCACCAACCAATAATTTTTTTTTTCTTAAGAAATTATAAGGCCCTCAATGGATAAGAATTCATCTCCCCCTCTCAGAAGAGTTGGTCAGGAAGGAAGCCTCTTCCAAGAAGACTCCACAGTCAACTCAAACACATACGTGAAACAAATAGGAGAAATAAAAATCAGCAATCTTTTTTATATTTTCTTTTTTTTCTTTTTTTTTTAAAAATTTTTGTTTTATATAATTCAATAGTTAAGAGAGAACAGATTAGAAATTGGACGCTTCTATTGAAATATCAAAAGGTATCAACTGATCAACTACAAAACTCAACAAAAATTAGCAATCTTATAAACATAATTTTAAGAGCGTGCGTGATAGGCCAAAAAACGTATTGAGCCCTTGTGATGAATTAACCAATTAATTAGCCAAGTGAATTAATTAGGTTCAATTACATGCAATGAGCGTGATAGCAAAAACAAATCACCAATTAAACTACGTATGCAATGGAAAATAAATTGACACGGTGATTTGTTTACGAATGAGGAAAACCTATACGGCAAAAATCTCACCGGGTGATTTTAAGATCACCACTCTCGAGAATCCACTATTATCATAACAAGCAGTTACAAGTAAAGGAATCCCAGTACCTTATACCAACTTACAGTTGAACCCTTACCCCAATACCCAATTGGACTTGTTCTGTAGTGACAATTTCTCCTTTTTAATGCACGGCTCCCAGTACGTGACTAACCAATAATGCGTGGATCTCAGTACACGATTTGAATCACCAACTAGAGAAGGATGTTGGCTACAAAGTTCTTCAGTTCATCACACGATGAAGATCAAGAAGCTCATTGGTCACAAAACCCTATAGTGTACAAACGCAGAAGCTTCTTCACAAGCAAGATGAACTAGGGCAAATTCTATTTCTAGTCACAATTTTCTTGAACAAAACTTTGCTCAACACTTGTGCAACTTGTGTCACCTTTAAAGGCCCTTAAAATAATCCTTATATATGTTTAACGTTATGAGAAAAGAAAGCCCAAACATATAATCATGGATTGGATGAAAAACAGACTCGAAAATCTAAGTTTCATAAACCTTGACAGATACCCTATTTGTTGAGCTGCTGTCGAGCCACGGAATTCAGATAGCTCTAAGTCTCGATAGATGCTAGCTGTCGAGTTTTAACGAACAGCACTTTTCACACTTGATTCTTGGACAGACTTGCATGGTTTTAACACTTGAACTTGAAACAAGGTTTCTTAAAGCATCAAACACATCCTAGATCTACCCAATTACAAGTAAAGTACGTTTTGTCAAAGGATTAGCCAATTACATAAAATAGTGACATATGTTCCTAACATGTGAAACACATATGTCCTAACAGTGCGAAGGTGGAGAAGCAGCTGAAAATAATAAATAAGAGTAAGACCTGTCATCATGATCTTAATTGGTGAGTAATATGAACCATTCACACTTAATTGGTCAATCCCTCAAGACTTCCTATGTTTGTCTTTTTTACCAACCAATAAAATATGGGTGGAAAGGGATGGAGTTAGGATTTTAATGGAAGGTGCCAACGTATAAATTTTATATTTTAATGAAAATTCAAATTAGTATTGTGGGTGAGAAAGCCCAACGCCACATGTTGGGCCTGTGGCCCAGTTCAGATACGACTCCCTGTCCGAAGAGGTTAAAAGTATCAAATGCTCTGTCATCTTGGTGGAAGTGCAATCCATAAGGGACAAACGCTCCGTCCGAAGACAACCCGGACGGGCCGAAGGGACCCTACCCAACGGAGTAGCCCAGAACTTGATCGAGTAGATGTGCTAAAAATCTCCCTGCCAGGGGAGAACTTCGGGCATGCCTAACTGCGTAGCTATCACGAAATATCTTGCCAATAAAGCTGCCACCGCCACATTTAATGCACTGCAGCAACTTTCCTGGCCGCATTTATGTGGAGAAGACACCTGAACAATGTGTTTTCACCCACCACCACTCACTGCAAGTTAAAGCAAACGGCTGATGTGACCAGTACTCAAGTGGGTGCCTAGATGAAGGACAAGTGTGCGGTGAAGATGGGAAAAGGGTGTATATATAAGGGAAACGAGTCTCACAGGGAGAGGGAGGAAAAAATTTGTATTCACTAAGCTTTTAAATAGAAAAACCTCTTCGGACTACAGGGATTTATCTTGTGGAAGGCCTGACCCAATCCTCTTTTTCTTTCATTATTGGTTTTGTTCATCTGGACCGTCGCTAAATCCACCACTAGCCCAGTTGTTTAACCCATTCTCTATAAATTTATTGTGGGAAATTTGATGGGCTCATCATACAGAGAGTTGGTGTCTGGCCCAACAAATTTAGACCCCACAAGTATTTATTTAATATTAACAAAATATCAAAAAATTAAAAGATACAAAATAATTGTTTTTTTATTTTTTTTATATACAAAATATTTAGTTACTATTAGATATCAGATTTGCAACAATATAAACGTATATCTCTGAATTAATGAATTAATTCTTCTCATAAAATTAAAAAAAAAAACTTTAATGAATTAATGAATTATTCAAGACTTAAAGCAAATAATTATTTATCACAAGTTTTACATAGACAAACATATTTAATGCAATAAATAATCAACAGACCCACACATTCACAAGCAATAAATTAGTGCAACTCCTATCATGCTCATTATCAGTAGTGACCGCTAGTGATGAGATAAGTTCCAAATCTTTGGGTGCAAAGGGCTGGACGAAGGAGTCTAAATCTTCTGTCCCACTCTTCCTGCTCCACTATATACTCCATAAATAAAAACATGTCACATGTCTATCTATTTTATTAAATGTTAAATTTATGCCTTCTATTATTTCAACTAGATGATATCTCGCAAGATGCGCGGAATACTTTACAATTTCATTTGAAATCAATTTTATGTATATTAAAATCTACATATAAATACTTTGAAACTTGATTTTTTTTTTAATTCATAATTTATTTTAAAAAATTGAATAACATTGTAAGATTATAATATATTATAACATTTACTGTTAAAAGTAGATTTTATTTTTCAAACTGATTAAATGATTTTGAAATCTACAAATAAGAATTCAAAATATAAAATACTTTTATATCCTAAAATTACATAAATTTAAGCTACCTACTAAACACTTTTTCAATCACTCTATTCTCACAACCAAATATGGAGACCTTGATCATAAATAGCCAATTAATTATCTCAATGGAATTAAGGAAATCATTTGTAAGTATCAACATAAAGAGAATGTGATTAAACAAAGTGAAATTTGCTAAAAACACATTCATTTATCAAAATTCAATTGACTTTAGTTGGGCTTCTGTATCCTTTAAAAAAAGGTGAAAAATACTTTTAAGTCACCGTCAATTTTTGTTTTTACCACTATGGCTACATACAAAAAAACCTACAAATTATGAATTCTAACACAAAATTTTTAAAAAAAAAAAAAAAAAAAAAAAGCTAACTTCATAAATAATCAATTAGAATGTTTCTTTTTCTTTTTCTTTAGTTCTAAAATAAAAAACATTTATAACTTTCCCAAACCAAAATCTCAAACACCCAAAGACTCCAAGCGAATCATAACCTTCACAAAATCTACAATGTTTGACTTTCATATCAAAACTGGAAGCTATTGTCATTGAATAAAAAAACGCAAGCCCCCTTCCTTGGTCATAGCCTACTCATACGGGTTACAATCAAATGATACTGCAACGTTGGAGTTATGCATTTTTTTTTTTTTGCTAAAACTTCAATGTCATTCATACGAAAAAGAAGAAACTACAGCACGGGAATCTACCACACAAACAGAGAGGATAACCTCAGGTAGATTCTCCTTGTTAAAACACAAAGGTAATGCAAAATTCAAAGCTAATTATGTGCTGCAAAATTACAAGACCTAGGGACCCAAACAAAAGAGCATCTAAGAAAAATTGAAACAGAGTTTAGGATATTAACAGAAGGATTGTCAGACAGTGAATCCATACACATCTTGGAATCGCTCTCGATGATTACTTGTTTCCACCCTTCATTAGAGGCTAGGTTGACTGCCCATTGGATTGCACTTGCTTCCGCTTAGATGGGGGTGCAGCTATGGTAAGGTTTAGCCCAAACTTTGATCACCTCGTCGAGGGAGTTCCTAGCTACTACTGCTAGTGCAGTTCTTGATGGTCCAGTTGCAGCATCCACATTTAGCTTGATGAACCCAGTCAAAGGTGGCTTCCAAACTTGGGACAAAGGTGTGCAATGAACTTTGTTGGCTGCCTGGATTACAGAACGAAACTCTATGATTCTGCTTTGAATCCACAAGCAAGCTTCACGGATATCAACTTTCTTGCCTTGGAAAACAGCTCTGTTTCTTAAATTCCATATTCCATCTACAACAAAGGTCATAGCTGAGAAAACATACTAGCTTTCTATATCTAAGGTGGTGGTGGAAGGAGGGGGTGCAAGGATGAGCTTGATTATGTCACCATTGCTTTGTACATTCTGAGAATCAGTTTTGAAACCCCAACAAGACTCGAACCAAACAGCTCTGGCAATTGGGCAAGTGAAAAACAGGTGACAGATGGACTCAACCTCATTGCCGCATAAAGCATAGGAGGAGTTAAGGGTTTCAAACCTTTGGTTCAAAATGTCTTTGGTTTGTAGAGAGTTTGTCGCCATCCTCCACAATAAAATTCTGATTCTTTCTGTGGTTTTGATTTTCCATAAGCCTTTCCATTGAGCCTCATTCAAAGGGGTGGTAATACTAAAATTATGGTTGGCTTTGTAAATTGACTTCACGGAGAAGGCTCCCTTAGCATCTGGAATCCATATCAGTTTATCTGGTTTGTGCCTTTGTGGAATAGGGAGAGCTAGAATTGCTTGTGCCGAGGTTGGCTCAAAGATTTCATTGATTAACCCAACTTTCCAGTGATTGATGGTGTTGTTAATGAGCATAGAAACCATCATAGGACAATTTGCTTACACAGCCTGTTGAGGTGTCTCACCAAACATCAATGGTAGCTCCATCTCCAATTAGGTAGCATGCCCCTTTAATGATCAAAATTTTTGCACCCTCAATGGCCCTCCAAACCTGTGAAGCTTTTGAACGGGGGTCATCATGTAACCAACTATGCCGAACTTTATACTTAGCTTTTAGAATGGACATACATAGACTATCCCTCTTTGAAGCTGTCATCCATGCTAATTTAGCTAGGAGAGCATCATTGAACTCCTCGGCCTTTCTAAATCCCAAGCCACATTTGCAAGTTGGCTTGCATATGTTATCCTAGGCTAATAGAGCTAAGTAAGGGCCATTTTGAGATTTTGGTTTCCTCCAAAATCTGTGGGATAGGGCATCCAGCTTATCACAAACACCCGAGGGGATTTTGAAGGAAGACATGGCATAGTTTGGAATGGCTTGTGCAACAAACTTTATAAGGGTGGTTCTCCCCACCCTTGATAGCGTTCTGCTTCTCCAACCTGTAAGCTTTGGATTCAAGCCTGTCTACTAAGTATTTGAAATCCTTGGATGGGGATTTGGAAAGGAAGAGGGGTGCACCTAGGTAGACAGCATCATGCTTAAGTTTTTTCATCTCAAGGATGTGCTTGATGGATCATTGGGACTGTAGGGGTGTGTTGTAAGGTTGAATTTAATCAACCATCTTGTTGGCTTTATTCCATGCCAATTTGCTTGTAATTCAGCACTTAGTAACCCTGTATTTAGGTGGGAAACTTGTAAGGGTAGTGAGTGAGAGAGTGTGAAGAAATGCTCAAGATTGTGCAAAGAAATAGAGTCTCGTGACTGGATCTCACGAGTGAGTCGCGGCTTGCAAGTCGCCAAAAGTTTGCACATGTGCCAAGCATGTCAGAAGCTGAAGAGTCGCGCCAGCTGTTACACTACAGGACAAAAGTCCCAGGTTGGCCAGGTCGTTAGCTCGTGGCTTGAACTCGCGACTAAACCTAGTCGCGAGGTCAAGTCGCCAAAATGCCCTGTTTGGGAAAATCTAATGTTTCACATTCCATTCTCATTCCAGTATAAATACCCCTCATTCCCACGATATGTAGAGAGCTTCCAGAGAGAATTTTGTAAGGGAAACCCTAGTGAAATACAAGATTGATTCATCCATAATCTTAACCTTGGAGACTCTACAAATTCCTCTACTCTCTTCCTCTCTATTGTTATACCCTTGAGAGGACTTTAGCCAAATCCTTATCTCACCATACCCACGCCTGTAAGAAGGTTTATTTGGTACTTTTGGGAAGCAGTTAGGAAGGAACCAATCTACATTGGTTGATGCTATGGTCTAGTAGAGGAATCCGATAAGCTAAAGAAGAAATAGGTTCGGCGTAACCTCATTGGAGCAAGAAGCTTAGAGGGCTTAGGTACTTGGGTAGATTAGGCTTGGAGGGTCTTCTGCTGTTCATATATCTCAACTATATTCTTTATTGGATTATTTGACCGCTTGGAGGGCGGCAGAGAGGTTTTACGCCGAGGGCTTCGGTTTCCTCTTTGATAACACATCGTGTATTGTCCGTGTATTTGCATCTTCCTTTCCTTTCTCTTTGCCTTATATTTACTGCTATGGATGCGTTTATATCTGGCTTAGATTGTATATCAATTCTGTGTTTGGCTTATGTTCATATTCCACACATAAATTGTTTGACAATAAGCTTGAATTGATAATTTGTAATTTGGGGTCTAGACTATCAAGGGTGTTTCATACCCATTTTGAACTTTCAATTGGTATCAGAGCGGGTACACTTGTTGTGGTTTAATTACCTAAGTGTGATCCCTGACCCCCTTTGAGATGGATAGGTCTCAATCTCTTAATATACCACCGTTCTTTGATGGTAATAATTATGCATTTTGGAAAGTCCGTATGAGGGAGTTTTTGTGTTCTATTGATGATGTTGTGTGGGATGTAGTTGAAGTAGGATGGACAAGGCCAGAGGCTGCCAAGTCTACCTGGGATAAGGCAGCTCTTGCGGTGGCCAATGCAAATAGCAAGGCATTGAATGCTATTTTCTGCGATGTCTCTCCAGAAGAATTTCACCGGATTTCACATATCACCATTGCTAAGGAAGTATGGGAAATTCTAGAGACAACCTATGAAGGGACTAAGATAGTGAAGAACACCAAACTTCAGATGTTGACCACTCGCTTTGGGGAGCTAAAGATGAGTGAGGATGAGTCTTTTGATTCATTTTACAGTAAATTGAATGAGGTTGTTGTTGGTAAATTTAACTTGGGAGAAAAGACGGAGGACTCGAAAATTGTAAGGAAGATCCTTTGGTCACTACCAGAAAGTTTCTGGGCCAAAGTTACAGCTATTGAAGAGAGCAAAGATCTTGGCGACATCAAGGTTCAAGAACTAGTTGGTTCTCTGCAGACATATGAGTTGTCCCTTCCTTCACAGAAGAAGAGCAAATCCCTTGCTCTTAAGACAATTGATGAGAGAATGGTGTCTCATGACTCCTCGGAAGAGGATGCAATAGACAAAGATGTGGCGTATCTTGTAAAGAACTTCCGAAAATTCCTAAAGCTCAAGAATAGTGGGAAATTTGGTGACAAAGGAAAATTTCAGAGTGCCGGAAAGGAGAAGAAAGAATTCAGAAGAAAAAAGGGTAGAGATTCCCAATCCTCACAAGCAATTACATGTTTTGAATGTAATGGACATGGGCATTTTAAAAAGGAATGTCCTAATTATTTGAAGTCGAAGGGAAAAGCCTATGCCACTACGTTAAGTGATTCGGACTCATCAAATTCTGACTCTAAAGAGAGCTATGATGAAGAAGGAAATTTCTCTGCATTCATGACCATTGCTCATGTGGAATCCTCAGATGATTTGGATACACTTGTGAAGGAGCTTGGTGAGCATTCTGATTTGAAATCTATTGGAGTTGCTGAAGAATCAGAGGCTGAAGAGGATGAAGGTACATCGGGTCTTTAAGAGAATTACGCCTTACTCCTTGAGAAATCGGGTGAGTATGCAAGGGTTGCAAAGGCGGCTGTGAAGAAGATGAAAAGGGCTGAGAAGGATTACAAAAGTCTCCTGGCTAGATATAAGGAGGCAAAGTATGAAATTGAGACATTAAATGGTAAGCTATTGGAAGCTTATACCAAAGTAAGATTTCTTGAGCAAGAGGTGGTGCAAGCACAAGCCAAGATAGAAAGGGTCTCCTCCAAGAAGCTGGAAGATGTTATCTCTTCTCAAAAACACTTCTCAGACAAGTCTGGTTTGGGTTATACCAAAGGAAGCAGATCATCGGCCAAAGCTACCAAAGAAGTAAAATTTGTGAAGGCCATAGAGCCGATTGTGGAAGAGCCCATCCCTGAGAATGTTAAGGTTGAGAAGAAGAAGAAGCTGGCTGAGCAACGAGTGGGGAATAAGTTCCGAAATCAATCAGAAGCCAGATTTAAAGGTAGAGCAAGATCTCTCTCAAGACCATAATGGGGTCCTAGAACAGATTATGTGTGTCAATATTGCGGATTGCAAGGACATACTAGACCCAACTGTCAAAAGCTGAGAGCAGACAACAATGCAAGTGCACCTCGGTCACGAGGAAGAAGAAATGACAAGAGGTCTTGGGGTGGTGAGCAACCAAGAAGTCAAAACCATGATCCAGGAATGATGGACGTGATGAAGATGATCGATGCCTTCACCAACTGCCTTGAAAGCTTCACACGAAGGTTTGATAGTCCTAATTCTCGTACCCAATCCGTTAAGGATATCACCCCAAACGCATGTGACGTATGGGTGACGAAGGGTACTCATGCATAAGCATTACAACATGTCCATGCATCAATACTTCCCATGTTTGTAAATATGCTTGGTTGTTTGCTTCTTGCTAGTATTTAGGTTGTTATTTTGTGTGTGTATCTGCCTTTGATTTAAAATGTTTTTACATTTTTTTTTTATGTTTTTTATCAATCTTTTACTGCTTTTGTGTCAAAAATCCAAAAACAAATAAAAAGTAGAAAATCCAAAAAGTTTGATCGGCTTTGTTGAGTTTTTGTCTCAAATCATGTTTTGCCTTGTACTTTTGTACTAATGGCTTTATGCATCTACGAGCTTAGCTTGTCTCTCATGCACTCATATCATTATGGGAGAAATTCTAAAATCTATGTGACTGTTGTAAATAGATCTTCAACCTTGCCATGAATGATTAGTGAATGGTTTTGATCTTGAGACATGCATAGACTCATGCCTATATATCTTCCCACTCTTTATTTTTGTTTTTTGCTTAAAAGAGCTCTCTAAATATAAATCTCCAAATGAAAAGAGATATAGAGCTGCAAAACTCTGTTGCACATACTAGTATTTGACTAGGAAAAAGGGAAAGTGACCAAAATAAAATGTTTGATGCTCAAAAAGCCAAAGGCTAACTCATAAATTGAAATATCAAAAATTTCAGGCGTCTATCTCACAATGAGATTTTCTTTGCTCAAAAATGCAAATGTTATGTTGAATATGGAGTCAAATAAAAAGTTTCAAAGAATGTAATCAAGTTCTTGTGGGAGGTCATATATGCATGTTTCTATAATTGAGATAAGTCACATTATCTAGTGCTAATTGTGTATGCCTTGATTGAATTGATCATTGAAGCTTCACATTGGACTAAGGACTATCTTATTTTTGATATCCACACACAACACACAAGTCTATGTTCAATGAATGCCATATTCATTTGTGTGATTGTACTTGATTAAATGTCAAATGGGTAAATTGTAATTATCCTTCTTTTTTTTTTTTTTTTTTTTTTTTTTTTTTTTTGCTCTTAAAGGGGCCTGGGATTATATTAAGAGTGCTGAGAAGAATAATCTTGAATCTAAATGATAAAATCTCATAAAATTTATATACTATATATTTTTAAAAAATTCTAAGGGGCCCCGGGGCCATGGGCCTCCTTGGTTGAACCGTCTATGTTTTAAGATTAATTCACACAATTATGTTATTTTATTTTTTTATGTTAAATATTCACACAATTATTGTTGAAAACTTGAAATACAAGTGTGACATATAGATATATGACCGTTTGGCTTGCTTGTCATATTTGATGATAACTTAACAATATTCAGGCTTTATTTCTTGGACCAGTGACCACAACAATTTTTTAATTTATTTCAAGGGCAATAGACCTTTTTTTATTTTCATAGGAAGAACCGAAGAAGTAAAAATATTTTCATCGAATAAACTAATGAACCACAATATTCTTGATTTTTTTTTTTTTTTTTTGAGAAAAACAATACTCTTGATCTAATTGTTCAGAAATTGCAATAGAAGTAAACAAGGAGTTCTATATATATATATATATATATATCCCCTTTATTCAGCATATATATTTATATACATACCCCCCTTCTAGTGAGAAAGAGAATGTATATTTATATAAAGAAAAGAGTGGCTGAAATTGGTTTTGTTGGAAGACAGGTGCAAGTAATAAATAAACATACCATGGTCTTTAATAGTTTGTTCTAGTGTGAGAATTGTTAACCATTGACAATGGTCTAGTCTTTTTCGCTATTAATACCGTCTTCTTCACCAACGGATAAGAATTATTAGGCCCTCAAAGGATAAGAATTCATCTCTACCTCTCATAGGGGTTGGCCAGGAAGGAAGACTCCTCCAAGAAGACTCTGCAGTCAACTCAATCATAGTTGTCAGTATAGTGTGATATGTGATACGTATCGTATCGTATGTAAAAAGTTCCATATCGTATCGGTGTATTGTAAGTACTCATGAATCGTATGATACAGTGTATGTATTGTATGAATTGTATCGTAGTGTAAAATCATACGTATCATACAATACATAGACAAATGCTTTAAAATGAGATTTTTTGTTAAAATTTGTACTTCTATTTGAATCTAATAAGTTGTTAGACATGTTTTATTACTTAATTTAACCTAATAAAATAACTTATTCATAAATTTTTTTGCCCTCTCTTTCTTCTACAAAATTTGGACTACACAGTCTACACTTACACTTCACTTTAATATTTACAAATTTATTTTCTATACTATGAATAAGATATTAATTGAAAATATAAATTATTATTATTATTTTTTTATTATTGTTATAAGTCCAAGAGACTAGAATGCCAAGAAGATTTTTTTTTAATTATTAAAATAAAAATAACAAGAAGAGATAGTAAATGTAGGGGCTGGGTTTAAGCACTTCTTTCATTAGATGAATGGACTCAGGCCCAACTAACCCAATACAATAAATTTGTAGAGTATGGGTTCAAGAACTAGGCCCTAGTGAAGATTGCAACAGCTAAACAGGGTAGTGTATGGGTTGAACGACATGAACGTAAGCTAAAGCGTAAGATATGGTTCCTCAGCCCTCTTCTTAGGGGCTGGAAGTTCTTATTGCTTCCTCAATGCTTGGTTGTAGGGGTCAGGCGAGTGCTGCCATATTTCCTGCCTCTCCCCCTTTTGGAGGACTTTTTACATTATATATCTGTTTTCAGTTAATCCTAGCCCTACATTTGTCGACCAGGACTTTTTACATTATACTACCGTCCTCCCATGATAGGCACATTATACTCGTTCTTTCTCCTAAGGTGCTCTGGGAGGCTGCCTGTGATGGGACGTTGACTTTCCCTCCTCTGATTGGGGTTGGCCAAGGACATGGTTGTCCTCGGCGGTCATCCCAGGTGATTCGAACCTTCTCACATCATCCTTGGAAGTTTCTTCCTCCTCAGCATGGGCTTTGGGCTTGGTACGAACTGGGCTAGGGTTACCTAATTCTTGGGCCCCACAATAGCCCCTCAAAATCCTACTGTCAGGCTCCTCGAGCGGAGAGGAGGATTTTGATGTCCTCGGACTTTTGTCATGGCTTATCAAGTCTTGTTCTCCATCGGTGCTAGGGCCTTTTCACCTGCCCAAGGCACATTTCTGACGTTTTGGTGCACGAAGCGCGCCCTCATTAATTCCCTTATGAAGTGGCGCGAATCCAACGGCTGGAAATTTCTTTGGAAATTGGGCGGGATTTACTGCACCGCATCTGACCCCTCGAATCTCATGCGAATCGACATCTCCTAGACTTCACCTTCTATATAAGGCCCTTTGGGGGAATTTCTCTTTCCCATTTACATATCCCCACACTCAGTAGAAACTTCGAGCTTTTAGCACCTTAGGCATTTCTAAGGACTTTGTCAAGGTCGTGATCAGGGCGTAGGGAAGGAGATGGCCCTGGATAAGGGTAGGGGCCAGGAAGCAAAGGATAAAGATGTTACTTCCCTTTAACCGAGCAAGAAAGAAAACCTTCCTCCTTCGGCCAAGAATCGAAGTAAGCGTAGGCCGCATCATGTTTCCAGCATGCCCAGTTTTGGCCTCGCATTGATGGTGAGGCCCCAATGGAAGTCTGCGAGATTGTTGAACGTTTGACGCTCGTACGTTGCCCTCTCCTAATGTCTAGTTATCATGAAACTGGGAGAGAATCAAGGGAACATCCTAGGATGGGGCAGCCAGGCACCTCCGTTTCTTCTTCTTTCTCATGGCCGGTGCCATCTCCATGGGCTCAAGTGCTGCTGGGATGAGGCCGCACATCCACCATTCCCATGAGCTTTCTCTTTTTAGAGTTAGCCTTAAAGCAAGCCTACCTCAGCCTCTTCCACCGTAGTTAGCTTTAAGAGGCAAGCCAGCCTAGGCTTCCTCTACTGTAGTTTAGCTTTAAGAGATAAGCCATCCTCGGCCTCCACTATTTTAGTTTAGCTTTAAGAGACAAGCCATCCTCGACCTCTTCTATTATAGTTTAGCTTTAAGAGACAAGCCATCTGATGTATGATGTATCTTCTTTTTTATTCAATAATAAATAATAAGAAAGGCTGTTCTTCTTACTTTATGAATCTTTTTATTTTCTCTGCAATAATCATTTAGTGTGTGTGTTACCTTTTGCCTCCAATGGGACTTTATATTTGATGCCATTAGTAATAACGGAGTATTGTCACCCTAATTTCAATAAAGCCGATGATAGCCCTCAGTCGCTATCTTTAACTAAGTTAACAATATAAGAATTACCAGGAAAATAATTGGGTGCTCTTCTCCGCAGACTGTGCGACTAGCAGAGCACACTAGATTTAAATGAGTGTCTAATCTGAGGATCGCTTTCCCACAGGTTTGAGTTCGAGGACCGTGCAATACACTGGCTCTGTCTAGGACTTATCTTTTATTCGAAGTGCCTAGTTTCCCCACAGGTTTGAGTCCGAGTACCATGCAATGCCTTGGTTCTGTTTAGGACTTAGTTTTTTCTGAAATAGTTAGTTTCCCTACAGGCTTGAGTCCGAGGACCATGCAAAGCCTTGGTTCTGTCTAACACTTAGCTTTTCTAAGATACCTAGTTTCCCCACAGGTTTGAGTCTAAGGACCATGCAATACCTTGGTTCTGTCTAGGACTTAGCTTTTTCTGAGGTGCCTAGTTTCCCCACAGGTTTGAGTCTGAGAACCATGCAATATTTTGGTTCTGTCTAGGACCTAGTTTTCTTCTAAGGTGCCTAGTTTCCCCACAGGTTTGAGTTCGAGAACCATGCAATACCTTGGTTCTGTCTAGGACCCAGTTTCCTTCTGAGGTGCCTAGTTTCCCCACAGGTTTGAGTCTGAGGACTATGCAATGCCTTGGTTTTGTCTAGGACTTAACTTTTTTTGAGGTGCCTAGTTTCCCCATAGGTTTGAGTCCGAAGACCACGCAATACCTTGGTTCTGTCTAGGACTTAGCTTTTTCTGTGGTGCCTAGTTTCCTCACAGGTTTGAGTCTGAGGATCATGCAATACCTTGGTTCTGTCTAGGACCTTTCCCGAGTGCCTTAAAAGGCTCAGCCTCGAGTGCACTACCACAGCATGAGGTAGCAGTTTTTGGGACTTGCTCTACTTCGCATGTGTGGTAGTAGTTATGGAGTGTTAACTTCCCCTTAGCACCTGGTCCAAGGACTTCAGGCATGACTAAGATTCGCATTTAAACACATAGCCCAGGTGCCTTAAAAGGCTCAGCCCCGAGTGCATTACCACAGCATGAGGTAGCAGTTTTTGGGACTTGTTCTACTTCGCATGTGTGGTAGTAGTTATGGAGTGTTAACTTCCCCTTAGCACCTGGTCCGAGGACTTCAGGCATGACTAAGGTTCGCATTTAAACACATAACCCAAGTGCCTTACAAGGCTCAGCCCCGAGTGCACTACCATAGCATGAGGTAGCAGTTTTTGGGACTTGCTTTACTTCGCATGTGTGGTAGTAGTTATGGCTGCCAAAATGGCCTTCTCCGCTGATGGGAGCTTGATCCTGCCATGTTTAATCGTTGCACTTGCCAATGCACAAGCTCTTCCCACAGACGGTGCCAATTGTAAGGGCTGGGTTTGAGCACTTCTTTCATTAGATGAATGGACTCAGGCCCAACTAACCCAATACAATAAATTTGTAGAGAATGGGTCAAAGAGCTAGACTTTAGCACATGGACAACAGTTAATATAGTGTTCGTGACAATCAAACAGAGATGAACTGAGTTTATCTAGGAAAAGTTGTTCTCGGTACAATCTGAGGAGCTTTGTTCTAGGGAATATTGAATGATTCTTGTAGGGACTGGGCTTTTCCCATGCAACACGGGGGTTTAGGATTTTCACCCCACCAAAGGCTGACCTTGTAGTGTAAGGCTTGACACCCTAGTCCCACATCAGCAAGGAAAGCACCCCTGGGACAAGGTGGACTCAAGTACAGATAACTTGGTACACTGAATTTGTAGAGTATAGGTTCAAGAAGGCTCTGGTGAAGATTGCAACAGCTAAACAGGGTAGTGTATGGGTTGAATGACATGAACGTAAGCTGAAGCGTAAGATATGGTTCCTTGGTCCTCTTCTTAGGGGCTGGAAGTTCTTATTGCTTCCTCAATGCTTGGTTGTAGGGGTCAAGCGAGTGCTGCTGTATTTCTTGTCTCTCCCTCTTTTGGAGGACTTTTTACATTATATATCTATTTTCAGTTGATCCTAGCCCTACATTTGTCGACCAGGCAAGTCACTACTTAAGTGCTTGTCTCGTCAGCCGTTTTTCCATCCTTCTGTGAGTTGCGGCTACCAAGACTGCAGTGCTCAGGGGTCATTTCCTCATTAATGCGGCCAGAACGCCAGCGGCGTGCATTTAATGTGGAGATGACAGTTTGTCTTGGATTTGCGCTTCCACCGTCCTCTCATGATCGGCACATTATACTCGTTCTTTCTCCTGGGGTGCTCTGGAAGGCTGCCTGTGATGGGATGTTGACTTTCCCTCCTTTGATTAGGGTTGGCCGAGGACATGGTTGTCCTCGGCGGTCATCCCGGGTGATTCAGGCCTTCTCACGTCGAACTCGGAAGTTTCTTCCTCCTCGGCATGAGCTTTAGACTTGGTATGAAGTGGGCCAAGGTTACCTAATTCTTGGGCCCCACAGTAAATGTTAATGACGATGAATAAAATTTTAATGAAGAAATAAATTTGAAAAATGATAAACGTGATGATAGCATTGACTTAGATGGGGTTGATTAGCCAATATGATTAAAATAAATTAATTTTTGGGTTATTTGTAATATATGATCACTTTTAAATTTAAGCAATTTAAAAGTGTGTGTTATAAGCACATGCTAATATTATTACATAAGTGATGAATAATATATTCAAAATTTAAAATGAATATTCCATTTACATATGTATATCTATAATTTTTTATAAATTTTATTAAGTGTTTGTGTATCTTACAATACACGATACAAAAAAATGAAAAATTGATTCACGATACGATTCACATTTTGACAACTATAAACTCAACCACTTAAGTCTAACAAATGGGAGAAATAAAAATCAGCAATCTTTTTTGTTTTGTATTTTTTTTCTTGTTTTTTTTTATTTTTATTTTTTTCATGCTTTTTGTTTTATATAATTCAATAGTTAGGAGAGAAGGGATTTGAATTTGGACACTTCTGTCGAAAATATAAAAAAAGTGTCAATTGAGTTACAAAACTCTCAACAAAAATTAGCAATCTTATGAACATAATTTTTTTCACAATTTATTAAGTTGTGTTTTAAAGCATTATTTCTTTCAAATGAACTCATTCTTGACATAGTTTCCAATATACACCAAAAGTGACAATATATCACATCAATAATTAGAAAAAAGAAAAATTATCAAAAAAAATTAATGAATAAAAAAATTCAAGTTCGCAACATCCTAAGAGCATTCACGTCAGCCCATTTAAAGTCTTGTAAAATACATATACAGTGCAAATTTTTCACATTTTGAGCAAAAAAACACCTACATCAGTGGGTGTAAAAATATGTAAAGCTGTCCATAATTTTCCATGAGCTACAGTACCTGTGTAAATATACACGGTACTGTAGCTCGTGTATTTATTATTTTAATGATTTCCGTTCGCCCCAAATTTTCTCTCTCTTCTCCGATGCACAACTACCTCAGAAACACATTTTCTTTTTCTCAGATGCACACAAACACAAACACACCCACACACAAATACAAACACACAAACAGACCCACGCACAAACAAACCAACACAGACAAACCAACGGAGAGATAGATCGGTGCTTGTGGTGCTTGGTTTGTGGATCAGCCGGTGAAGACACGATCTGGGTCGCCGGAGCTTGGTTTTGGGTCGCTGGACCTTGGTTCGTTGGTCGCCGGAGCTTGGTTTATGGATCGGCGGGTGAGACACGATCTGGGTCGCTGTGAAGCTTGGTTCGTGGGTCGTCGGAGCTCGGTTTGTGGGTCGCCGTGAAGCTCGATTCGTGGGTCGCCGTGAACCTGGGTTCGTGGATCGCCGTGAAGCTCGGTTCGTGGGTCGCCGTGAACTTGGGTTCGTGGATTGCCGTGAAGCTCGGTTCGTGGGTCGCCGTGAACCTGGGTTCGTGGATCGCCGTGAAGCTCGGTTCGTGGGTCGCCGTGAACCTCAGTTCATGGGTCGCCGGAGCTCGGTTCGGCCAGTGAAGAACTGATCTGTGTTGTAGATTTTGAGAAATAATGAGAGAAGGCAGAAGAGAGAAGGTAGAAGAGAGAGAGAGCTATTCAGCAAAATGAATAAAGAGAGAGAGATAACGCGCGTATATAAGAGTCAGTTGAGGGAAATAATAAAAAAAATGAGAAAAATGAATATTTTATTAGAATAACTTGTAAAATAAATGAACTGGTGTGGGTGTTTTGTAAAATTGATAGTGTAAAATAGAAAAAGTAGGTTTTTAGTGTAAAAATGGATTGTATAATGGATGAGCTGATGTGAATGCTCTAACAAAACATTCAGTAAAAATGAAAAAAAAAAAAAAAAAAAAAAGTACACTTCATAAATTTTTTTTTTTTTTTTACAAGATAGAATTATGCTCTAATTTAATCTAAGTGTATATGTGTATGAAGCTTCCTCCTAGAGACTTAAACCCTGGTTTTTGCCCCTCACACCTCACAAACACTTATACTTGTGAAGTGATCATCGCACCAAGGGTGTGCAGTGATCACTTCATAATTCTTAATAATTCAAACTATTGGCTAAATAACCTAACAATTATATTTATGTCTAATCAATGTTGTCATCTACCATAAATTTATGTATGTACGATAGTTAGTAAAGGTACTAAATGGATAAGACAGCATTGTTGTCTAATAATAATGGAACATAATCAGAAGCAACATGCTAACTTTTTTTTTTTATTTTTTTTTTAGAGGAATTAGTTAGTTAAGTTAGCATTGAAATTCTAGTGTACTAACAAATTTAAGATCACAGATGGTAAACTAACAAAACGGCCTAAGTCTTGTTAGCCTAGCGAAAGCTTTAAACCTATATGTTCGTTCCTAGCTTGACAATGTGGGACTCAAGTTCACCTTTTCTTTTGAGAGGAATTAGTTAGTTAAGGTAGCATTAAAATTCTAGTGTACTAACAGGTTTAAGATCACAGACAGTAAACTAACAAAACGGCCTAAGTCTTGTTAGTCTAGCAAAAGCTTTAAACCTATATGTTAGTTCCTAGCTTGACGATGTGGGACTCAAGTAGCTACATGCTAACTTAACTAAAGGTATTGTTCATAAAAAATAAAAAAATAAATAAAATAAAATAAAAAACTTAACTAAAGGTACACCCTTTTAGAACAGTAGATTCTCTCTAAAGATCAGCGAAATGCTACTTCCCATATCAGTAATGTAGAGTTATTGGTCATGGAGATTATACTATGGAATAGCGGTGAAGTCAAATTTGACTTTAAGAAGATAAAATTTATTACTGACACACATATATCATTATGGGTAAATTTTAGGTATAGAACTTTTTTTTTTTTTTTTTTTTTGAGAAACTTAGGAATAGAATTTAGATGTTATTTTTAAAGTTTTCCTCTTAAAATTCAGCCATATGACTACTTAACTAAAAATATACTTTCATCTTATGAGGAAAAAGCCACATAACTGAAATTTAAGAGGAAAACTTAAGGTACAACACCTAAGATACTGTACCTAAGTTTTGTCTTACCATTATACACTCACATACATAAAGATTTTTACACATTGTCTAAAAGCATAACATATATACACATTATATATGGCACACTAAGTCTAATATAGACAATAAAATACTGCTTATGTGAATACTGGTATTTTTCATGTTAAAAAAACTATACAAAGATAGCACATTCATTATATTGTATTTATTTACTATGTTACCACCACTATAAATATATATTTTTTTAATAAATATGTTAAATTTTCATCCTAAAATTCAATTAATCCCGATAAGTAAAAAAAAATAAAAAATTAGGCTAACGTGTGACCCTCCTTTAAATAAAAGAACTTTTTAATAAAAAAAAAATATTTTTTTAAAAAATCTGCGTTTTATACAACTAAAATATTTTAGTATAATGTAGAATCTTATAGTTTAATTAGTTGGTACCTTCTCTTAATTTTTCCAAATGAGATTATCATATTATTATTGAATGTTCAAAAAGGGTATGAAACACCCTTGAACGTTTAGACCCCAAATTACAAATTATCAATTCAAGCTTATTATCAAATAATTAATGTGCGGAATATGAACATAAGCCAAACAAAGAATTGATAAACAATTTAAGCCAAATATAAACACATCCACAGTAGTAAATATAAGGCAAAGATAAAGGAAAGGAAGATGCAAACACACGGACAACATACGATGTGTTATCGAAGAGGAAACCGAAGCCCTCAACGTAAAACCTCTCCGCCGCCCTCCAAGCGGTAAATAATCCACTAAAGAATGTAGTTGGGATACATGAACAGCAGAAGACCCTCCAAGCCTAATCTACCCAATGTACCTAAGCCCTCCAAGCTTCTTGCTCCAACGAGGTTACACCGAACCTATTTCTTCTTTAGCTTCCTGGTTTCCGCTACTAGACCATAGCATCAACTAATGTGAATTGGTTCCTTCCTAACTGCTTCCCAACAGCACTAAATAAACCTTCTCATGGATATGGGTATGGTGAGAAAAGGATTTGGCTAAAGGCCTCTCAAGAATTTAACAATGGAGAGGAAGAGAGTAAAGGAATTTGAAGAGTCTCTAAGGTAAAGATTATGAATGAATTAATCTTATTTTTCTCTAGGGTTTCTCTCACAAAATTCTCTCTAGAAGCTGTCTACATTTGATGGGTATAAGGGTTTATATATAGTGGGGTGAGAAAGGAATGCGAAGAGTCAGTTTTTCCCAAACAAGGCTGCTTGGCTGCTTGGCCTCGCGACTGGTCTGAGTTGCGAGTTCTAGCCGCTAGGTAACGGCCTAGCCAGCCTGTGTATTTTGTCCTGTAGTGCACCAGCTGGCAAAACGCTTCAGCTTCCCGTATGCTTGACACGTGACTCCTACTAGCAGCTTGCACTCGCAAGCCACCCGCGAGTTCCAGTCGCGAGTCCCTGCATCTTTGTATATTGTGGAACATTTCTTCACATCTTCTCACACACTACCCTTACAATAATCCCACCTAAATACAGGGTTACTAATTGCTGAATTACAAGCAAATTGGCACGGAATAAAGCCAACAAGATGGTTGATTAAATTCAACCTTACAATCTCCCCCTTTGACTATTCCGTGACAAAACCCTACAATAGACTCTAGGCTTAACACGTGAGTTGGGAATAGTTGAACAAAACTCACTCACACCTAATTCTAAATTCTGAAAAGTTCTTGAAACATATGAACAAGTATCTCCTGAAACATAACAACACAATAATATCATTGTATGCAGAAAACTTGAAATGCATATGGAGCAAGCATATTGAGATCAAGCAAAAATGGAATAAAGCAATAAACCATGGCTTGACCAAAAACAGGTAATCACTATACCATAGTGATCACAATGCTCATTCACACAAGGAATGAACATCTAGACATGCAAGCTGATAAGCTTATATGCAAAGTATCATTTGCATGTCCAACACTCAACCAATGCATACAAACATATGTGCATCTAGGAACAATCCTACAAGGGCACAAGAGTGATGTACTGAATTGAAATGCATAGCATTTAACTTCAAGTACTTAAGCCACAAAACAAGGCTACAAAGCAAAGATATTGCATTGCATGTTACAAACCATAAAAGCCTACAAATTGCATAAGTGCATGGAAACAAACCCTTAAAGCTTATATAAGCATCATGGGTACAAACTAAAAACAAAAACAATAACAACTAGCTAAATAAACATCATAATATATAGAAAATATCATCAAAGTTTCAAAACCATCCAAGAGTTATGAGTTTAATCCAAACCAAGACTAAAACCTATAATAATAACAGTTAGCCAGAACATAGTAACAAAACTATAACCAAAACAGCACATACGATTATGACAGATTATGAATGCTCCCCCTCAAATAAACACTCCCCTTCAAATGCTGCCCAAAAATTTCCAAAAATTCTCCCTCTTTTTGACTGGAATGGCCAAAGGGTCAGTGCTCCTGGTTAGTGTAGATGCTGTCAAACTTAGCTGAGAGGACATCAAGCTGATCCTGCATAGCTGTCATCCTTTCAATATGCTGATGTTGAACTTCCCTAAGACCATCAAGCCTCTCCAGAATGATCTGGAATGCATCAAGAGGTACAGGTGATGAAGTAGATGCCCTGCTCCTTTTGGTTCTGCTTCTTGGTGTGGAAGTCTGTCCTGCAGCCTCAGTCTCTGTCTCCATTGGATCACTTTCTTCTTGATCAGCCCCTTCCTCATCTTCATCACTCGAAAGGCGAGCTTGAATCCTTGTGATGGTTTGCTTGTTGATAACTGCAGGTGTAGGCATTAGACTGAGATCTTGAGGAATTGGAACCCCTTTTGCTCTGAGGATTCTCAGGATAAGGCTAGGAAAAACCAACTTTGCTCGTGAAGTTGTTCTGGACTCATCCATTATTGTGTCAAATATATGAGAGCTGATGTCAATGAATGTTTTCTCCTTAAGCTCCATAAGGAAGATAGCTCTGGCATTAGTAAGAGTAGTCATTTTTCTTATAGGATACAAGTTGAATATCATTATGGTGGTCAGACACCTTATGTCAACAAGAAAGGCATTGGTGTTGAGACATCTCGCTTCTTTAACTCCACCAATCCGAGCCTGGACAGTGTCTAAGGATAACATCCTATCTCTGTAATTGACAAATTCATACTCCTCTAAACCCTCAAGTCCAAGTACCTCATCAATATCATGGGCATCCAGGGTGCACTCATTTCCTCTTACCTAACAATCTAGCTCATCTTCTCTAATCTTGACATTAGAATAAAACTCTCTTATTAGTGGCTCACACACTCTAGGTAAATCACCTAATAGTTTATCCCAGCCTCTTCCCTCAAAGCAACCTAGAATAAATGTGTCCTTCAGATCCCTCGAATCCACAAACCTTTCCTGAATGATGGTTCCTTTCATGAAAGAATCTTTATATCTCTCAAAAATGTTGAACAGATCTAAAAAGGTTGTGATCCATTTTCAGTCTCTTGTCAGCTTTCTTAGCAGTAGACTTCTTCTTTGTAGATGAGGATGCCATCTGTAAACAAGCAGACGAGGCCACAACAAGAGCAAAGCAGAATATGTGGAAATGTACACAAATTAGTAACAAGTTACTACCAATTAGAGTAACAGAGTGTCAATATAGCATATAGACCAAGCACAATTGATAACCAAAAGTGGGTAGATCAACTTGGAACTCTAACAAATCAACCAAGTTCATTCAGAATTTGATAAATATATAAGATCATTTAAAAACACATTTAGACAAACAGAGCATAGGCCAATGATAGCACACAAATGAATTGGTGATTAAAAAGCAAAACAATGTTGCCAGCACACAAACAAACTAAAATGCCCAAACACATATTCAGGAAAAAAACAAGTAAAAACCCCAAACCCATATACCCAATGAGTATAGGAACTATCAAACAGCAAAGCACAAAGCAGAAACTATTGTACTGACACTAAAACATGATAACAAATATATTTATCATCAACAATAGCCAACCCCAATCAAACAAACCCAACATTTTAAGCAAACCCATGTTCAAACCCTTCAAAACACACACTAACATCACAACACACAGATTCAAGGAAATAACATCAAAATCATGAAGTATGAAGTGAAGACAAGAAAACCCATACCTTTTTCTTGAAGATTTGAGAAGAAAATATGCAGAAATGGTGGATTTTCGAAGAACTACACGGAGTGTTTCAGAGAGGGAAATGATGAAGACAATGAACAGTCACTAATTTTCGAGGGAAAAACTAAAAAGTTTTTGAAAACTGACTTTAAAACGCAAAATACGCGTTTTTTGCGACTGGAATAAGTCGCCAGTAAGTCATTAGGGTAAGTTGTGAAACACTTTGAAACTAAAAGTTTTGAAAAAATTTTCTAAGTGTTTTTCGCGACTGGAAGGTCTACCCGCGAAGGAGTCGTGAGCTGAGTCGCAAAAATCTCTGTGTACCCCACGCGACTGGACCTTCCACCCGCAAACAAGTCTCCAAGGCAGACCCGCGAGCATGCGATTAGGGCATGCGACTAGATTGACTCGCGACTGAGTCGCCAAAATAGGGCAAAATTGTTTTTGAAATCTTTGACATTTTTGTAAAAATAAAATACTTTCCAAAAACAGCTAAAACACTCAAAAATCTTTTTGTGTTTGATCAAACAAAAATTGAGCATGTGAAAACACATTTAATCAAGTACAATCACACAAATGAATATGACATTCATTGAACATAGACTTGTGTGTTGTGTGTGGATATAAAAAATGAGATAGTCCTTAGTCCAATGTGAAGCTTCAATGATCAATTCAATCAAGGCATACACAACTAGCACTAGATAATGAGACCAATCTCAATTATAGAAACATGCATATATGACCTCCCACATAAACTTGATTACAATTCTTTAAAACTTTTCATTTGGCTCCATATATATCATAGCATTTGCACTTTGTGAATAAAAAACATCTCATTGTGAGATAGATGCCTGGAATTTTTGATATTTCAATTTAGGAGTTAGCCTTTGGCTTTTTGGGCATCATACATTTAATTTTGATCACTTTCCCTTTTTCCTAGTCAAAAGTAGTATGTGCGACAGGCTTTTACAGCTCTATATCTCTTTTCATTTGGAGATTTACATTTAAGCAACAAAAATAAATAAATAAATAAATAAAGAGTTGGAAGATATATAGGCATGAGTCTATGCATGTCTCAAGATCAACAAAACCATTCACTAATCATTCATGACAAGGTTGAAAATCTATTTACAACAGTCATATAGATTTCAAAATTTCTCCCACAATGATATGAGTGCATAGGAAACAAGCTAAGCTCGTAAATGCACAAAGACATTAGTACAAAAGTACAAGGCAAAACATGTTTTGAGACAAGACTCAACTAAGTTGATCAAACTTTTTGGATTTTCTACTTTTTATGAGTTTTTGGATTTTTGACATAAGAGAAAATAAAAGTTGGTCAAAACGAAACAGCAATGTAAAAGACATTTTAAACAAAACTTGACCGAAATTTAGACCCCTTAAACCACAAATAGATTGCGTAGCCTAGATTAATTAGCCAAGTTATTACTTAGTCAAATTAACAATTCTAGGTTAAAACAATCAAATAATCATATCAAAAATATAATGCAGCAAAATAATAAATAACACAGTGATATGATCACCCAGGAAACCACACAGAAAAACCTGGGGAGGATTTTACCCACCGATCCTCAAGGCAAAACGGAATCCACTAAGAAAGAGTTGAAGTTCTTACAAAAGGACTTACAAGCTCCCCGCTTGACTTCCTAATGCTACCCACCAGTAAAACTTCCTGACACGACCACGCGCAGGCTCCGAGTCCACGGACTACTTCTTTCTTTGTATTCCTTCAATCAGGTACAAGCTCCCCGCTTGTTTATCTTTAAGCTTCAATGGCAGCAACCAAGTTGATCATCAAGATGTTGAAGAATCTCAATCTTGAAAACCCTAAGCTATGTGTAAAGGAAAGCTCCTCTAGATCTCACAAGAGATTTACACAAAACCGCAATGTATGAGCAACAATACAACTTGTGCAACTCTAAAAACGTGGCTAGGGTTTTGCCTTATATACCTAGGGCAAAAACAGAAAACCCTAAACGTTTTAAAAGAGTTTGGGCTGAGCTGGAATTTCTGCAGAATCGCATCTGGGCCGATTTTCGATCGATCGAGAATTACCTTCGATCGATCGAGCCAGGCCAAGAAGCCCCAATGCTTCTGCAGTCTCTCGATTCCAACTTTACAAAATTTAACCAACTTTGAGCAAGCCTAAACAAGACTAAATACATTGTTTTGATCATGATTTGCCAACATTACAAATTAGGTTCTAAATACATAAAATCCTAAGACCTTAGAACCTAACAAACTCCCCCTTTGGCAATCCGTGACAAAACACAAATTAAAAGCTCAAAGTTTACAATTGAAAAGCCCTTTACATAAATAATGCTCATAAACTCAAATTCAACCCTAACTACTATCCATCGGTTGCAAGTGTAGACAGCAGCTTTGTTGAATCAATCTGTATATTCCTGAAATACTCAACAAACACATAAACGCATGTGTGGCAGAAAATAGTATATAAACAGGTATAATATTCTTGTAAGATTCACACAACACACAATAAAGATATATATCAATGAATCAACTCATAAATATAAATCAATAAGCAGTGAATCATGAGACAACAAGAATCAAATAGACATGTATATCAATATATCAATGTTACTCCCCCTAACATGAATATCCCCAAAAATGATATACAAAGTGAAGCACCTAGATACAATCTAATAAACTCCATAAAACAAAATCTCATGCTAAAAAAAAATATCTCCCCCTAACTACAAAATCTCCTCAAAAAGTCAAAACTCCTCTACAGTCAGTATACCCAGTATATCCACTCCCCCTTTTTGTGACGAAATGCCAAAGGGCAATCAAGAGTCGCCATCAAAAGGTGGTGGTGAAGGTGAATGAAGTCACGCCAAATCTGCCCGCAAAGCTCGAATCTCATCGAACAAATCCATCAAAATCTGACCATGAGCCGCCTGAACGATCATGACAGTCTCCAAAGTACGACGAACATCGAAATCGGCCGAAGGAGGTGGAGGAACAGCAGCAGCAGCAGCATCAGCATCACCACCAACTGGATCAGGAGTATCCTCACCAGCAGGACCTGTAGAAGATGAAGGAGGAGGAGGAGCGCTAGAAGAAGGCTCAGACCTAGGGTGTTTAGAACCAGCTCGAAGATGAGCGGCCTTCTGTCTAAGAAAAGACGCACCTATAGGACCTATAACATGAACAGGCTCAGATGAGGGGAAGTCACTAAGAGCAAGATACAGCAAAATCCTATGAATGAAAATAGGATGAACGAGGGCATGAGAAGCAGATGAACTCCTATAAACTTCATTCAAAGAACGAAGAAAAAGATGGGGAAAACTAATAGGAGCATCTGTGACAAAGGCGTACAAAAATACACAACTCTCAAGAGGAATGGTGTGAACATGAGAGATGGGCCAGATGGAATGACAGGCTATCCTAAAGAAAAGATAGTGTAACCCGGAGAGCTCAGCAAAAGTGATCCTAGGATCAGAACCCCACTGGACAGTAGTCACAGTGATGTAAGACAAAACATCGCTCAGCTCGGGAGACACAGAATAGGGATAGACAGGCTCACGAACCAACGGTACCCCTAGAGCATCAGCCACTACCTGAGGAGTAATGGAGTACTCTACGCCTCGTATCCAACTCCTAACAAGAGTGTTGGAATCATAGACGCGGATAGAGATGTTCGAGTAGAACTCTTTAATCAAGGTAGCTAGAGGAGGAGGGTCAGACACATCTAAAAGAGGCAACCATCCTCGACGCTCAAAGTTTGCCCTAATGGCAGGATCTAACTCATCTAGAATGACAGATCGCTCAGCCCAAATCTTCCTCTGAAGATTTAGCTTCTCATAGGTCTCTTGGTTTTTCTCGCTCGGAAACCTCTCACGGTCAAAGGAAGGGGGGGAAGGAGAACGAGAAGGAATGGTCCTACGAGCTCTAGTCTTCCTAGGCATGGTGCTAAGGAAAGGACAAGAACACAAGGACAAAACCAAAAGAACAAAAACAAAGAAAAACCAAGGGCAGACTGCAAGTTAGCACAAAAACAATAGAATGAAAAATCTATATGATGCATGAACAATATCAATGCCATGATGCATGTACTAATGCAGTAAACACAATTCAAATTAAGTTCAATTACACAAAATTGGCTTGAATCATATAGTTTCTTAACAAAAACCCTAAAAATTTGAAAACCACTTGATAAATTTTGCAACAAATTGATGAATCAATCATTACACACCATTGAAAACAGTTTATAATAACCAATTGCATCAATTACACAAGCCAATTTCATCAATTAAACTCAATTTCACAAAAAGCCCCAATTCGGATCAAATAGGAACCCTAGAATTTTCAATTTTTCATCAAACTCAAAATTGATCAAATTAACCATCAAGGATCTAGTATATGATGTGTCCCCATCAAAACCCATTGATCAATTACAAAAGAAAAAGCTTGAATCAACAAAAATTCCTATGTATGCATAGTCCGAAAATCGCCCCTAAAATGCATGAAAAATGCATGAAATCATGAAAATAAAAGCAAAACAAAGGGCAAAAAGGTCTTACCGGCTTGAGGAGAGAGATTTCTTGCAAAAAATTTCGGAGAAAATGACAAAAAATTGGATCTTTTGAGCTTGCCTCGTCAGAGAGAGAAAAAGACTTTGAAAAAGTTTTGAAAAGTAAGTTGAAAAAGTCAGAATTCCTCTTCTAAAAAAGCTTCTCCACGATATTCGATCGATCGAAAAATACATTCGATCGATCGAATGTTCCAGTCATTTTAGAACAATCTAGGCCACTTTTTCGATTGATCGAAAAATACATTCGATCGATCGAAATGGGCAGAAACTTACAAAAATTTATGGAAAAACACAGTTTTGAAAAACGCAAGCCCAATTTTAAAAACACCTCCTCAAAGCATTTGATCAATGAAAACAAAATGCATGAGTATGAAGTGAAATGCTTTTTCAAAAACCCTAATTTTCAAGCCCAGTTTCATCAAAAACAAGATTTAATTATCCTCCCATTTGATTTTCTCAAGCCAAATTATGTTGTGCACAAATCTCAAGATATTTTTCAAACTTGGTTGGTCAGACCAAAAACACACACACAAGCATGTACTATGTTTAACAAAGAGTAACTTGTGAAGTGTGTGAAACTAGCAAAAAACTTGAGATACATGTGAGGTGATATGTGAATAGCAATCAACCACAGAGTCTACACAATTCATCACACAGAATTTAAAAGAGACTATCACCTAAAGAGTTACATCCTATAACTCCTACATCTCCTAGAACAAAAGCTTGCAATCATGTAAGTTTCTTGCATTATTGCCTCTTATTTATATATGAATTGGCATTCAGCCTAATAGTACACACTGGTTTGAATTAAGTGAATTGGCATCAAGCCTAATAGTACACACTAGTTTTAATTTTAAATGAGGCTACACCTTATGTTCTTTTTGTGCATGTGCTACACTTTCTCGAGCACAAAATCTTATGATATGCACTAAAGTGTTCATGATTGGCTAGTGAACAGTGGTGAGATGGTTATTTATACCTTTCTCAAAAGGATCAAGTCCGACAGTCAAAGAACATGTGACTTCATGATTAAGGCAAAGTGATTAAAAACCACACACATCTTTCCCACACAACATGCACTACAAAGTCTCAACTAGTAGAGTGCAACAAATAAGCTCATCAAAGCTAAACAAGGTACACAAGACATGACATGTGTAAAAAGATTGACCAACCTTGTTTTCAGAAATCAAGAAAAATAGTGTCAAACATAATTTTTGCTTTCTCCCCTTTTTTTTTTATTATTATTAAAAGAGAAAACAAATAAATCCTAGAATGAAATGCATGAATGTAATGCAATGCAAGTCCTAGAACAAAAAGACACAAAAAAACAAAGAACAATGATCACAAAGGATAGAGGAATGAAGCACAAGGACTATGTCAAAAAGACTCAGTTATTTCGAGTCTTTTGCATCCAAAACTGTTTAGATGCACCTCGAGCATTGGAGTTCTTATTCACTTTAGAGTGATTCCCAACTCCAGGATTGGAATAAAGGTTTAACGCCTTTACCAATTCACCAATTAGTGCCATAGGATCTTGTGCTTGAGGCACAGGCATTTTTGGTTTCTTTGCTCTTTTAACAGCTTGAAGCTTGTAACAGTTAGGACGGATATGTCCAGACTTACCACAATAATGACACACCCAAGCAGGTTTATCATGCATCTTGTCCTTAGATTTGGTAGGCTCCTTAGGTTTGGATTCCCTTAAGTCTACCTTAATCTTCTTAGGTGGTGAAACTTCTACCGGTTTAACAACCTCACTCACAGGGGGTTTAGCAGTTTCATTCACAACCTCACTCACAGAAGGTACAGAAGAAGAAGCAAGAACAAAGACAGTAGAATGGGGTGTAGAATCAAAGATGCTTTCAACATATCCTATCCCACATTTATCAGAAGAACACTTTTGAACATTCAGCATGTGATCAAGTTTAGAACTAGCAGATCTAGCAACAGATAAATCATGTTCCAAAGTTCTAACTTTATCAAGCAATAGCATGTTTTCAGTTTTAACATTATTCAAAAGCTCATTAGCATCAAACAATTTGACAAGCAAGTTCTTCTTTTCAAGCTCAAGAGCATCAATTTTCTTCAGGCCTAGATCAACTTTCATAGCTTCCTTTGCAACAATTTTGCAAAGTTTGTTGTAGGCCTCTTGAACATCTGCATCTTCAGAGAGTTCCCCATCAGCAGGGTTCTCCTCAGCAGATATGCTTTCATCGACTACACCAGTAGCAGTGAAAGCAATGAAGTTTCCATCCTCGTCACAACCGGACTCATCATCAGAAACCTCATTATCACTAAGGGTTACAGCCATAGCTTTACCCTTATTTCTTAAGAAAGTAGGACATTCAGATTTGACATGACCATACCCTTGACAACCAAAATACTGAGGACCCAAAGAATTATTTGAAGATTGACCTACTTGTTCTCTAGGTTTTTCAAAATTATTAACCTTAGTGTGATCATTCTTCCTAAAGTTTCTAGGTTCAACAGTGTTGGTATTCCTTGCCTTCCTATTAGTGTTTCTAAGGAAATTTCTAAAATTCTTGGCAAGGTAAGCTATCTCAGTAGGAGAAAGCTCATCATCAAATCCACCAGCCTCAACATCATCAACAGACTTTAGAGCCATTGATTTGGATTTGGTAGTCTTGGGTAGGTCAGACTCATAGGACTGAAGTGATCCTACAAGTTCATCCACAGGGATGGTGTCAACATCCTTACTTTCAGTGATGGCTGTCACTTTGGGTCTAAAGTCTTCAGTTAAGGATCTAAGTATCTTCCTAACAATCTTAGGTTAATCATAGACTTCACCCAAATTATAAGCAGAATTAACAATATCATTGAGTTTAGCATAAAACTCATCAAAGGTTTCATTATCAGACATTCTAATGCTTTTAAACCTAGAAGTTAATTGCTGCAATTTGTTTATCTTCACAACCTTTGTGCCTTCATGCACAGTTTGGAGGATTTTCCAAGCAGTATGAGCAACCTCAACATTAGAGATCCTCTTAAATTCCTCCATTGAAACAGCATTAAAAATGGTATTCATAGCTTTGCTATTAAATACAGCTGCTTCTTTCTGAGAAGTTTGCCACTCACTCACAAGAGTAGTGGGCTTCTCCCAACCATATTCAACAGAGTTCCAAACTCTCTCATCGATGAATTTCAGGAATGCTTTCATCCTTACTTTCTAGTATGCATAGTTGTTCCCATCAAAGTGAGGAGGAACAAACAGAGAGTGTCCATGCTCCATGACAACCGGGGTCAAGGATCAGCTCAGAGATGAAAATCTCAAACACAAGAGCAACCCACTCTGATACCACTTGACGGAAATTTAGACCCCTTAAACCACAAATAGATTGCGTAGCCTAGATTAATTAGCCAAGTTGTTACTTAGTCAAATTAACAATTCTAGGTTAAAACAATCAAATAATCATATAAAAAATATAATGCAGCGGAATAATAAATAACACAGTGATATGATCACCCAGGAAACCACACAGAAAAACCTGGGGAGGATTTTACCCACCGATCCTCAAGGCAAAACGGAATCCACTAAGAAAGAATTGAAGTTCTTACAAAAGGACTTACAAGCTCCCCGCTTGACTTCCTAATGCTACCCACCAGTAAAACTTCCTGACATGACCATGCGCAGGCTCCGAGTCCACGGACTACTTCTTTCTTTGTATTCCTTCAATCAGGTACAAGCTCCCCGCTTGTTTATCTTTAAGCTTCAATGGCAGCAACCAAGTTGATCATCAAGATGTTGAAGAATCTCAATCTTGAAAACCCTAAGCTATGTGTAAAGGAAAGCTCCTCTAGATCTCACAAGAGATTTACACAAAACCGCAATGTATGAGCAACAATACAACTTGTGCAACTCTAAAAACGTGGCTAGGGTTTTGCCTTATATACCTAGGGCAAAAACAGAAAACCCTAAACGTTTTAAAAGAGTTTGGGCTGAGCTGGAATTTCTGCAGAATCGCATCTGGGCCGATTTTCGATCGATCGAGAATTACCTTCGATCGATCGAGCCAGGCCGAGAAGCCCCAATGCTTCTGCAGTCTCTCGATTCCAACTTTACAAAATTTAACCAACTTTGAGCAAGCCTAAACAAGACTAAATACATTGTTTTGATCATGGTTTGCCAACATTACAAATTAGGTTCTAAATACATAAAATCCTAAGACCTTAGAACCTAACAAAACTCACAAACAAAATTTTCAACACAAACTCGCAAAAAGCAAACAACCAAGCATGTACACAAAGTATAGGAAGTATTAATGCATGGACATTTTGTAATGTTTATGCATGAGTACCCTTCGTCACCCACACATCACGTGCGTTTAGGGTGATATCCTTGATGGATTGGGTACGTGAGTTAGGACTTTCAAACCTTCGTGTGAAGCTTTCCAGGCAATTGGTGAGGGTACCAATCATCTTCATTACGTCCTTCATTCCGGGATCACTGTTTTGACTTCTCAGTTGTTCACAACCCCAAGACCTCTTGTCATTTCTTCTTCCTCGTGACCAAGGAGCACTTGTTTTGTTTAATGCTCTCAACTTCTAGCATTTGGGTCTGGTATGTCCTTGCAATTCGCAATAGTGACAGACACAATTCGTTCTAGGGCCCCGTTGTGGTCTTGGAAGAGATCTTCCTCTAGCTTCGACTCTGCCTTCTGATTAATTACGGGACGTAATTAAACACCCGTTAATCAGCCACCTTCTTTTTTTGTTCAGCCTTAACTTTCTTAGGAACATGCTCTTCTACAACCGTCTCTTTGGCCTTTACAAATTTCACTTCTTTGGTGACATTGACCGATGAGCTACTTCCTCCGGTATAACCCAAACCAGATTTGTCAAAGAAGTGTTTTTTAGAAGAGATAACATCTTCTAGCTTCTTGGAGGAGACCCTTTCTATCTTGGCTTGTGGTTGCACCACCTCTTGCTCAAGAAATCTTATTTTGGTATAAACTTCTGATAACTTACCATTTAGTGTCTCAATTTCACACTTTGCCTCCTTATATCTGGTCAGGAGACTTTTTTAGTCCTCCTTAACTTTCTTCATCTTCTTCATAGCCGCCTTTGCCATCCTTATATACTCTCCCGATCTCTCAAGAAGTAAGGTGTAATTCTCTTGAAGACTAGTTGTATTTCTATCCTCTTCAGCATCTGATTCCTCAACAATCCCTAAGGATTCATCATCGCTGTGTTCTCCAAGTTCTTGTACAAGTTGATTCAGGTCCTCCGAGGACTCAACATGCTTAATAGCCATAAATGAGGAGTAGTTTCTTTCTCCATCACAGCTATCCTCAGAGTCAGAATTTGATGAGTCCGAATCACTTAAAGTAGTAGCATAGGCCTTTCCCTTCGACTTCAAATAATTGGGACATTCCTTTTTAAAGTGCCCATGTCCATTACATTCGAAGCATGTAATTCCTTGTGAGGATTGGGAATCTCTACCCTCTTTTCTTCTGAACTCTTTCTTCTCTTTTCCGGCACTCTGAAATTTTCCTTTGTCACCGGATTTCCCACTGTTTTTGAGCTTTAAGAATTTTCGAAAGTTCTTTACAAGGTATGCCACATCTTTGTCTAATGCATCCTCTTCCGAAGAGTCATGAGACACCATTCTCTCATCAATTGTCTTAAGAGCAAGTGATTTACTCTTCTTCTGTGTGGGCAGAGTTAATTCATATGTCTGTAGGGAACCAACCAGCTCTTGAACTTTAATGTCGTCAAGAACTTTGCTCTCTTCAATGGCTGTAACTTTGGCACGGAAACTCTTTGGTAGTGACCGAAGAATCCTCCTTACTATTTTCGAGTCCTCTGTCTTTTCCCCCAAATTGAATTTCCTAACAACCACTTCATTCAATTTACTGTAAAACGAATCAAAAGACTCATCCTCACTCATCTTTAGCTCCTCAAAGTAAGTGATCAACATCTGAAGTTTGGTGTCCTTTACTTTTTTTGTTCCTTCATAAGTTGTCTCCAGAATTTCCCATGCTTCCTTAGCAATGGTGATATGTGAAATCCTATGAAATTCTTCTGAAGAGACACCACAGAAAATAGCATTCAAGGCTTTGCTATTTGCATTGGCCGTTGCAAGAGCAGCCTTCTCCCAAGTAGACTTGGCAACCTCCGGCTTTGTCCAACCTACTTCAACTGCATCCCACACAGCATCATCAATAGAACACAGAAATGCTTTCATTCTAACTTTCCAAAAAGCATAATTGTTACCATAAAAAAATTGTGGTACATTAAGAGATTGTGACCTATCCATCTCAAAGGGGGTCAGGGATCACACTTAGGTATTTAAACTGTCAGACCGTGTGCCTTACCGATCCATCCAACAACCAATTGGTGAAGGATGAGGGGGCATAAATCTTTTATAGCATTCGATTGTAGACCAAGCCCATTGGTATTGGAGCAAATTGTGAAATCCCTCACAATCCCTCCCTCACAATGCGGCTTTAACGACTCAAACCTATGACCTTGGCTCTGATACCACTTGATAAGTTTTTAGACCCCTTAAAACAACAATTGGATTAACCTAATTAATAGCCAAGTGATTAACTTAGTCAAATTAAGCAATTCTAGGTTATCACAATCACACAATCATATCAAGAATATAAAGCAGTGGAAATAAAAAGAACACAATGATATGATGACCCAGGAAACCACACAGTAAAAACTTGGGGAGGATTTGACCTAGCTATCCTCAAGGTAAACCTGAATCCACTATAAAAGAATCGAAATTCATACAAAAGGACTTACAAGCTTCCCGCTTGACTCCCTAATGCTACCCACCAGTAGAACTTACTGACACGACCACGTGCAAGCTCCGAATCCACAGACTCCTTTCTTGGATTCTCCAATAAGATACAAGCTCCCCGCTTGTTTTTCTTTAAGCTCCAATGGCAGCAACTGAGTTGATCATCAAGATGTTGAAGTAATCTCTACCTTGAAAACCCTAAGCTTTGTGTAAAGGAAAGTTTCTCTAGATCTCACAAGAGATTTACACAAAACAAAAAAGTATGAGCAACAATACAACAGGAGCAACTCTCAAAACGTGGCTAGGGTTTTGCCTTATATACCTATGGCAAAAACATAAAACCCTAAACGTTTAATGAGATAAGGTTGAGTTGGAAATTCTGCAGAAAACGCAATCTGGCCGACTTTCGATTGATCGAGTCTGTCCTTTGATCGATCAAGCTAGGCCGAAATGCACTAATACATCTGCAACCTCTCGATTCCAACTTTACATGAATTACACAACTTTAAGCAAGCCTAAACAAGACTAAACATATTGTTTTGATCATGGTTTGCCAACATTACACATTAGAGTTCTAAATACATAAAATCCTAAGTCTTTAGAACATAACATAAACCACAACAAGTGTACCCGTTTTGATACCAATTGAATGTTCAAAAAGGGTATGAAACACCCTTGAATGTTTAGACCCCAAATTACAAATTATCAATTCAAGTTTATTATCAAACAATTAATGTGTAGAATATGAATATAAGCCAAACACAGAATTGATAAACAATCTAAGCCAAATATAAACACATCCACAGCAGTAAATATAAGGCAAAGATAAAGGAAAGGAAGATGCAAACACACAGACAACACACGATATGTTATTGAAGAGGAAATCGAAGCCTTCAGCATAAAATCTCTCTGCCGCCCTCCAAGTGGTAAATAATCCACTAAAGAATGTAGTTGGGATACATGAACAGCAGAAGACTCTCCAAGCCTAATCTACCCAATGTACCTAAGCCCTCCAAGCTTCTTGCTCCAACGAGGTTACGCTGAACCTATTTCTTCTTTAGCTTCTCGGATTTCGCTACTAGACCATAGCATCAACCAATGTGAATTGGTTCCTTCCTAATTGCTTCCCAACAGCACCAAATAAACCTTCTCACGGATATGGGTATGGTGAGAAAAGGATTTGACTAAAGACCTCTCAAGGATTTAACAATGGAAAGGAAGAGAATAGAGGAATTTGAAGAGTCTCTAAGGTAAAGATTGTGAACAAATCAATCTTGTTTTTCTCTAGGATTTTTCTCACAAAATTCTCTCTAGAAGCTCTCTACATTTGGTGGGTATAAGGGTCTATATATAGTGAGGTGAGAAAGGAATGCGAAGAGTCAGTTTTTCCCAAACAGGGCTGGTTGGCGGCTTGGCCTCGCGACTGGTCTGAGTCGCGAGTTCCAGCTGCAAGGTAACGGCCTGGCTAGCCTAGGTATTTTGTCCTGTAGTGCACCAACTGGCAAAATGCTTCAGCTTCCCGCATGCTTGGCACGTGACTCTCATCTAACGGCTTGCACCCGCGAGCCACCCGTGAGTTCCAGTCGTGAGTCCCTGCATCTTTGCACATTGAGGAACATTTCTTCACATCTTCTCACACACTATCCTTACAATAACCCCACCTAAATACAGGGTTACTAATTGCTGAATTACAAGCAAATTGGCACAGAATAAAGTCAACAAAATAGTTGATTAAATTCAACCTTACAATTATAAAAAAAAAAAAAAAAGTAATACTTTTAGTGTAAGTAAAATAAGAATCTCTTAAGCATTAGAAAATTAAAAGAAAATTGAGAAATAAAAGACTTGAAGAAACAATAAAACTCAAGTAGGATGCACTTTACAGTTAGTACTAAAGTGAGAAATGTAAACCATTAACAATGGTCCACTCGTTTTTTACCAACTAATAAGAATTAATTTTTTTCTAAGAAATTATTAGGCCCTCAACTGATAAGATTTCAATTTTTCCTGAGAGAAGACCTTAGAGAGAGTTTGGTAGAGAGAAGACCCTCAACCTCTCACTAGTCAAATCAACGTAACCTTATTTCTATTGCTTGAGATTCGCTATGACAATCATAATCCTCAATTAAATCCATGTTTAGTATGCGATTAGAAGTGTAAACAAAGATCAATCTAAAACCTCTTATTCTAAATTATATATATATATATATAGCAGGAAAAGGCCATAGTGGCTAACGCATCCCAGCTCAATTGGAAATACTACATCGATCATTTTCAAATCTAGCAAAATACATAAAATTAAATTCAGCAATTTAACATACAAATCAATTCAACTCAAATGTTGTAGAGTAAAATTGGATTTTATTGAATTGTTTTTATTTTTATTTTTTATATTTTTTATAAATAAAGTAGAATTTAAACCTAGGGAGTCTACTTCATGATGATTGCTTTTATCATCGAGTTAAGACACTAATTGGTTTTTTGATGTAGATGGAGTTTGAACCCTATATCTTATTTGACAACAAGAAATTTTACAAATTTAAACAAATCCTGAATTTAATATGATGCATCAATTAGTTTGTTATTTCACATGTTGTACTTTTCCTAATTTCACCATTATCATTAATTAAAAAAAAAAAAGTAGTGTTAAGTTTCAGACCCCTAAAAAATACAATATGTTTGACCTAATTTATTAGCCAAGTTATTTCTTAGGTTAATTATTCCGATCTAGGTTAAATATTCATCACAATCAACATGCACAGCGGGAATTTAAATAACACAAGATGTGATGACCTAGGAAAACCAATGAAACGACTCATTTCAAGGTAAAAAACCTAAGGGAAATTATCCCAAGAGAACAATCCACTATATCAAATTGAGATTTATAGTCAAGAATACAAAATCGTAATAAATCTAACACAATTACCAAACTAGGCTCTGAACTCCCCAAACTTCTTTGATCTGGATCTTCTCTCATATGAACCTATAGTTCATGCTTTGATCTTCAGTACACTTGATAGCTGAAGGTTGAACTACAACTTTAATCCACCGGTTCTAGCAATATGAATTTGATCTCCAGTAGGTGCTTAATAGAGTTAGAAGGTACAAAACCTCACAGATCTCACAAGAGTAACTCTTAAGACTTGAAAAACATGTATTAGGGTTTTTCTTTTTATACCTAGTAGTGTTGGACTCAAATCCTAAACGTTTCACTGGTTGTTGGGCTTCAAATAAAATTCTGCAGATCACAATTCAATTGGTTGAGCCTTCTCTTCGATTAGTCGAGCTTGACAGTTTTCCAATTCTTTTTTCTGCAGCTTGTACATTCTTGAATCTTGACTTGTATTAACTTGAGCAATGTCTAAAACACTTCAAAGACATTAAGATTTTATACTAGACAATTTTTTGTTCTCGATTTGCCAACACACATCAAATTTAAAACCTAAACATTTATGACTAAATATTTAGAACCTAACAAGTAGCAACTCTATCACTAGAAAAACTAAATTAACACAAAGACATCAAAACAAATTAGGCAATTGCTTTTCAACAACGGTGTCATGTGCTGCTGGATTTTGACGTTTTCTTGAAGCACCAAATTAATCTTTGTTTGGGTGATTGAGGCACCAGATTCGTTGTTTAGTGGAAGCTAACTTGACTTGTGCAATTTCTTTGGGTCTAATTGTGGAAACCTAGAATAAAACAAAGGCTTCCACTTTTGTATGGGTTTTGAGGGTTCTTGAGGAAACCGGTGTAAAGATATGGCTTGAATTTAGGGGCTTTTTATGCACATACATGATCTATATGGGAGTAATTCCACTATAAGTGGATTCAATTATTTTTTTTCCTTGTTTAAATTGAACTAGGACTCCTTGTTTTGGATGACTTGTCATTTGGTGGAGGTCTACTTGAATTGGATTTTTTTTCACGTGGTGAAGGAGACTTGTTCTCATATTAGTCTTGGAATTCTATTTGACTTTAGAGTTATACTTGGAGTAGACTTTGTCTTTTTCTCGGATTAGTATGGTGCATGTGGACACAAGGAAATTGCATTACAAATTCTATTGCTTGAAAGACTTGCATCTTTGCCAACTTGAATATCCTATATAAATTGTGGCAAATTTAGAGGAGTGTGGGTGTGAGAAAAGGAGGCTCTCTTTTGTTTGGTTCTTTGATATTTGTGGGTTGTAATTTGGAATAGTGAGATAAGTTTGTTGTTGCTTGGTTTTGCAGTTTGGTGATTTGCTCTCTCTTGGTGCGTTGCAACTTTTGGATTTGCTTTGTGGCCCTCTCTTTTGTTTGTGTGAAATTCGCATTTGGTATTTGGTATTTGTGAACCTTTGGTTCTTTGGTTTGTATTTGTGAGAGAGAGCTATTTGGGTGTATTTGGAATTTGGGTTTATGAGAGTGCCTCTACACCAATTTGTCTTATCCCAAATTTGTTATAGTGAAATTTGTTCATCATCACCCGTGGATGTAGGCTATTGTCAAACCACATAATTCTTGGTGTTTTGTGTCTATTTTCTTTTGGATTAATTTTTTTCGTTCCTATTGTTAGTTTGAAGATCTTTCACAAGCCTAAAATATTTTCACAATCAATCTTGGTAATTTGAGCTTCCGCTATTTTACAACAATGGGGAGTTTGGATATGTTGTACATGACAATGGTGGAAGGTTTCAAAGCCCATACTAGAAATTAGTCCCCAAAGAACTGACTTTTTTTATGATGCTTAGTATGTCGAAAGGCAGTCCCTTCACCATTATTACTGCTTGGATAGGTCCATGCAATGCCACGTCAATAAACACGAATACCTCATCAATTGACTCTCCCTCCGAACAACGTAGCAGTTCTTTGTTGTCGAACACTGGCTTAAAAGAGTCGTCGATCTTAAGCAACAATATTTTTTCATTCTTAGCCAAACCATTTTCTTTTTATTATATTGAGCTTATCAAGAAAAGTGTATATAATTTAGTGATTATTATTACTAAGAAATTTATTGAGTATGAACTATATCCAAGTTTAGACAGAAACTATTGCAGCGGTAAGGGCCCTAGAATTTGCTTTAGAATTGGGGCTGGACTCGGCCATCTTGGAGGGTGCATGTGAAATACTTATGAAGGCATTGATGGAGGATTCGCTATCCTTAGCCTCGTCTAGTCTTTTGATTAAAGAAGTAAACGTTATTGCTGAATCTTTTCAATGTATTAGTTTTTCTCATGTTCGTAGGGAAAGTAATTGAAGCTCGAATTTGTGCTAAAATACAAGAGCTTGTTCAGACCCTCAATTAAAAATTACGGCTAGATAGTTTTTACTTTAACTTATACTAAGTGGGGAACAAGAGTAAACAAGCGCAAAGAACCGTTAACACTACCTTAAGCCATATTCATCCATTATCAATAATAAAATGAAAGCTTAAAGAGTAGGGAAGAGAGATGCAAACGCTAGATAACACCGAGACGTGTTATCGAAGAGAAAACTGAAGAACTCGTTGAAAAACCTCTTTGTGACCCTCCATGTTGAAATTGATCCTTTAGAGAATAAAGTTGGAGTACACGAATAACAAAAGACCCTCCAAGCCTAGTCTACTCCATGTACTTTAGCCCTCTAAGCTCTTGCTACCAATTGACTTTTTGGAGCCTTGTCTTCTCTAGATTTTTAGATCTCGCAATTCTGCCTGATTGCATCCGCCAATGAATGAGTCCTTCCAATGCTTCCCAATAGTACCAAAATCTCACTTTACACTCAAAATGGGTGTGGTAAGTATTTGGGCTAGCGATCTCTTAAAGATATAGAGATAGAGAGGTAGGAGTTAAGGAAAACCATAAGGAAATGTGTAGGTGATTGTGGGTATAACAATCTCTAACTCTTAAGTGTATTTTCTAGGGTTTTCTCTCTGAAAAGCACTTCTTACAATTTGTGGGTTGTAAAGTTGTGATTTATAACTATGTTTTATGTTGGCTTTATTCCATAACAAAAAGTGTTGTAATTGCTTTAATTTTTTCCTTGTATTTTGTGGGATTTTATTGTATTAGGTTTAGTATTAAGTTGGTGAAGAATCGAGTATGAAATGAAGATTAGTGCATTTCGCGACTAACTTGCGAGAAGTTTGCAAGAAGGGTTCCCTCAAAAAGAGCATGTGAGAAGCACATGACTAGAAGCTGAAGAGTCATGCTAGGCTATTAATTTCACGAGTATTTCGCAGGTAAGGCCTTCCTGCGAGATACCTGCAAGACTCTCTGCTTGGAGGAGTTTTGAGTGTGACTTTCTTACCCTTCACCCATACTATATATACCCTCATTACCCACAAAGGTATTAAGGAGGCCATTCAAAGAGAAAAACCCTAGATAGGTTTTCTACAACACACACACCCATCTTTTAAAGAGAGAGCTACTCATCCTTAGTGAGAAATCATTCTATCCTCTTCTCTTTCCTTCTCCCATTGTCATACCTTGAGAGGAGATTTGTACCCAAACACAACCTATACCTCTTCAGAAGAGAGTGTTTTGGAACTTGGGAAGCTTTAGGGATTTGCCAAAAGAAGCAGGTGAGGCTTAACGGATGCAATCGGGCGTATTGCGTGATCTAGAGAGCTAGAGAAGACAAGGCTTCGTTAAGTCAGTTGGTAGCAGGAGCTTGAAGGGCTCAAGTACATAAGGTAGACTACGCTTGGAGGGTCTTTTGTTATTCGTATACTCCAACTTTATTCTCTAGTGGATCGATTTATCGCTTTGAGGGAAACAGAGAGATTTTTAGCTAAATTATTTAGTTTTCTCTTCGATAATACGTCTTGGTGTTATCTTGTGGTTGCATCTCTCTTCCCTTACTCTTGTGCTTTACTTTTATTGTTTGTTGTTCATGTTTATGCACTAGAGTAGTATCGGTTCATTGCGCACATTTACTCTTATTTTCGCACTTTGATTAAGTAAAAGTAACCTAGCCGTGATTTTTAATTGGGGGTCTAAATAGCTCTTGTGTTTTCACACAAATTCGAGCTTTCATGGGTAATAAGGATATATATAGTGTGGGTAAAGACTTGATAAAGCAAAACACAAATTTTTGCCAAACAAAAAGTTTTGCTGGTCCTTTGCGGGTGGACCTGCAAGACAGTCATGAAAAATCCAATAAGATTAGATACGCATCGCATGTGTTAATGCTTATAAAATAAAGGTTTTACGCAGAATCCTCTTTTAATGTTACCTTAAAGAGTTTATTATTTGACATATTATTCTTTTTCTAAATCTACCATTATCTTTTTCAGAATGGTGCACTTACACAAAATCCAAACAAAGTAGCAGCTGTATGACTAGAAAAAACTAACCGATATCCATCAAAACTAACTTAATACATGTAATTTGACATCAAAACCAACTATTGATTTACAGCAACAGTGCCGGCACTATTTGATTCTGACGTTTTCTTGAAGCACCAACACTTTGGTTGATTGGAACAACAGACTGTAATGGTGAACAATTCCAAATAGAAAGAGTTCCATTATTGCATAAAATGGCTAGCTAATTAAATCATTGAGTCCAGCTCTGTTTATATAGTCACAGAGGAGAGAGAAAGCTAAGCTAAAAAGGTGGAGATTCTGTTACAACAGGCTTAACAAGTACCACCTATTACACGTGTGAAAAAACAGAAATCAAAAGCTAAAATAACTGAATAAATGAAACACAGCGTTTTTCTCTTGATTACAAACTCAGGATTTTAAGTGAAACGGTGCACCTGACAAATGGGATTCAACACGACACCGTTTCCATTGTCTTTATCAAAATCATCTCTAATCCTCTGCTCTTCAAATAGAAGCTACCCTGTATTGATCATCATCTGTCTTTGGGCGACTCTGGCGCCAAATTAGATGAACACGAATTGCAGCCTTGGATTGCAATTTCCAAGTTTGTGAAAATCTAATTTATACCTCTTAATATTTTGGTAATTGAGTTTCACGTAGTGCAAATTATCTTAATAATGTTACTGTACTTATAATAAATTACATACTAAAAGCATGTCAAGTTTAATGCTTATATTGAGTCATTTGACAGTTCATCAAAAAAAAAAATATTGAGTCATTTGACATAAACACAGTGTGTAAAACCAGATTTTATTATATTAACTAAAATTTCTACAATATCTATATAATTCCCCAAATAATTATTATTAAAAGTAAAGGTGCTAAGAAATATTTAATATTTTATTTTTAAAAGTATAATGGATATGAGAAAAAATACTTTTAGGCCAGCCTGTTTACTTCTAGTCATTAAAATTGTTTCTGTTAGGTTCTAAGGTCTTAGGATTTTGTGTATTTAGAACTCTAATTTGTAATGTTGGCAAACCATGATCAAAACAATGTATTTAGTCTTGTTTAGACTTGCTCAAAGTTGGTTTAATATTGTAAAGTTGGAATCGAGAGACTGTAGAAGCATTGGGGCTTCTCGGCCTGGATCGATCGATCGAAAGTCGGCCAGAACATTTTTCTGCAGAGTTCCAGCTTAGCCCAAACTCTATTTAAATGTCTTGGGGTTCAAGTAAAACTCTTATATATATAAGGAAAACCCTAGAACGTTTTTAGAGACTTTTGTAGAGAGAGATTAGAGTGCCTCTTGTGCCTCCTTTTATTTTTAGGGCTTTGTACCCAAACCTCTCTAAGTCTTTGTTGCTCATATTTGCTGTTTATGTGAATCTCTTGTGAGATCTTTGAGGAGCTTTCCTTCACATAAACTTAGGGTTTTCAAGGTAGAGATATTTTCTACATCTTGATGATCAACAAGGTTGCAACTATTGGAACTTAAAATAAACAAGCAGGGAGCTTGTACCTGATTGAAGGAAGACAAAGAAAGAAGTAGTCCGTGGACTCGGAGCCTGCGCGTGGTCGTGTCAGGAAGTTTTAATGGTGGGTAGCATTAGGAAGTCAAGCGGGGAGCTTGTAAGTCCTTTTGTAAGAACTTCAATTCTTTCTTAGTGGATTCCGTTTTGCCTTGAGGATCGGTGGGTAAAATCCTCCCCAGGTTTTTTACCGGTTTGGTTTTCCTGGGTGATCATATCTTGTGTTATTTATTTTTCCGCTGCTATATATATTCTTGATATGATTGTTTGATTGCTTTAACCTAGAATTGCTTAATTTGACTAAGTAACAACTTGGCTAATTAACTAGGCTACGCAATCTAATTGTGGTTTAAGGGGTCTAAATTTCCAACAAGTGGTATCAGAGCTGGTAGCTCTTCTTGTTGTAGATCTTTTGATCTAAGAGCTGATCCTTGACCCCTGTTGTCATGGATAATTTGAATTGTGTTTCTGATCATGTTTCTGCTGATTTTTTTGATGCTTTTGAAACTCTTCGTAAGGAATTATCTAAATCCTTGAAAATTGCTAAGAAATTTAAAGAAGAGTTAAAATTGGCTAATCTTGAAAAAGAGGAATTGATTGTGAGATTAGTTGAATCTAATAAAAAGAATGATTTTTTGAGAAATCAAATTTCCTCTCAAGATGAGAAGATGAAAAGCTTGGAACAAGAGTTAGTTGAATCTAAAACTAAAATTGAAAATTTGACTAGTACCAAGCCTGCTGATGATAACAGAAGTGTTTCTGTTTCCCTTAAGCCTAAAACTGAGAAAGTTTATATCCCTCATTTCAAAAGGAATGATAAAGAAAAGGCTTATTTTGCTAGGTTAGACAAAGGTAAAAGTTCTGATATAGAAGCTGAAGTCTCTAAACTTAAGTCTAAACCTACTGTTAGAGAGCATAATAAATCTGTTTTTGTGCCTACTTGTCACCATTGTGGTGTTGTTGGTCATATTAGACCAAATTGTTCTTTGTTGAGGCAAAAACAAAAACCTGAGACTAAATTTGCTATTAGGAATACTGATGTTCCTAAATTTGTTCCTGTTTGTCACTTTTGTGGTGTCCATGGTCACATTCGTCCTAATTGTCATAAATTGAAACTTAAGCATTCTGTATGTCAATCTAGGATATGTGATGATATTGCTCCTGCCATAAGTCCATATAAATTGTTTCATATGCTTTTGAAAAATTTAAGCTTGTTGGCTTGTGAAAGGAATTTGCAGGATTTTTGTCTGTCTCAGAAGATTGGTGTAATTCCTCAAATACACTCTGCTTCTCATGGATTTTCACCTACAAAGCCGAAGACTCGTGCTATATGGGTGAGAAAAGATCCTTCAAGGTGAGTGTTGCTGACTTGTCCCTGTTTTAATTCTTTCTATGTTTGTGGACATGTCTTGTTTCTGTTTTTGGTTGTTTTGTTTTTTCTAGGTTGTTTTTTTATTAAAAAAAAAATCCAAAAACATTGAAAAATTTCAAAAAGACAAAAATATTTTATTTTGTGTCTTGTTTTTCTTGAGGATTACATGAGTTTTAATATCTCTCTTGATTTAGAACATGCTTGACATTGTGGTGAAACTTGAATAGCATGTGTTATAAATGTGCTAAGCTATTTTTGACTTTATGTACTAGTTTGTACATGTACTCATGGGTTAATTAAGAAATTGATATTTCTTGTTTGTGTACCCTCTATAGCTTAGTTAAGCATTGTCATGCACTGCATTTGCATTGATCATTTAGCACAATGTGTGTTTTTGTTTTTGGTCATAAATTTTTTTCAAAATCTCAACAAGTGGTTATAACGTTTGTTAAAACCAAAAAGATTTTTGTGTTTTGTATTATAGATCTTGGATTTATAATCAAGGATTGGCCATATTATTTTTACATAACATGTTTATGTACCTTGTTTAGCTTGGATGAGCTTACTTTATTGCACTTTACTAGTTTGAGCTTTGTAGTGCATATTGTGTGGGAAAGATGTTTGTGGTTATTAATCACTTTGTCTTGATCTTGAAGTCACATGTTATTTGACTGACGGACTTGATCCTTTTGAGAAAGGCATAAATAACCATCTCACCACTGTTCACTAGCCAATCATGAACACCTTAGTGCATATCATAAGATTTTGTGCTCGAGAAAGTGTAGCACATGCACAAAAAGAACATAAGGTGTAGCCTCAATTAAATTAAAACTGGTGTGTACTATTAGGCTTGATGCCAATTCACTTAATTCAAACCGGTGTGTACTATTAGGCTGAATGCCAATTCATATAAATAAGAGGCAAAAATTCAAGAAACTTACATGATTGCAAGCTTCTGTACTAGGAGATGTGAGAGTTATAGGATGTAACTCTTTAGGTGATAGTCTCTTTTAAATTCTATGTGATGAATTTTGTAGACTTTGTGATTGATTGCTATTCACATATCACCTCACATGTATCTCAAGCTTTTGCTAGTTGCACACACTACACAAGTTGCTCTTTGCTAAACTTGATACATTATATTGTGTGTGATTTTGTTGTGGCCATCCAAGATTAAAAGTTCCTTAATTTTAATGCAAAATGTGTTTCAAGTTTGAAAATTTTGAAAATATCTTGAGTTTTGTGCACAGCATATTTGTTGCTTAAGAAAAATCAATGGAGGATGATTGAAACTTGTTTTTTTTTGAGAAAATTGGGTTTAAAATTTGGGTTTTTGAAAAAGCATTCCATCTCATACTCATGCATTTTGTTTTCGTTGTTTGATGCTTTGAGGAGTTGTGTTCAAAATTAGGTTTGTGTTTTTCAAAACTGTGTTTTTTCTCAAAAATTTTGTGAGCCTCTACCCAGTTCGATCGATCCATTTTGATTTTCGATCGATCGAAAAAGTGTTTTAATTTGTTTAAAAATGACTATTTCATTCGATCGATCGAATGTATTTTTCGATCAATCGAAAGTCGCGAATCAAGTTTTTAAAAAGGGTTTGTTTTTTATCCAAATTGGGACTTTTGTGAAATTGAGTTGAATTTGATGAAATTGGTTTGTTGTTTGGATGGAATTAAGCATTATACTCTGTGAGTTGTGTTTTGTAATGCTTAATTCATCAATTTGTTTAAAAATTTCAACAAGTGGTTTTCAATTTTTGGGGTTTTTGTTAGAAATTCCCTGCTCAGGCCAATTTTGTCAAATTGGATCTCAATTGAACTTAATATTTTACTGCATTAGTACATGCATCATGGCATTGTATTTGTTCATGCATCATATAGATTTTTATTCTATTGTTTTTGTGCTAATTTGCAGTCTGCCCTTGGTTTGTGTTTAAGATTCACATGCATTGCATTGATTTTTGTATCCATCTTGCAGTTTTGTAGTCATATCTCTCATTGTTTTCACACATAGCATGCATACACTTTGCTACATTGGGTACTCAACTTGATCAAAAAATTGATTGATTAATTTTTGAGCGATGCACATTCTAGTATATGCCTTTTTTTATGTGTGAACTGTAGAAAATATTTTTCTTAAGAGATATGATGGATAATCAATATGCAAATATTTTCTCTACTCATGCAACTGTTTATGGGTCACATAGTGCCATGTTTGCATTTTATTGAAAGAGAGAATATTTTTTCTTCATATGTATCCTCACCTTAGTTTTTAACTATGGTTTGTGTGTTTTTAACTCTGATCCTGTTGTTGATGCTGCTGATTTTCCCCCACCCCCTTTATTTTTCCCAAAAACTGTTTTTCCCAAAACTTGTTTTGTTTTTTCTATTTTTATAGGGGGAGAAAAGTTTTTTTTTAACCTGTGTTGTTCATAGGGGGAGCTGTCTCTATTTTCTATAGAGTTGAATTGTTTTGTGTTCCCCTTGATTCTCTATTTTCTCTTATCCTTTATTGCGTATGTTGACTGTTTACTCGTTGTATGAGTTGTCTTTGTCAATACGTGACAAAAAGGGGGAGAAATTATTGATTTATGGGAATCATGTTTGTCTTGTTTAGGGGGAGTTGAAATTATTTTTGAAAGAGAAGAAAATAAAAACTTTTTGTTGTATCTAACTTAGGGGGAGAGTTAGTTTACTTCTGTTTTTATTTCTGTTTCTTGTTTACTGCTCATTGATTTATATTTATGAGTTATTCATAATATATGTATTTGTTTTGTGTTTTGTGAAGTCAAGAATTTATTTGTTGATTTACTGTTTTTCTGTCACACATACGTTTATGCGTTTGTTGAGTGTTTCAGGATTATACAGGTTGATTCGATTTGGCTGCTGTAAAGTTGTAATTTACAACTGTGTTTTTGTTGGCTTTTATTCCGTGCCAAATTTGATTGTAATTATGTTCAATCGTTTAAAACCCTGTATTTGTTGTGGGACTTGTTGTAAGGGTTGTGTGTTAGAGAGAGTGTTTGAAGACTCAAGCATTTGAAGAACTGAAGGATTCTCGCGGGTATCTCGCGACCAAGCATCTCGCGAAGTTAACCATGTGCCTGGCACATGCTGGAATGCGAAGAGTCAGGCCAGGTGGAGACAACTGTGTCTCGCGAGTATCTCGCGGGTAAGGCCTTCTCGCGAGACACCCGCAAGACTAGCTGTTCTGCCAGCCTGTACTTTTTGAGTCACACCTCTTGCACCTCTCCTATATATACCATCATTACCCACAATTGTTGAGGAATGCTTCAGAGAGAAAACTCTAGCCAAACACATTGGTAATTAGAGATTGTCTTCCCCATCTTTCTCTATACATTTGCTTGTGGTATTTCCTCAACCCTTCCCTCTCCATTATCCATATCTTTGAGAGGTTGATAGCCCAAATACTTACCACACCTTGTGAGTGCTGTGTGACGTTTTGGTGCTGCTGGGAAGCATTGAAAGAAGCCTTGAATGGCAGATGCAACATGGAGCTTGTTGCGGGATCCGGATAACTAGGACAAGACATGGTTCCGAGAAGCCTTGTTGGAGTAGGAGCTTGGAGGGCTTAGGTACAGCGGGTAGACTAGGCTTGGAGGGTCTTTTGCTAACCCATGTATCCCAACTGATTGTCTAGTGGATCGATTTCCGCTTTGAGGGCGGCGGAGAGGTTTTTCGCCGAGTTCTTCGGTTTCCTCTTCGAGAACACGTCTCGGTGTTTTCTGTGTTTGCATCCTTCTTCCCTACTCTTGTTTAATTCCATTATACTGCTGTGTTACTTAGTTTATGGATTAGAGTAGCTTACTTGTTCATCCGCTCGCTTTTACACTATTCCGCACTTTGTATTAAAGTTGTGTAAAATCTATTGAGCCGTAATTTTATTTGGGGGTCTAAACAGCTCTTGTGTTTTTCAACACATTTTCGAGCTTTCAGCTACTGTCTACACTTGCAACTGATGGATAGTAGTTAGGATTGAATTTGATTTATGAGCATTACTTTTTGTAAAGGGCTATTTACTTGTAAACTTTGAGTTTTTAATTTGTGTTTTGTCACAGATTGCCAAAGGGGGAGTTTGTTAGGTTCTAAGGTCTTAGGATTTTGTGTATTTAGAACTCTAATTTGTAATGTTGGCAAACCATGATCAAAACAATGTATTTAGTCTTGTTTAGGCTTGCTCAAAGTTGGTTTAATATTGTAAAGTTGGAATCGAGAGACTGCAGAAGTATTGGGGCTTCTCGGCCTGGATCGATCGATCGAAGGTAATTCTCGATCGATCGAAAGTCGGCCAGAACGTTTTTTTTGCAGAGTTCCAGCTCAGCCCAAACTCTATTTAAATGTCTTGGGGTTCAAGTAAAACTCTTATATATATAAGGAAAACCCTAGAACGTTTTTAGAGACTTTTGTAGAGAGAGATTAGAGTGCCTCTTGTGCCTCATTTTATTTTTAGGGCTTTGTACCCAAACCTCTTTAAGTCTTTGTTGCTCATATTTGCTGTTTATGTGAATCTCTTGTGAGATCTTTGAGGAGCTTTCCTTCACATAAACTTAGGGTTTTCAAGGTAGAGATATTTTCTACATCTTGATGATCAACAAGATTGCAACTATTGGAACTTAAAATAAACAAGCGGGGAGCTTGTACCTGATTGAAGGAAGACAAAGAAAGAAGTAGTCCGTGGACTCGGAGCCTGCGCGTGGTCGTGTCAGGAAGTTTTAATGGTGGGTAGCATTAGGAAGTCAAGCGGGGAGCTTGTAAGTCCTTTTGTAAGAACTTCAATTCTTTCTTAGTGGATTCCGTTTTGCCTTGAGGATCGGTGGGTAAAATCCTCCCCAGGTTTTTTACCGGTTTGGTTTTCCTGGGTGATCATATCTTGTGTTATTTATTCTTCCGCTGCTATATATATTCTTGATATGATTGTTTGATTGCTTTAACCTAGAATTGCTTAATTTGACTAAGTAACAACTTGACTAATTAACTAGGCTACGTAATCTAATTGTGGTTTAAGGGGTCTAAATTTCCAACAGTTTCATTATAGGTACTCTATGAATGCATTTAGTAGTTTTCTAGGCATAAAGAATACATTTTGAATTTGTTTTTTGGTTGTGTTTGTTAACTCTACTTTGTACTAGATTCTAAGAATATATTGTCCCTAACCTCTACAATTAATTAAATCAGAACTGTAATTCTTATAAATAAATAAATAAATTAGAACAGTAATCCTTAGAGCTGAGGATTCTCATTCCACCCACCCACCCAACTCACAAACCATAGCAACCCACTGCTATCTATGCTGCAAGCCCATACCCATTCACGACTTTTGTGGAAAATTGTTTGTGCATAAATCTCTATAAATTATTAAGAAATTGTGTAAAATTGTACATAAATTACAAAAATTATGAAAACTCATATAGATGTTAGGGGAATCACTTTGGCTTTTTTTTTTTTTTTTTTTCTTCTTCTCATTTTTGTACAAATTATCCAATTAAAAATGAGTTTTTTATTATAATTTTTTCATAGATCTAATTATACTAGCTCTAGTGTTTAATTTTTTTTTTTTATTTTACTTGTGCTTGATCTATTATTTACTAAAATGATTAACATATCGTAGAAAATTTTAATAATAATAATAAATTATTATTTTATGAAAAATATATTCTCAAAAAACATAATCAAACGAATTTTAATGAGCATAATTTTTTTCTCACTTATTTGAGCATTATTGAAAACTTTTTTTTGAGATCCATTATTTAAAACTTTATTTCTTCAAACAATGTATTTTGCAAATTTCGTTTGATTAGAATTTGATATTACTAGAATTTCTATTTTCCAAAACTTATCAAACGTAGCCACGACCGTCTTTATGTACACAATACACTAGTAAATTCTAAAATCTATGTATTCAACATTTTTATTTAATTCTCAAATGATATTTTATTATTAGATTGAATCTGGTAGGATTTTACTATTAATTTTCAAAAATTAGTCATTGTCACTATAAAATATATATTAAAAAGCTAGTAAATACTTGTTTCTAACTGTTATTCAAGACTATAACCAAACATACTAATGCAAAAGGGAACAAATATTTTTTCATAAGCTACAAAATTACACAGCGGTTATAAAAATGACAGTTTTTTCTTTTTAAATGAGTATTATTTGCAAAAATACATTCGATAATAAGAGACTTTACTAATTAAACGAATTGGAGTGCACAAAACTTATAAGTTTTAGTTTTAGGTTTTCTTTTTTTTTTTTTTTTTTTTTTTTTTTTTTTTTTTGAAAATCAAGTTTTAGTTTTAGGTTAAATGGTATCTCTCTATTTTTTTTTTTTTTTTTTAAAGAATCAAACACATGCACACACAAAGGGGAATATTGCATACCACGTATAAGACTAAGAATATTTCCAAAGTGTAGTACTTTGTCACCATGCATGGGACAAGCAGTTATTTAGCAAATTTACGAAGGTAATGAAACTCACATTCTTGAGCAGATGTAAGCAGATATGGCGCTTGACATCGCTTCAAAGTTCAGGAGGAAGATCAGGGATAAGGGTCTCTAGACAAACGTCTTCGTCTGCTTCATAGCTTTGATCTATGTAGTCATTAATCTTGCCTTTTGTTGTACCATCAAAGTCGTGTTTGGAATTCCACGATTCAAGGTTTTTTTGTTGTTTTTGTCGTTTACTCCACTTCTCCTTCATTCGTACCTCGTCCCAATTTTTGACTAATTTAAGGCTTTCTTCTTGTTCTTTTGTTGTTCTCCACTGCATGTACGTCTGTCGTCCCACTTCTTCTAGTCAGTTCAACTCACCAAATCTTACTATGTTTAGGCATTAAATCTAATAATATTTTACAATTATACATCTCAATGTTCTACTATCACACGCAACTTTACTTTTTCCATCTTCTCAAAAAATAAAAAATAAACCTTTTCTTTTTTCAAAAAAATAAAAAAAATGAAAAAAGAAGAAGATGTAGATAGGAAAAGGGGTAGAATTTATAGACTTAAACAATCTTGTGGAGGGGAAAACGAAGGGAACAAGATTCAGCCAAAAAAAAGGGGGGGGGGGGGGGGTTAAGTACAAGAAAAACCTCATAAATTTATAATTAGGACATGTTAAACTCCAAACTTTCAATTGAGATTTGAGACACTGTAATTAAACTCTAGACTTTTATAAATTTACATTTCACATGTGAGGGTGAAATTTGTTTGGAAGGATTTTTGTGTCTATTTATGAAAGTCTTGGGTTTAATGAGTCCCATTTTAAAGTGTAAGGTTTAATGTGTCCTAATGATAAAACTATGGTACCCTTTTTATACTTTTCCCAAAAAGAAAATACTAACAACTCAGTCACCAACTTGTGCAATATGCGAAAAAGTTCCCTAAGGGTAACTTGCTAGCTTGTGGAATAAGCAAAAAAAATACTAACCTATCTAGCTTCTAATGCAGAGAACACAACTTTGTTGATCGCAATGCCATTTGCTGGAAGAAGTTATGTTAGAAACCCCACACTTCTTGTAAGATCCTCTTATCTGAATAATCTTATCCTTACATCCCTTCAATTAGTAGTTAAGTTCCAAGTAAAGTAGATAGGATTAAATCAATTACCCATGTTGGGATTATGATAGAGTTATAGCTATATGTGTAGGGTTGTCCAACCCACTCGATTACCCAACCTAAGTGATAAACCCCATTGGATCCTGGTCGATCGCAGCCCGACCCGACTACTCTAGTGGTCGATAGCAGGCCTCTTCCTATAAAAACTAATGGCGTCAATTGCAGGTCTCCTTCCTTAAAACCCAAAACACCTAAACTTACTGGAATATATGAGTTTTCTGGCGAGATTTGCAAGATTTGGAGAGATCTCATTGGATATAGTGAGATTTTTGTCAGATTTAGAGAAATCTCACCAGATTTTCATCGATTTTTGTTCGTTAACTAGCCTAATTTTCTTTGTTTTCTAGATCTACGACTCCAACCGAATTGACCACCACTCATTGAAGGTTCTATCTACCTAGTCTGATCAACCTTTTTGGTCGGCAATGAGTTGAGATATGCTCTACCCGATCAGGTCGGGTCGAGTTCTGCTTGCGCCTAAACTCGATCTAACCCAACCCGTGGACAACCTTACATGTGTGGCCAATAGAAGGAGAGCTTGAGTTGTATAAATAGTGCATGGAACCATAATTTGATATATCTTGAAAAAAAAAATGTAATTCCTTGCTTAGTGCACTTCCTTTCTTTCTTAATATTTCTCTATGGAATGTAACTATCTTGAATTAAGGCAATGCACATATGATTCCCATGTATTTCCATACGCTTTCCACCCATCCCCAATAGAAACTACCAAGTTCCTAACAATAGGTATAATAATAGCTTAACTTTGCATATTTATATCATTATTAAAAAGTATTATCATACTTATTTTTTTATAATTCATGCATTTTTATTTGGATTTAGAATAATATTGAATAATTGATTTTGTGCTTAAAATGAATTTTAATGCATGAATATGTCTTGTAGAAACCCCATTTCATTATGACCTATACCCAAATCCTCTAGTCCCAATGTCGAGAAAATCAGTCGCTACCAATTTGATTAGCATTGTGTGTGGAGCCTAATGAGCATATAAACCCCAAAGTAGCCTAATACAGTTCAAGCCCAAGCCCAACTATGACTCAAGAATCACGTTCAAAAGCCTAAAAGCCCATTTTTGACGTAATTCGGCCAAGACTTACAAAAGGTGCGTGTGTTGAGTATTTGATGCGTACGCACTCAATTTGTGGCATACACACCTTTTGGACAGAAGCCTCAAATCACTCAACTTCCATTTTGGTGAGATTCTAGGGCAACTAGCTTGATCAACTGGCTGCCCAAACATCTAACCTAATCCTAGATCTCAATATTTCCTATATACTTTCACCATCCAAATGGTCCAAATTTTCAATAACTACAGAAACTCTGCCAAAATACCCCTAAAAGGGCAAAAAATGTGAGCATTGGATTTATCTTCAGCCATCTTTGGTTAGAAGATAATCTTCTATTCATTCGTGTGTGCAAAATGTTATTGTTGCATGTCATGTGTGCAAACATGGAACTCTAGTATATTTGCAATTTAAAAGTAAGAGGAAATTTTGCCGAATTTTCATTTGTGAAAATCTCATCTTGACATTGGAATGCCAAGGCCTAAGGGTGATTTTTTTTTTTTTTTGGTGCTTAAACTGAGGATTTTATTGAAATAAAGCATAACACAATTAGAATAACATCACTTAGGACAGAAGCAAACCAAGGATATTACAACAAACAACAGATCTTAAATCGAAACAGCCCAGAGGCAGGTGTCGAACCAGATCTTAGCATGAAAGCTCAAAAATGTGTTAAAAACATAAGAGCTGTTTAGGCCCCCAAATTAAATTACGACTCGATTGATTTTACTCTAAGTTAATACTAAGTGCAGAATAGAGTAAATGCGAGCGAATGAGCAAACAAACTACTCTAACTCATAATCATAATAACACAGCAGCAAAATGAAAGGTTAAAGAGTAAGGAAGAAGAATGCAAACACAAGATAACACGTCGATGAGTTATCGAGGAGGAAACTGAAAAACTCGGGAAAAACCTCTCCACCGCCCTCCAAATGGTAATCGATCTACTAGACAATCAGTTGGGATACATGGGTTAGTAAGAGACCCTCTAAGCCTAATCTACCTAATGTACCTAAGCCCTCCAAGCTCCTACTCCAACAAGGCTTCTCGGAACTGTGTCCTGTCTAGCTCTCTGTATCCCACAATACGCTTAATTGCATCTGCCAAAGCCTAGCTTCATCCAATGCTTCACAGTAGCACTAAAACCTCACTTGACTCTCTAAAAGGGTGTGGTAAGTGTTTGGGCTATCAACCTCTCAATGGTATGGAAATGAAAAGGTAAGAGTTGAGGAAAATCTACAAGCAATTATGTAAAAAAATGTGGGTATAGCAATCTCTAACTCTCAAGGTTTGTGGCTAGGGTTTTCTCTCAGAAGCACTCCTCAACATCTGTGGATAATATGGGTATATATAGTGTAGGTACAAAAAGTGTGTTTCAGATAGGACAATCTGGCAAAACAGAATGTTTCGCGACTGTATCGTTGGAAGGCCTTACCCGCAAGCTACTTGCGAAACATAGCTATCTCCATCCTGTCTTGACTCTTCGCATTTCAATCATGTGCAGGACACATGCATCATTTTGCTGGATGCTTAGTCGTAAGCTACTCACGAAAACTCTTCAGTCTTTAATTTGCTTAAGTCTTCATACTCTCTCTCTCTCACACACAACCCTTACAATTAAATCTCACAATAAATACAGGGTACAAAAGATTGAATAAAATTACAATCAAATTTGGCATGGAATAAAAGACAACAAAACATATAGTTGGAAATTACAACTTTACATAGCACAATACACAAACTAAAAACTGATACCTACTCCGAATCTCCAAAACTAACAGAAGGCCAAGCTGATATTCTCAATAAATTGGACCCTTGGCCTCACCAATAAATGGGCCACGTTTCTTCTAATCTAGTTAGTTTCTTAAAATGATTTTCCAAACCTCAAAACGTTTTCCCAGTTTTCAAACACCCATCACACCAAAATTATAGATGTTCCATCATGACATGATGGAATACTCACCTTGAAAAACAAATGTCAATGTTTTTATATATTTTCTACGCATTCAGAAAAAAATAAAAAATAAAAAAGTGTATTATATGTAGTTTAACTTGTTCTACTATTTCTTAAAAGTTACCTTAACTTTCGAGTAAAGTTGTGATGTGCTTTTGTGTTAAAATCATTTTCTCTCTCCCTTGTGTGTGTGTGTGTGTTTCTCCAAAAAAAAAAAAAGGATAGTTGTCCCACATTGCTTAAAAGAGTGTGTTATGTGTAGTATAATTTGTCCCACTCTCTCTTAAAAGTTACCATGGTTTTTTAGTGGAGTTTTTGTGTTAAAACCATTTTTCCTCTCCCTTGTATGTGTGTTGGTTTCTCAAAAAAAAAAAAAATATATATATATATATATATATTATTGGGGGATGTAAATATTTTAGCATTTAATGCCTTAAAAAGTGACTTTATTTATTTTAACACACAATTTCACAACACTCCAAGCTCTTATTTTTCACATCAGTTAAACACTATTCATTTATATATTATTTTTCACTCTCTCTTCTTCTCTATCTCTCTATCTTCTCCCCTCTCTTTAACTCACACAATTTCACAACACTCCAAGCTCTTATTTTTTACATCATAGTTAAACACTATTCATTTATTTATTATTTTTCTCTTTCTCTTCTTCTCTATCTCTCTATCTTCTCCCATCTCTTCAACCCACAGCCACTCATGGCACCACCACCACTACCACGCACCACCACCATTACCACCACAAATGTGAAACATCAAGAAACACTATAGCTACTTGATTAATACCACATGAGCTTCCCCACTTCCATGCAAAGGAGAACCAAAAAACTAGTAGAAACCAAAAAAACAACAAATCGGAAACCCACAAACCCAGGAATCCAAAACCCATCGTCGATCACGGTGCCATTTTGTTGTCTACCTTGACACCGAGCATAGAGTTTCAATGGGTTGGTGGCTGGGCAAATCTGATGGGTACGGTCAACGACAAATGGTAGGGAGATGGGTTGGTGAGAGTAAAGGAAGAGAGGGAAAAAAATAAAATGGAAAGGGTGAGCTTCTATGGAAGAGATGGGTCAGCCAAAGAAAGAGAGGAAAGAAAAAAGGGAGGGGGTGAAGACTAAAGAATGAACTAGAGGAAATACCCACAAAAAAAAAAAAAAAAAAAGAAAAAAAAAAAAAGAAAGAAAGAAACATTATTTAATTGGAAGGGCAAATAAAATATCATTATTTTGGTATACCTTTGAGCTATAGGGCACAACCAAAATTGCCAAATAATGCCATTTTTCAAACATATTCGTTAGTTAGCATCGTTTCCAAATTATTTAGGAAAACTAACATCTCAAGTTTGTCAGACTCGATTTTGAAATGCTAAATCGAGTACAATGAACTCAATTTCAACATTGTGCAACAACTAACGTGGAAATTTGTACACATAGGCATGAAAATCGAGCCTTACAGACTTGATTCTTTTAAATTGGAATCAAGTTTGTAAGGCTTGATTTTGGTACTCACTCAACAAAAACAACGAAGTACGAATAATAACATAACATCAAACCCAGAGAACATGTTTGAAAAATAGTGTTATTTGGCAATTTTGGCCAAGTTGCTACCTAGCAATTCTAAAATACCACTTGATACTAACAATGGCAAAGCATATACCATCAAAACCCAAAGATCAACAACGAAGAAGAAAGAAGCAACCCAGGCAGCGATTTTGACTGAACCTAGGCGATGAAAGCTCCAGGCGATGGCGGTGAAAGCTTCAGGCAAGGGAAATTGGATCGGACTTAGTGTGGGTGTGGTTTCTCGCCACCGCTTCGGTGGAGGAGAAGAACACATTGGAGTTCTAGAGAAGAAGAAAAGCTGGAGGAGAAGATTCGATCCGATCAGGCATTTGTTTTGGGTTTTGTTCATGGGTTTTTGGGGCTTGTAAGTGGAGAGTGGGACAGCAAGAACTCAGATCTGGAGAAAGTAAAACAAAGGAAGGAAGAATAAGAAAGCGAAGTCTTCAATTAGTTCTTGAAGCAAAATGAAATCGAGTCCGTAGACTTGACTTGAGTTCTATGTCTACGTGGACAAATTTTCTCGTCAGCTGCAGCACGATGTTGAAATCGAGTTCATTGCACTCGATTTAGCATTCCAAAATCAAGTTTATTATACTCGAGATGCTAATTTTCTAAATAGTTTTGAAAACATGCTAACTAACGAATATGTTTGAAAAATGGTGTTATTTGACAATTTTGGCCTATAAGGCGGAGCCAAAATTTTTACCTTTAGCTCTATTAATGTAGCCCCTTTTTTGTTATCAGTGGCGGGGTTAGGAATTTTTGCTAGGTGGGCCAAGCTAATTATAATAAAGCTCTCTTGTCTAACCCTTAACTCTATAATGTTGTATCCTACATTCTTTCATAGTTCCAAATTAGTAATAATTAATTTTAAATTAATTTTTTTAGCAATCTTTTATGTTATTAAAATTTTCTTATAAATTATTATTAATACTTTGAAAACATAAATTTTAAATTTTAATCTAAGTATACATCTTTTTAATTTTTTTATTAAAGAGTATAGTATATATAATCAAACAATTTATCTCAATATCTTTATTGTTTACTCATTAAATTATTGTGAAATATAAATAAAGATTTTCTACTACTAAAACATTTGCTACATCTTGATGAAGTAGTTGACAATAAGTGATAGATTATCACTTTTACATGAACTGACTAAATTTTCTCTAGTACTCACGATTGATAAATTTAGAGATATAACAAAAATTATAATACAAAAATTGTATCCCAAAACTTTTAATATTATCATATATATATATATATATGCAAAACTACTGTTATAATATCAGGATATAAAAAAAAATAGAATAATTTAATATAAAATAAAATAATATAAGTTACTAGTGCAAGCAAGCTGTAAACAATCAGATGATTTTAATCAAAGTAAAAGTAAAAAATATAAGAGATACCAAAGAAGCCCAGCGGAAGCTAGATTCGCATCCTCATTTGCAGATTGCCAGTCATTGACTGGGGCTCATCGGACTGCAAGGAACATCGGCAGAATTGAGCTAACAATAGGAGGCGTAGGTGTAGGGTTTTCTCTCTCTCTCTCTCTCTCTCTCTCTCTCTCGTAAACAGCAGCTATGAGAGGTACGTAAGGATTTTGTTTTGTGTATTTGGATTTTGAAGGGATTTTTATATGGAAATTTTTAAAGTTGTCTCTTTGTTTGTATTTGGAGAGATTATGGGCTAAAAACGTGGGCCAAATTGCATTTTTTTGGAAAAATTTTCAAAATTTTCTTGAGTTTTTTCTAAATCAGTTTTAAAGGTTGAAATTTAGGAGTAATAATCTAGTATTTATTTCCCATAAAATTTTTTTTGGGGGGGGGGGGGGGGGGGTTGGGGGGAGGAAGTCAATTTTTTGTATGTTTTTGGATTATTTATATATATATATATATATTTTTTTTATTTATTTTGCCATTATTAATGGAAATTTTCAAAACTCAGGCGGCCATGGCCTCCCCTGGCCCCTCCCTAGCTCCGCCCCTGTTTGTTATATTGATTGTTAAAAATAGTAATTTGGCAATTTGACACTACTAATACCAAGAGTACCTAACAATTTCTTTCCTTCAAACTTTCAAACTCGTGTTTTTTGGTTCAAGACTATTATTTTTTACTGACAATGATGTGTCATGCTTTCCATCACCAAATCCCTCTCTCCCTGTATACTTCATTTTGTATATTTTTCATGTTGTAAATGAGTGGTTAAATAATTAAATTTATTATATTTTAATAATTTAAATTTTAGAAATAATCGATAATTTAATGATACCTAATGAATCTGGATTCGGTTGACTAATGCCTTAATATTAATAATCATTTATTTTTAAAAATATTATATAAAGAATTAAAAAACTGTAAAAGAAAAGTTAATAATTTTTTTGATTTTTATATAAAAAATTTAAATAGTTTATTAATATATACCATAAAGTCATAAGTTAGTAAATCTTAGTCACAATGGATTATAAACCTCTCTCACATGTAAACATGGGATCCTATATATGGGGTCCATATATGGAGGCCTTTCTTTTCTTTTTCTTTTTCTTTTTTTTTAATGTATAAAAAAAGTGTAAAACATTGGATATACTAAATAATTTCACATATAACTAGGATCCTTAAGATTTTTGAGAAAGAATGAAGAAAAGAGCAAAGAATTGGGTGTTCACATGCAAATATCCCATCATGAAATGTAGAAATAGTATCAACCCAAAGATGGAAATACTAAATGCAAAGCAATTTTCCCACATGTAGTTACTTGTTTGGAACTTTTGACCAAGTGAACTGCAAAAATGGCACAACTATAATGTATGAGATACGTACTAATGTTAAAACTTTATAACAACAATGCATAAAATAAGAATCTACAAAATTTAGAGGAAATGAATCATTCCAGCCTCTTACATTAATTATCAAATTTCTCAACAACAAAAAAAGGAGCAAATTTCTCAAAGAAAATAAAAAGGAAAAGAAGAAACGAAACCATCACCATAGGTTTAAAAGAGGAAAACAAAAATTGAAGAACACTACAATAAACCCGCTCTAGTAGCATTTTTTGTAAGTGCTACAAAAAAGACCATTGTTATAACTCATATTTTTTGTAGTGTTTACTGAATCAGAATCCTGTATGTGTTTATGGCAAAGAAGAAACCACCAAAAGCTACACCAAAAATCCTATCAAAAAAAAAAAAAAAAAGCTACACCAAAAACGTCTCGGGAAAATGATTATAAGAAAACAGGCAAGAAAGTATGAACGTGACACAAATGTTACTTATTGAACACATTTAAATATATATATATATATATATATTTGTATAGTTCAACACTTTTATATTAAAACAAAAGTTTATTAGCGAAGCAGCAAAGAGCTTGGAAATTAGTGGTTTAAAAAATGTATTAGGACGAATGATGTTTTACTTGATAAATTTAAATTAACTAGGGGAAGTTAATAGTTTAGTGCTCCTAATGTGTGCAAACATCAAATTTAAGAATAAATTAATATGAAATATAGCAAAGAGTAACATGTGTTGTAAAGTTGAATTTATTTAACTATATGTTGGCTTTATTCTGTGTCAAATTTTCTTGTAATTCAACATTTAGAAACTCTGTATTTAGGTGGGAATAATGTAAAGATTGTGTATGAGAGATTGTGAAGATTTAATCGAGAGTGTGAAGATTTGTTCAAGAGTGTGCAACAAAAAGGTGACTCGCGATTGGACTTGCGACTGACTATTTAAAATCCTTACATTAGGTGGGAATAATGTAAGGATTTTGACCTAGCTAGAATCCATAATTATTAGCAATGTCTAAAATCAAACTGCATTTGGAATTCTTTATGCATGATAAGTAATGTTTGTGAATTTAGAGGGGGGGGGGGGGGTACATATCAAGCAGGTTGAGGTGGAGTGTTATTAACGAGAAGGTATCTTTTGCAACTGGCATATAAAACATTTTCCCTCTCACAAAATGTGAAGAGAACCCCACAATTTTGTGACTTATATGTTGTGATCAGTGGCAGGGTCAAGATTTTGTATATGTGAGCGGGTCGACTAGAAAATGAAATAATTAATTTTTTTTCCTCAAAAGTCTTTGTTGGAGTTTAAGTACTTTATAAGTCTATATAAAATCAATATTATTTGTGTATGTATACTTCTGGTTATATTAATATATGATTTATTAGGTGATTTATATGTTATATTATAGAACATATACAATTAAACAAAACAAAAAAGGATCTTTAAAAAAAAAAAAAACCAAAAAAACAAGAAATTAAAGAGTCACATCACCCACATGGAGAGAAGACAAAATAGTGTTTACTGTGTAACGTTTGAAGTGTCTAATTTTTCACCACACACGTGGAGGTCATCCTCTTAGAATTGGAGAGTAAAATGCCCAAGGCTTTAGCAATCAGTACTGAAAAACTTGTAGAATAAAACAACAAAAAGCTAATAAGAGAGAGTGAGAGAGAAAGCCAGAAAGGAGAGAAATTGAAAAGAATTTAAAGACCCACCTATCAGCCCAAATGCAAATAAACTGGTGTTGTATTTTGAAGACGATGGAGACAAGCGCACGAAACACAGCCTCCTTCCACCTTAATTTCAAAGTAATTCAAGAAAATTTTTTGTTAATGAGGAAGAGCAAAAAATTGAAACCCCTTTTTGTCTCCTTTATTTTATAAGATAATTGTAAAAATAAATACGTGCTTTTATTGTATAGATATCCTTGTAATTACTATATTTGTGTTTTTGAAGTATTACGTTCACAATATTTTCACAATAAATTTATCATTTTAGGTTTAAATTGTGGGTAAAAAAGTAATATAAGTAGTTTTAAATTAAAAATAGTAATAACTTATGGTTTAGATTTATTGTAAAAAATGTGGTAAACATGTCATTTTATTTTTATTTTTAAAGAAAATTTAGGAAGGAAGATAATTTTAATAGCAAGATTGGGGGAGCCGGGAGCTTATATTGGGAGATTGCTTTCATAGATTTCGGGATCTCATGTCACCCAAGTCGACAAGGGAGTACTTTGATCACATGGCTTCTTTGTCTGGAAAGGGAAAACCTGTCGTCTTAACTTTTAGGCAATAGGGACAACTTTTGTAGGTCAGAATCCGTAATTTCAGTAAGGAAGAGAATAAAGTTTCTCGACTTTTATTCCTAGAGAGCCTCTTTCACATGTCTAGTTTGTTCCAATGCTTGGTTGGCTTCAGATGCTTATCTATATAATTATTCTCTCTCTCTCTCATAGTTGATTATTCATCATACCACATCCTCATGAAATAAGCAATATCATCACATGCATGAATCAAAGCCAATAAAAGTCCTGGCTTGGTGGAAAAATAAAAATGAGGAGGGCTTATCTATGAGTATGCAAAAACTGTTCCTTATTGGAGCCATACAAATACAATTCAACATGTTCCATCGAAATCCGTAGCAACTAAATTAGAAAAACCATGTTTTTTGTATGACGGTACTGCTGATGACTGGTACGAAATAGTTCCATGCCTTGACAAACTTCAGTACTGTTGATGTCACGTTTTAATGGCTTGGAATGATTTGAGGTTAATAATTGTTTTTGATGGGCTGGCCCGGCCTGTTTTTACTTGGCCCATTGGCCTATTGAACCGGGTTGAAAGGAAAAATCTTAACATGGGGCCCTATTTATGGGCAATGCTCACTTTATTTTTAGTGGACTGGGTTTCAGGTTAGGCCGAATGGGCTATTTATATGCTTTTTTTAATGTTTTCTTTTTAATAAAAATTTTATCTTTAAAGAAAAAAATCAAACTATTATTTTTTTTTTAAAGAAAGAATCAAAGAATTCAAAAAAATATTTAATTTCTTTACTGTCAAAACCTAATAATTTTTTTTTCTAGGATTTTAAATAGATTTTTCTTTTTCTATCTTTTAATAAACAAAATGTCAATAAACAAAATGTCCAGCGTTTATTTATTTATATTTTATAAAATTACCAAGCTATTAGCAAAAGTATATACTTAGAAAACATAATTTAGCTCAATCACTTTAAAGTAATGGCCTCTCATATTCCGGGGACTTAACTTGGAGCTCATTTTACTTGCCTTATTTGACTGAACCCTAGAATTAGGCAAAAACTAACTAAAAGGGAAGGAAAATAAAAGGAAAATATTTACAAAAAATTAAATATTTTTTGTGTTTTAGTTTTTGTAAATAAAATTAAAATAAAAAACAATGGCAGAAAATAAATTAATTATATAAAAAAAAATAAAAGGGAAAACTATACAACACTTATTACAATTAAGAAAAAAAAAAAGAAAAAAAAAAAAAGGAAAGAAAGTTAAAATTTGGGTTTTGACCATCACGCGCTCTTAGTGCGATGGTTACTTTACAAGTATAAGTGCTTATGGGGTGTGGGGAGATAAAGGCCAGAGTTCAAGTCTTTAAGAGGGAGTTTCACACATATATATACTTAAATTAGGTTAGAGTAGAATTTTTATCTTGTATAAAATAAAAAAAGAAGAAGAATCTGGGTTCTGTCAAAAAATGCGTATGTAATGTGTTATTATGTTGGAATAAGCAATTGGGCTTCAACCAGATTTTCAGATTCATATTATTTCTAAAAACTAAAAAATGAAATTAAAACATAAGTAAACAATATGTTATCATTTAAATTATCATACATCATGCAATATATTAATAATAAAATGTAAAAACGAATGTAAAAAAAGAACATAACACAATATACCAGGCATCATATTAATAACAAAACATATAAAAAAATAAAAAAATAACATAAAAATATACATCACACATCATACTAATAACAAAACATTAAAATATAAAATGAAAATAAATTTAAAAAATGACATATAATAATAATAATAATAATCATCATCATCATGGATGTAAATGACTAGTCTAATGGTTGAAATGAATTATTGCAACTATGTTTGTGAATCAACATCTTGAACAAAGGTGAGATTGTTTTGGTATTTTGGTGGAGAAACTTAAGACTAATGAAATGATGGCTAAATGATCATAAAAATAGTGAGTTTAATTGAGAAATCATGAGAAAAATATTAGCTTTCTAGCTACTAAAGATCAGAAAACTCAATCAAGTTCTTACAAAAACTGTTCTTACACTCTTTGAAACTTAAAAGTATTATGATTTCGCAAATTTTCGCTATGGGTGTAAAAAGTGGGATCTTTTGAAGGTGGAAAGTGGGGGTATTTATAGAGTATATTAGGCTTTAGGGTTTGGTGGGACATTCAGATTGGCCATTTGGTCAAGCTGATTGACTAGAAGATCCCACCAAAATAGAAGTGAAGTGATTTTAGGCTTTTGTCACAAATATGCATATGCCACAACTTTGGTGCATAAGCATCTTTGCTAAGCCATTTGCAAAAATGGGTTAGAAATGGAATTTTGGGTTAGAACTTGGGGTTTTTGTTTTTGGCCATTGAGCTTCATACACAATGTTAATAATTTTGCTAGTAATTTAATTTCTTATCATTAGGATTGGAGACTTCGAGTATATATAAGCATGCAGAACAAAATGGGATATCTACAACATCAGTTATAACTTACAAACTAAAATAATTAAAAGGTGTAAACATAAGACTTTAGGTAAAATCCTTATTTGAATTTAAAAATGTTACCCTAAACAATTTATGGTTTCATACATCTTTTTCTAATTCTACCATTATCATTTTCAGAATCCAAACAAGTAGCAATCATATGACTAGAAAAACTAACTTAATACAACAAAGACATGAAAACAAACTATTGCTTTGTAACAACAGTACTATCTGGCTTTGCTGGTTTCTGATGTTTTCTTGAACCACCACCAACGCTATTGCTATCATCCGTCTTCGGGTGATTGCGGCGCCAGATTCGCTGTACACGAGCAGCTGCCTTGGACTGCAATTGCTCTTGGCCTAATCTTGACAACTTAGAATGCCATATTTGTTTCAAGTCTTGGGCCATTAGAGCAAAGGCTTCCACTTTTGTGTGTGTTTTCAGGGTTTTTGAAGAAATAGGGAGTTTTGATAGGTTGTACATGTCGTCGGAGGTAGGTGTCAAAACCCATTCAAGAAGTTTTCCGCCAAAATATTGACCTTTTTCAAGACGCTCAGCATGTCGAGGGCCAGATTCTTCACCATTGTTGCTTGTACAAGTCCATACAATGCCTTCTGTAATCAAGAATACTGCATCAATTGGGTCTCCCTCCCTAACAATGTAGTGGTGCTCGTTGTAGAACACTGGTTTGAGAGAGTCGCAGATTTTAAGCAATAGTGGTTCATGCTTAGCCAATCCACTGTCTTTTATGATAGTCAGCTGATCAAGAAAAACAAATATAAGTTGAAGTACAAATGTAGTTCAAGTAAATTGTTTTTTAGGAACGTAACTAACTATATATCATTACCTACTAATATATCACGGTAAATTAAAAAAAAAAAAAAAAAAGCTTTCTTTTAAATTTCGTAGGAATTTTGGTAATAAAATTTTAGCCAAAGTATTATTTTAAACTTCTAGGTAAGTACTTTGGTAATACAGTTTCATGTACAGCAAATTATCTTAATAATTTTACTATATTTATAATAAATTACAAGATAAAAGCTTCTCATATGTAATATATTCATATCCATTTGACCCGAGTTTTATTATATTAGCTTAAACTTGTATTATATCTATATAACAGAACTCACAAGCCATAGCCACCCACTGCTGTAACTATGCTGCAAGCCCACTTTGTGGAAAATTGTTTGTACATAAATCTATAAATTGTTAAGAAATTGTGGATAATTGTAGAGAAATCATAGAAATTATGAAAATTTATAAAGATGTTAGGGAAATTGCTGGGAATATTTTTTGTTCTGGCTTTTGTACAAATAATCAAATTAAAAAATAATTTTTTTTTCATAGATCTAATTAATTATATCATCTTTAGTGTTTAACATTTTTTTTTGTTATTGGGTTATTATTTTCTAAAATTATTAGTTGTAGAATATTTTAATAATAAATTATTGTTTGATGAAAAGTATATTATTCCCAAAAACATAATTGAACGCAATTTCAATCAGCATAATTATTTTTTCATAAGAATTGAACATAATTGAAAATTATATTTCTCTAAACAATATATTTTGTCAAAATTCATTTTGTTAGTATCGATTCTACTAGAATTTCTATTTTCCAACAGTCTGACCAGACCACACGTAGCCACGACCGTTCTTATGTACACTTACTAAATTCTAAAATCTATTTATTCATCATTTTTATTTAATTTAATTCTCAAATGATATTTTATTACTCATTAGATTTTGGATCTAGTAGGATTTTATTATTAATTTTAAACATAATTCATTCTCACCATAAATAATACATTAAAGCTAATAAATACTTCTTTCTATTTTTTTTTTTTTTTTTTTACAAGATAGAAGTTCTACTCTAACTTAATCTAAATGTTTATGTGTGTGAAGTTCCCTTCTAGAGACTTGAACTCCGACTCTTACCTCCCACACTCCACAAGCACTTATACTTGTTTCTAACTATTATTCAAGACGATATGTAATGACATAACAAGCATGTACATAACAAATTACATAAATTAGTTGTATTGGGTATACATGCATGTGAGTGTAAAGTCTAACATTAAATAATAATGACAATAGTGAGTGCTTAATATAATTCAGCTTGAGCTTTCGTTTTTGGGTTAAGTAATATTCCCTATATATTATATTAACTAATCAATTGAAGTCTCTTTCAAGTGTTTTCTATTTCATTTTGAAAAGAAAAAAAGAAAGTGTTCTCTAAATCTCAACAAGCTGGGATTTATTTATACTATTCTTCTTTTTTTCCCTTTTTATTTATGAAATTTAAAGTACATTTCTTAGTCATTTATATATGCATGGGAAAAATAGCTATTTACCAAATTTATGAAGGTAATGAAACTCACATTCTTTAGTAGATCTAAGCAGATATGGCGCTTGACATCGCTTTGAAGTTCAGAAGGAAGATCAGGGATAAGGCTCTCTACATAAACGTCTTCGTCTGCTTCATATCTCTGATCTATGTAGTCATTAATCTTGCCTTTTGTTGTATAAACAAAGCCATGTTTGGATATCCACGACTTAAGGTTTTTTTGTTGCTTTTGTCGTTTACTCGATTTCATCTTCATGCGTTTCTTTTCCCACTTTTTTATTGATTTTGATGTTGTCCACTGCATGTACATCTGTCTCACTTCTATTTGTCAGTTCAACTCACCAAATTCTTACCATGTGAGGTGTAAAATTCATATTTTATGCCATTTAATAAATAATTGACACATCTATTTTTTATTTAAAATTCAATAAAAACTACCATATATAATAACATCTTAATAAATTTACAATTAAGTTAAATTTTCAAATGGATATTAGAATTGATTGAATGTGATTATGTCAATTATTTAATATGTAATATGATGATGTGACATGTTGAGATTAGATGAGTAAAACTTGAGGTTTATGTCACATCTTTATAGCATTTAATCTTTAAAATTAATTATAGTAATTTACATTATACAATTATACATCTCATTTTTCAACTTCAACACACAACTTCATTGGGTAATTCACGGAAAAAAAAAAAAAAAAGAAGGAAGAAGAAGAAGAAGAAGAGAGGAAATTTAGGTTTCAAATCCTCTACCAAATGTTAGAATTTATTGACTTGAATAATCTTCTGTAGGAGAAAAAGTTGGGGGTTTATTTATGAAAGTATGGTGTTTCATGGGTCTCATTTAAAACTATAGGGTTAATTTAATGTGACCCAATAAAAAAACCTATGAGTCTTTTTGTACTTTCTCTAGAAAGAAAATACTAACTAGTGGAATATGTGAAAACTTTCACTAGAATATGCACACAAAAAAACCTCCCGGCCCCACAAAAAAAAAAAAAAAAAAATTCTAAATATGGTTCCTAAGGGTGTTTTTGGCATTTTAGGTAGGTAGTTTTCTACAAATACACGAAAGTGACCAAAATGACCTAAGGAACTTATGATATCATAATGTAAAGTCTCACATACACGGGACACCATGGTTCACCTTAAGCGAAATGCTGTTGTTGCATGTTAAATGTGTAAAATGTGGAACTCTACTAGATTTCTACTTTGAAAATAAGATGAAACTTTGCCACATTTTCATTGTGAAAATTTCTTCTCGACTCTTTACAACCAAGGGTGATATTCTCAATAAATTGAACCCTTACCCTCACCAAGAAATGGGCCACATTTCTTCTAATCTAGTTAGTGAAATAGACACTTGGTTATCTTAGGTTAGAATGGCATTTCGAGTACATCCTGACGCTAACATATTGATAAACCTTGGTTTCTTAAAACGTTGCCTGTTTGCATCATTTTTGATGTAGACATATCATGATGGAACACTTACCTTGAAAACTAGAAGTTAATGTTTTTATTTATTTTCTACTTATTGGTCAACAAGAGTCAGTAAAAAAGGATGGGCATCATGGGATGTCTAACAATTTTCTCATGTATAATCGAATTTCCAAACTCATGTTTTTCGTTCAAGAATTTATTATTAATAATAATAATGATGTGTCATACTTCCTAGTTCCTATCTACAAACCACTCTCTCTTTCTCTCTCTTCTTTATTATGTGCATCTGCATCTAGTGTATAACAAATTTCTCTCGCATAACCATGAATCTTGTCAATGGGTTCATATATGAAGCTTATTTTTTTGTGAGAGGAAAATGTAATGTATTAAATGTAGTAAATAATTTCACATATAACTAGGAGACTTAAAAATTTTCAGAAAGAAAAGAATAGAAGAGAAAATAATTGGGTACTCACCTGCAAATTTCCCAAGAAATATAGAAATAGTATCACGCCAAAGATGGAAATACAAAGTGCAAAGCAATTTTCCCATATATAGTTACTTGTTTGGAGGTTTTGACCAAGGGAACTGCAAAAATGGAACAACTATAATGTATGATAATTATCCCCTCAAAAAGAAAAAAATTATGTATGATAATTAATGTTAAAAATTTATAACAACGACAATGAATAAAATAAGACTACAAAATTTTTTGGGGAAATAAATAATTCAATCCTCTTACATCAATGAGAAATTTTCTCAATGAAAAGAAAAATGAATAGAAAGAAACCATAATCACATGCCTAAAAGAAGAAAACAAAAATTGAAGAGTAATATTGAACTCTTCTATCACATGCTGCTATTTCTTTTTTCTTTTTTGGGTAAAACACAAAACACAGCCTTGAAATTTGGGATGTTTATATTTTACATTTTAAAGTTTTAAAATTTTGGTTTTGCCCCTTAACGTTCTATGTTGTTTGGATTGTTAACCCTCCATCACTTTTTTTTGCTAATGTGTCTTATAAATGCCATATTAGATTATGACATGTATTAGTCGTCCCAATTAAATTGTGACATGGGGATTATTTATTACATGTAATAAAATAACTTTAAAAAATCTTCAAAATAATTAAAATAAATCCTAAAATCTAATTAAATAAAATAATTAGATTATTTTTTTTTTCTTTTGAATATAATTTCGGAAGAACAGTATGAATGTCTTCTTCCCCAAAGAATCAAAAGTCCTCAAGAGTGCAACACCGAATCTGATGAAGACTAGTGACTAGGTTTGGCATCAAAAGATTCAAAACAAATCCGACCCTTATGATTGATATGAATAGAAACAACAATGATAAAACCAAGAATGGAAGGCTCCTTCGACCCATTCCACTATGTTGGCTCTTTCATTCTCTATTATAACCACAACTCCACAAAGAAGGTCCACTCCCATCAAAGAATAACAGAGGCAAAATGGCGAAATACCACTTATTTTTGAAATATTTAGCAAAATAGCATTGTTTCCAAACTATCTGGCAAAATACCACTCTTTTGGAATTCAATAGTTTGAAAATCGAGTTCTGTGTAGAACTCAATATTACCAAAATTGAATTCCATGTATCTTTTGCCATGGTAGTAGGTGCTGATGTGGCTTTTCTGAATAAAAATTGCCATGTGAAACTTGATATTAGAAAAATTTATATAGTACATTTTTTTTTTCAAGTTGAATTATTGAGTTCTTTGCAAATTATATTTTTAAAAATAAAGTGGAACTTGATATTGGTAATGTTGAGTTCCACTACAACTAAACTTAGAAGCAAAAGATTATGTGAGAGAAGAGTACCTGCAGATGCTACTTTTGTGAGATAAGAGTACAAGTCAGAAAGCATAAATTAAAGGCGTAAATGCACTTTTAGTCCCTACATTTTGACGTTTTTCCATTTTAGTCCCTACATTTTATTTTTTTCACTTTTAGTCCCTAAAACCAATTTACGCGTTCCATTTTAGTCCTTTCCGTCAGTCAACCGACGGAAATAGCTGAGGTGGCAGCCGGAGCAATTAAAATATTATAAAAACGCCACGTCACCCATGACACATCAGCATATAAATTTAAAAAATTAATTTATTAATTTTAACTAAATAATAAAAATAAAAACAGAGTTAAAAACTAAAATTCATAGAATTAAAACCGATTTTAAAAAATCATATCAAATTCAAACTCTATTCTCCCGTCTCAACCAACCCAAACAAAAATTTATCAGACTTTATAAGTGTATTTACTTTTCTTTAAGTGAGCTCACTCTAAAATCATGATCTGATTTTAGAGAGAGCTCTACCCAAAAAAAAAGAGTTTAGAGAGAGGGAGAGAATGAGATGAGATGAGGTTTGGAGCAGATCTGAGGAAGGTGGCCGGCGGTTTGGAGCAAATCTAGGGGAAAGGGGCCGGCGGTTTGGAGCAGATCTAGAGGAAGGTCTCGGTCTCGATCCTGGTCTCGGCTTTAGCCTCCGTCCTGGTCTCGATCTCGGCCTCCGTTCTGGTCTCGGTCTCGATACTAGTCTCGGCTCCAGCCTCTGTCCTGGTCTTGATCTCAGCCTCCGTCTCGGCCATAATGGAGCTCGCCGGTCTCGGCCTTCGTCCCGGTCTTGGCCACAATGGAGCTCGCCGATCTCGGCCACCGTCTTGGCGTGGGTTTGTTGACTGATCGGTGGGGTGGTGGTGGCTTGATTGTGTCAGTCATTGGTGGCCGGATCTGGATTTGGTTGTGTTGGTTTGGGTTTGATTGTGTTGATCTGGGTTTGTTGTGATTGGTTTCTTGATCTGGGTTTAATGTGGTTGGTTTTTTAACTGGGTTTATGGGTTTGATTTGTTGAGAATTCGGTGTTGATTGTGTTAGAATTTAGGGAAGAACATGAAGAATTCAATGAACTTGATTTGTGGTAGATCTAATGGTGCTGGGTTTGATGATCTCTAAGGTCTTGAATTTGGGTTTTTTCTTCTTGTTTTCATTTATGTCCTAGTGATCTGGGTTTGAGTTCTTGGGTTGCTGGGTTTGTGTTCTTGTGATGGGTTTGAGTTCTTGGTTGCTGGGTTTGATTTGGGAAGAATATGAAGAATAATCTGAAGAACATGAAGAACAATCTTGGTTGCTGGGTTTAATTCTATTTTTATTTTTATTATTTAGTTAAAATTAATAAATTAATTTTTTAAATTTATATGCTGATGTGTCATGGGTGACGTGGCGTTTTTATAATATTTTAATTGCTCCGGCTGCCACCTCAGCTATTTCCGTCGGTTAACTGACGGAAAGGACTAAAATGGAACGCGTAAATTGGTTTTAGGGACTAAAAGTGGAAAAAATAAAATGTAAGGACTAAAATGGAAAAACGTCAAAATGTAGGGACTAAAAGTGCATTTACGCCTAAATTAAATAAAAATAAAAAAAAGGAAGAAGAAGAAAGGATACAATAAATGTAGGACTAGGAAAATTGAAACTGATTTAGTGTGGAAATCAAGGAAAACATGCACAGTTCATTAACAGCAAAAGAGACTATGTTTTTCTCTTTCCCTCTTTCTTATACAATCTGCCACACAAAGGCATATATATAGAGCAAAAGTTCATTTATAGTTGTATAATGCACAACTTCATTTATAGTTGAATATTTTTGTAATTCTGCTCCCCTCGCCTTGTACAATTTATAATTTTGTTATATGATTTTGTGTTGTCCTAGGAAATCCACAGAAGGGTTGTTGTTTTAAGGATTTATTTTGTGTTTTTAGGTGGTTATATTGCAAATTTTGAATGACTATCAGGAAAATAGTTCTTAAATCACTTTTGTGACATTAAGATAAAAATGCCATTCTTATTCTCCTTTCTTAGGTTCCCTTTACATATTAAATTTTAAGTGCAAACTAATAAGTTTGCTTTGTTTGTTTTGATATTCTTACTTGTAAAGTTGTAATTTACAACTATGTTTTGTTGGCTTTTATTCCGTGCCAAATTTGATTGTAATTGAGTTCAATCGTTTAAAACCCTGTATTTGTTGTGGGACTTGTTGTAAGGGTTGTGTGTTAGAGAGAGTGTTTGAAGACTCAAGCATCTGAAGAACTGAAGATTCTCGCGGGTATCTCGCGACCTAGCATCCCGCGAAGTGACCCATGTGCCAGGCACATGCTGGAATGCGAAGAGTCAGGCCAGGTGGAGACAGTTGTGTCTCGCGAGTATCTCGCGGGTAAGGCCTTCCCGCGAGACACCCGCGAGACTAGCTGTTCTGCCAGCCTGTACTTTTTGAGTCACACCTTTTGCACCTCTCCTATATATACCATCATTACCCACAATTGTTGAGGAATGCTTCAGAGAGAAAACCCTAGCCAAACACATTGGTAATTAGAGATTGTCTTCCCCACCTTTCTCTATACATTTGTTTGTGGTATTTCCTCAACCCTTCCCTCTCTATTATCCATATCCTTGAGAGGTTGATAGCCCAAACACTTACCACACCTTGTGAGTGCTGTGTGACGTTTTTGGTGCTGCTGGGAAGCATTGGAAGAAGCCTTGAATGGCAGATGCAACATGGAGCTTGTTGCGGGATCCGGATAACTAGGACAAGACACGGTTCCGAGAAGCCTTGTTGGAGTAGGAGCTTGGAGGGCTTAGGTACAGCGGGTAGACTAGGCTTGGAGGGTCTTTTGCTAACCCATGTATCCCAACTGATTGTCTAGTGGATCGATTTCCGCTTGGAGGGCGGCGGAGAGGTTTTTCGCCGAGTTCTTCGGTTTCCTCTTCGAGAACACGTCTCGGTGTTTTCTGTGTTTGCATCCTTCTTCCCTACTCTTGTTTAATTCCATTATACTGCTGTGTTGCTTAGTTTATGGATTAGAGTAGTTACTTGTTCATCCGCTCGCTTTTACACTATTCCGCACTTTGTATTAAAGTTGTGTAAAATCTATTGAGCCGTAATTTTAATTTGGGGGTCTAAACAGCTCTTGTGTTTTTCAACACATTTTCGAGCTTTCAATTGGTATCAGAGCGGGTACACTTGCTGAGGTTTAACTACCTAAGTGTGATCCTTGACCCTTGTTGAGATGGACCGGTCTCAATCGCTCAATGTTCCACCATTTTTTGATGGAAATAATTATGCATTCTGGAAAGTTAGGATGAGAGCATTTTTATGCTCTATTGATGATACCGTTTGGGATGCGGTTGAGATAGGCTGGACTAAGCCGGAGGCTCCTAAGTCCACTTGGGATAAGGCTGCTCTAGCAGCGGCCAATGCTAATAGTAAGGCCTTAAATGCAATTTTTTGTGGTGTGTCCCCTGATGAATTCCACAGGATTTCTCATATGACAGTAGCCAAGGAAGCTTGGGAGATTTTGGAGACTACCTATGAGGGTACAAAGAAAGTTAAGGACACGAAGCTTCAGATGCTTACCACCAAATTTGAAGAACTCAAGATGGGTGATGATGAACCATTTGATTCATTCTATGGGAAGCTCAATGAAATTGTCATTGCTAAACTCAATCTTGGGGAGAAGATTGAAGACACCAAGGTGGTAAGAAAAATTTTGAGGTCCCTACCTGAAAGTTTTAGAGCAAAGGTTACAGCCATAGAAGAAAGCAAAGACTTGGATGAGATTAAGATTCAAGAGTTGATAGGGTCTCTCCAAACGTATGAGCTGGGACTGCCTTCCCATAAGACAAGCAAATCGCTTGCTCTTAAGACCATCACCGAAAGGATAAATGATTCCTCCGAAGAAGATGGAGTGGAGAAGGAAGTAGCATATCTTGTCAAGAACTTCCGCAAATTCTTGAAAATGAAAAATAGCGGGAAACCTTTCAATGGAGGAAAGTTCTCTTCATCAAGAGGTGATAAGAAAGAGTTTAATAGAAAAGAAGGGAAGGACTCTCAACCTTCTTCAGATATTGTATGCTATGAGTGCAATGGGCATGGACATTTAAAGAAGGAATGTCCGAATTTTCTGAGGGGAAAAGGGAAGGCTTATGCTACAACACTCAGTGATTCTGACTCTTCTGATTCTGACTCGGAAGAGAGCTGTGACGGTGAGGGAAACTACTCCGCCTTCATGACCATTGATCATGTAGATTCTTCGGATGACTTGGAAGTACTTGTGAAGGAACTTGGTGAGCATTCTGATTCAAAGTCCGTTGGAATTATAGATGAATCAGATGAGGAAAAGGATGAAAGTACAGATAATCTTCAAGAAAACTACTCATTACTCCTTGAGAAGTCGGGAGAATATGCAAGGGTAGCCAAGGCGGCTGTCAGAAAAATGAAGAAGGCAGAGGAAGATTACCGGAGCCTTATGGTCAGACATAGGGAGGCAAAATGCGAGATAGAAAAGATGAATGGTGAGCTGTCAGAAGCTTACTTAAAGATCAGATTTCTTGAACAAGAGGTGGTTCAAGCACAAGCCAAGGTAGATAGGGTCTCCTCCAGAAAGTTGAATGATGTTATCTCATCCCAAAAACATTCCTCGGACAAGTCCGGATTGGGATATACCGGAGTGAGTAGCTCATCAGTCAAAGCTACCAAAGAAGTAAAATTTGTGAAGGCCGTAGAACAAATTGTAGAGGAGGCCGTTCCTGAGAATGGTAAAGTTGAAAAGAAGAATGTAATTGAGCAACGGATGGTGAATAAGCCCCGAAATCAATCTGTAGGAAGACATGAAAACAGAGCAAGATCTCGTTCAAGACCTCAACGGGGTCCTAGAACAGATTATGTGTGTCACTATTGCGGACTGCGAGGACATACCAGACCAAACTGCCAAAAGCTGAGAGCAGACCACAATGCAAGCGCGCCGCGGTCACGAGGAAGAAGGATTGACAATAGAGCTTGGGGTGGTGAGAACTCAAGAAGTCAAAATCGTGATCCCGAAGTGACAGACGTGATGAAGATGATTGGTGCCTTCACCACTTGCCTGGAGAGTTTTTCAAGGAGGTTTGAAAGTCCCAACTCTCGTACCCAATCCGTCAAGGATATCACCCCAAACGCACGTGACGTGTGGGTGAAGAGGGGTACCCATGCATAAGCATTATAATATGTCCATGCATCAATTCTTTCCATGAGAAGGGACATTTGTAGATGCATCATTTCATGCATTAATTTCATTTTCTTTGGTTTAAACCTATTTTTGTTGATCTTGCCTTTCCTGTTCTGTTTTGGGTGTGTTTCAAAAATTCAAAAACCCATAAAAATTGAAAAATCTCAAAAGTTTGATCACTTGTTTTGTGCATATCTCATGTGAGTTTGGCCTAGTACCTTCGTACTTATGGCATAGTGCATTTACGATCTTTGCTTGTTCGTATGCACCCTTTTCTATGTGGAAGAAACCCTGAAAATTATGAGTGACTGTTGTAAATAGATCTTCACACCTGTCATGAATGATTAGTCAATAGTCTTGTTGGTCTTGATACTTACATAGACTTGTGTCTATATCTCTTCCCACTTTATTTTTATGTTTTTGCAAAAAGAGCTCACAAATTGTAAATCTCCAAATGAAAAGAGATATTGAGCTGCAAAAGCCTGTCGCACACACTAGTATTTGACTAGGAAAAAGAGAAAGCGACTCATTTTAAAGTAAATGTTATGGTGCTCAAAAAGCCAAAGGCTTCTCATCAATGTTGAAATATCATAAATTTCAGGCACCTTCCTCAAAATGAGATGTATTTGTCCAATCAAAATGAAAATGGACCAATTGTTATGAGTTATAAGAAGCCAAATGAAAAGCTTCTATGTTTTCAATGTGTGGGAGGTCATATATACTCATTTCTATAATGGAGATAGTCCACATGATTTCGTATCAGTTGTGTATGACTCGCGTGAATTGATCATTGAAGCTTCGCTCTGGTCTAAGGACTATTTCACATTTGATACTCACACACAACACACAAGTTTTTGATTCAATCAATGCCTATCTCATTTGTGTGATTGTATATGTCCAAATGGGATGTGATTGCCCATGAACTTGTTGATCAAATCCAAAAAGATTTTTGTGAATTTTATTAGTTTTTGAAAGTGTTTTTATCCTTCCTTGTGTTTCTTTTTGGTCAAAATGTTTTTGTGTGTTTTTCATCAAAAAACTGGTTCATGGGTTATTTCGCGAGAAGCTCGCGACTAAGCTGCTTCCCGCGAAAAGATTTGAGGGAAAAATTTTCATCATCCTGTCACACAGAGAATTTCGCGACTGTATCGCGACTGTATCGCGACTAACAGCTTCTCGCGAAATGCTGTTTGGCCAAAACTGGAGTTTTCTCAAATTCAGACAGAGAATCTCGCGACTGTTTCGCGACTGTTTCGCGACTTAGAGCTTCTCGCGAAAATTTTGTGCTAAGTGGCACCTTTCGCGGTTGTCTCGCGACTGTATCGCGGCTCCCTATCCCGCGAAAAACGCGTGTTTTCAGTTTTTATAAGGCTGATGTGACAGTTTTTCAAAACATAAAACTTCCCTCTTTTCTTTTCTTCGAAACTGTCTCTACCCAAAAACACTATTTCATCAAATCCCTCTCCAAATCAAGTCTTTTTCTGCATTTTCTTCTTCAAGGTATGTTGATCATTCACTTCTTTTTAAGTTTTTACTTAGATTGTGCAGAATTTTTAGTTAGGGTTGTGATAATTGGGGATTTTCGAAATTTTGGGTTGGTTTTCTAAATTGGGCAATGTTTGTGTTAAATCTTTGATTGGGTTATGTTTCTTTTGATCTTATTGCATCTGTGTTGGCCCCTTGTGGCTTTTTAAAGTGTATTTAGGCATATTTTCACCATGTTCATGCATTGTTCATTCTTAAAGTGTTGTTATGCACATTAGGTGTTTGATTGAATGTCTAAATGACATTGTTGTGCCTAATTGGTCTCAAGTGAGTCCCAATTTCAAGGTTTTCATATACCTTACCATGTTTTGGTCTAAATTTGATCTTAAATCTTGTGTGTATTACACTTTGCACATGTTGCACTCAATTGGCAAACACCTAGGCACACACTTAGGCACACACTCATGCATTTCATGTTTCACATACATATGCATTCACACAAACACACACTTGCACAGTGATTTAAATTTCATACAAAATGTCTTGTTTTTCATTGCATTTGTGTTATAGGTTAATGAAGTTTGTGATATAGCTTGCTCTGTTGTGTTGGAAATGCTCTGTTTTTTAGTGTTACTCTGTTTTTGGAAGAATCTCATTTGATGTAAACTAACTTGAATCTAATCAAGTTTTGTTCTTGTGCTCTTGTGCACTTTGTTGTTGTGCTCTTGTGCAGATGTCTCCCACCAAGCATGCCGGTATCAAGAAGAAGGGTCCCAAACGTGCTCGTACTGAATCCGATCATTTCAAATCCGCAGAGGCAGATATGAAGTACAATGATTGCTACAAGAGAGCGACCATTGTCATGGAAAGGGTGGTTCAATTGGAGGAGCTTGAGAATACATGCATCCCAGATGTGTTCAAAGAAAGAACCTGGACAAAGTTGCTAAATCCAGCTGGGAATGTGTACTCGGAAATTATCAGGGAATTCTTTTCTAATGCTGCTGTGGAGGATGACAAGATAGTCTGCTGGGTGAGGCACAAAGAATTTGAGATTACAAAGGATGGCATTCAAGACTTCTTGGAGATTCGTCCTCCCTCACAACCGATGACAGTTCAGTATGATGAGAGATTAAGGCATATCACGGAGATGATATCAGCTCTTGGTGGAGTTCCAAAGAAATCATCAATGGATACTCTCAAGTTCTCTCCAGAAATGAGAACTCTCAGCTATGTCATGATCCATAACCTGTATCCGGTCACCAACCTCACCACTCTCTCGGCTCCAAGGACGAGGTTTCTCTACGACCTCTTTACTCACAAGGAGATTGATATCTGCAGCCACATCTTCCACATTCTGAAGAAGAGCATCATGAAGCAAAATTCCAGAACCATAATGCCCTTTCCTTCATTGATCATGGGGCTCATTGCCAAGACAAAGCTGAAATTCCCTAGTGGCCTCACTGTTGTTCAGAGGGATTACCCCATTGGTGCAAACACTCTAACTCGGAGCACAGCACACATTAAAGGCCCCAAGACTGGTGCTCATCTCATTCCACCACCTCGGGTCGTGCCTCAGGATGCACCAGATGAGGGTGGGGATACAGAGGAGGAGATTGACAGGTTTACTTCTGCTCCAGAGACTGCACATCCAGAGACTGCACAGCCATCATCTTCAACACACACACCAGGTCTCAGCAAGCTTGATCAGATCCTAGCTAAGATGGATCACATGTCCACAGTGCTTGACACTCATGTACAGCACACAGCGGATCAGTTTGCATACCTCCAGGAGCAGATCACCACATTGTCAGCCCAGATTCAGAGCCTATCTCCTTCACATGTATCAGACTCCGACTCCGATCAGATCTAGTCCTTTGGCCATTCCGGTCAAAAAGGGGGAGAAAATTTTGAGGGGGAGCTGCTGAACAAGAGCTTGCACAGCCTTAGGGGGAGCATAACCTAGACACATAGCTATAGTTGATATTGGTTATTGGTTTTACAGACGGGTTTTATACAGCTCTTTTTAGTTTTTTTCTGGTTTATGGTTTATAGTTAATGTCTTACTGTTTTCTGGTTTATAGTTCTGACACTTATGCTTTAACTTCAGTATTAATTTAAGTATATTCAGTATATTCTCAGAACTGTGTGTTTATGTTCTATGCTTTGTGGCATATATGCTATGTGGCAATTTTTTTTGTTTGTACCCATGTTGCTTTTGTAAGCTTTAAGGGTTTGTTTCATGCATTGTTTGTAGGTCTTTGTGGTTTGTGCCATGCATTTGCAATACCTTGCCTATGCAACCTTCACGCATGTTTGCTTGTTGTTCAATGTCATGCATTTTACTTCAAGTACATTACTCTTGTGCCCATGTAGGATTGTTCCTAGATGCATACATGTTCTATGCATTGGTTGAGTGATGAACACTCTTGTGCCCTAGTAGGATTGTTCCTAGATGCAAATACTTCGTGTATTTCGCATTGGTTGAGTGTTGGAGTTGCAAGTGACTCTCTTCAATTGAGCGTATCTTCTTGCAAATCCGGATGTTCGTTCCATGTGTGAATGAGCATAGTAATTGCTTCTGTATAGTGATTACTTGTTTGATCTTGCCATGATCTAGTGTTTCTATTTCGTTTTGCTCGATCATGCTATTATTGCTCCATATGTTTTCAAGTTTTCTGCATACAATGATGTTATTGTGTTGTTGTGTTTCAGGAGTTACTTGTTCATATGTTTCAAGAGCTTATCAGAATCTAGAATTAGGTGTGAGTGAGTTTTGCCTTTGTTCCCAAACTCACGGTTAAGTCTAGAGTCTGTTTTAGGGTTTTGTCACGGAATAGCCAAAGGGGGAGATTGTAAAGTTGTAATTTACAACTATGTTTTGTTGGCTTTTATTCCGTGCCAAATTTGATTGTAATTGAGTTCAATCGTTTAAAACCCTGTATTTGTTGTGGGACTTGTTGTAAGGGTTGTGTGTTAGAGAGAGTGTTTGAAGACTCAAGCATCTGAAGAACTGAAGATTCTCGCGGGTATCTCGCGACCTAGCATCCCGCGAAGTGACCCATGTGCCAGGCACATGCTGGAATGCGAAGAGTCAGGCCAGGTGGAGACAGTTGTGTCTCGCGAGTATCTCGCGGGTAAGGCCTTCCCGCGAGACACCCGCGAGACTAGCTGTTCTGCCAGCCTGTACTTTTTGAGTCACACCTTTTGCACCTCTCCTATATATACCATCATTACCCACAATTGTTGAGGAATGCTTCAGAGAGAAAACCCTAGCCAAACACATTGGTAATTAGAGATTGTCTTCCCCACCTTTCTCTATACATTTGTTTGTGGTATTTCCTCAACCCTTCCCTCTCTATTATCCATATCCTTGAGAGGTTGATAGCCCAAACACTTACCACACCTTGTGAGTGCTGTGTGACGTTTTTGGTGCTGCTGGGAAGCATTGGAAGAAGCCTTGAATGGCAGATGCAACATGGAGCTTGTTGCGGGATCCGGATAACTAGGACAAGACACGGTTCCGAGAAGCCTTGTTGGAGTAGGAGCTTGGAGGGCTTAGGTACAGCGGGTAGACTAGGCTTGGAGGGTCTTTTGCTAACCCATGTATCCCAACTGATTGTCTAGTGGATCGATTTCCGCTTGGAGGGCGGCGGAGAGGTTTTTCGCCGAGTTCTTCGGTTTCCTCTTCGAGAACACGTCTCGGTGTTTTCTGTGTTTGCATCCTTCTTCCCTACTCTTGTTTAATTCCATTATACTGCTGTGTTGCTTAGTTTATGGATTAGAGTAGTTACTTGTTCATCCGCTCGCTTTTACACTATTCCGCACTTTGTATTAAAGTTGTGTAAAATCTATTGAGCCGTAATTTTAATTTGGGGGTCTAAACAGCTCTTGTGTTTTTCAACACATTTTCGAGCTTTCATTACTGAAAGATAACTTATAATTGTTTTTTTTATACAGTGATTGGATAATTTATTCTGGAGCCTAGTAGAGATATAATGGATATAGAAATAGTGACACGCTCTCATTTGAAAATGTAGATTATAGACTCTAGTTATTGAGTCTAAAAACTAAAGAATCCAAATTCAATTAGATTCTAAATTAGATTTCAATTAGAATCTAATTTTTTGCAACGTGTCTATCTAAGTTTCTAATTTTTGTGGCAAGTAAATTATTAGATACAAAAACTAAAGAGTCTGAAACTATTTAAATTCTAAATCATATATATATATATATATATATTAGTCCTAATATGTGCAACCATCAAATTTAAGAATATATCTAAATAGAATAATAAGGAATATAATATAGCATATGTACATACCTCAAATTTCGCATGCCCCACCAGAAACTATAAAATAGTTTTTGTGGAAAATCTGTGGAATCTAAGACACCAGATCGAAGGGCTTCAAGAAATATTCCAAAGTTAAATGACGTTGTATTTTCAATCTTTATAGGGCAAATATCATTTATAAAAGAGAGATTTCCAAAATTTTGGTCACAGTTAAATGAACTTCTACATTCCTTATGATTTTCACATGCTATGTGCCAACAAGCCGCTAGTCGTTGAGAAGAGAAGAAATACCAAAAGGCTCCCAATACCTAAAAGACCATAAAATTATTAAACATCGTGAATAAATTCTATAGATGTCCAAACCAAATAATACTAATTGTTGCAACAAGAAAAAATAATATAGAGAAATAGAGAATTATGTAGAGATGAAACTTCTAATTAATATCTTTGAAAGATTTTAAGATATGTATTAGAAATAAATCATTCTCAATCAACGAAAGTAGATGTCCTAAAAATTCAGGACCAGTGGAAAAATACTTTGGAAATTATGCAGGATCATCTGCTATTGTTGGATAAGGTGCTTATTTTGCATAGATTAGGCACGAAGGCATCCTAAGCATTTTGCTAAGACATTCTATTTGAACGTGACATGCAAATAACTCATGGGTTTGAACCAGAAAGTAGCAAAGAAAAATAAAACAAGTACATAGAGTGAGAACACCATATTATACATGATTTGGAAAGATCCTTGCAAGGAGTGCAAGATCAAATGAGTTTCACTCAATAAGGATATAGGTGTTGGGGAGATAAATACCTTAGAGAGCTTCTTTAAGTAATTAATATAACATATAGAGCCACACATTAACCTAAAAGGCTTAAACTCAATGGATATGTGGTCAATTATGTTATCGTAAATACCCATTTTTCTCATTATTATTAAATGTAGAACTTCACTCACACTAATAACCCAACAACAGAACCTCTCACTATAGAGAACTTTGTATTCTATTACATTTTTAGAATTTGGTAAAACGTATGTGCAATTACTTTTCTATTTTTGAGTGGAGAAGAAGCAACCATAGGAGGTTGGGGTAGGTTAGGACTTAGTTTGGTTTGGGGAAGACCCTCGAAACGGGTTTGATTTGGGTCTTCCCCAGGTCATATGTTTTCTGATATGTTATGTGTAATTTTTTAACATGAAAACATTGTTAATCAATTGAAAATTGTCATGTCATTGTTCCATTAACTACATAGGCAATGAGACTAACGACACATAATACAAGGACCAACAGCACTAACAGTACTCATTTAAAACTTTAGAAACTCAAAGTGCTTGGTAAATTTCAAGGACTAACAATATATTTTGGCATAATAAAATGAAATCTTTGGAATCTATAATGATTTTTTTTTTTTATGTCGGTTCATTTGAAATCTAATTTCTTATCAAAGTCAACGAAACATTGATAAAACATCAAAACTTGCCAATATTAAGTTTAATGATTACGAAGTTACTCCTTAACCAAACTTACATGACCAGCAAGGATGTATAGTATGAAATTCAATGACGCTTTGATCAGTATGATTCTATCAAACTTCTTGTCATATCTTATTAGTTTCTTCCAGGATAGGTAGATTTGAGATACCCTTGGCACATATTGGAAAAGAACAATAGTGTTCAAGAGTTTCACTTTATTTGTAGATTTCGTGCCTCTCATTTCTGAAAAAATAGTCGGAATTACCAGCTGCACAAAAGATTAAAAGAAATATCGTGTTAATTGGAAAAAATCCAAGTGTAGTACAATGATAATTTAAAGAACATAGTGCCAGTGGCTATGGGTGTCTGGGAATTACTTTATATCTTTTTTTGTTGCAAACCTACTTTTGACAATTTTTCGGTTATAAAGTCAAATATTATACTTGACTTTCTCTTAATATAAAAATACATGTTTATTCGTATCAAAAAAAAAAAAAAAAAACATGTTTATTACTTCATTATATGTGCAATATTATGTTAACTAGAAAACTAATTAATGTTGCCAAATAAACAAATAAAAAGTTTATACATACAAAATGTTGGGGAGACTTCAAAATAGAAATTCTTCAATTGAGGGGTTAATATAATATATAAGAACACTATAAGCTTATAGGTTTGGACTTAGCTATATTGTATTAACTACTCTGATCTTGTCATTGTTATTTAATACTATAAGACTTCATTCAAACGTTTATACTCAACACAAAATTTTGAAACTACTCATCTTTAGCTGCATAGTATTATTATGTTCTACACTATATCCAACTTTCCTCTAGAGTATTGCCTAGTTTTTTTTCTTTTTCTTTTTTTCAAAAAAGAAAAAAAACCAATCGAATCATTAGATGAAGCAAGACGCACAAAATCCAAAATTCTATCTTTAAGGTTCTAAACAACAAAGTTTCTCAAAAAAAAAAAAAAAAAAAAAAAGTCCTAAACAGCAACAAGATTTAAGCAACAATTAGCAACAAGATTTAAGTAACAATAAGCTAAGGTCTCCCTTACCTGTGGGATGGGAAGAATACCTAGAATGTCGAATATTAAGCGTGGCCACAAATACTTCTTAGCTATATTCCTAGCATTTGTATTTAACTCAGGTTTTCCACTTTTCAGAAGCTTTTTGTCTATAAAACCAGTGCGAAATTGCAATATAATATGCACTAGATAAATGAAATCGAAGAAGGATCGCAAAACTAGAACTGTGATCCACAATCTATTGTCGAACCAAATGCACTTCTTGTCTTGAATGATCACAGGAAGGTAAAAGAATAATGGATCCAGTGCTACTGCAAGCACGCATGACAACACAAATACCACATTCCACCCTTGAAGGAACTTTTCCCTCGGGTCAAGAATATATGTCTTCGATGTTGTTGTTGTTGCTGCTACTTGCACTGCATCTCCTCCACCATTCTTGGGTAATTGCCACTCGATGTCATGATTATTGCTGAATAAAACATAGCAAACATAAAATCAGTTATTGACTCTTATCCTATGTAGGGTGCGAGTAAAACACAAAAAATGCAACTGAGGAAAGTTTATTATTTGATGTTTGGCCACTGAGGAAATAGAGGAAATCAAAGGGAAATGTAAATTTGGATTAGTGTTGATTTTCGTGCTGACGTGGCTCATTGTAGCACAAAAATGGGTGACATGTCAGGAGAACAATTGACACTGATTAACTGGGTGACATGTTAGTTAGGGCCTATTTTGTACTTAACGGTGAGACTAATTAATAATAGAGAAAGATGGACCATTTTGAAAACAGAAACAAACTTTGAGGGCCAAAATGAAAATTTTAAAACATCAAGGACCAAAATAAAAATAATCTCACACATCAGAGCATTTACGTCAAAGAGCTCCAGCTTCTACTAACTCAAAAACTTATGATTTATCTATTTTATCGGTTCACTTTATAAAACATTCTTATCAATGGTTTTATTTTAGCGTTCAACGCATTAAAATAATATAAAAAACATAATAAAATAATTTATCCAACACGACAAATAACAGTCGCAACAACAACCACCACCACCACCACCTTAATCACCACCACAGCCACAACCACCCATAACAACCACCACCACAGCCATGGAAACCACCGCACATCCACAACCACAACCACAGCCACCTCCACCCATAGCCACAACACCCAAGCATCATAATCCCTCCAAATTGCAACCCACCAAACCCAAAAAGACCACCATTGCCACCCACAAGGGCCACAACCCCTACAAATCAGAAAGCCCACCACCCAAAATCAAATCACAAACCTATCGAAACCCAGCCACACCTATTGGAACCCATCCACACTTGTCAAACCCCATCCACATCCACCGAACCATTGCGAGACCCCCGAACTGAGCTACCCACACTGTCACCGATCTCAAACTCCACGACATGCCCAAATTGTCACTGATCTCAGCCGTCTTGATTTTGAGTTAGAGGAGTTAGGCAAGAGAGGAGAGAGAAAAAAAAAAGAAGAAGAAAGGGAGAGACATGGAGATGTTGAACAGAAAAAGAAAGGCAAGGGAGGAGGACGAGAAGAAGAGAGAGGAGGGAGATAAAAAAGAGAAGAAAGGGAGACACGGATATGTTGAAAAGAAAAGGAGAGAGACAAAAAAAAAAAAAAAAAGAGTGAAGAGGAGAGAGAATGAAATAAAAAAAAATATTTTTTATAATTTGGGAGCTATAGTAAAGTGCAAAAAATGGCAGTTTACTATAGCTTGGTTGTTAAAATTTTTAACTTTAACACCAGTAATGTAGCTTTTTTTTTTTGTTGCTAAAATAACTTTTAAGCAATTTTAGCACCATCAATGTAAATGCTCTTATAGGCCAAAATAAAAATTTTGAAATGTTAACCCTAAATATTAAGGGCCAAAAATATATTAAATGAGAGAGAGAGAGAGAGAGAGAGAGAGAGAGAGAGTTTGTGTGTGTGTGTGTGTGTTAAATTAAATTATGTCAAGAGCAAAAGAAACTAACCTTGAACCGTTCCCTTGTGGATGCCGAAGGTAACTCATAACTAAAGTTTATCAATGATACAACGTCTAGAAGAATGAATCAACCTCTAAATATGTATAGAGCCCACAAACAGTACCACAAAGTTCTGAGTTTGGATCCCTGAAAAAATGGAAAAGAAATTAGTGAGTTACAACCTATTAGCCACTATTGACACTACGCTTATAAGGGGAAGAGTCTCATTCGAGCTAGACATGAAAAGTAAGCAAATATCATTACATATAACATAATTTAATTTTAGCTGTTTAGAAATGTAAATATTAAAGCAAACTATAAGTAGTTTAAAATATGTATATATCTTAGAGAGACATGAATATGTATTTACAAGAAGTAAATTGAACCTGCTTAACTCAATTAGGAAGCATTTTACAAGCCGGAGGCAAAGCAAAGAGAGGCAGAAATTGGCTTTGTCATAGGATTCTAAGAGTGCATAGATGCAAATGAAGATGCACATCCAAGTAATAAGCATAGCTAGCTCCATGGGCACTAGTCCACCTTAAGTCTTTCTTTAAATTTATCTTTCTAACCAACCACATGATAAAGTTTTAATTTATTACAAATTCAACTCAGCCAACTAACCAAGTCCTCTGGTAGTGTAAACATAAGAAAAAAAATTCAACCTCGCGACTTCCAAGCAAAATAAAATGATAAACAAATGAATAACATAAGCTTATATTTGCAATTTGCACGTTAACTATAAGCTTGAAATTGCAATTCTACATGTGGTAGTACTGTAGCAAAAAACAGTCCAACTTGCGTCTTCCTAGCAATTAAAAATTTGTAAACAGATGATAAAAAAATAAGCTTAAATTTTTAGATTGCATATTGACTACAGAGTAAAGACTAATAGTCCGTTTGGATTGAGGGGAAGAAAGGGGAGTAGACGAGAGTTGATTGAAAATTAGCCTATTTTCTGTCAATTCTACTCTACTTTTCCTCCCTCTCCCCTTAATCCAAACAAGCCAAAGGAATATATTCTTTTGCACCAATTCACATCTACTATTTCATATACACATCCACAATAAGAAAATAATATGCTTACAACATTTACGCAATAAATCATAGGTGATAGATTGTTATTACTTCTAATTTGAATCCATAATTTAAATTATTTTCTTGTTCACTCATAATAACCAATATAATAACAACCTACCACTTAGAATTTATTATGAAAATACTGTGAAAATATTGTGAACATGACATTTCTCTGTCCAAAATTGAGGTGAAAATGTTCACATGTTAACACATAAAAATAAATGTGAAATAGTGGAGTGTGAAAATCAAAACCCTAATCCTCGTCCAAAACCTTGAATTAGCAATCACAGGCAGTAGTCTAAACAATATATAGAAGAGTTCAAATTACGTTGGGGAATTGACATTTCAGTATCCAACATCGAAATTTTTACATTAGATATAACTTGAACATATGTACGTGGGTTCTAGTTAACTCAACTAGCAAAATCTCTTATGGTTGAATAAGAGATCTGAAGTTCAATTCTCGCCTACACCAAAAATCTATTAGTGTTTTGGTCTAATGATAAAAAGCTATTATTAGGAGCAGATGTCATAGTTTGAAACTCTAAAAAAAAAAAAAAAAAAAAAAAAAAAAAAAAAAAAAAAAAAAAAAAAAAAAACCTTGAGAAAAATGAACGAGTGGATCTTATAGGATTCCCAAGAAATTCTTCAATTTCTTCCATCTTCCAACCTTAAAAAATAAAAAATAAAAAACCATTTAATACATTATCTTTTGGATAAAATTGATAAGTTTGCACCTATGATCAAACTTATAAATTTATAAGTCCAAGAGGCCTCCGTTGCTCGTTTGGTGGCATGAGAGATCACGTCTGATCTACTTAGGAAATGTTACTGCTTGAACAGTCCCAACAATGGCATCCTGCTAAAAAGATGAAAGCAGTTGGTCTTGCTGCCCTTTGAACCACTTGCTGCACTCAAAGGAACACAAGGATAAACGACAAGTAGCATAACCTTGCTTTTCAAATCAACAAAACCTTATTCCAAAATTCTCAATTAAATCCATGTTCAGTATATGATTAGAAGAGTATAATAAGATGAACCAATTGTTAATGCATCCAAACTCGAGTGGAAATTCTTTATCTTTTTCGGTTCATATGCACAATTAATTTAAGTAATTTAACATGCAAATCAAAATGAGCTCAAATTCTGGACCAAAAAAAAAAAATCATCAAAAATTATTAAACAAAAAAGCATAATCTAAACAAATCAAACAACTCAACGAAAATTTGAACCACATTGTTAATGAACCTCTCGAAACCATCTATTAAATAGTAATGCATAATGGGCTGGCTTAAGGCCTAGGCCTAAGGCTTTCTTTGCCCCCCAAACATTTTGAATAAGTTCTTAAGCCCCCCAATACATATGAAAAAGCCCGCCAAAATTGTATAAAAATGTCCCCAAAAAAAGAAAGAATGATAATTGAATATTTTTGAAAAGAGAATAATATAGGTGGGTTTTGTATTCTTCCCCCACCTCCAAGTAGACATTCAAAATATTTAGTTAATAGAAATCCAACCCAATTAAAATGTCAAAGAATTTCACTAAAAAATGTTATTAGTGTGCCAAAGAAGATATATATATATATATATATTAATAGTTTTTTGGCTCAACTTCATTTTTTATCTTGTATTTGTTGTAATTTATAACTTTTTTTAATAGATTTTTTAACATGTATTTTTTTTCACTCGATACGATACATATCATACAATACGTATGAATCCTCATTGTGCCAAATAAGGTGCGTATGAGTTACTAACTAGCTGTGGTTCGCGCCATTGATGTGGCAAGTGAAAGACATTATGGTATATAAGATTGTTTTTAAAGGAACTCTTGCAGCTGGACTGCGACTTATGAACACCACCAATCCTATATTTTTATCTTCTGGTGAGGTATGGTTCTTGAAGACGCTAGAGGCAAGTGCACAAAACATGCAAACTTGCAAAGTGAGTGGAGCTTTGTTAGTGTCCCATCTATTATAAAGCAAGTTGAAAGGGCTCTTGCCCATTATGCATGTAAATGTAATATTTATTCCACGCTTGAGTGGAATGGATCGATGTGGTCCATCCTTCTTAATGGAAGCGATCAATATATTAAAGATTTATACTCAAAGGATATAGTTTTATTATCAATAAAAATTGCTACCATTTTTTTTAAAGCATTATTCATTAAAAAAAAAAAACATTAGACACCCAAATTCTATGCATCCCATGAGTTACAAGCTATGAACTATAATTAAAATAAATTCTTCTTTTAAGAGTCCGTTTGGAATCCGCTCATTTTGCTGAAATTAAAAAAAAATTTGTTGAAAATACGATAAATAAAAGTAAAAGTTAACTGAAATAGTACAGTGGAATCTATAAATAGTATTAAAAATAAGCTGAATAGTAAAATAAGTTAGCAAAAATAATTTTTACCAAGCAGACACTACATAATACGGTATAATACAGTACAATATAAATTTATACTATATACAAGTAAAAAGTAGCAAATATTATACATATTTACAAAAAGTGGTAAATATTGTACACTTTTTGCAAATTTGTACAACATTTGCTACATTTTGTGTAAAAGGATAAACATAAAGTTTGGCATCAATCACTTTATCATTTCACATGCATATTCATCTTTTCCTAATTTTACTATAATCACTTTGATTAAAAAAAAAATTACTATAATCACTTTGATTAAAAAAAATTACTATAATCACTCAAGTTTCTTATTTCACACTCACGTTATTCTTTTCAAAACAAACTATTTCTTTCTAATTCAAAAAAAAAAAAAAAAAAAACCTACTGCTTTGCAACAACAGTGTCAGGCGCTTCTGGAGCTATGATCAGTCTATGGATTAGCGGTAAGCCGGTAACAAGGTGGTAGTAAAATAGAAGCTGCCTTCTTGGATTTAACAACAGCATTACTCTGAAGTTTTGTTGAACCACCAACGCTATCCTCAGTCTTCGGGTGCTTGCGGCGCCAGATTCTTTGTACAACAAAAGCTGCTGCCGATGGCAATTGCTCAGGGCCTAAACTCGACAACTTAGAATGCAATATTTGCTTCAGGTCCTGTGCCATTAGAGCAAAAACTTCCACTTTTGTGTGGGCTTTGAGAGTTCTTGATGAAACTGGGAGTTTGGATAGGCTGTTCCTGGAGGCTGTGGATTTCTGAACCCATTCCAAAAGTTCTTCTCCAAAGTACTCGCCTTCTACAAGACGCTCAGCCTGTGTGAGGACAGTTCCTTCGCCATTATTATTGCTGGCTGTATTTGTATAGGTCCATGCAGTGCCATCCGTAATGAAAAATATCGCATCGATTGGGTCTCTCTCCCGAATAATATAGCTGTGCTCCCTGTGAAACATTGGTTTCAGACTGTGACACATCGTACGCAACATTTGCTCTTCCATTCCTCGAAGCACTTCTACCTAAATAATTTAGGTGAATCTATTAAGGAGTTTGAATAGGTTTGTAACAATTAGTACTGATCGAATAAGAATGCTTATCAAAATTTTCATTTTTTTTTCTTACAGTATTCGATCTACATGTATCAAATAGGACACGCTCGCTCACTTGTCAAAACCTCTTAGATTAAATTATATGTATTAATTTCAATACACGAGAATATAGATTTAGATTAGATAGAACTTCTTTGAATTTTCGTACATGATATAGGAAAATTATTGTTTTACACTTCTTAATTTAAACTAACTTCACACAATGTTCTCAGTTTTTGAAATTAGATATCCAAAATTTTCCAGAATGTCTACATTTGATATATGGTGAGTGTTTGGATTCAGCTTATTCTCACTTGTGCACTGTTTACGGACCCACAAATTTCACTTTTTATCAACTTTTTCATTAAAAATGAGTCTCACGGTACTATTCACACATTTAAAAATTATTTTGCTACAGTGTTTTCAGTTTTCAGTTTTCAGTTTTCAGCTGAATCCAAACGGACCCATGATATAAAATTGTGTGTACACTATTAAATATAAAACAATCAAAACCTCAAAATATAATATCTTATTATTATTACAAAACTCACAGGTCATTATTTCGACGGGACCTGAGAAAAACTATTGTTTTACACGACCTTATGCCCATAATAAAGCCGTAGGAGCTGCTTTTTTGTGATGATAAAACCATTATTATATTAATCATGTTTACCTTTTTTAATGTTTGGGATGCAATTTGTAATTCCATTCCTTGTTATCATGTTAGTATGGCAATCAATTACATAAATTTTTTTTATATTTCGATAGTTGGAGAATGAAGATTTGATTCTTTAGGCGTTTTTAATGGAAACACAAAAAAGTATTAATTGTGTTATAAGCTTTTGATAGTTACATACCATATTTATAGAGGTAAAGAAACTCACAGTTTTTAGTCGTTTTAAGCCGATATGCTCCTTTACATTATTCTGAAGTTCCCCAGGAAGATTAGGAAGAAGGCTTTCCAAGTAAACATCTTCATCTTCTTTAAATCTCTGATTCATGTCATTTATAATTGGCTTTCTCATTTCACTAGGGAGATGGTGTTTGGAAATCCACAATTCTATTTGTTCCTTTTGTTTTGTTCGTTTTTTCGAATTCATCTTCATGCGTACCTCTTCTGATCTTGAAGCTTCCAACTGCATATACATCTGCCAATTCTACTCGTAAGCTCAGTTTGTCTAATATATATAACAGAATTTAGCCATTTAATTAAAATAAAAAAAAAAAAATTTAGAGCATCACATTGTGCCACTAAATTATTACCCTAAAGTTGAGAAACACCTAAGATCAACCTTCTTCTCCCTTCTCGAAATTTAAAAAACAGCATTGGGATTTGGTTTGTGAACGATAATAAATTATTTACCGGTTTGTGAAATTCCTTGGTGAGGCTTGGAGGATGTGGAACAAAAAATCTAGTACCAAAAAAAAAAAAAAAAAAACACACACACACATTTTGCTATGACTCTCCATGTGACAGTGATTAATGGATAAAAAGTAGTGGACTGTGATAGGAAGTCAATCAAAGTTTATCACGTAAGAAAATTATAGCAAAAATTGTGAGTATATTAATACTTTCGTGCTGCTTGTACCATTCTTCGCTGGGTTTTGACTAAATAACCAAAAAAATAAACTCAAAACCCCATTTGATTGAGGCAATGTTATGTAAGTATCTATTTCCTTTACTTCCTATCTAGAAACATACACCCTCTATTTCTCTCTAAACTATTTTCAATTCATAATTGTACAACTAAAAGCGTTAAACCTTTTAAAAAGAATGTAAATAAGAGAAGAAAAAACGTTGGGCATTGGGTACTAACCTGTAAATTTCCCAAAAAATAGAGAAACAGTAACAAGCCCAAGATACAAATGGAAAGTGAAAAGCAGTTTTCCCATATATAGTTACTTGTACGAAGGTTTTGACCAAGTGAACTGCAAAAAAGGCACAACTACAATATCTGAGATGAGATGCTAATATGGAAAATTATAACTAAAGGCATAAAGTATGACTCGACAATGCAAACTTCAAATTTAAGAGTTGCTTAATATGAAACAGAAGAGTCTAATTTATGTGCAAACCTCAGATTTTGCAAGCCCCACCAGAAACAGTAAAATAATTTTTGTGGAAAATCCGTGGATTCCAACACACCAGATTGAAGGGCTTCAAGAAATATTCCAAAATCAAATAGCTTTGCATCTGGTTTATTTATACGGCAAACATTATTAAGAATGTGTGATTTCCTTCATTGAGGTCACAGTTGAAAGAACTTTGGACACATCCAGTATGTCTTTCACAATATTTATGCCAACAAGCTGTCATTCGTTGAGTAGAGAAAAAATACCAAAATGCTCCCAATACCTAAAACACCAGCATCGCATTAAACATCATTATATTCTGCAAATATTATAACGAAACAACAATAACAGTGGTTTCAATTAGTTGAAAGGTAAAGTTTTTTGTCCTAACAATAAGAGAGAAATTAAATATATGTTTAGAACTAGCTTATAAATTAGTTTTTATGTCATTTTAAAAATATTTTTTAAAAAAAGTTAGTTTTTATGTACAACTTTTTAAAATCTTATTTTTTAAATAATATTTTTTTTTTTCATTTTTTTAAATACAAGTATACTTTAGTACACTTTCAATAAAAACTTTTCAAAAAAAGTTAGATAAATTGTTCTCAAACGGATATTAAATGAAACTTCTGCTGAATTCCTTTATATAATTTAACAATAAAAACAAAAGAAAAGAAGTAATAATTAATAACCATTCTAAAAAGGAAAAAATAGATTCTCTAACTTCTAAACTTTCATGACCAATAGAAAACTACTTTTGAAGTTAAGCCATGGGGTCACATATTGTTAGATATATAAAGTGCTATTACGTATAGACTGTTGGGAAAAATAGCAATAAATACAACACATGCAAAGAAATTATTTTAATTTTAGCTTTTGTGCAAATTCAATAGGTATTCCAAGTAAAACTATCCAAACACAATAATTAACAAAAACAAAAAATTCAACATGCAAACTCACAATCAAGACACCAAATTGTTATGTGAAATCCCTCAAATGGGAAGGAAAAAATCACAGGACCTAGTTCAATAATTGGTTTACAACTGTCTTCTCCAATTCCAAAACAAATGCTAGGATACCAATTTTAAAAACCTGTTATGCTAAAGGTATTGATTAGTGAGAATTCTAAAGACGTTTGCACTAGAGGTTTAATCCATGTAATTGCAAAAATTAAAACTACTACTACTACTTAAAAAATAATAATAATAATAATAATAATAGCATTTGATAAAATTCGATAGATTGTCAAGGTTAAATTTATACAAAATTTGTATATGTAATCAAACTTACATGGCCAGCAAGGAGATACAGAAAGAAGTTCAGTGCAGCTTTAAACCATATGGTTTTTTCAATTTTCTCGTTACTTCTTATCAGTTTCTTCCAGGATAGGTAGATTGGGAGAATTCTTGGCACATATTGTAACAGAACAAAAGAGTTGAACATCTTTATTTTATTTGAAGATTTCGTTTGTGCCATTTCTGAAAAAATCCATGAAGTTACCACCTGAAAGATTATACTAGTGTTTAGAGTTAATGGATAAATCTAATTATGCATAGGACAATGTTAATTTAAAGATAATTCTGAGTTGGAAATTTTCTAAAACTTTTCCTTTTCACTTAATAGACTATTTGAAGTTTTTTAGTATTGAAGGAAAATTATTTTCCTTGTTGAAAAATTAATTTGGCAATTCTTATAAAAGAAGTAATTTATTATTCCTTATCTTTAAAAATTAAAACCAATCACTATGTTCTATTAAGAATGGGGAAAGGTTAATAAGAAAAAATAGTTTAGAAAAAAATTCCTCCAAGCCAATACAAGGAAATTGATAAAACCATCTATGCCTCATAATAAAAAATAAAAAAAAATTAAAATATTAAAAAAAAAAAAAAACATTTGCGTGTACTTTTAGACACATTGGATAAATCAGCGTTGTTGTGATGAAATATGAATCAAATTGTGGTAGAAAATTATTACACGGGAAGAATTTTAATAGATAGAAGTCTAGATCAACGTCTAGACCGTGGCAGAATATTAATTGTATGGAGTTTTATTAATATCATAAGATGAGATATTATTAGTATCTTTGGAATATCAAAGATCAATAACTATATTATTAATCAAAAATTTTGTAGTCTATAATTATATATACATAAAAAATAAGTTTATAAACCGAATAATAAATAACATTAAATTGGTATGAAATTTGACATACGTATTAAGAATATAAAAAAACATGTAATCCAATGATTTAATTTTCAAAATATGTAGTTATGTTAATTTTTTTACTTAGAGTTATAGCCATTACAAGTAAATTTATGAGAATATAAATAACATGCCATGTGTGTGAATTTGTGTGAATGCTCTTTTGTTAGTCTAATTACAACATGAGGTGAAAATAATATTTCTCAATATAAACATTATAGTTAAACAAAAGTATATATACCTGTGGGATGGGAAGAATAACTAGAAGGTCTAATAGGAAGTACACCCACAAATACCTCCGTGCTATTTTCCAAGAATCTGTAATTAACGCAGGTCTTCCAAGTTTTTGAAGTTTCTTGTCTATAAAACTAGTACGAAATTGTAATATGATATGCATTAGGTAAATCATATCGTTGAATGATCGCAAAAACAGAGCTCTAGTCCACAACTTTTTGTCTAACTCAATGCACTTTTTGTCTCCATTGATCACGGGAAGGTAAAAGAACAAGGAATCCAATAATATTGCGATCACACACGACAAGACAAATATTATATTCCACCTTTGTAAGAATTTTCCATGTGGGTCAATAATTGTCTTTGTCCTCGTTCCTTTTGACGCTGAATCAGCACCACCATCCTTGACCTTGTCAGGTTGCCTCTCGATATCATAATTACTGAACAAATACAGGGCAAACATAAAATTTGGTCAGTGAAAGACCAAAATCAAAATGTTCTCAAACCTTCCCATTATCAAAATAATATTTAAACTTTCAAATTGATTAAAACGCACTCAAAACCTACATTATGACTTAAATTCCAAGAGTTGGACATTATTTAAAATCTAAGGATTTTGGGTTTTAAATCCTTTGGTGGATTTGGCCCAAATCCAATCGTTACCTTCTCAAACTATGCAAATAGGTACCAGATTTAAACTGTTATACAAACGTATCGATGACTCCATAAAATTCTGGCCAAAAAATAAAAAAATAAAAAAAAAATGGAAAAATGTAATTGTTTAGTGTCAATGCATAAGAATAGGAGAAAAAAAATATCAAAAGTTTTATATCTCAACTAATACCTTATAATATTTTTAAAGAAAATGAACAAGGTTCAAATCCATCTATCCTGCTGTAACCATCAAATTATAGCAAAAAATTTGCCGTTGCATCTTTTTGTGTTTCCAAGGAAAATGTTAAAAATTTGAATTTCATGTTGTTCTGCGGCCGTTCCAGCTGGAACTTTTTGTTCCAGCAGGTGGGTAGATCGATCATCTGAAATTTGGGGTACGTCTCACTTCAAATTCCGACCTGCATCGGCTTGAACTGCAGAACGGGTGTGCCGGCCGAAATACTAGTTCCAGGTCGAAATAAAGAGATGGCCTCATTTGCTCGACTCCTCTGTACTTGATCTTAGTTGATCATGGGAATGAGTAGGTATGGAGGTGATATGTTGCTTAGCACTTGACTTGGAGAGAGAGATTTTGCTAGATTTGGCGAGAAGGTCAAAGAGGGCTAAACTAAAGAAGGTGAGAAAGATGAGAACAGAGAGTGTGAAAGGGTTCTATGAGACGCTGATAATGAAATACTATAAGGGGAAAAAAAATCTAGAATCACAAATTATTACACAACTTTTTTACTCTGACATAGCAAATTATGAAAGGTGAAGAAAATATAGCCATCTATGTATGAGTAATAGAACTCTTGAATAAAAAGAAGACGAAAAAGATAAGGTGCGTAGAAAATAAACAATGAGGAGTGGGAAAGGAAAAATGATAGTCACGAGAGGGGGAAGGGTCAATTTTTGAGTAGTATTTAAGTTGAAAGGAAGTTTCTTGGAAGGTAGATGCTTGCTTATTTACAAGAGTACCAGCCTACCAAGTTTGATCTTCTATTTTTATATTTTCACTTTACAACTAACCATTTTGTCTTCCAGAAAAATAAGACATGGCCTTCGTATTTCAAGAATGTTAGGAGAATCTACCATGTTTTTCTGCAACTATCCTACCTAGGCCAAGCTAATTGTGAACAGTGAAAAAAAATTATGATTAATTTATTTGAAACGATTCAGAGGCTCAAATTGGCGACACAAAAACTGAGCCAGAGAAACGAACCTTACACCGTTCCGAAGTTGATTCCAAAGGTTATGAATAACAAGTGATACAGTGGCGACAACCTTCCTACGATCCATACTTGCATAGACCCAGAAAACTTTACTTGAAAAATCTGAATTTTGATCCCTGGAAAATTAAATGGAAAACAGATTAGACAAAAATACAACCAATTTTTCATTTATTTCAAGAACAAACTCCCAAGTGTGTGCGCCATAAAACAAAAGTTTTTTTCCCGCAGAAGCAAAAGGAAAGTAAGAGTTGTAAATATGTATGTATACCCATGGAGAGAAATAACATTTGTATTCATAAAAAAGTAAATGGTACCTGATAAACTCAAGTTGAACGCATTTTACAAGAGTGGCCGAAACTGGGTTTGTTATAGGATTATAAGATTGCGAAGGTGAAGGTGAAGGTGGAGGTGAACATGCAGATGCTGCAAAGTCATAGTCAAAGTCAACTTCTGCCGTGCAAGTAAATGAACAAAGTCCAGTCGTCAATCTTTCAAGTCTTCCTATACAACAATTTCCTAACATCCTCGGCTTTCACATAGTCCACCACAATATAGTGTCCCATATATAATGTGAACGTTCATTTTAAAATGTTGTAAAAAAAAAAAAAAAAGGCTTCAAATATGTTAGAGTTATTTTATATCAACTCATTATTACGTGACAACTAAGAAAATGGGTCCGTGTGTAGTTTTGGTCACTTTCTTTTGCTTTTCTATTTTTTTGATAGGAAATTCTAAATTTTTATTCAAGAGTTAAGCAATAGAAGCTACATCAATATCCTGAGCACAGACCTGCTCAATATGGCTCGGGCAGGATTCTACCCAAGCAACGTAACTAACTAATGACTTAGAATGTTGTGCTAACATGGGGGCAGGGACATTTCCCTGCCTTTTAGTGTGAGTGAAACAACATGACCTAAACATGCATGTTTGCTGGTAGATGCCATCCACGATGAATTGGGTCGAAGAACTCAGCGCCGCTATCCCCTGGACTGCGTTGATGACTTCCAACGCATCACTCTCAAACACCACATCACGAATGCCAATGTCTAGAGCGAAGCGCATGCCAATCTCCAAAGCTTTTGTTTCCGTCTCCAGCGCACCAAAAGGAACCCACCACAGGGCTGCTTAAAGCAGCAATCACATTCCCGTTGTTGTCACGAATCATCAAGCCCAGCCCCACCTTCCTCTGGTTTGCAAACACGGCCCCATCTGTATTAACCTTGTATTTTCCCTACAATGGTGGCGCCCACCGTGCTGGTTCGGGGGACGTAGCTACTGGCTTCCTCGGACCCTCATTGGCCAATTGGTACTCAGCCATTAAGCCAAGGGAGTTCTTCAGAGTGACTCGACTAGGTTTGCCCCTTCCACCGGTTCAAATAACATTCCTTTCTTTCCAAATACCCCAACACACAGAGATAAACCGCTCTGCCAGCCTGGGTTGCACATCCTCAAACGTTTGAAGCTTTTCCAAAACATCCAAGAAAATCCAACTGGGCCCAATATCAAAAGGGAGAGAGAACTTGCTTGTGTTCCACACATCCTTGGCGTGAGCACAGAACCAGAGGATGTGGAGAACGTTTTCTGTCGGGTTCCGCATATTGCACAGCCACCTTCCACCTCGATGTTCCTCAGCCGTAGGGCCTCTTTGGAAGCTGGGATGTCTCTAGAAGCCTTCCTAGCAACTAGCAAAATGCTTGACTTTATGAGGTAGGTTCATTCTCCATAGTCCCTTCCATGCTTTCTTCCTTGCCGAAGGGTTCGAGCAGTCAGCTTTGCCGCCACCCCTGTTTTCCTCATAGGCTAGTCTATATGCGCTTTTGACCGTAAACTTTCCACTTGGTGTTTCCGCCCATATCATCCTGTCCTTGGGCCGATGCAAGCTTAATGGGATGCTTAGAATAGCATCGGCATCCTCCTCTGTGAAGCAACTACGGATTTGCTCTGTTTTCCACTCCATGGATGCTCTGTTTATGAGATCACAGACCAGAGTAATATTCGGGCAAGCATCTTCACTTGTAACAATACTGTATGAGGACGGCTTAGGGATCCATTTGTCGCACCAAACTCTCGCACCCTCTCCCGAGCCTATTTGCCACCTCATGCCCCTTTGCACCACCCTTTGAGCCGCCATTATGCTTCGCCAAGCATAGAATGGGTGGCGGCCTAAACCTGCCTCTATGAATGAGCAATGGGGGAAGTACTTCGCCTTAAAAACATGGGCAAATAAAGAAGTGGAGTTAGTCTGCAGCCTCCATCCTTGCTTCGCCAAAGCACCAGATTGAACAACCTCAAGTCTTTGAAACCCATGCCTCCCATTTCCTTTGGCATGCACAACTTATCCCAACTTAGCCAGACTAGTTTTTTCTCATCTTTAACCTGACCCCACCAGAACTGCCAAATCAAGCTAGTGAGATCATCACATAATTTCTTAGGCAAGAGAAAACAAGACACGGAGTAAGACGGAACAGCTTGTGCAAATGAGTCATATTACGTGTTTATATAAAATAAGTTAATATATAGTCTTATAGATCGTTACTTAATAGATTAGAAATATACATTCAAACATATATTTGGATTCAAATTTTATAAAGTATGAATTGTTATAAATTTTTGTTTTATCACTAAAAAAAAAACTCTTTTCTATAATGGGGAATTATTTCCAGTAATTTTGGATTTAATTAATCACAAAATTATAATATTACTTTTTTTAGCCGCTCATACAATAAGGCTGGGATTTAAGATTGGAATTTATTTCCAACCTTTTTTGGATTTATTCACAGATTTTTTTTTTTTTATGTAATATTCATAGAACTATTGATAAAATACAAATGTGACAAACACTAACAGTTTTAGTTACTTATAAATTAGTGTATATAATTACAATAGCATAATTCAAATCATATATTTTTTAGAAGAGGTTTAAACTTTAAACTATACACGGTATTGGCCTACACATTTTTTAAATCATACATTTTTAAAATATGTAATAATTTCTCATTATATATATGATTTAGAATTTAATTGGATTTAAATTCTTCGAATTTAGTACTCAATAATTCACTTGCCACAAAAATTAAAAAATTAGATCGACACGTAGCGTAAAATTGAACTCCAATTGGCACGATGACATTGGCTAGTCTCTTGATGATGCCGACATTGGCATATTTTTCAATATATATATATATATATATTAGTAAAAACTTTTATTCCTTTCCAAAAATAAAATTCTTTTTCATTTTATATTTAGAGATTTAGGTTTATAAGAGGTGTGAATGGATTGGGTTGAAATATAGTTTAGTAATACATTTTTTTTTTCAAAATAAATAAATAAAAGAAAGAAAAATAAGAAAAGGAGACGAGGTTTAGGTTTCAAGTCCTCTGCCAGAGGAGTAGCATTTATAGATTTTTATGTTTGGTTCGACATAACTTGATTTAAAAAAAATATTTTTAGCCTTTCCAGATGTTTGGAGCAACAAAAAATGTTGATCAACCGGAAATTGTTTCCCGCTTAACCATAAAATAAAGGCACTTATGAAAGAAATTAATTTACGCTTTCATTTTCAATAAATCACTTTCCCCCTCACCCAAAATTTATCAGCCAAACAAACACACCCGACCTCCCACTGTCTGTCATCCAACCACGACACTCTACTAATGTCCCTGGTCGCCACCACTAGTCCCTGATCACAGTTTTTTTTTTTTTTAATTTAAAATTTTTATTTTTTTATTAAATATGTGGTTGAGAGATAAGAAAATAGTGGAGAATATGTTTTCCATAACATTTTCAAGAATATAACCAAACACTTGAAAATATTTTTCGTAGAACCAAACACAAAAAATCTTATGGAAAGGAAAGCAAAGGGATCTTTAGATTAAACCCAAAAAAAAAAACAAAAAACAAAAAAAAACAAAAAAAAAAACAAAACAAAACAAAACAAAAAGATGTCATGTTTTGATCTATGCACAGCCTTTAGAAAAATGACATCATGTGATTTAGTTATTTCATGTGTGATGTTTTGAAAAGATTTATCCATGCATGTGTCCTTCAACAAAGTGATATAGTTTTGGGCCAATCTTTTATCATAAACGGTGTCGTTTGTTGCAATCTTTGTTTCAGAGTGAATCTTATGTTTAACACTTGCCGTTCAGGATTTGTTGTGAAATTTTTGTGAATGTAGCATATCTTAAAATTATTAAAAAAAAAAAAAAAAAAAAGGCAAATGATCCTTTTGATGGAGAGAGAGGAATAACATAATGGGCGAGGATAATTAATTGGGGTGTTAAGGAGGGAAGCCAAAAAAAAAAAAATGTGGAGGTATTAAATAACTAAGAATTATTGAAAATAATGTTTTGGATCCTAAAAATTAAAAATAGCTTTAAATATTTTTGCATACTCACCACTGCATATGTATAACTTTTTTTTCTTTAAATAATAAATAATTGGGGAAAGAGGATTCATCAGATTTGAACCCCTTAAATGTCTTATTTGGAAACACCAAGAGTCACCATCCAATTGAGTTATATGATTTTAGGCAACTTTTATTTTTTATGTTTTGGGAGTGCAATATCCGAGTCAAGGGAGCAAAAGCAATTTGTTATTTTGAAATAACCACTATAATGACTGCTTGCCTTGGTGCTTACCTGGGCCAATAGTCTATTTGAAATTTGAATGTTGTGATATTGGAGATGGTTTGTAAATGTCTAGTAATTCAACCATTATTAATTAAGCACCATACATTGTTGAAACTTGAAAGGTGAAATGTACGTTTTGTCCATTAATGAATTTAAGTTTAAGGTTGTTAGACCTAATTTAGGTGACGACTCTATTTACTCACTCCGTCATGGTCCATCTTAGGCCAAGACGTACTTCCCATAGCTTTTAGGGAAACCCCAAAGAAAGACCCATTGTGGGCTTACACATGTCCTTGGCAGTGGTCCAAACTCGTACTAACCAATGAGAGGTGTCCTTCAACATCTAATCATAAGGGGCTGAATTCTCTCTCATGGTAGTGCTAGGTGTCCATGCCAGACTGCACACTTCTCTTCCTCCAATGGCATTCATGCTATTGGCACAAGCCAAAGGCGTAGCTCCCCTCACCAAAGTCCCTGCTTTTGTAACTTAAAGTTGTCCATGTGGAGGGTCAAGATGAAGCCAAGTTGGTATGCTCATTTACACCAGCTTAGGTACTCTATAGACGCTAAGGGGTTTTTTGTTTTGTTTGTGTTTTGTCTTTGATGCATGTGTTTGCTGCTAAGTAAGGATAAAATTATTTTATTTAAAATTTTTTAAAGGGTTGTATAAAAATATATATATATATATATTTAAAGAGCTGGGTTATTTGTTTTGGGTAAAATTTGTTGGTTGGGTTTAATTTTTTTTTTTTTTGTTTTGCTATTGGTTTTTTTCGTTGCTGCGCTAATTTTTTTTTGGGCTTGTATATTTTGTTTTAGAGTTTAGATATATAAATTTTTTATGACCTTTAAAAGGAAGAAAATGTTAAAAATACAAACTTTTTACCATAAATTAATGATGTGGTGAATAGTTATTGATAACTAAAAAAATGATATAAGTGGTAGGCTTAGATACAAATCAATAAGAATTTGCTATCTCAACAATTAGTAAAAACATTATTGAAAATTTTGTGGTTATAGTATTAGTGTATTATTCTTAAAAGAATCAATGATGTTATTATGAGGGGCAAAGTATAATTTTATCGAACAAAATTGCTAAAATTAATACATCAAAAGGTGCAAATATAAGGTCCTACACACAATCCTTACTGAATTTAATAGCGTGCATCAATCTGTTTATTACTTCAGACGTTGTCTCTTTCCTAAATTTACCATTACCATTGAGAATCCGAAGTCCAAACAAGTAGCACCTCCATCACTAGAAAAACAAACATAATACAAAGACATCAGTGCAAACCATTTCTTTGCAACAACACTGTCAGGTACTGCTAAATTCTGGCGTTTTCTTGAAGCACCAACACTTTGAGCATTCAACAATATCATCAAGCTCTGCTGGATTCAGAAGTTTTTCTTCAACCACCAATGCAAAGTCGTTGGCCATTAGAACAAAGGCTTCCACTTTTGTATGGGTTTTGAGAGATTTTGAGTAAATGGGAACTTTGGGTAGATCGAACATGTTGGTGGAGTAAGGTTCCCTAACCAATTCCAAAAGTTCTTCTCCAAAGAAGTCACCTGCTTTAAGACGCTCAGCATGTCGGGAGGCAGTTCCTGTTCCTTCACCATTATTGCCGCTTGGAAAGGCCCATGCACTGCCGTCTGTAATCAAGAATACCGCATCCATAGGCTCTCCTTCCCGAACAATGTAGCACTGCTCGTTGTAGTACACTGGCTTGAGAGAGTTGCAGATGTCACGCAACAATTTTTCATGCTTAGCCAAGTCATTCTCTTTTTTGATCATGAGCTGAGCAAGAAAAAAATATAAGTTGAAGTGCAAATCTATTTTCCTAACTAAAAAAATAAAAATGTTTTGTTAATAAGTAAAATAAAAGTGTTTTATAGATTAATTTTTTTAATATATCAATATAAACCAAATAAAGTTTAGAGTTCTATATATATCACTATAGAGTTGCAACCATTAATTTTTCTCTTATCCCTGTTATCTAGTACAAAATTAACAATTTTAAAAACTAAAAGCATTAATAGCAAAGATATAACAGAAGCTAAAAAGCTATTTTAACAACTCAAATCATGAAAATCAAGATGCATCAAAGTTACTACATCTAAAATTTTTTAGCTTTCAACTACAGAAAGCTGTTATCTATACAACTAAGGTTGTTAAAATTGGGATCCTACATAGGATCACTGAAGATAAGTGGGATCGTAGATCATAAGATCGAATTGTGAATCGTAAAATCCTACATATTTTCAGATTTAAAGCAAAAAACACATTGATAATGGCTTTATATGTTGAATAATCACATCAATTATAAATTCATTCATAAAAAAACTTATATTTACATCATATGATGTAATTTGCATGTCATACATCGCTAAATCTATAATAACGAAATAAATCTATTTAAGTTTTGATCTAATGTATCTAAAAAGTTCAATAAATATTTAATTAGCAACCAAATACCAAAATATTTATCAAAACATATGGAAAATATTTTCCAAGTTCTAAGTTCCAAGTTTGAAATCCAAAATAAGTTAGCAAATAGAAACTAGCTAACTACAATATAAAATCCAAAAGCAAAATGAATATTGAGGTGAAGTGAATATTTAATTATTCATATTCTAAGGTTCTTATAACCACCGTCCTAAATTCCTAATCATCATCATCTATTTCATCATCTATGTAGACATTATATATTTGTATACTAGAGTTATAAAATACATCAAGATACAATTTCACACTCAACTATTCAAGTTATACCACTCAGCAACAATTAAAGAGCATGCTCAAAAAAATCAATCAATCAATATACAAATACAAGCATAACTGATAAAATTATATATAAAAAAATATTTTAGTAATATTAGAACACAAATTAGTATATTAATCAAACAAATTTAACAATATTATAGCTTGAAAGGCAGCAAAGCCAACATCAAATTCTTCATTTAGAAATGATAAAGTATTCTTTCATTTTGAATACAAGTAAACTAGAAACTAGAAAACATTTGCTTAGGTTAACATAAAATTATAAAATAAAAAATAAAAAATCATACCATCATAACATGACAAAATAAAAACCCTTAAAACTTCCACAAAAAAAAAAATTTATCCCATAAAATAAAAAACAAAAAAATTTATTTTTTTGGTAGGATCAGTTGAACTAATAGGATCCTATACGACCCTACGATCCTACATATGATCCTACCATTTTTACAACCCTATTGCGATCTTAAACATTTTGGTGAAGTGGGATCGTAAAATCGTGCGATCTTATAATTTAAATCGCGATTTTGACAACCATGATAATAGCTCACTGTAACATCAACTTAAACATAAAACTCAATTTTTTATACTACTATCCCTCTTCCTACAATTAAAAATTCATTTCTTTCTCACTCTCCCCAACATTTTCTCTCTTTATTCTCCTCCCTCTCAAACCCAACATCTTTATTCCTCTTATCTCTCACTCTCATACTCCCTACCTAAAGTTGCTACTTCTAAAATTTTTTAGCTTTCAACTGAGCTGTTATCTGTAACAGCTCACTGTAGAATCAACTTAAACATAAAACTCAATTTTTTTATACTACTATCCCTCTTCCTACAATTAAAAATTCATTTCTTTCTCACCCTCCCCAATGTTTCTCTCTTTATTCTCCTCCCTCTTAGACCCACTGTCTTTATTCTACCACCTCCTTCCTTTCCTTATTTTTTTATTCCTCTCATCTCTCACTCTCAAATTTCCTCTCATCGCTCATTTTCTCTCCTCTCACTCTCTTGGCTGTGCTGTGGGTTATGGTGGTTTCGATTGTGGCTGTGGGTCTCGGCGGTTCAGCCGTGATTATGGGTGACTATGGGTTCATAGGTTTGTGGTTGGGTTGATTTTGGAATGGGTTATGGTGGGTTCATGGTGGTTGAAGTTTTGAGGGTTTTTTTTTTCCCCGATGGTGGTGGCTGGCAGTAGTTGTGGTTGTGGTTGAAGTTTGTGGATTTTTTTCCCCCTCCAGCGGGTTGCTTTTTTCTTGTTTATGGTTGAAATTTGTGGGTTTTTTTTTTTTTTTTTTCTTTTTTTCCTTCCTTCCTTTGGCAAGTTGCTTTTTTTCTTGTTTGTGCTTGAAATTTTATGGGTTTTTTTGTCTGGTGGCGGTAGTGGTTGGAGCGGTTGAAGTCTGTGGGTTTTTTTTTTTTTTTTTCCTCCTGCAAGTTCTATTTTTTTCTTGTTAGTGATTGAAGTTTTATGAAACTTTTTTTTTTTTTTTTCAATGGTGGTGTTGGTGGTGGCTGGCAGTGGTTGAAGTTTGTGGGTTTTTTATTCTTCCAACGGGTTGCTTCTTTTTTCTTTTTCTTTTTTTTCATTTGTGGTTGAAGTTTTATGGTATTTTTTTTTTTTTTTCAGTGGTGGTGGCTAACAGTGGGTTGTGGGTTCTTGTTTTATGTTTTTTTTAACCAGTGGTGGTGGTTGGTGGCAGTGAGTATGGGCGGCAGAGATGAGAGAGATGGAGCAGAAGAATAAAAGATAGAGAAAGATGAGAAAATAAGAATACAAAAAGAATATTAAAATGAAGTGGTAAAAAAATAAAAATTTTGACGTAGCATGTATTGTAAAGTAAGGTGTTAAAATAAATAAAATAATTTTTGAGTTGTTAAAAGATAAAATTTTAATCTCCTTTGATGTGAATCTTCAAATTAGAAAAGAAATGTCAAAATTTATATTTAGATCACATGAGATGAAAATTAAATATTGTTAAGAAAAAGATAACGAGAGAGAGAGAGAGAGAGATCAATCTAATGAGAATTTAGGACCAACGTTTAATTACAATTGTAAGGACATTATGTGACAATGACATGCATCATTGAAGAAGACCAAAAAGTCTTTATTTCTTATCCAAAAAAAAAAAAAAAGTCTTTATTTATTTATTAAAAAACAAGCACCCACGTGGGAGGGAATGAGATTATGTATCCAAACTAATTTAGAAAGAAAATTTTTCAAATTCAGTAGAGATATTTTTATCAAATGTGACTTTTGAAAATCAAATTTTGGATTATATGTTTTTATTATATTTTCATACTTGCAAAATTTAAAAAATATCAAAGATCGATAGATATATTATCAATAAAATGTTAAAATTTTAAGCACTTGTGATATAAAATTATGCAAAAAAAATTAGTTTATTATTTGAATAGTAAAAACATTAGATTTGAATGAAATTTAACATACGAGTTAAGAACATAAAGTACATGAAATTTAACGGTTAAATTTCCAAAATTCACATTCAATAAAAAGATAAATAAGAAATTTAAAGGGTATTTTTGTAAACTGGTTTGTACACAAACTTTTTCCTGATAAGAATAAGCATATATGTATATATGTATATATTTGGTACAGACACCTCTAGAGTGGGTATTCCAATATTTTATATGTATCAAATGCGGACACGCCTCGTACACTTGTCAAACACTTACTCAATAAAATAATATTGATCTCTACATTAAACAAAAAAAAATAAAGATTTCAATACATAATGGACAAAAACCTTTTCTAACTTTTGTAAATAATACTTTCTCAAAAAAAAAAAAAAAAAAAAAAAACCTTTTATAGATAATAAAGGCATGCAAGATGCTCGTATCATTTATAAAAAAAATAAAAAAATAAAAAAATTTTATTATAATATGATATATAATAATACTACAAACACAACAAATTCAATAATTTTTTTTAGATGAAGGACTATGATCAATGCAACATCATTTCAATTAGAGCCACTACTAATGTTATGTTTATTGTACACTAATTACAATCTCCCAATTCGATAGTTTAGAAAAATATTGAGTCATTAAACTTCAGTGGCAGCTTCAGGAAATTTTTTTAGTTGTCACTAAGAAACTTAAATTATACAAAATTTATTAAATAGATAACTTGAATATATCAACTTCACACCAAAAAAAAAAAAAAAAAAAAAGGAAAATACATGAAGTGTTACAATTTTTTCCTACAAACAAAGAGACAAAAGAAAGAAATGTACTAATAAGAAATAAAGTGGGAATTGGTCATGCTGTAATTAGAGTAATAAAGTACGAGAATTGATATGATAATAAAAAAGAGAAAGAAAAATGGATGATATTTGTTATAATTACAAGCTGGTTTGCTAAGGAGAGGAAAATTATTGTGATTGTAAAACCGAAAATAGCATAACTGTTAGCACTACCAAAAAACTCATGACTACAATATTTTCTTGTGTCCTTTTTTCAGGAAAAAATGAAATTAGGGATTATTTTTATAAAATAGGTTGAAAGAATTACAAATTTGAATTATTAAAATTTTTATTTTTTAATTTTGAATAGGCTTTTAGTTGAATAATTTGTGTTGAGGGCTCTTTTTTAACGCCACATTGCATTACTTCATTAGCAACCCACACCACATCAACATATTATTTATTTTTGGACAAATTTCTTTAAACTCCAAAGTAAGTTTATATCTCATTCAACTAAATAAATTGGGTTCACATGGCCCACAAGATCTTCACTTCAAGAGGCGAATTTATGGTCCACACTTCCTCTTCATCATTTGGGCTCATAACCCACGACATCTATTAGGTTTTAAGACTTTAGGAACTAAATGTATTAGAACTTCAATGTGTAATGTGTTGGCAAACCATAATCAAAACTTAGAGTCTAGATTTAGGCTGCTCAAAGTGTGTTTATTTGTAAAGTTTGAATCAAATGTACTGCAGGATTTATTGGACTAAATCTACAAGGTTCGATCGATCAAAAATTAGACTCGATTGATCAAACCTCGTGCAGATTGTTTTTTCTGCAGAATTTCCAACTCAGCCCAAGCCCATATGACGTGTAGAGTTTTATGTTGATATACTGTGTGTGTGAATCTTCTGTGAGATCTAGAGGTGTTTACTTCCATACACACTTAAGGTTATCAAGATCAAAATTGATGTCAAGAACTTGGTAATCTCTTCGGTTGTTGTTTCAAGAGTTTAAAGAAAAACACAAGTAAGAGAACTTGTAGTTGTTGTGGATCAAAGAAAGAAGTAATCTGTGGACACGGAGCAATCACATAATCGTGGTAGTAAGTTTTCTACACGAGGTAGTAATAGATTGTTAGTAGTCTAAGTCTTATTATACAAACTTCAATTCTTTCATAGTGAATCTATTTTACCTTGAGGATAGTTAGGTTATCCCCAGGGTTTTTACCGGTTTGGTTTTTCTAGATTACATATCGTGTGTTATTTATTTTTCTGCACTGCTTGACATGATATGATTTGATTTTGTTATCCTAGATCTGAATAATTTATCTAAGTAATCACTTGACTACATAACTAGATTAAACAACTTGTGTTTAAGGGGTCTAAAAACATACAACTTCATCAACATTAATATATATATCAAGCTCAAGCAATGAATCAGAACTCACGTCTCATATCATCTCTCTCATGCGAATGGAAAGTGGCTTTTCTAACAAAAGGCCATATTTACACAAAATGATAGCAAAGCCCAAGATACGTCATCTCATCTTCGACTTATGATCCAAGCTCATGAGTCTCTTTAAGGAAACTTTGGGAGTCGTGTGTTAGGTTCTAAAACTTTAGAACAATTGGCAAACTGTGAGCATGAACTTATCTAAATATAGATCTTAAAGTCTATGGGATTTATTAGACAATGCTCAAAGTGCTACAAGTCAGAATACACATATGAGGGAGCTGCAGGTTCAGGAAATTCGAAAAAAGCCAAGTTCGACTGATCCAGACTAAGCTTCAACCAATCAAAAGATGGGTTCTACAAAATTTAATAAAAGCCCATCAGCCTATTCAGCCCATTAAGTGATTAGAGTTTCAGATCTATTTCACATAGTATTTAAAAGAAACCCTAAGGCACATTTTGTTATGACTTTGGAAGTGCTCTTGTGAGATCTAAAATGTATTATTTCTTCTTATTTCAAAGTTACTACCGGTTATCATTTTCATACCATTAGAGCTAGTAGATCTAAAGTAATTGCTGCAAGATCAACAATTGTTGATGATCTAAAACCTTTGAGTGAAATCTCAAAGTCACAAACAGGAAGTTTGTGTTCAGCAAATCCAAGATAGAAGAGCCCGTAGAGTTGGAGCTGCACGTGGTTGTGTTAGTAAATTCTACATGAGGTAGCTTTAAATTTAGGGTTTAAATCTATTGTAATCTTCCGTTCTATCATGGTGGATTTGTTTACCTTGAGGATATCTATGTTAAATCCTCCCTAACTTTTTGCCTTAAAACGGTTAGTTTCACTGGTTTTCCTAGGTCATCATATAGTATCTTCTTTAATTTTTCTACACCAAGTAATATGTTTGCATGTGTTTAACCTATCTCAGAATTAATCTAAGTAAATACTTGTCTAATGCATTAGATTAAATTGATCTGTTTTTGAGGGATCTAAACAGAACAGACAAGTGGCATCAGAGCGGGTTCACTGTAATTAGATTAACGTCTTGAGTGAGATCATTGATCCCTGCTATCATAGATAATTTTAAGTGTCTTACTGCCATTGACTGTGATGATTTGAATAAAAATGACACTAATGTTTCTGTTAATTTTATTGATGCTTGTGAAACTTCCCGTAAGGAATTATCTAAATCTATGAAAATTGCTAAGAAATTCAAGGAAGAGTATTGGCAAATCTTAAAAAAAAGAAATTAATTGTGAGATTAGATGAATCAAATAAAAAGAAGGAATTTTTAATAAACCAATTTTCCTCTCAAGATGAAAAAAATGAAAAGTTTGGAACAAAAGTTAGCTGAGTATAAAGCTAAACTTGAAAATTTGTCTAATGCCAAACTTGCTGTTGATAACAAATCTGTTGCTATTTCTGTTCCTCTTAAGCCTAAAGCTGACAGTGTTTATATTCCTCCTTTTTAAGAGGAATCACAAAGAAAAGGCTTATGCAGCTACATTAGACAAAAGTAAAAGTTCTGATGTAGACGATAAAGTTTTTAAACCTATGTCTAAATCTCTTGTTAAAGAGAAAGAAATCTATTTTTGTGCATATATTTCACCTTTGTGGTGTTGTTGGTCACATTAGACCATATTGTTTTTTGCTAAAGCAAAAATCAAAATCTGAGACTAGATCTACCATTAGAAATATTGATATTACTAAATTTGTTCTTGTTTGTCACTTTTGTGGTATCTCTGGTCATATTCGTCATAACTGTCAAAAATTGAAATTTAAGCATTCTGTGTTTCAGTCTAAGATATGTAATTATATATCTCCTACTACAAGCCCTAAAAAATTATTTCATATCCTTTTGAAAAATTTAAGCTTGTTGGCTTGTGAAAGGAATTTGCAGGATTTCAGTCTCTCTCAAAAGAAGTATGTAATCCCTAAAATACACTATTTCTCATGGTTTTTCACCCACCAAGCCAAAGATGCATGCTATATGGGTGAGAAAAGATTTGCTAAGGTGAGTGTTGTTTACCTATCCTTGATTTAATTCTTTCAATTATTTGTGGACATTTTCTTTCGGTTTTTTGTTGTTTTATTTTCTTAGGTTGTTTTGCTTATAAAAAACAAAAAAACCAAAAACATTGAAAATTTCAAAAAGACAAAAATATTTTATTTTGGGTCTCGTTTTATTTTTTTTGAGGATTACATGAATTATAATATATCTCTCTCGATTTAGAACATACTTGATATTGTGGAGAAACTTCTAATACTAAAGCTCTTCTCATGCACAACATAAACTTCTAATAATGAAGTCCTTCTCTTAGAAGGCACAAAGACTTCTTACAAAAGCCCTTCTCATGTAAGGCATGGACTTCTAATACATAAAACCCTTCTACTAGAATGCACAAAGACCTTATTCTAAAGCCCTTCTCATGGAAGACACAAACCTATCTTACAAAAGCCCTTCTTATGGAAGGGAATACTATCCATAACTTCACAATAACCAAAAAAGCATTATTAAGAGGATATTCCTAAAGTGCATGATAAAGAGGACAACCTTAACCAACCTCTACACACAGCTAGACATACTCTCTCCGTCCCTCTAGTTGCACCCATTTTTTCCTCTTAATCTTGAAGCCATCATGGAAGGACATATCATGGCATGCTGCCTCTCCACCGCTAGAGTTATTCTGCTGGAATACTATCAACTCACTGATGCTATACAGTTAGAGTTACAAGCCATACAAAGATAAGTGACTCTGTTTCCATATCTCTAAAATTATATCATTGAGTACATGATTACTTCACCTTTAAATACAAATCACTTTACTATTACATTACTATACACTAATAAATTTGATCTGTCACTGCTGGACACATTTTTGAACATAAATATCTGCTAGACATACTCCCTTGCTGGACATATCTTATTATCTTAAACTTGAATCATTCCACAACTAAACATGGAGTATCTTGAACCCATCTCATTGCTAGACATATGACAATTAATTATTCCCGAATATTGGACATCACCCACTATACATCATTATGATCTTTAACTCATCATTCAATCAAAATATTTCACTAAATACATATTATTTTATTCAACTATTATTTCAATCATTATCATAATTCTGAAACTTTGGGCTTTACCCACTTTGCAAGCCTAAAAATACGCTGGAAGCCATTGGAGTACTTGGCCTAATGTTGAGTTTTAGACGCAACTCCCTAGACAAATCTGGCTCTTGTAAGGTCACTTCTCCAACGGACAACACGTGACTACACAACAAAAAATGACCCCCCAACAATTTGTTCACTAAATGTTTGATTTAGTATTGTTTTTTTTTTTTTTTTTTTTTTTTTTTTTTTTTTTTTTTAATGTTTAAGGTGTTAAGAATTATGTTTGAGAAGCCAAATTTTATTTTATTTATTTTTTAAATCGAAAGCACCAATTTGTTATTAGTAGGTAAAAAGTAATGTCAATGTTTGGCTCAAATTAGAATTAGTAACGACTTTCCACTTATCACATAAAATTTATTGTGAAATTATTGTAAAAATGTGTGTATGGGTTGGATTCAAGTTACACATAATGTAACTTTAAGCAATGTTACACCAATCAATATTTTTTAATTGTATGTGAATTTTGACAAATCGACTGTTGGATTACATTATTTTTGTATATTCTCTATGCTTGCAAAATTTCAAGATGATCATAGATCAATAGTCATATCATCTATCAATTGTATATATTCAAGTTTTTGTAGTTTAAAATAATGCATAAAATATGGTTTTATGTATTAATGGTAAATAACATCCGATTTGTATGAAAATTAACATGCATGTTTAGAATATATAGAACATATAATCTAACAGTAGAATTTTCAAAATATGAATTCATTAACAAATTATTGGATAGTGTAATATTGTTTAGAGTTACACCAAGTATAACTTGAATAACTTATTATTGAATTCATATTTTGAAAATCCAACCGTTGAATTACATGTTTTATATATTCTTAACATGCATGCCAAATTTCATGTCAATCAAATGTAATTTACCATTCGATCCATAAACTAATCTTTTATGCATTATTTCAAGCTACAAAAATTTGAATTTAAATAACTGATTGAAGACATGTCTATTGATCTTTGATCACCTTAAAATTTTGCAAGTATAGAGAATATACAAAAATAATGTAATCTAACGGTGGATTTGTTAAAATTTGAATCCAATTAAAAACTATTGATTTGTGTAATATCACTTAGAGTTACATCAATTGTAACTTGAACCTAACGAACTTCACTTAGATTAGTTGCACGTCGCAAAGCATACTGTACAACAATCCTTATTGTTAATCAAACTCCTACTGGCAACTAACCCCACCCACTAGAACCAGTTACCGGGTAATCGAGGGGCTTTTCACCCCTGACCCTATATATATTAGCAAATCAGGGTAGTCCTGTGACCCTCAAAGTTACATATGGAGCCACCCCTATTAAACTTATAATAATATAATTGACAAAATTTAACTACAAAATTAACTGTAACCTAAAACTATAACCTAACTTAATAAAATAAATATTACTATATTTTGAAAATATAACCGTTGAATTGCATGTTCTTTATACTCTTAATACATATGTCAAATTTTGTGTCAATTGGATATTATTTATTATATGTTCTGATGGTTGACCAAAAATTAAATCATCTCCTATTCGTCCATAGGGTCGTCCAAAGCCAAAAGGGTAGTCCCAACCTAAGAAGGTCATCCAAGAATAAGAAGGTCGTCCAAAGTGTAAGAAGGTCGTCCAACATTTAAGGGCCTGGACGACCTTCCAACACTTGGAAATTTTCAAGATAAACTTATATCCAAAAGCTTATAGTCCGAACCACATTCTACTATTATGAAATATGAGCAAAATCCTTATTCATCGCTCTAACTTCCTACTAAATTCTTAACTTTTAATTCTAGTTATAGAAGATAAGTCTGAACTTTCTAACTACTATAGCAATTGTAGAAGATAAGACTGAACCTTTTAAATTCTATAGCAGTTGTGGAAATTAAGTTTGAACCCTCTAACTTCCATCCACGTTGAGGAAATTACTAAACAAGTAACCATTTCAAAACTCACTATAAAAGGACTCATCCATATCAAATGAAGGAAAGTTTCTACCACCCCTAAAGTTAGAATTCTTGAGTTCTAGAGAGAAAAACTAACTTAAGCATCGGAGGATTCTTGACCAATTCACCCCAGTCACATTTGATTTGTAATTCTTTCTTTTCAGACCTTCCAAGCAATTACTATCCCATTGAAACCCGGAGCTTTCAGCCTACTAATTTTCTGTGCATCATCATGTTCTATAAGCTTATATCTTATGCATAATTTTAAACTATAAAAACTAGCAATCTGAACAATTTATTGATAGTATAACTATTGATATTTAATTTTCTAAAAATTTTACAAACATGGAAAATATAAGAAGATGTAATCCAATAGCGAAATTCTCAAAATTCACATTCAATAAAAAGATATTGAATAAGAGTGTAATCTTAAACTACAATCAATTTTGTAACTAAACTTTATCCATATATAAATCTTCAATTGTTGGATGATATTTATAATACCATTCAATGGCATATTCAATATGTCCTGGACAAATAGTAATTTAGCAAATTTATAGAGGTGAAGAAACTCACATTCCTTAGTGGATTAAAGCAGATTTGGTACTTGACATCCCTTTGAAGTTTTGAAGGAAGTTCAGAAATCAGGATCTCCACATAAATATCTTCTTCTTTGTGAAATTTCTTTTCCATAATCTTAATAATTTCACTGCTTGTTTCTTTTTTGAGCTCTTTATTTTGAATCCACGAGTTAATGCTTTCTTTCTTTTTTTTCGCAGCTGTTTGGTACAACTTATCTTTTTAGTTTTTGAAAAGGAAAATCTAGGATTTTTTAAAAAGTTGTACTTGGAAAAAATGTCAATACTTGAAAGAAAAAAGTTGTTCAAGAACGTACCTTCTGCATTTGATTTTGAAGTTATCCGCCGCTGCAAGTATATCTGTCCCACTTATGCTAGTAAGTTAACTTTGGCATATCTTACAATATACTACAATTTACAAGCATACATCTCCTTGTTCCAAACACATCCTTTTTTGCTTTTTTTGAGAAAGTTGTTCCAAACACATCTTAAGTGGGAGATCCACTAATGAAAAAAAAACGCTCATTACCCTAAAATTGAGAAGTGTAGCTTAGTAATATCTCTCCCGAAAAAAAGAAAAAAGAGAAGGTTTGATGGCATAATAAAATTAGAATGGTCTTGGAATTTTTTTTTTTTTTTTTTTAAATAGAATCTTTGATAAAGACCAAAATAATAAATATTATGAGGTTCCAAGGTATTTGGGAAGACCAAAGACAATAAATGTAGTGTGATTCATAGATGGTTATGTTTGAAGAGAAGAATTCCAAGACAATTTCATCTACTTTACTAAACATCCAAACTCATGGGATGGGATAATTATTAAATTTGGATAGGACATTAACCTAGTCTAAGAGTTGGGTCATTTGGTCATTAGTTCAACTAATGGGTTATCAGCCGAACAACATTGTTAAGTAAAAAAATTATATATTAAAATAAGTTTAAGAAGCCATAAAATAAATATGAAAGTTGGAAAAATAAGCATGTCTAAATTAAGTCTAAAATACAAGCCATCTAATATAATTCAAACTCAATGTTTCCCGAGTGACAACACTAAAAAATAAAAAAAAAATATGAGATAAAAGAATGTCAAAATTGTGGCCAAGTCCTTACCATATAATTTTAAAAATTGAGTCTTTACTATTTTTTTTTTTTTTTTTTTTTTACAACACATTTCTTAAAATTCTAGGAATAAAAGCATATCCCAACCTTCAAAAAGACACATCTTACATTTACATATTAAAAACCATATATGAATATATTTTCATAAAGGTGTTATATGTTCATGATTAAAAATCAGATTTGAAATTTCCTTTGAAAAAATATTTCTTTTTCATATGAAAAATCAGATCTAGAAATTCACTTTCAAAATCATTCTCTTTTGCATATCAAAAACCAGATCTGAATCTATTTTCATAAAACATTCTATTTTCCTAACAAAAACCAGATCTTAATCTTTTTTATAAAAATCATTTTTTTTTCTTTTAATAAAAAACAACAGGCCAGTGTTTCCATGAAATATTCCATTTTTCCTAATAAAAAATCAGATCTAATATTTTTTATATGTAAAATATATTTCTTTCAATAAAAATAACAATTAACAACAATAGTAAAAATGAGAGCAACAATGATAAATGACAGAAATATAAAATAGCATTATGAGATTGACAATCATATCAATGTAATAATATAGTAGGATGATTAGTATATTACTTGGGAAATTATGGTGTTTCATTCTTCCTATTTAGAAACCACTGTCTCTCGGCTTTATAATTGTACAACTAAGAGCCTAACATTAAATAAATAAATAAACAAATAATAAATAAATAGATAAATAGAAGAATTGGATTCGCACCTGAAAATTTCCCATGTAATATAGAAATAGTAACAAGCCAAAGATTGTAACGCAAAGTACAAAGCAGTTTTCCCATACATCATTACTTGTTCGGAGGTTTGAACCAAAAGAACTGCAAAATTGGCACAACTATAATGTATAAGAAGCTAATCTTGAAAATTTATAACTACAATGAATTTACAAAATTTTATAGGGAATGAATAAGTTTAGAGAATACATATATATGTGTGTGTGCGTGCGCAAACGTGAATCCACTAGGTTACGAGCATAGGTTTTAGGCCTTCCAATCCTAATATGCAAGACGTAGAGTAATGACAATGCTTTGGCAATCAGAGAAGTCCTGAGCCACTTTGCTGATACTCATCTACCAGGGTAACAGTTTTGACATCAAGTATGGAGGTCTGTATGCTGAGCATGAAATCCAAGTCTCCATAGTGGATAAATGCTATGGTATAAACCACCTAGGAAACTAATAGTAACTCCTAATATGGAATTGTACAGAGTCTAATATGTGCAAACCTCAGATTTCGCATGCCCCAACAGAAACAGTAGAATATTTTTTGTGGAATATTTTTGGACTCTAAGATATAAGACTGATGAGCATCGAGATATACTCCAAAATCAAAGAGCTCTGCATTTGGCATATTTTTAGGGCAAAAATCATCTAAAACAGAGTGATAGCCAAAGTTGTGGTCGCAGTAATAAAAAGAATTTCGGACACATCCACCATGATTTTCACACGCCCTGTACCAGCAAGCCACAGTTCGTTGAATAGAGAAACAATACCAAAAAGCTCCTAATACCTAAAAGACGAGCAAATCATTTAACATCAGTAAATTTTGTAGATATCATAACGAAATGTAATAACTATTTCAACTAAAATGATAATAATTAAAAGTAAAAAGAAGAAGAGGAGAATTCAAAAGATATGAACTAATACACTAAATTCCAGTATTAATGCTAAATTTACTTAATTAGCCAATTATGCTCGAGTAATATTTTTTGTGATTTATCACAATATGCAACCATATCGCAAAATAACAAATTGTAGAAAATAAATAACATTGACAATATAGTTACAAAGAAAAAACCCTACATACGAAAAACTCTCTAGGAGTTTACTACCAACCCCAAGGAAACAAAGCCGCTATAATAGAATGAAAGTTTTAAAATATACTTCGCCATAAATCTATTGCTACCTCATGAAGTACTTAGTTACATGTCTATACTCAACTCCATGACCATTGACTCTTCTATCATGAACTCTATTTCACATGAACGTTCAGCTTACAAATTCAAGAACCTCTTGAAGATTCTTCATAGCAACTTGACTGTGTTCTTATTGCAGCAACTTCAACTTGATCACCAAGTCTTGAATCCTTGATCACTGAGTGATGCTTTGAGAGGAATTGGTTAACCCTAACCCTAGATATACAATCCGTAGCTCTCCAAAAGTCTAAGTTCATGTCCTCTAGGTTTTCTTTTATACCTTGGCTATGGGGTCAAAGCTTGGATGGCTGATTAAGCTAAATTAGGACTCTATATGCAGGATTCTTGATCGATCAAATTTAGAAAGCTATTTGTCAACATCTCAATTGATTGATTATGTGTAGACTACGTATTGAGATTTCAAACCTTGTAGATCTTCATTAGTCGTCCAGGGCACATGTCTTGGACTTTAAATACATCTCAAAGATACTAACAAGTGTATACACCCCATTTTGCACCTCACATTTAACTTCACTTGCATTACATTTGCATATCATCACCATCTCATTTCTCCAAGGCAAGACTGTGATTTTGCCGTTTGATCTCTAAATACTTTTCAAAAAACAAATCTTGAGGTTACAACAATCAAAATAATAGTTCATGAGCATTAATTGGATCACCGGATTAAAAAATATCAAAGAAATAGTTTAGAGGTAAAGGGCACTTCAATGTTGGTAAAAGCATCAAGCACACTTAAGCGCATAAGCCTCTTGCAGCCTAAGCACAAAAAGCGCACTTCATTGAAGTGAAACACACAATTTTCAAATATAATAATTCATAAGTCATAATAGAAATATTCGTAACATATTATTTATAAAAAAACAAAAAATAACAAAGTTTAGCTAAAAAAAATTAACATTACTACATATTTTGAAAATCTAACAATTACATTGCATATTCTCTATGCTCTTAATACACATGTCAAATTTGTGCCCATCAGATATTATTTAACATATGATTTATAAGCTTATATTTTATTCATAATTTTAAACTATAAAAACTTGCAATTTAAACAATTTATTGATGATATAGCTATTAATCTTTAATTTTCTAGAAATATTGCAAGCAAGGAGAGTGTAAGAAGAAAATGTAATCCAATATTGAATTTGTCAAAATTCACCTCCTATTTTGGAGCTAAATTTTTTCCAAAAAATAATAATAGCCCAAAATTTCTATTTTTTACCTATTAGGGAAGTCAATTGTATAATGTTTGTAAATTCAATTTTTACCTAAGTTATTTCAATTCTTAAAATTTTTATATAATAAATTGAAAACAATTATCAATGGTCAATATCATAATAATCTAGTCATAGAAAGTTTTATACATAATATTTTCTATATTTCTCTTGTGCTTTATAAAAGTACATAACCATGATAGTTATGATCAAATGATGTATGTGGTTCAATCAATATGCATCTAAAAGTTAAAGATCAAAAAGCACAAGAATTGTAAATTAACCTATCTTATGACACATAAATAAAAAAATAATTTGTGTAATACAATGCCCTAAAGATAATAGTTGTGTAGTAAACCATTGGTCCATGTTATTTCTTTCAAGATCAAACAATTAATTTTGATGATTCATATCTTTTTTAGCAATAAAATAAATAAAAACATGCCTATGCATGCTTTATTCTTCTTCAAAAAGATCCAAAAAGACATGCATAAGGCATGCTTCATTAAATGATCTATTTTTTGGCCTCACAAAGCTTTGAGAGATTGGGGCTTCGAGCTTTGAGCTTAGCCACATTTTTAACAACAATGGTGCACTTACATGAAACCGTTCTTGACATGTGATTCTAATCTATTAAGATATGAAACTACTTAATTTTAAGAAGGAAATCTAAGTAACAGTACCTAAGTACTATACTTAAGTTCTGTCCCACAGTTATATAAGATCTAACTTTAACCCAACTCCTCAAAAAAAAAAAAAAAAAAATGAACCCATCTCTCTCTCTCTATAGAGAGAGAGAGAGAGAGAGAGAGAGAGAGAGAGAGAGAGATGGGTTCAACACTTGCACACTTGCCAAGATTAAATTTAATGAATATGAAATTTCTACACAATCAAACTTACATGGCCGGCAATGATGTATAGAAAGAAATCTAGTGGACCTAGGACCCATAGCCTTCCACCAAGTATCTCATGATTTGATCCCAGATCCTTCCTCGGTAGGTAAATTTGAAAAACTCTTGGCCAATATTGAAAGAAAATAAAAATGTTTAAGATCTGTAATGTTTTTAAGGATTTCATGGCTCTCACGTCTAAGAGTATGCATGACATTACCACCTGAACAAATTACAAGTAGTTCCATGTTTAGAGGTGCTGAATAAAATCTAATTATGTGTAGGACAATGTTAATTCAAAGAAGATAGTATGCGTGTATAAGAAATTGCATCAAATTTCTGCTTTAAACTTATAATTATTCTATTTGAACCCTTTTGTTGTGGAAGAAAAATGTTTTATTTGTCAAAGAAATAATTTAGTTTTCCTTATAAAAGAATTAGTATTATTTGTCCATCAAAAATTAGGTGTTATAGCCATATGCAGGCCCTGCAATTAATAAGTAATTAAGAATTAAATATATGCAAAAAAAAAAGGTGATTATGTTTAGAGGTTGACAGATATCTTATTGGTTTTGTGGTCAAAAGATACAGGAGCATGATTTTTTGTTTATTTTTGTGGTCAAAAGATACAGATATCATATTTTTGTGCGTTGGTGTAATTCGAATTAAAACAAACTTATAATGTGTTAGAGCAGTATCTAGGCACTGCTATTAATAAGTAATTAGAGAATTGAAACATATGCAAAAAACGTGATTGTGTTTGGAGGTTGATAGATATCTTATTGGATTTTTGGTCGAAGGATACTGGAGCATGATTTTTTGTTTATTTGTATGGGTGAGCACGTTGAGTATTGTTTGGGTCATATTTTTGTATTTTGCCATAATCTAAATCAAAACACACTTTTTATGTGTTTGAGTCTTGGTTTAAGTTTGTTCATATTCATAAACAAACGGAGTATATTGAAGACACAAGAAACTACTAAAGAACTGTTGAATCTGCTGCCCCGATATCAAGCTCGACTCCACTGCAATGGCTTGGAGGTACAACAAAATTGCTTTCCTTAGACACTATTTTCCCCCATACTCCAGTAGCTAAAGGGTTATTGTAAACTTGCCCTCAACATACAACCAATCCTATCAGGTTTTACAAATTGCAACATCTATCCAAACATTATAAATGCATTTTCCACTTGATTTTCGATCATTTCTTTCACACAGTCTCTTCTAAAGAGATAATGACACTTTTCAGCTTGCAAAGTGGAATCAAACACATTCTTCCACTACCAAAGTGGGATCAAACTTGTACTACAACTTATTTATATATACAAAATATCCAATGAAAAATTGGTATTTTGATTCTAGGTTGTTGCTAAATTTTATGCTGTCAGCTGCTCAGGAAGTGACTGGCTGCTCCTTCAACCCAGAGTGGATTCTAGCGGAAGGGCAAGGAATTCGAACAAACAGGGGGCAAGGAAATAGTCTGTTGTGTGTTATATCTATTAATTGACTCTTTTTCCTAATAAAATATTTGAGAATTTGTTTTGAGCTTAATGAGATTTAGGTTGATTTGTGTTTTTTAAAGCATTGTGAGTGCATTGATATTTGTGAGTTCGTAAGTGGGGTCTATAAAAATTTATCAAATGTTTAATATTTATCATTGATAATAAATTTTAATTGTTGTTGCACGTGAATGAAAACATGTGATTTGTTGAACTATGTTACATTTTTGTGCCGTTAAATTTCCGTTTACATGAAGATGTGAAAAAACTATTTTGCAACCAAGAATTTAGCTTTAGTCTACTCCATTACCTGTGGGATGGGAAGAAAAACAAAAATGTCAAATAGAAAGTGTCGATGCAAGATATATTTTCTGAGATCTGTTTGCCACTTATCTGCATAAAGGAACCGGGATTTTAGTTTTGGGGGAGCCAAATTATAAATAATTATTTTTTTAATTAAGAATTAAAAATATAATTAGAGTCCATTTGGGAACAATTTATTTAGCTAAAGCTAAAAACTTTTTGTTAAAAGTATAGAAAAAAAAAAAAGTTAAAAAATAAGCTGAATAGTACAATAAGGCTTATAAATAATATCAAAAAGTACAATAGAACCTATAAATAGTAGCAAAAACAAGCTGAAAATTTCAGCTCATCCCAAACGATCTCTTAGAGTGTATTTGGGATTAACTTATAAGCTAGCTTTTTTTTTTTTTTTTTTTTTTTTTGTACAGCTTTTTAAAACCTCTTTTATTTTCTAACTTTTTAAAGTGCAAGTGTACTTTAATACACTTTCTGCAAAAAGTTAAATAAGTTTTTTCCAAACAACACTAAAAAGCAAAATGCTAGCTTATAAGCTAGTCCCAAATACGAATAAGATGCATTACTAAATACTACGAAAAAAATTAAACTAGTATCAATTCAATACAACAATATATAAATAAACAAAATTAAACTAGTATCAATTCAATACAACAATATATAAATAAACGAAAAGACAAATAATTATTACTCAATGCATTTCAATCAGTCATTTATCAAAAAGAAATTTGACAGTCTTTTAAATACAAGAAATCATTTATGATATAATTTCTATATTAAATTCAAGGTAATTTTCTCAACAGCACAACTCCACTCAAAAGACATGATAACTTTTAAAGGAGGATGGGACAAGTTATACTACACACAACACACTTTCTTAAGCAATGTGGAACAATTCTCCTTTTTTTTTTTTTTTTTTTTTAGATAAAAAAAAAAAAAAAAAAAAGGGGGAAAGAATGACTTGCCCCACCCTCTCTTAAAAGTTACCATAGCTTTTGAGTAGAATTGTGATGTGCTTTTGTAATAGAACCCCTTTCCATCTTCTTTGTGTGTGTGCGTGTGCTTGTTTCTCAAAAAAAAAAAAAAAAAAAAATTTAAGGTAATTTTCCTTTCAATGAACAAAATCAAGTAGTCCTGTAAACAATCATTTCCATAAGAGTAACTAGTAAGCATAAGTACAATCACCTTATAAACAAGTTGGTAGATCTTTATCTTTAAATCACTATCAACCATTTGGTACCATTCAAAAAGAAATGGTGAATAATTTTTATGAAAAAAAAAATTATATATATATATATGTGTGTGTACTTCAGATTTACTACCATTCCATCAAAATTTTGAAGAAAAAACACACGTGGACACCTGTACATGCAACATATATAAGATCGCGAAAGCAACTTAGAATAAATATTTAGTAAAAAAACTGGGGGGTGTAGTTTGGATTGTTGATATCATTATTTTTTTTTCTTATGTTATTATTATTTAACTAGGTTCACTATTAGGTAGATTACAATTTAGATAGCATGTAATTATGTTGATATTTACCTTTAACAGGTGTTGAGTGGGAGGAGTCTCCTTTTCTTTCGGCGTGTAACTTAATTTTTAATTTTCTTCTATATTTCCGAAAATGGTTGCCTAAAAACCCAGTATGAAATCGCAGCACTAGGTAACTGATATCAAGCAAAGATCGCGAAACTATAGCTGTGATCCCCAACTTTCTGTCTATCTCAACGCATTTCTTGTATTCATTGATCATGAGACCATACAAGAACAAGGGTTCCAGTGATAATGCAATTATGCGCACCAATATAACGATTAGATTCCAATCCCATGGAAGAGAATTTACCCATTTAATTATTCCATTCCAATCCCATGGAAGAGAATTCCCTCGTGAGTCCGAACTTGTCTTTTCTGTCGTAGATTCTTTCACTGATGCAACTTTGCCAACCTCGGGAGCCGGCCCTTCGATATCATTTTCCCTAAAAAAAAAGCATGGCAAACATAAAATTAGTTTATATGACTTATCTTATGTACGATGCAGAAGAACCCCAAAAATACAAACCATAAATTCCCCCCCTCCCCACTGGCGGCTTTCTTAATGGCTTTTCAGTGGAATGTCAATATTGGAGAACCCAACTCTAACTAGTAGAAGTAACTAAATCTATTCATCTATTCGATTCTGTGGTGGTGTGAAATGAGAAAGGAGAAACAAGAGAGTCCATTTAAAATATTTGAATATTGTGCCCATAGTTTTAAAAAATGGTATGGTCAGAGTACCGGAATAGAAAACGCTTTCTCGGTTTTATGGTATACATAAATAATTAATTAATAATTATAAAATTATTTTATAAAATTATATAAATAAATAAATAATTTTATAACTGTTCATTGAAACTAAAAAATTAAATGATAGTAAAATATTAAATATTGGTACGTAAGCCCAAACAACAGATTTTAATGTTTATATACTGAAAACTGTAGACCCCAAAAAGAAAGTTGTGTTTGGTAGGAGTTTTTTATGAAGAGTGTTTGTCACAGTTTTTAATTTAGGGTGTTTAAAACATGTATTTTCAAAATTCATCTATACCAGTGCATAAGTCACAGTTTTTTTTTTTTTTTTTTTTTTTTTTTTTTTGCTACTGAGCTACAGTGCACATCCAAAGATAGCTGTGCACTGTAACTAAGATGGTAAAAAAATATATTTTATTAAAAATGTATATTATTTTATTGTGTTAGTGGTAGTAGTTGTGATTGTTGTTTATTATAGTAAATATATTATTTTATTATGTTATTTATATTATTTTATTGTGTTAGTGGCAAATTACTAAATTTTTTGCACCACTAATGCTAATGCTCTTACACATTGATGTCCCACCTACCACACATTTTGAAATCCTACATCCACACCTCTCTCTCTCTCTCTCTCTCTCTCTCTCTCTCTCTCTCTCTCTCTCTCTCTCTCTCTCCAATATGTGCATGTGAGTGGCAAAAAAAGGCCTCAACTAAAGCAGACAGATCATATCATTGTAAATCTACTTCGTCTTTGGGCTTCTTCCACGACACAAAGATAGTAAATCTAGCGTTTTAGGGGGTCATTGTGAGTGTCTTAGGTTTCACCACTTCAAACTTGATAGCATTTTCAAAATCATAATCTCTCTTCTTCTTAAATTTGAAACAAGATCTCTCTTTTTAATTTTTTTTAGTTCAAAAACACAATAGCTGAAGTTTGAAGAACCGCTCAAAACTTATAACATTTATTTTAATAATGTTAATATCTATCATAATATTGTGTTTTCACAATAAAACTTATAGCATTTTTGCACCATATGGCTCACAAGGCTGGCGCAACGCATTTTAAGCCTAAGCTAGATAAATTTTAAAGCAATCTTTTTCTTATATTTAAATGTTTATTAATATTATTAAATTCTATATAATATGTTTTATTTAAAATTTATTTTATTTTTTCTTGAGATGTGTAGACAACTCATTTCACACCCATAATTTAACCTATAAGATGGCAAAATGGTCATTTTATGTATCCTAAATATCATGATTTCATTTTAGTTACTAACTCATTCATCACATGGCATAAAAATGATCTTAAAGTTTCAATGATCACAACAATATGTTCGGATTCCAAATCGGACTGTCGGATCAAAAGATATCACAAAACCAAGTTTTAACTATTTGCATGTATTAATTTGGGTGAAACCTATAACGTGAGATTAATTGAAATTAATTTTTATTGGTTTTAATTAAAATTAATTAAATCAATTTTTGTAATTGGTTAAGTATTTTTCTTAAAGTGTGATTTGTTGCATGGGAATAAAACAAGTGAGTTGATAAACATTAAACTTGGATAAATATTCATATTTTTGGAGTAATTATACTAAAGATAATTATTTTAAAAGTCTAATCATCAATTTGGAATGAAGTTTATTATGAAAATAACTCTAGAACACGTCCATGTACAAGTCTGAACTTAGAAAAACACTAAAAAGAGTCCCTCCCCCCAAAAAAAAGAAAAAAAAAAACCAAAATTAGATGAATCTGCCAATTGCCAAATTGGCATTTTGGAAGTGCCAATCGATATTTATGATGTGTCAATCGATACTTATGATGTGCCGATCGGCGCTTCAACATATACTTCCTAGTTCGTTTTGTTTGACTTAAAACTCATCCAAATTCACTTTTTCATAGATAAACCTTACCCTATTTCGTGTTTACTGACTTCTAAATCAGATCTAACTTATTTTCTAAGCAATTTACACCTGTATAAATAGAGGAAAAACACTCAACATTCAGTGCCCTTAACGACTTTAACATTGGAGATAGTTTTGAAGCTTTGCCGTTATTCTGATCTTCATTAGACCAGAAATTATGTAGACAACTCCCTTCAAACCTTTCTCCATTGTTACTGCTTCCTTTTTAGAGATAAAAGAGATTCTTTCTCCCCAATTTCTAAAGAAATCCTTTTTGTCTTATCCGAATTCATAGTCTAGAATACTGAATTTTTTTGGGTAAGGTGGGTGCCTAACACCTTTTCACTCTATAACCTAGCCCCCCACACCTAAGATTTTTGGTTCAAGATTAGCGCTTTATCAAATTCTTTGGTAGATTGTATTTAGGACAAAAATTTTGTATCTTTTTACTTAGATTGTAACCAAAGCGATATAAATTGCCTACCATTTGTAAATTTGATACATTCAATAAAATTCAGATTTAATTCATTTTTTCTTTTTTTTTTTTGTAAATATAAATAAGTGGCTACTCCACATAAATCAAACCAAAGAGGTACCATGTACACATTTGAGAGCCCAACCAAATCCCGGTCTCTCACAAGTTGCAACATTAATAATTAAGTTTTTATATTAAAGTTCTACTAGTATCTCTTTTTCAATTGATAATATAGTTAATTCACTTACTCTTTTTTGTGACATAGTTATCCTAAGATAAGATTTTATCAATTTTAATTTGAAAATTATATTTTCGCATATTTATCATGCTTAAGAAAAAATTGGTAGCCTAATGTCCGTTTGGGAACAACTTATTTAGCTGAAACTGAAAATTTTTTGTTGAAAGTGTAGAAAATAGGTTAAAAAATAAGTGAAATAGCACAGTGTGACCCATGAATAATATCAAAAAGTGCCGTGAGACTCATAAATAATAACAAAAATAAGCTAAAAATGTAAATACACTGAATTTTTCAACTCATCCCAAACAGATGCCTAATAGTAACGAATTTAGAAATATGTTAGACTAGTAAAAAAAAGACAAGTGTTATTGCTAGAACATAAAAAGAGGCGAAAAAGAATAATAATTAACTAAATATGATTAATTAATTTGAAAGGATTTATAGTCTTTTGAATAGATATTAAAGACACAATAGATGAGGTAAAAAAAAAAAAAAATGATGTCAAGAGCTAAGGAAACTAACCTCGTACCATTCCCTCGCTGATGTGAAAAAGAATTCATAACTAAAGCTTATCAAGGAAACGACGTCCGAAATAAAGAATCAGCCTTTAAACTACGTGTAGGCCTAGCCAACTTAAACAGGAAAATCTGAATTAATCTTGATGCCTGGAGAAATGGGAAACAGATAAGACAAATAAGGCAATTTTTTTTTTCTTTTTCTAATGTTTTTTTCTCGAGAGAAGCAAAAGATTTTCACCAAATGGTGTTACTACCGTGTGAAGTGTGAGAAGGTGAAGCAATGCATAAAGTGGCAGATGTTGGCTTTGTAACGGGATTTTAAGAGTACTCAGAGGCAGATGCAAGTAATAATAAGCATGAGCAAATCCTGGGTGCTAATGGTCAATCCCGGCTGCTAATGTTGTCTAGTACCGGCGTGTGAAGTGTGAGAGTCGTTCACAATGGTCAATAGTCTTCTAATGTTGTCCTATTTCAGCAAGTCTTTGTTTTTTTTTTTTAATGAAAGAAGACCCGGTCAACTCCATCTGCTCAGACTAGTGGTGTGTGTAGTGCGGACCATGGTCCATGGACCATGTTCTAGTCTTTCTTTAGCATTGTCTTCTTCTCCAACCAATAAGAACTCAATTTTTTCTAACAAATTATTGGGCCCTCTTCAACCGATAAGAATTCAATTTGTTCTGAGAAATCATCAGGTCTTTCTGGTGGAGGCACTTCCTCGTCAAAGGGTATGAGCCAGAGGGCAGGACCCCAAAAGGACACATCTCCTTTATTCCAAAGTAAAATCAGCTAACTAAATATGGTAGTGTTGTACATATGGCGGAAATGAAAATAAACAATATTAAAACTTATTATGAACATATGATATTTTTCAAAATTTATTAAGGTAGAGAGTTGTGATTAAATCAAAATCACTTTTAAAATGATATATGATTGATACATTTTTTATTATGCACTAATTTCAATACATCACATTAATAATTATGAAATTTTATTTTATGAGAAGACTTTTTGAATAAAATTCTAAGTCGCTACTTCATACAAAAAAACAATGGTAAAAAAAAGAGAACATAATTACACTTCTTAATATTTTCAATAAGTTTTTTTTTTTATTATTATTTCAAGTGCTAACAACGCACACCTAACCACGAAAATATTTTTTGTTAGTTAGTTGACGGTAGGAACCTACTTGATTGCAAATTACAAATAAATTATATTCCATTAACATATCTTAAGATTTGGGCTAATGATAATCAAATCTAAAAATTTTCAAAACTAGCCAATTTGATCCCCTAAAGCCAACTTAGGCCCTAAGATAATTGAGAAAAATAACTAATTGACCTTTTTTTATTAAGAAACAAACACACACATACACACAAAAAAGAGAAAAAGAAATTCTAATACAAACGCACACCACAAACTCTACTCAAAAGTCATAATAACTTTTAAATATTTAGAGATTAAGTTGACTTTAAAGACCAAATTGATCAATTTTGAAAAGTTTTAGACCTAATTGATATTAACCCAAATTTCACACTATTTTAATAGAATTTTCCTTTAAAAATAAAATAAATCAAATTAACAATTATGAAAAAAAAATAAATTAAATTAAATGTTTATGACCAAAAGTTAAGAAGTTACTTTTAATATTAGGCATAAGATTTAAAAGTTAAATGTTACAAGAAGTAAAAGATTTTAAAAATTTTAAAAAAAAAAAAAAAAAGTTTAACTTGTTATGAGTGATTTAAGAGGTATTAGGCCTATTCAAACTGGATCCAAATCCCCAAAATTCTATTTTTTGGCTGTCTATTTTCAGCTATCTTCTTTTATCCGTTTATGTCATGCGATAGTCGGAGACTCTGATGTGAGACTAAGTGACGTGAGATTAGGAGGGGTGTTTGGTATATTATTTCAAACAATAATTTTTAACTTTTAAAAAATTTTACACATATTTTCACTCATACATATTTTTACATATAATTTTAAATAACAAACCACATGTTTATAAGTGCTAATATTAAACACCCCACCCCTAAATAATGGAAAAGTAACTTTAAACTTTGTGCCTTATAGCTTGATTCAACTCACCCTCAAAAAACGTGCCAACTTGAGTGTATTTTTGCAAGATTGCAACTTTATTTTATTTTATTGTTTTTCATTATATAGGTAGGCAGTAGCAAGTACGAGTAAATTGCTTCACCAAAAAAAAGTACGAGTAAATTGGTAGTAATAGTACCGCAGCCTATTCAACAACTTTCGATTTGATTTTAAGATAAATTATTTGACAATTTTTTACTACAACTTTAAAGAAGTATATTATGAGTAATTATAAAATAGATCTATAAAATTAATAAAAATATTTTATAAACTTTCTATGTGGGAACATTTTTTCATAAAAAAATCTTATTTTCCTTAGATAATTACGTAGTTAGTGGCAATATTTTAATAGAATTGGATGAAAGCAAGGTCAGCTCAAGCATATATGTAAGCAATGCAATATAATAAGGCCCCCATTTTTAACTAATACAATATAATTTATTTATTTTTATATTTTAATTAAGAAAAAAAAATTTTAAGTCCTTTTATTGGCCAATAAAATACATCAAAAAGGCTTCACTGTATCCCCAAATACAGAAAATTAAAAAGGAAAAAAAAAATTAGTCAAAATTCAGCTTACAAATTCATTGGAGACAAATTCATTAACTCATTCTTTAAATCCGCTAAAATCAAATTTAATACCATACAAATTCGTTAATAATATAACGTAAATATCTTGAAATATACTAAAATAGATATTATAAATCTCTAAAAAAAATACAAAAAATTAAAAAAAAAATCTCTCTCTCACGCTCATACCCATATTGCTATACAATCATGAAATCTCCACTAACAAAGGATGAAACAATTAAGATTTCTAGAAGTTTATTGACAGATGAAATTGATAGGTCAAAACATTTCTTCATCCCTCTATTCTCTGAGTACAAATAAAATACACAGAAATCACACTAAAGCATCACATAAATGAACTTCCATCACAAAAATGTGGTCCAATTCTTTTCCCATTTACCTAAAAATATAAACCACCATTGTTTCTTGGATTGGGTATGGGATAGGAGGCCTATACATCCACTATCATAGCATAGCTGGTGTGTCAGTGAATGCTGTATTACTTTGTATGGTCACTTGCACCTTATCAAGTAGTAGTTTTTTTAAGCTTTCGTTTCACTTGTACCTCCTCACAAACCCAACGAAACAACTTAACCAAGCTACAAATTGAGCGCCTAGTGTAGGTTATTACTCATCCAACCCATAACACATCACTTGGGTGGAGAGCACTCGCCATCTTTATTGTTAAAATAACTATCTAAAAAGCTTGGTCTCAAAGTTTTAAATAAAGTTTCTATATTGACATTGATATTCTAGAACAACCAACAATTTATATACTGTACTTCTAAAGCATTCTAAATATCATTAATTATTAGTTTAACAGATTTAACCAGAGCAACAAAAAGATATAAATTCAGTCCCCTAAATTAAAACATCATGCTCCTCCCCTTCTTGGCACAAAACTAATCTAGACTGTAAAGAATTAAAATTTTCACTTTTAATAAGTAAATTTTGAAATGTCAAGGTTTGGGTAATGTGTTTCATTCGCATATCTTTACTCACAATCTTGCTCAGTTACTCTCAAATCTAGGAGAAGTATCACATTTACAACCAAATAAAAAATAAATATATAAAAATGCCCAGAGAGCCCAGATCATGTCAAATTACTGTAACTTAAACTATTTTCTAAATGATATATATATATATATATATATAAGGCAAAATTTAAGTACAATATTTAGGTGTTTTTCCTTAAGTTCCCCTTTTAAAATTCGATCATGTGACTGCTTAACTAAAAATACACTTCCATCCCATGAGAAAAAAACCACATAGCTGAATTTTAAAAAAGAAACCTAAGGAATAACACTTAAAGGTATTATACCTAAGTTTTGTCCATATATATATATATATATTACATAGAGAGAGAGAGAGAGAGAGAGGGAATTACCTCAAGATCAAGGCAGCGGTAGGACTGCGGGTCACGGGTATCAACAACCATTACAAGCTGAAAAGAGCAAAATGAAATCAGTATTAACCTAAACGAAATCATATGATTTAAGACGAAGGAAACAGTGTGTTCCATAAAAAGAAATGCAAAAAATAAAGGGAATGCTTGATATGTGTGCAAGGAATACTAACATGAAACTTTAAAAGGGAAATCTAACAGGATTTCACAATTATGGTAGATTGCATGTATCAACATTACAAGTGAATAAAAATTGCTATCAGCCAGTAAGGTCATTACTCAAAAAAGATAGGTCAATAAGTATGATCACAAACTAAAATTTAGAGAAAACATACTATGACCACAAGGTCCACATACTAAAACTTCAAGAAAACATACTCCAAACATGCATTAAAGCAGTTATTGCCAAATATAATCACCAAATGCCTACAAGAATCTTAAGTGAAATAAAACAAGTCTTACAATTACAGGCGATGACACCTAATCTACAATATTTAGGCATGTTTGTTAAATTAATTATATGATAAGTAGAATTCTAGCATGTTTATAAAAAAATTACTGCCCGGATAATAATGCTGAAGACAAACAAATATCTCAGGTGAACAAGAGTAAGAAAAGAATCAAAATCATATGCCTTAGCCTATAAGATATTTTTATGCAAAGAGCAATAATTTCCTAAAATAACGGTGGTTTAGAAATATCATTACAATTACACTCCTAAATAAATGTCAAAACAATGAAATACCTTCATTCCTAATAGTTAATTAAGTCAATTTAAGAATGAAATATTTCTGTTAGCATCTTGTATTAGCTTTTGACATCCCAATCGTTTAGAAAGCAGCAGTGTTTAAAGCCAATTAGAAGTCTCATTTACTGCGTAAGCTCAAAACTAATTTGTGTTGTATGAAACTTTCCTATCTTTCCAGGATACTTGTACAGCCATTTAATAGACCAAGAAAATATGGCCAGGCAAATGCAATAATTTTTTTCAATTGGTCTCTTTGTAAATAAAAAATAAAAAGCAAAACTAACCAGGTAGATTGAAGCCAGTTACCTACCCCTACATTACACCTTGTTATCAAGGGTACTTCAAAGCCATCCATATCCCATATATGGGGCAATATCATAATACACAACTGTTTACTAAAGCGATAGTCTTTACAAAGTTACTAGTATAAGCTTACATGGTTTTTAATTGAGTATATCCCTTCCGGCTTCATCATTATCTGGAGTTCCAATTTTCATGCCAATTTACAGAATTACTCCTTCAGATGTCTAGTACTTGCCATAACAATTTCAGAGTCAAAGAATAAAGCCATTATTTATTAAAATTCATACAAGCCAATATACTCAAATCTGCCCTAACAGAATTTCAGTCAACTTAGAAATTGCACCATTATTTCTATATTAATCCAATTGCTATGAGACCAATTCCTTTACAAAAATGTGTATTAGCTTTCATAAGAACTGCCCCTAGCATCCAAATTCACAGAATAGGATTTAATCGAACATTTTCATGTTGAGAACACAGAATCTGCCGTAGTGGCAGATATAACACATTTACACAAAATCATAAAATAATTTTATATTGTCTTATTATCATCTGGGGATTTTTATACACACATTAGACATGTCAAACAACACTTATAAACACTCATTTCACCATTTATAACAAAATGAATTATAACAAGAATCCCAGCAGGTATTTAGTAATCAAAGTCTAAACAATAAACACACTAAGAATTTTGCTTTTGGCAGAGTTTCACCATGACTGTGAGGTTATCAAAATCTGCTTCTTAAGGTATTTTATGTAGTATTTTCATCCGTACTACATTAGTGAAACTTTTACTTGGCAAGACAAGTATTAGCTGCATGAGCAGTTGTTCAGGAACAAGCAATATATCATAAACTAAAAAAGAGCACATGTATAGCATACCAACACACCATCTTTTGAGCACTCAAATAATAAATTCCAGCTAACCTAATACTAGAAAATTTTAAAACCATTCAACACTTATGCAACCAAATACCAATAAGATGGCATCAGCTACAATGTTGGGCATTATCAATTTAAACCAGTAGGGTTTTGCACTACCAATATCTTCATGCATCATTTACGTGTCATTTAAGCATTATTCATGTTTAAAGTTGTATTGCTCTGTTTAATTGCTAAAATGAGAAATTTTCACTACAAAACTTTGGAAGTTAATCAAGATTGATTTTGTCTGCTTTCTTACCATATCTTAGCATCCAAATGTGGTATAACCTCTAAGCTATATAGAAACGATGCAATATCTTTTTCCAACCTATTTAAATTATCCATAAAAATTAACTCAGACAAATGTCAAGCATGTGGAGTTCACTTTAAAGAACAGATAAATAATACCAAGAAAATAAATGATCTTCTCAGCTAATGGCATGACAATTAGAGATCATAGTATCATACTCATGAAAAACAAAGGAGAGGCAAACCCCAAGAATTAATATTTCCTTTTTTTAAGTTAAGAGAAAAAATAACAGCAAAGCTATAGTTCATTGCTTTGTTAAATCTCAAGAATAACTAAGTTTTGGATGGTAATTACCAGGAAGGTGCATCTCACATATTAATAACATCAAAATTAAAATTCACTTAAGCAATGACAGTAAAAAGTTAAGTGTACAATCAAAACCGTTTGGGCCACATAACCATCAGTAACTAGTTAATGCTTCTATAGCCAAAATCCAAACACTCACAAACAGAAGCAAATATGAAAAGTATGTACCAGCACAAATCTAACATTATAACCCATATTCTTCATTTGGTTATGAGCGAGTGAATACCATGAAGGAAACAACCACAAAAAGAAAAATAAAACATAAGACAAATTCAATTCATCTCCTTTTCGTCCATTTTCAGAGCAACCAAATAGAAATTAAACCTGAAGTTTCTTAGAATCTCATATTTGTAACCAAAAAGTACAAGATTGAGAAGTTAAACCACAATTCAAAAGATTTAACACAAAGCAGATAATCATGTAGGTTACAAATCTTACAGAAGGCCAAAAAAATTTAATAATTAAACTCAGAAATTATTAAAACTAAGCCATATATACACACACACATATGACTACAAAACAAAGAAAAATAAGAGATAAGAGGGAAAAAAAACAATTGAATATCTTCACAGTTGTTGAGGTGATAACTTGGTGATCAAATTTGTATACCATATTGCCATCCACGTCCCTATGTAAACTACTACCATGGTGATTTTAAAAGGAAGTTTAGAATTAATTCATGCTGCCTATGCACCCTTCCCCACATTGCTTCAATTTCGACTATTATTTTTCTTTTAGAAAAACTGGATATCTAATAAGTGACACTGAATGTATGCATTTATAAGTTATATAATGACTTATGGGGAAATAGAACTAAACAAAATTTAAAACAGGTCATTTAAAAAAAAAATAAAAGTGAAACAGGTCTAAATGGTATTATAACTTGTTTAATAGGTACTATATAGTTTTATTCAAACATTAATAATACAAAAAACACAAACCCAGATATTTATATATCAAACTCCAGCAGGTGAAAAAATACCAAGTAACACCAGTTGCTCTTAGAGGCCTTTTGCCAAACACTTAGCAGATATAACAAAGAAATAGACCTTGGTTCATCTACAGGTGCTGTAATAGAGGGAAGCATAATTTTCAGCACCTAAAAGATATTTAGAATAATGGAATCTACTAATTAGAAACATATTGATACATCAAAGTTATGAATAATTGTAAACCATGAAGGAAACAACCACAAAAGGAAAAATAAACATAAGACTCAAATTCAATTCATCTCCTTTTCGTTCATTTTCAGAGCAACAAAACAGAAATTAAAGCTGAAAATTTTCTTAGAATCTCGCATTTGTAACCAAAAAAACACAAGATTGAGAAGATAAACCACAATTCCAAAGATTTAACATAAGTCAAATAATCATGTAGGTTACAAATCTTTCAAAAGATTTAACTTTTAGCACTTTAAGAAGCAGCGCCACCTCCCCCCTGCGCCCCCCCCCCCCCCCCCCCTCAAAAAAAAAAAAAAAAAATCTCAGATATGAAGACTTCCAAAAGGCCAAAAAATTTAATAATTAAACTCAAATTAGTGAAACTAGGCCATATATGTGCATGCATGTGTGTGTGTGCATGTGTGTGAAACTATGAAACAAAGAAAAATAAGAGATAAAAGCGGCTACCCTCAGAAGAACAATCCATGGCCATTGATTGAAAATTGGCCAATCAGTTTCAGATGTTGCAAAGTGACGTGATCGACTGGAAAGAAGCCCATGGTTGCACCAGGAGACATAATAGTATCACGGTCTAATAATGACAATGCACTCATGCCTTCTCCTACATAAGAGAGTATAAAGCAACATCTATTGTTAGATAGATTACCAAAACTGGGAACAATAACTACAAAAATTGTTAAAATAAAACTTGAACATATTCAATGCTAAAGTATGATACAAACTATACCAGTTTGCTATTTAACATAAACAATTCTTGGGAATCAATTTCTAGTTAAGATATCATTGGTGGATTTAGTGAAGTTAAGATACAAAATAACTTTTGATTTCTCAAAAAAAAAAAAAATCGAAAGATAAAAAATAACTTTTAGTAAGGATGGAAACTATAAGATTAAAAGTTTGGTCCAAGCATTTCCTCAGACACTTTAAGTGAGTAGATAACACAAGCCTCCAACGTAAATCTTCAACCATTGAGAGAGAAAAAAAAAAGTTTGGTTTCAAATTTGGAATTTGAAAGATAGTTTCTTCAAAAGAAAAAATTAGACTAAGCCTGAAGTTTTGTATAGAGCTATTAGACACCATAGTTGGCTGCCCAAAACCTTTTTATGGTCTATTATATATTTTCACACAATTTTCAACAAAGTAGAACAAAATGTGATCCTTTATGGTGCTTACTACTCTACTAATGAAGCAAACCTGTTTTTTCCTTCAATCCTATGTTACAAATACTAGAATTAACTTCTTACAAATAAAGAAAACATATACTGTGAGACCATGGACCTTATCCACCCACCCTAAAAGTTCTTATATAGCAATCTCACAAAAATATAAAGAATGTAGTTAACACTCAAAATTTATAAAGCATAAGATGAACTATATAAATGGATATACCAACGTAGTGTCGCATTAGACATGCCACCATTGGAACTTCAATTTTAGTAGCCTTGTCATATGGCTTTCCATTGTCCCAAGTCTCAACCGCAGCAAGTTCATCATTGGGTACTCACAACACGTAAACCAAATAACAAAACTAATTACTACCAATTCTAGCTTAGCATGACTTACACATGCATCTCACAACCTACCTCTTAAAATCAAGAAAAGCCTAAACCCACCTCAAGGAGGTTTTCCAAACATAAGATCCATATATGATATATCAAACAACATGAAGTGCCAAACTATGGAGAAACCATTATTTTTATGTTCACATTCATATCATGTCAAACAAAGCTGAAATCAATTCAGAATGTGTTTGAGTTTGGGAGCAATATTGCAAGCATATACATAAGATCCTCAGGTTCCAAAAAGGGCACAATGGAGACATATTAAAGTCAAGTTCATTGGTTTTAAGAATCACTTCGGAATTATAACTTGTCTAGCAAAGCTAGCTTAATGAACCATACTGAAAACAAGCTTTTGTCATATAAATCAAATGACAGTCTTAAGGAGCCTTTTACTTGAGTTTCTTACATGCATTAACATACTTAGTTAAATACATTCAAGGGTTGGACAGCCATACAACTTAAGGGAAGAAAACACAAAACAACAACTATGACAATGAAATACAACCAATTTCCAAGATAGTTACTTAAGGCTTCTTAAATCAATTCTTTGGGCAGACCCATACAATTTAGGGCTTTCATAAAACATGAAACACATACTTGGACATAAGAAATTGCTTAAAATAAAGTACAACCATGTATTACACCGTAGCATGATTATACAAAAAAAATCTACAGCCATGATCAACAAATTTTACAAAAGTTGTTACAATGAGTTATTAACAAGGCATAAGGTTAAGATTTACATTAGCACAACTCCAGGACACAAGTTGTCAATGCATGCATAATTATTGAATCAAGGGTAAGAACAACATGAAATTGAATTAGGATCACGGAATTAACTCAAGAAATGTATTAGTAATACCAAAACCATACTATATTGAATCCACATAAAGAGCTATGTACAGCCAAGGGGAAATACTACTTACACAACTAAATTTAGAAACGGAATAGGTAGAATAGATAAGTCTTACACTGAAATTTCTTTATTTCTCATTTATTTTAGCTCATGCACTTGTTCTCTCATATGTTGGCTGCCTAAAAGTAAAGCCCCAAATGCCGTGTCCGTGCTTTCCAGATATAGATTCATCCTTTACAAAAGCTACACAGTGCTATGTTCTCTCGTATGTTGGCTGCCTAAAAGTTAATAATTTCTCTTGTTACCATGATATTCAATTGTGCGAACGTATACATCCTAAGTTATGGATCATCATAAGAACAACTAAGTTATTGGATGTTAATTACCAGGAAGGTGATTTATTAAAAAAATTACCAGGAAGGTGCATCTCAGATATTAAAAACATCAAAATTAACTTAAGCTACCAACAACAAAAGTAAAAAATAAGTGTACGATCAAAACCATTCAGGCCACATAACCATCAGTAAGTAGTTAATGCTTCCATAGCCATAATCCAAACACCTACAAACAGAAGCAAATATGAAAAGTACATACCAGCACAAATCTAACATTATAAGCCATCTTCTTCATTTGGTTATGAGTGATTGAATACGATGAAGGAAACATCCACAAAAAGAAAAATAAAACACAAGACACAAATTCAATTCATCTGCCTTTTCATCCATCTTCAGAGCAACCAAATGGAAATTAAAGCTGCAAATTTTCATAGAATCTCACATTTGTAACCAAAATTCAAAAGATTAGCATTGAAGATTAATCTACCCAACTTATTGGCAACTTGAATAAGATTTGAAACTCCCACCATGATGTCAATCACTAGTATTTTAGAACCTTTTTACAAACACATTTTCAACCCAACCTTTTTGCTCAAAAACTCAATCCCACACAATTATACTTGAATAAACAGCTCCACACCATTATATAGTTTCACCATTCCAATAATCCAATACATTTCACATCAGAATTATCCAGAGATTCAGAAAAGTGGAACTAAAATTTGAATTAAAGCATAGGATGATACATAAAGATTAAGACCCAAAAAGAAATTTAGTCTCTTTCGTCACTCTACTCATTCAAAACCCTGAGCCCCAATTGATAAATCTGTACAAGTATCAAATACAGGCTGTACTATACAGCCAAGCTAGTCTCTTTCATCGCTCTACTCAGCAAAACGACGGAACGAAAAAAAGCAAAAGACCAGAAAGATATTAATCCAAAAAAAAAAAAAAAAAGAGAGAGAAAGAGGACTCACCGGAAAGAAAGAGAACTCCACGATGTATAAAGGAGAAGCTTCTCCGGCGAGAGAGACTGATATAGCCCTTACAAAAATTAGAATTACTTTTTATCTAAAAAAAAAATTAAAATTACTTTTTTTTTTCTTTTCAAAATTCAAATGCAGGTTGTGTAAAAAACGTAATTGATTAGTCTAAAACAAATAGAGTATAATTTTTTTTTGAGAAAAAAAAGGTATAAATTAATTAAAGGTAAAAAGTTTTCTTTAGGTTTTTTTTTTTTTTTTTTGAAGGAAAGTTTTCTTTAGACTTTTTTTTTTTTTTTTGAAATATTCTTTAGACTTAATTATATGGCAAAACCTATTAAACTTAATTATTAGGTAAGACTTTTTTGCATAATTTTTTTAAGAATAAAATTTTAGATGCATTACTCAATTAAATTTAAACATATAATTGGTCAATATAATAACCATGAATTTTTTTTTTTTAGGAAACATAATGTACTACATTGAATGTATTGCAACTAAGTTTTGCCTTATTTATATAAATTAAATGGTTATATTTTATGTTTTGAAAAATTCAACCCATTATACCACAAATATTAGTGGTATTGATTCATATATATATTTTTTTTAATAAGAAAGCACACACACTTTATATTAAATCAAATACCAGTAGAGTTTACATCATGAAGAATTGCTAATTCTAAGAAACTAGGACAATTTTCCATCCAAATACACTGATGAACTATGCCTTTGGCATACTTGCTAACAAATGAGCCGGAATATTTGCATTGCGTTTTACATGGGAAAAATTAACATTGTGAAATTCCACGATAGTAGATCTAATGCCCATGATCATCGCATCAATTGTGGCTGGAACAAAGGAAGATTGACTCAATGCCCTAGAGACTATTAGTGAATCTCCCTCAATTATTAATTCAAAAACTCCAAGCATTTTTGCAAATTGTAGGCCAACATCGACAGCCTTAGATTCCGCTTTAAGAGGCCCCAACGGTGCATTAATAAGCTTGCTCATTGCTGCAACAAAACTACCGTCCCATTTCCTTACTATAACACCCATTCCCACAGACCGCAACTCAGGAAATATTGCACCATCCACATTAAATTTCAGATACGGTGCAAGAGGTGGATTCCAACTCATAACTTGCTGTACAGGTTTCTCAACAGCCGGTAACAACTCCATTGTAGACTGATATTCCACCAAATATTGCGATGCCCCAATGAATAAGCTGCCTTCCATCTTTACGCTTTCCACCATGCCGAATCTCATTCCTATTACTCCACAATGCCCAAGCACAGGTGACTATCAATTCAATACTTTCCGCTGCACAGTTTTCATCCATCATCAAGCACCACATTATCTCCTTAAAAGAACTAAGCTGGTTAAGCTGGTTAAGCATGTCAACTTGCAATTGACTCATTTCTTGGGCTAAACACATTTTAGAGAGATGGAATATTTATGTTATAAATCCACCAATTCCTAAAGAAAAATAAATAGGAATTGTTTGTGAATTTACTTAATTTAATTTAGTTTTTCTCCGATTGACATATTAAGAGAGACAATGCACAAATACAACAATTTTGTTATTGTTAAATGTGATACAAAAAAGGATTATATGCATTTATTTATAGACATATGAAATGCTTAATAGTATTGTTAGAACTGAAATTTTTTTACTGAAAGTACTATAAATAAATATAAAAGTTAGTTGAAATAGTACAGTGACACCTATAAATAGTACCAAAAAATGCAATAAAACCCATAATTTGTAATAAAAATAAATTGAATAATATAATAAGCAGGTTTTTTTTTTAAAATTTGGAGTCAAACTCACGTTAATAGTAGCTAAATGGTTATTCCTTGTATATATTTTATTATTATTTATTTTTGGGTTAATCCCACAACAACTTTGGACAAAACTTTTAAGGCGAAAACCACATTTTCGTCCCTATATTTTACGTGATTTTCACTTTGGTCCCTAACTTTTTTTTTCCACCGCTTTTAGTCCCTATCCTGAAAAACGCATCTCGTTTTTGTCCCTACCGTTACATTAGAGACGGAAATTGCACAGGTGGCAAACGGAAGCTGATGTGGCTATTAAAATAATAATAAAAAATATTATTTGACATTAAAAAATGCCACATCAGCATTTAAATTAAAAAAAAATTAATTTATTAATTTTAACTAAATAAAAAAATTAAAAACAGAAATAAAATTAAAAACAGAAAATGAGAAAACAACAAATCAAATTCACATTCTTTTCTTTTCGTTGATTTTTCGGAAGAACATGTTCATGTTCTTTGTGTTCTTTCCCAGAACATGATTTTACATGTTCTTCGCAATTTAATCCTTGTTTTATTTTCTTTTCTTTGTCTTTCTTGTATTTTCTTTACAACCAAACACATTAAAATTCAAAACTCAGATAAAAAAATAATCAACATCAACAAATCTACAATTTGAAATTGAAACTAAAAACCTAACCCAGAAATTGAACCCAGAAATTTGAACCCAATGCACACCAATCAAAATCAACAGATCTGCATCCTCTTTGTTCACAAAATCAACACCAATCTCCAAGTTGGAAACCCACTGATCCAAATTAGAAACACAAAATCAACTCCAACTTGGAAACACAAAATTCAACGATCTTCAAAACACCGAAACCCAGCAAATCAAACACTAAAAAAAGCAGCTATCCACATTCCAGACCAACAACAAACCCATAAATTGAGATGAACATCAAACCCAGAAATTTACATGAAATCCAAAAAATGAAGTGAACATTGAACCCATAAATCAATATCAAACAACAAACCCAGAAAACAACAAACCCATCGAACCCATAAATCAATATCCAACATCGAACCCGATTTTAACAAGCTCGGTCTGAGCTCACCCATTTCATGGCTTTCATCTCTTCAGAAGCGCCACTTAAGACCCACAACCAGCAGCGTGATCAGCTGTCGTCACCGTTTCCTTCTCCACGGCCACACCGATCTCCATGGCCGCAGCCCACCCTCACTGAAACCAAGAAAAACCCAGCCTCTCCAACCAAACCCAGCCATCTCCATCTCCATCTCCAACCACACCCATAATCCAAGACCCATGGATTACCGATCTCCACCTCCATTACCGACCACCCCACGGAAAACTAGAAAAACCCAGAGATTAGAGAGTCGGGTTTAGAGAGAGAGGGATTGAAAGCTTGAACAAAGAAAGATACAAACACAAATACGCACCAAGAGACAAAGAAAAAAAAAAGAAAAAGAAGAAAGATACAGACACAAACACAGAGAAGGGATTGGCATGTGATGGGCTGAGCGGCGGGATTGGCATGGAGTGAAAGAGATGAGAGTGAGAGGGTTAGAGAGGGAGTTAGAGAGGGTTAGGGCGTTTGTGTTTCTAAGCCTCTTTTTTTCTTTTTTTTTTAAGTTTCTGGTTTTAATTCTGTTTTTAATTTTTTTATTTAGTTAAAATTAATAAATTAATTTTTTTTTTAATTTAGATGCTGACGTGGCATTTTTTTTTATTATTTTAATGGTCACGTCAGCTTCCGTTTGCCATCTGTGCAATTTGCGTCACTGATGTAACGGTAGGGACAAAAACGAGATGCGTTTTCCAGGATAGGAACTAAAAGCGGTGAAAAAAAAAGTTAGGGACCAAAGTGGAAATCGTGTGAAAATGTAAGGACTAAAATGTGGTTTTCGCCAACTTTTAATTATGAGACGTTAGTCATGTGACTCAATTGATGGAGACTAGAGATGCTCAGGTTGTTTTGTTAACTTTGTTCATTTCGATGTGGAGTTTTGCAATCACCCTTTTTTGCTTTTGTTTCTTCTTCTTTTTTCCTCCAATAGTGGGATTGCGGTGGCAAAGTACTCATGCTTATTCATAGCTATGGCAAGACGGGTTAGAATTTTCTGACCCGATCTGACCCGAAAAATATCTGACTCAAATCCGATTTTTTTGACCCGAAGTAAAAATGGGTTGACCCGTGATCCAACCCAATTTTTTTGTGGGTCAACTCGACCTGACCTGTAAAAAAAAAATTCGCAATTTTTTTTTTTAAACTACATCCTGATACTAAATGCATAAATCACAAAACACCAAAACAACAGAACCAAATTGATAGACAATAGTCAATAGTCAATAGTCAATAAATTATTAATTATAAGAAGACAAAATAATAGCTTTTTTCTTTTTACATGCAAATTGCAATTCGCCTATTTGATTTTGGGGCTTCACGAATCGCAAATGACAAAACCAATAAAGCTAAAAGTCCCAACTCTGCTCCACAGACCACAGAGACATGACAATTGACATGAGAAGACTTAAACTATTAGACAACACAACCATTAAAAAAAAGAAAAAAAATCTAATTCAATTGACTAGCGTCCAAAGCCAAAATTGTGAGTCACATGAAAGAGTGAAGCAAAAACGTAACAACACAACACAACAACCACATCCATGGACCACAAGGGTTAAGGGCCAAAGCGGTAAAGCCCCCTCAGCCGAGTCAGCCCTCTGCCCTTCTTTTCTTTTCACACTTTTTAAGTTTCAACTAGAGCTACAATTTACAAGTATGAATATTTGTAGTGCTGAATCTACTACTAACATTGAGTAGATTGAGATTGAGGTGTAATTTTTATAAAATATTTACTTATTTTTCTTTACTTAATATGTTATATTTATTTTTAAATATTTTTTTGTTTAGTTTATCTTTCTAAGGAATCTAACTTTATTATTATTTTAAATGCAACAAGAATATGTGCACTTAAGAAGACCAATAACTTGCTACTTTGCTAGCTTACTTGTTTTGTTTATTTTAAGATTTATCTCTTTTTGAAGTTGTAAACTTGTAATTATATGCATTTTGACAGTGAACTATTAACATTGAAAACTTTTTCCATCATGAATTTATTTTCTATAAATAATTTTTGTCATGCTCAAAAGTCAAAACTGTTAGCATTGGAAGGATATTAACAAATGGCATTAAGTGCAATTTATTTGCTTAACTGATTTTATTCATTCTCTCTAAACATGTTGTCATTGATTTGTTTTTGTAATTGGAAATTTTTTTTTTTGAAAAATACGAGTCAACCCGACCCAACCCGCAACCCGATTGACCCGTAACCCGATTAACCCGTTTAAAAATGACCCGTTTTGACCTGTGACCCGTTTGACCTACCAACCCGATTGACCCGACCCGAACCTGACCCGACCCACCCGTTTTGCCACGTCTACAGTCATGCATAATAAACCAGCTCCCCACTACCTGAGCTTGTAGACCAACATAAGAGGGTTGGGCTTGGGCTTGGGCACTTAGATTTAATCATTATTATTATTATTACTTTTTTTTTTTGATACGATATTATTATTATTATTATTTTAAGTTACTTTCAACCTTTAACATTATCACTCTTTTGTGTTCTTCTCCATGAGGATTGAGGCAAGAGGGTGGGAGATAAATCTCTCTCTCTCTCTCTCTCTCTTCAATTCCAACATTATCACTCTTTTGTGTTTATTTTTATCTTTATTATTATTATTATCTTCTTTTTAAGAACGGACTTTTTGATAATTTTTTTTTATCAATTAGACGAGAACATGTATTTTTTTGGTCCACTTTTGGGTCAATTAGAGAATCGTAATTATGTTAATATTCACAAAAAAAATACCCTTATTTTATTTTATTTTATTTATTTATTTTTTGTGGAAAAACAATAACTTCATTTCATTTAACTTTGAAAGAAAACATTACAAAGCTTCATTGGCAATTATAACAACAATTCAGTTAGGATAGTCTTAATCCATACATTCTCTAAATCAAGTTTAATTTTTATTTTTGCATTTCAAGCCATCCAACGAGCAACTTCATTAACCTGTCTGTCACATGTGAGAAGTGCCATTTTCCTACTGCTCTGGCAGCAACTTTTGCATCCTCGATTATAGGACATACATAAAAATTATTAAAATAAAAGAATAAGAAGATATAGTATATGTTGATGATGAAGAAAAAAATTTAAATGAAGAAATAATTTTGCAAGATGATGAACATTATGATAACATTGACTTAGATAGAGTTGATTAAACATTAATCAATTTGAATGTGTATGTTATAAACACATGTTAATTTGATTTATTTAGATAGTTTTGTTAAATATTATTTCATAAGTAATAATTAAATTAGTTATTAGTCGAATCTATTTTGAATATATATAAATATGCATTTTATATGTATATCTATAATTTTTTTTTATAAATTTTATTTGGTGTTTGTATATCATACGATACACGATACGATACGATACATTAATAAAATTTTTTAATATTCCTAGCATTAGTTGATAATGTCTATAAGCCTCGTCACATTACACCTAGAAATGGATTGAAAAAGATTCACTAGAACTTTCTCCACATCAATGGCTGAAGTGCAACCTGCTGTAAGTGCAAGAACAGATGGTGAAAGAGTTGAGCTCATGAAGGTTAAAAGTGCCTTCTCTTTAGATTTTCAAATCTGGTAATCTAGATTAAGTATTGCAGTAATTGAACCAGAAAGATCTTTGAGAAATTTCTCTAGAATCAGTTGAAACTCACCAAGTAAATAGAACATTGAGTATTTTTCAAGCACCATAGTAATCCAATGCTTCCAAACAATATAGTTTGTACTATCCAACTTGACAGTCTTCATATCAAGGTAGTCAATACTGTACCAGTATCGGCCGTACCGGCCGGTATGTACCGTACCAGTTTCATACCTGTATCAAAACATCAACATTTCGTACTGGTTTAAATACCGGCCATACTGGCCAATTTCGAGCAATACCGGCCGGTACAGAAATTTTTTTTTTTTTTTTTTTTAGTTTTGTAATTTTTGAATTTTTGTTAGGGCAAAATGGTAACTTATTTGCATTAACTTATTAGTATTATTTGTTTTCTTAGTATGCAATGGTAACTTTTAAGCTTTCTATTTTTTATATTGTGCTTTTTTTTTTTTTCTTTTAATTGATACTAAAGTCTAAAACCATGAATAATTAGTTCTGAATTGAGGAAATGTTTTATGGTAAACTTTTATATTAATCTATATATATATATATATATATAAAACCGAAGCTTTTGAAGCTCTCACAATTTTCCACATCATCACTATTTTCTTTTTCTTTTTATTTTTGATTCTTTTTATTTTAGGTTTTATATCTTATAATAATAATATTAAAAAACGTATACAAACTTGGAGTCCTATTTAAGGGCTCCATAAAACTTGATGGACAAGAAAATATATTCTAAAATAAGCCCTAATTAATACCTAACCATAATAGGAACCAAATTTGACCTAAAAAAACATTAAAAGAGCCTAAAAACAAGGAAATAAATCACCTAGACCTAAAATAACGTTTTTTGCATAAAAATACCAAAATCTCTTCTCTCCTTAAAAGCCTAGCAATTACCATCTCAAAACCTTAAACTCAACTTCACTTTAAGATTAAAAAAATAAGAAGGAGAGAGACTCACGTAAAAAAAAAAAAAAAAAACATAGGTTTTGTCTTTTTTTATTTGCTTTCATATGTGCCTGAAATTTTCATTCTATCTTATTGTTTTATTATGTTTAGAATTGATATTCTTATAAGTATTTGGGTTAATCTCTATATTTTGATAGTGTTTTTATGGGTTTGGTTTTTGGGTTGAAATTTTAATAATTATTTTATATTGTATATGGCAGATGAAGCATCTCTATTTTTTGGAGAAAAATCAAAACTGCAACTTATGTCTTCCAGCCCAAGGTATGGTAAATTTTTATATGTTCTTACTTTATTGAGAATTTTTATTTGGGTTCATGTGATTTTTTGTTTTTTTATTAAAGCTTTGATTTTTGGTTGATTAATTATTTGTTTGGATTAATTTCAATTAATTATTTGTTTGGATTCAACGTAAAAGATAATGGAATTAGGTGTTATAAATTTGATAATATTCCACGTTTTGAATTGTTTATATTATTTAGACTCCTGGTAGGACTCTCTCTTCTCTCCTTAAAACCCTAGCAATTACCATCTCAAAACTCTAAACTTAATTTCACTTTAAAATTAAAAAAATAAGAAGGAGAGAGACTCAACTAAAAAAAAAAAAAAAAAAAAAAGTAGGTTTTGTCTTTTTTATTTGCTTTCATATGTGCCTGAAATTTTCATTCTATCTTATTGTTTTGTTATGTTTAGAATTTATTTTCTTCTAAGTATTTGGGTTAATCTCTATATTTTGATAGTGTTCTTGTGGGTTTCGTTTTTGGGCTGAAATTTTTAATAATTATTTTATATTGTATACAGCAGATAAAGCATCTCTATTTTTTGAAGAAAAATCAAAGCTGCAACCTATGTCTTCCAACCCAAGGTGTGGTAAATTTTTATTTGGTATATTATATATGAATTTTTTGAATTTGAAGGGTTTTGTTTGGTTTTGAAGTAGAATTTGGGGATTCTATAAAAGTTGGAAGGTTTAAGTTTTGGGGTTTTTGGTATTTGCGTCTTAGCATGTTGATCTTAATTCTTTACCTTATATATTTTTTCTTTATTGAGAATTTTTATTTTGGATTCATGTGATTTTTTGTTTTCTTAATTAAAGTTTTGATTTTTGGTTGATTAATTATTTGTTTAGATTAATTTCAATTAATTATTTGTTTGGATTCAACGTAAAAGATAATGGAATTATGTGTTATAAATTTGATAATGTTCCATGTTTTCAATTGTTTATATTGTTATTAACACGACTAAATAAGATTTGTTTTTATCTTTGTAGTTTATATCAGTTTTGAGTGAGTGTATATATATAACTTTTGGGAATTTTGCTTTATTAATTTAAGAATTGTAAATTATTTTGTAGGTTTCAGTAACTATGTACCTGCAGTGAGACATTGACAATATAAGCATATATATATGGTATTAACATTTTATAAAAATCTTTCTTACAACCCAATAACATTCTACGTTAGACAACACTTCTAAACTAATGAAAAGCATAGAAGTTAAATATTTATTCCCATTGTATTTTATTTAATTATGACAGATCTATTTTTTTTTTAAACGCTAACTAGCAAAATGTCTATAATATGCATATTATTAACCCAATTTTCTATTTCTAAATTTCTTAGATTTTATTATATCAATCTTTTTTTCTTTTAAATTCTTGGTGGGCAAATCAGTCTCTCACTAATTCTTTTACCTTAACGTGATGTTGGTTAATTGTCCTTTTATTTAACTATCCCGTGCATCGCACGGGTTAGCGACTAGTTATAATATATATACAAACACACACACATACATATATACATATATATATATATATTTATTTATTTATTTATTTATTTATAAATATAAAAAATAGCGGTAAATCCAAAACGGTATACCGGTATTGACCGGGATCCGAAATATATCATACCGCTAGGCAAATTGGTACAGCCTTCGGTACGGTATTGACTCCCTTGCTTCATATTCACCATGTTAAAAAGAACCCAGGAGAGAGCACAATAGTAATATAGAAGCATAAACAATGATAAAATAGATGATAAGGAAGAAAATAGCAAAATAGATATATTCAAAAATAAGTTAAAACAGAGTATGAAATATGAAAACTGAAACTAATAAAATCTTACTTGAAAATACTTCTGTCTTTGATTAAACTTGAAAACAAACTGTCTTTGATACAAGCTTGAAAATAAAACACTGTCTGAAAAGTTACAAGATTACAAAGTAAAACTGTCTTTGAAACTAAAGGGTTACAAGGTTCTGTCTGAGAGAGGGTTACAAGATTACAAAAGGGGAATAGTACAAAGATATTTCTGAAAGAGGGAGAAAGCTGTCTTGGACTTTAGTCTGAGAATTGAAACTGGAAATTGGACCTAAAACTTTCTTTGGGAATTTTGGACCTGTCTTCTGTCTTCGGAGCCTGCCTTTTTATAGATAAAATAAACCATGGTAAGTCTTTAAAAGTAACTTGGGTTGAAGTGAACTCAAGTTAATCTGTCGGTAGGATCTTGCAGAATCTTGAACAGTAAAAGTAAATCTTGTAGAATCTTATCTTGAACAGTAAAATTTCTACTATTTATGATCAGTAGTCTGTCTGGGAATCTGTCAGTCCGCATGCTGATGAATAGGGATCGTATTTCTGTCGGGATGCACAACTTTTCTGGATGCACAACTTTTCTATCTTCTTTCTTTTTTGTTTTGACTTTTCTGTTATCTTGCTTTTGTTTTGTCTTTCACATGTCATAGGGGTCTTGAGAATCTTGGAACATTTCTGGGTGAGTCCTGTAGTTTGGGGAGGAGGATTCCATTACTGTGTCATCTTCATCATCTGATATTTGTGATGCAGCTTCGAGTAGTTGCTTTTTAAGCTGTCTTCTGTCTGAGACGGAGGCAAGCTGGCACTGTACTTGACTCTTTTCTAGGAGGAAATTAGGATTTTCTGTCTGGGAGGAAGAGGCCTTTTCCTGTAATTCTTGACAAATATGATCAAAATTAAACTTATTCCACCATTTTAATTTAAACTTCCTAGTGAGCATAGGAAAAGGATACTGAGGATGCTTTTCTATCTTGTATTCCCAACGGATGATCCATGGGAGATCTGGAAACCTGTAAAAGAACTGCAAAAGATGTGGGAAATCTTTAAGATGCTGTATATTTGGTTCTTTTTTGAAACTTTCATAGGCTTTGAGAAGATCAGGAGGAAGGATCATGGCTTCAGGACCATAAGAGATCCACCAGTCAATAAACCATCTTGGTATCATCATGTCTTTCTTTCTATACATATCAAATCGGAAGAACCAAGTGTGTCTGTAGATATTGTTTTGGAATAAAAGGAATCTGTCCCATGCTTCCATATAGTCATAATAATTATAAAACTGAGGCTCAAAAGGGTGAGAAAATCTCCTGGGAATCCAGGGCTCTGCCCTCCACTGGGAAGGGGTAAGGATCTGTTTTATGACTACTTTAGAATAACCAACTCTGCTTGGGTCTTGGGAGCAAGGCATATGTGTAACTAGGATTGAGTCTGTGTCAACTAAAATAAACTCATAAAATGTCTGGGTCTTTAATGTTTCTGTCTTAGGGTGTTCCCATCCTGGGGGTAGCAGCTGTCTGATTAGTGAGTGGGGATCAGTAATGTGCTGGTATTCTCTTTCAATCCATAGAATAAAATTCCAAGAGTTTTTCGGGAGTTCAACACTGTGATCATCTTTTGGAGGGTGGGCTTGAGTTTGAGAGGTAGAGGGTCTGTCCTTTGATGGGTTAGAGGAAGAGGGAGAGGTTAACGGGGGAAAGGAAGCGGTAGCTATATTGAATGGTGTTTTTAAAGGAGGAGGAGTTGAAGATATGGCATAAGACTGTTTAGTTGTTGGAGTAGAGTTTGGGGAAAGTTGTTGGAAGGGATTTGGGCTGCAGGGTATTGAGGTTCTTTGTTGGGGTCTGTTTGAAGAGAAACTAGGTGGTGAGCGAAGGACAAGGGAGAAATCTGCTAGGGGGAGGAGGGATCGGTGGAGCAGCATAAGACTGTCTGGTTCTGGGTTTTTTAGAGTTATTCTTTTCAGCAGGGGAGCTCATCTTCCCTGTAGAAATTCGCGGGTTAAGAAATCAGGAATAGAATTAGATTCTCCTTTAATATATTCAATATCAAAGTCAAAAACACTTAAAATAGCCTGCCATCTAGTAAAACTTTGTTTGGAAACAAGATTTTGAACATCTTTTTGCAAAACCTCTTTAGCACTTTTACAATCAACGCGGATTAAAAACTTTTGATTAAAAAGATCATTCTGAAATTTTGAAACACACAATATAATAGATAAAATTTCTTTTTTAATAGTGCTGTAATTCTGCTGAGTAGTCGACCAGGAACCAGAATGGAATCTAACAATTTGTTCTTTAGCGTCCTCTTTTGCTATCTGTTTTAGAATTCCACCATAGCCTATTTCAGAAGCATCTGTCTCAACAATTTTAAAAGAATGGGGTGATGGAATAACAATACAAGGGAGTTGTTTAACATATTTTTTAATCTGTCGAACTATCATAGTATGTTTATCTGTCCATGCAGGGGGATTCTTTTCCAATCTTTTATATAAGGGTTTGCATATTTTTCTTAGTCCTTGAAAATAATCTGACACATAATTTAGACTGCCAAGAAATCTTTGTAACTGATTTTTATCTTTTATTTCATCTGGAAATTTATCTGCAAATTGAATGGCTCTGTCAATAGGACTTAAGGTTCCTTTATAAATATTATGTCCTAAAAATCGGATTTTATCTTGGAATAAATTTATTTTTGAAGCTGAGACAACTAATCCATTGTGTTTGATTACCTTGACAAATATATCTAAATGTTTCCAATGGTCGTCAATTGATTTGGAGAAAATTAAAACATCATCTATATATACAATTGAAAATTCTGTAAAAGGTGTAAATATATCATTCATTATATTTTGAAACTCACTGGGTGCATTTTTTAATCCAAAGGGCATAACATTCCATTCATAATGGCCAAAAGGAACTGTAAAAGCAGTTTTATATCTGTCTTTCTCATCAATTTGTATTTGCCAAAATCCACTTTTCATATCAAATTTAGAAAATATGGTTGCTCCATGAAGTCTGTCAAGTAGATCTTTCTTATTGGGAATGGGATATCTTATCCATTGTAAGGCTGTATTTAGAGGTTTATAATTTATGACTAATCTTGGAACTCCTCGCTCCAATTCTGCCTGTTTATTGACGTAAAAAGAAGCACAGCTCCAAGGAGACTTGCTTTTTCTAATTAATCCTTTATTTAAAAGATCGTCAATTTCTTTCTTACAATGTTCTAATAATCCATTATTCATTTGTATTGGTCTGGCTTTAATGGGTATCTGCCTTTCATTAAAGTCTTTTTCATAAGGTAGTTGTACTATGTGACGGTGCCTATGCCAAAAGGCAGTGGGAAGAGTAGAACAAATATCTGTCTCAATTTGTTGTTTGAAAGATTTTATTTTTTGATGCAACATGGGGTCTGTTAATTGGTCAGCAATTCTTTCATATAAGATTTCTAATTTTAAGAATTCTAAATGCCTATTCTTTCTGTCAATTCTCTTTCTATCAATTTCCTTTATTATGGAAATGTTATCAAGTGAATAAATTTCTTTTGGGATAGGTGGTAGAATGAATTTAAAAAGTATGTCTTTTCCTAATACATTGGTTTTGATTCCTTCTTCTGTCGTTAAAAAAGGATAAAGTAGGGTCATAAAGGGATTTCCTAGAATAATTTTAGAAGAAAGGTCTTTAATTAATACAAAAACTGTCTCAAAGCATATCCCGTCATTACATATGTGGACATTAGGTATTTTATAATTAATTATCAGCTTTTCTCCATTAGCTTGAGTTAATCTTTCTAATGATTTTTCACAATATTTTAAAGGTATTAATCCTTCTTGTATACAATTTATGTCAGCACCAGAGTCTATTAAGGCAATTTCTGTTAGAGAAAATTCTTTATTAATTACTAGGGTAATTTTTGTATGCCATTTTTGAAAAATTACTCTGTCAATTAAACTCAAAAATTTCTGTTCTTTTCGTAATGAAGGGGGTTCTATCATGGGTTTAGGAAATTCTTTCAGATTTATTACTTCTGCAATATTTTGTTCATTTATATTTATAGAATTATCTTCTTTAATATCTTTAATTTCTTGTTTTAGTATTTTTGCTTCTGTCATTAAATCCTGTAAAGTTACTGGATGATCTAGCCTATTTTGGTTCTTTTTTGTCTTTTCTTTCCTATCTTTTCTACATTCCGTAACATGATGTCCATATTTTCTACACTTAATACAAGTAGTAGGTATGTCTATAGAATCTTGTAATTTTAATAAATAGTCTTTTTTGTCTTTCTGGTGATTGGGTAAATTATTTATTAATTTTACTATTATGTCTTTTTGTTTTCTTTTTCTTTTATTAATTTTAAGTGGGTTGGTTGATTTTAGTTCTTTTTTCTTAACTTGATCCATCTCTTTTTGACTGACATTAAATATCTCCATTAATTTGTTTAGTGTATCTTTTTGAAATTCTAAGTTGCTAATTTGTTTAGCTATTTTATTGTGTCTATCACATTGTTTTTTAGTGTGACCATAGTCTTTACATTTATGACAAATAGTGTTTCTATCATGTCTGTCAGTTTTCTCTGTCGACTTAGTATTATTTAAGACTGTTATTTCTCTTTTTCTATCCATATCTAAGGGTGTACTTAAAATCTCTATCTTTTTAGTCAATTCTGTCAAACTATCATTTTGGGTATCTATTATTGATTTTAGTCTTTCATTAATTTTTTCTTTTAGACTATTATCAATTTTCCTTCCTTTGTTGACTATTTCTTTTCTTGATTTTAGTTTATCTTTTTCTTTCTCTTCTTCTAGCTTTCTACGTAGGCTATCTTCCTTATTTGTTACTATTTTGTCCTTTTGTCTTTCTATGTCTTTTTCTATTTCTAGCTTCTTACATGCAATTTGTACTGGACTAGCTTTTACTTTATTGTTTTGCTTTTCCACCACTTCTTTTGGACTATTATTACCAATTTCTTGTTCTTCTACTTCTAGGTTCCTACGTAAAGATTCTTCAAGGTTACTATTTCCTTTATCTTTTTTGTCTATAGTGCTTCTTTCTTCTATACGTGTTGATCTTTCCTTAATTGGGTCATCTTCTCTGTCAACTTTTTTGCCAATTGCCTGTAAATCTATTTTTATTTCTTTATCCGTTATAAATACAACTTTGTCAGTTGCTTTTGACTTTGTTAAACTATCATTATCATTATCTATTGAGTCATTTTTTCTACTGTCTGTCAATGTATTAGTACTTGTGTTGGGTTCTAAGAAATTAGGAATTAATGTATTAGAACTTCAATTTGTATTTTGTTGGCAAACCATGATCAAAACATTTAGTCTAGGTTTAGGCTTGCTCAAAGTATGTTTATTTGTAAAATTGGAATCGAGTGATTGCAGAATTTATTGGACTAAATCTGTAAGTCTCGATTGATCGAAAATTAGACTCGATCGATCGAACCACGTACAGATTTATTTTTCTGCAGAGTTCCAGTTCAGCCTAAACTCTATTTAAACGTCTTGGGGATCAAGTAAAACACTCCTATATATAAGGAAAACCCTAGAACGTTTTTGAGACTTTTTGTGAGAGAGATTAGAGTGCCTCTTGTGCCTCCTTTTATTAGGGTTTTGTACCTAAACCTCTCTAAGTCTTTGTTGCTCATATTTGCGGTTTTGTGTAAATCTCTTGTGAGATCTAGAGGAGCTTTCCTTTACACATAACTTAGGGTTTTCAAGATTGAGATTCTTCAACATCTTGATGATCAACAAAGTTGCTACCATTGAAGCTTAAAGATAAACAAGCAGGGAGCTTGTACCTGATTGAAGGAATACAAAGAAAGAAGTAGTCCGTGGACTCGGAGCCTACGCGTGGTCGTGTCAGGAAGTTACTACTGGTGGGTAGCATTAGGAAGTCAAGCGGGGAGCTTGTAAGTCCTTTTGTAAGAACTTCAATTCTTTCTTAGTGGATTCCGTTTTGCCTTGAGGATCGGTGGGTAAAATCCTCCCCAGGTTTTTCCGTGTGGTTTCCTGGGTGATCATATCATTGTGTTCTTTATTATTTCCGCTGCTTTATATGTTTTATATGCATGATATGATTATTTGATTGTTTTAACCTAGAATTGTTTAATTTGACTAAGTAACAACTTGGCTAATTAATCTAGGTTACGCAATCTGGTTGTTTTAAGGGGTCTAAAAACCCTAACAACTTGTTTTATTATGCCAATTATTTGTCACAGTATTTGTTAAAGGTGATCTATGATGGGGTTCAAATTTACTTTTATGTTTTAAAGATGAAGTAAAAGTTTTCATTCTTTCATAGAGGTCCAAAAAACTATCATTTTTCCTTTCTACTTTAGTATCCGTAGTGGATCTTTCAATGGCTTGTAAAGATTCTAATTTTTTATTAATTACATTTAAAAAGCTATTATCTTGATTATTAGTCTATCGATTGATTTTATCTCCTATTAAAGTACTCCAATTATTAGTACTATGATCATAGTTATAATCATCAATATCACTGTCAGAATCAGAATCAGTTTCATAATCCATATTAAAATCTAACCAATTATTGTCTATATCTGTCATGCTATGACCTTCATCATAATCTATATCATCATAGTCCACGTTTCAAATTAGTGTGTGCCTACCCTAAGTGTGAACAAGCAAACAGATTATGAGCTGATAAATGTATTTATTCTCTTTCTAAGCAATTAATAATTACTGGTGGAACTTATTACTAACCACTGGTATCCTTGCTATCGGGACCACCTCCTCGGGAAAACTCCATTGCGGGACCACCCAAACATCGCCTGTCCGTCAGCATCAACAAAACGGGCTGACCAACGCGAAACTATGGTTTGCCAACGAGTGTGAGGCTGACCAACGCTATCAAGGAGCAAGTAGTGGCTATATAGTAATATGAGTTCCTAGTAACGTCTTAATTGCAAAGAAATAAAACTCATACATCTACCATCCATGGCAGTAGTTCACATACTTGATTATGACAAGAAATCGAGAAGTATTAACCACTAATCGATGCCATTCATATATAAACATGTAAATTTATTTAAGAATAAGGCACTTAATTATGTTTTTGTTACTCGATTTAAAAATAGTGCATTAAATCATGCTTGAGACGTGATATTATTAACTTTTAATTATTATTGAAAACAATCAAGTGTAGATTCTCATCAAAACCCCATTCTGTTTTATACAAATTCTTGTACATTTTTAATTTTCTTGGGAAGACCAAGTGTAAACCAAATGATAATGTGCAAGATCAACATAGATAAGAGTATAAAAGAGAGTTGTACCCGAAGCCAAGACAAGAAATGTAAAAATACAACAAGCTGGCGAGAGCTTGCCCATCTTACCAAGATTTCAAATCTATATATATATTTTTTGGTGTGTTTATGGTGATTGCTATGCAGTAATATTTAAAGAATGACAAAATTACGGTGACACATTTACGATCCACTAGTCAATATCAAGAATTGCATGGGGGAGTAAATTTTCCTTTCAAGTTTCTATATATGAAAATGAAATAATAACTACAATAATAAATGGCTTAAAAGTTAAAATAATATTTCTTGCAAATCTAACTTTACCAGTCAACCACTGCGCACCTTTGGCTAGGGATGGCAATGGGGCAGGGTGGGGCCGAAGGATGGGGTCTTCGTCTCCGGCCTGCATGGTTTTGTCTTGTCCCATCCCCGCCTCGCCCCGCACGACGGAGAAAACTTTCTCACCCTATCCCCACCCCTTGGGGCTCCGCGAAGCCCCGCCTCATCCCGTAAAACTCTACTTTTTGTTAATTTGCCCTACAACTAGTACAATTTTTTTAATGAAACCTATTTCTTTGCAATTAAGACGTTACTAGGAACTCATATTACTATATAGCCACTACTTGCTCCTTGATAGCGTTGGTCAGCCTCACACTCGTTGGCAAACCATAGTTTCGCGTTGGTCAGCCCGTTTTGTTGATGCCAACGGACAGGCGATGTTTGGGTGGTCCCGCAATGGAGTTTCCCGAGGAGGTGGTCCCGATAGCAAGGATACCAGTGGTTAGTAATAAGTTCCACGAGTAATTATTAATTGCTTAGAAAGAGAATAAATACATTTATCAGCTCATAATCTGTTTGCTTGTTCACACTTAGGTTAGGCACACACTAATTTGAAACATGGACTATGATGATATAGATTATGATGAAGGTCATAGCATGACAGATATAGACAATAATTGGTCAAATTTTAATATGGATTATGAAACTGATTCTGATTATGACAGTGATGTTGATGATTATAACTATGATAATAGTACAAATAATTGGAATACTTTAATAGGAGATAAAATCAATCGACAGACTAATAATCAAGATGATAGCTTTTTAAATGTAATTAATAAAAAATTAGAATCTTTAGAAGCCATCGAAAGATCCACTACGGATACTAAAGTAGAAAGGAAAAATGATAGTTTTTTGGACCTCTATGAAAGAATGAAAACATCATCTTTAGAACATAAAAGCAAATTTGAACCCCATCATAGATCACCTTTAACAAAAACTATGATATGCAATTTTCATAATAGGCCAGACGGTAATTCAACAGGTATTGACGCATCAATAAATATGATAAATAGCAGGAAAGATGGTTTAATAGATAATGATAACAATGGCTTAAAGATTTCATCGGCAACTGACACAGCTACATCTATAAAATACATAGGCAAAGAAATGGACCACCAAAAACAAAAAGCAACTGACAGAAGAATTGACCCAATTGACGAAAGAATAACACGTATAGAAGAAGAGAATCAGAATCTCATAAATGAAAGAAGTGCCATAGATATAATAGATAAAGACAAAAAAGATAAAGGAATGATAATAAAAAAAGGGATAGTAAAAGAAATACTAGAAAGTAGGAAAGACAGCTTTTTAGATAATTCAAAAGAAACTGACAGAGCTATACCTATAGCATTTAAAGACAAAGAAATAGACTCACAGACATTAAAAGCAACTGACAGAAGAGTTGGTAGGAAAACTAACCCAAGTAAGGAAACTGCAACACGTATAGAAGATAAAGAAGTGTTGAAAAAAGGAATGGTAAAAGAAATAATAGAAACAATAGAAAGACAAAATAATGAAAAGTTGATATGTAGAAAGCTAGACACAAAAGATGAGATAGGAAAAGTCAAGCATGGTTGGAAAACTAGTAATAATAGTCCAAAAGAAGTGGTGGAAAAGCAAAACAATAAAGCAAAAACTAGTTCAGTACAAATTGCATGTAAGAAGCTAGAAATAGAAAAAGACATAGAAAGACAAAAAGACAGAATAGTAACAAACAATAATGAAGATATTCTACGTAGGAAACTAGAAGTAGAAGAAGAGATAGAACTAAAAAGAGAAATAGTCAATAAAGGAAGGAAAACTAAAAATAATGAAAAGGAAAATAGTGATAGTGTAGTAAAAGCAAAAGAAGTCAACAATAGAGGGAAAATTGATAATACTGGTAGTTTAAAAGAGAAAATTGATGAAAGACTAAAAGCAATTGAAAGATATACCCAAAATGATAGTTTGGAAGAATTAAAAAGAAAAATGGAAATTTTAAATTCACCTTCAGACAAGGAAAAAGAAATAGCAGTTTTAAATAATACTGAAGCATCAGATAATGAGAACACTGACAGACAGGTTAAACATACTATTTGTCATAAATGTAAAGAATATGGACACACTAAAAAACAATGTGCTAGACAGAATAAAATTGCTAAACAAATTAGTAAATTAGAATTTGGAAAAGATACAATAAATGAATTAATGGAAATATTTAATGTCAGCCAAAAAGACATAGATCAAGTAAAGAAAAAAGAAGAACTAAAATCAACCAACCCACTTAAAATTAATAAAAGAAAAAGAAAACAAAAAGACATAATAGTAAAATTAATAGATAATTTGCCCAATCACCAGAAAGACAAAAAAGACTATTTACTAAAATTAAAAGATTCTATAGACATACCTACTGTTTGTATTAAATGTAGGAAATATGGACATCATGTTACAGAATGTAGGAAAAGAGAAAAAGTTAAGAAACAAAAAGAGAAGGAAGAAAATACTAAAATAGTAAATCAAGAAATTAAGGAAGATAATTCCTCAGATACAGCTGAACAGAATATTGAAATAATAAACCCGAGGAAATTCCCTAAACCCATTATAGATATTAATAAAGAGAAAAACGACAGCAATAGACACAATCCTTTGAGCTTAATTAACAGAGTAATCTTTAAAAATTGGCACACAGAAATCACTTTAGTTATTAATAAGAAATTTTCTTTGACAGAAATTGCCTTATCCAATGTTCACGAAATTATTTTTGATTTAATAAAAAGTCTTCATTCCAAAATTATTCTAAAAGTTAACCCCACTATAAATTTACTTTACCCCTTTGTATTGACAGATGAAGAAATTAAAATTAATATATTAATCCTTGGACTTACCTCACCTCTAATTTGGAAACAAAATCGATTCCCAGAGAAAGTCACTATCTTAAAAGATGTCAATAAAGAAAACACTTGTAGGGGACACTTGATAGAAAAAGAACACTTGGCAGATATTGACAGGGAAAAGTCTAAACGAGATATGGAGACAGAAGTTTCTTATTTTACCTTTTTGTATCAGTATATAGTCCAAACACTTCACGAGAAAGAATTCAGTAGAGAGCATATAAAAGATAAGATCATGCTTACAAGTTCCTTTAGTAAATATGATGATTGGACTAAAAGAATTGATAGTCTGACAGGAGCACCAAATAGAATTATAATAAATAACATTCTTACACCTTTTATAGTATCCTCAGATACTTATATGGTAGATGCTTTAATAAAAGAAGCCTTGACAGATATTATTTTATTAATCATTAAAGAAAATATTAATTGTGATAATTTCTTGACCAAAGACAGATTTAATACCTTAATAGAAAGAGTTAATCACGTGTGAGTGATGGTACACTACCCAAGCTCCTGAAGCATTATAAAGGGTAGTGGGGCGCTCTTTCTAACTGATGTGGGATTCAAGCCAAAGCTCGGTGCCTTGCGCAAGTAGCAAGCCCGTGGCCTCTTGGTCCTACACTCGGGGCGAAGGCAAAACCGCACCGCGCCAGGCACCGTGGTCAGGACACAATTAGATGCAGGGTTGAATCAAAAATTCTCCCTACAGTATCCTTTCAACAACATCATAAATAGGTATTATATTACTATTTTCCTTAATTACTTTACAAAAAAAAAAAGAAGAATTATTAGGTTCATTCAACTCATAATATATACGTACAAGAGTTAGGTCATTTTGTAGTGGTACTTTGAGTTAAATGATGTGTTTAAGTTTGGTGAGAGAGTCTAATTAAGTGTGTGTGCGTGTGTGTTGAATAGTTAGTTTGTTTCTCAAAAATATAAAGTGGGTGCTATCCCACATTGCTTGAGTGTAACTCTCTCCTATTGCTTAAAACCCCACTCTACTACTACAAGAGTTAGACTTTTTTGTAGTGGTACTTTGGCTTAAGTAATGTGTTTGAGTTTGATGAGAGAGTGTAATTAAGTGTGTGTGCGTGTGTGTGCATGTGTGTGTGCGTGTGTGTGTGTGTAACAGTTAGTTTGTTTCTCAAAAAAATAAAGTGGGTGTTGTCTCAAATTGCTTGAGTGTAACTCTTTCCCATTACTTAAGGCCTCACTCTACTACTATAAGAGTTAGGTTCTTTTGTAGTGGTTCTTTGAGTTTAGTGAGAAAGTGTAATTAAGTGTGTGTATATTTGTTTAACAGTTAGTTTTTTTCTTAAAAAAAAAAAAAAAAAAAACCTCATAATATATGAGATGTATGGGAAATTGTACGCTAAGAAAAAAAAAAGTCTAGAAGATAGGGATATATAATATGAAAAGCCAAAAAAAAGAAAAAAGAAAAAAAAAACCTTATTATGACTTTTGGTGCTCACCTTCTATCCCAAAGGGTAAAACCTATTGTGCGCATTGCATGGATCCACACACTACCAAAGATAATTGCACTCACTGCCCTATCCCAAATCACATTGTTAGGTTCTAAGGATTTAGAATCTAACTGTATTAGAACTTCAATGTGTAATGTTGGCAAACCATGATTAAAACTTAGAGTCTAGAATTAGGCTGCTCAAAGTGTGTCTATATGTAAAGTTAGAATCGAGTGTACTACAAGATTTATTATGTAAATTTGCAAGGCTCGATCGATTGAAAATTAGACTCGATCGATCGAAGCTCGTGCAGATTGTTTTTTGCTGAATTTTCCAACTCAGCCCAAGCCCGTATGACGTGTAGGGTTTTATGTTTTGCCTTAAGTATAAAAGGAAAAACCATAGCCACATTTTATGTTGTTGTTTATGCTGTGTATGAATCTCTTGTGAGATTTAGAGGTGTTTGCCTTCATACATACTTAGGGTTTCCAATCTCAAGATTTATGTCAAGAGCTTGATGATCGCTTCAGTTGCTGCATAAAGAGCTTAAAGAAGACACAAGTGGGAGTACTTGTGGTTACTGTGAATCCAAGAAAGAAGTAGGATAGGACACAAACGAATTGACCCCTTGTGATTAATTAACCAATTAATTTAACCAAGTTTATTAATTAGGTTAATTAACATGCAATTGCGTGGCAGCACAAACAAATCACCAATAAACTAAATATGCAACGGAAAATAAATAACACAGTGATTTGTTCATGAATGGGGAAAACCTCGCGGCAAAAACCCTACCGGGTGATTTTCAGGTCACCACTCCCGAAACTCCACTATTATCACAACAAGCAGTTACAAGTAAAAGAATCCTAAGTACCTTACCAACCTACAGTTGAACCCTTACCCCAATACCCAATTGGACTTGTTCTGTAGTCACGGCTCCCAAGTACGTGACTAACCAGATGCACGGATCCTAGTACGCGACTTCAATCACCAACTAGAAATAAGGGTTGGCTGCAAAGTTCTTCAGTTCATACGCATGATGAAGATTAAGAAGAATCTTGGTCACAAAACCCAAAGGTGCACATACACAACAACTTCTTCAGAAGAGATGAACTAGGTTAAAAACTTTGTCTTTAGTTACAAATTGCTTGAACAGAGTTTTCTCAATGCTTGTGCAACATGTATCTCTATTGACGGCTCTTAAAACAATCATTTTATATGTCTAGGGTTAGGAGAAAAGAAGGCTCAAAGACACATTCACGGATCCCAAGAAATTAGATCAAAATTCTGATTTTTATAAACCTCGACAGATAGAAGCTGTCGAGTAGCTGTCGAGCAGGTGTTAAGACACGGGGCTGAGTAGCTTACTGAAACTCGATAGATGCAGTTGTCGAGCTTTAAAGAAATTGCACTTTCAGCTTGTTTTCTTGAACAGACTTGAAGGCTTCAATACTTGATCTTGAAACATGGTTTCTTGAAGTATTTCAACACATCCTAAATCTACCCAAATACAAGTAAAGTGTGTTTTGTTAAAGAATTAGCCAATTACATAAAAGTATGACATATATTCTTAACATGTGAACCACATATGTCCTAACAATCTTCCCCTTTGGCAATTCGTGACAAAACCACAACTAACAAATGATTATGAGAGAAGTCATAAATCACTTAACTCATTTTCACTTGTTTAATACAATAAAATCTATCCTAACATAAACTCTTAAAAAACTTTGCAAGAAGAGAGTTTATGGCAAGTAGACTTTGACAACCTGTATTTCTGAAACACTTTAAACAAAACTCATCAAGGCATCTTTGTGTGAAACAGAAATAATAGATTGCATACAAGTAAAGAAACATGTGTATGAAGAAAGAAAAGAAACAACACATGTAAGAGGTAGGTGAAAGAAACAACATACATCCACATATAGAAAGAAATAAGTACAATGTATGTCAGAATGACCACAAGACCAAATGTACAAGAACAATGTATCTATATAAGAAGAAAAGAAAAAGATACATCATATCCTCACTACACCCCTCAAATATCAACACTCCCCCTATCAAAAATGTCCTATACTAACTCTCTCCCTAAGATGACTACTCTCATATCCCAAAATTACTCCCCCTTTTTGTCACGAGTGACAAAGGGTAGAGTGTCAAGTAGACATCTCATCAAAAGAGCTAGCATCTCCATCATTATCATCCAAAGCGTCATCATCATCACTATCATCATCATCAGCCTCAGCATCAGAATCAGAAGCCACTGGAGGAGGTGGTGAAGGAGTAGCCTCAAGAGCAAAACCACCCATGGTTGCCTGACGTCGTGCAATACGACCAACACGAATGTTCACTTGATATAACTCAGTAGAGAGCATATCAAGGCGAGCATCCATGCGCTGCAGCTGTGCCATGATGTCTCCAAAAGATACATCGCCCATAAAAGAGGAGGGAGCAGATGTAGATGGAGCAGATCGAGAGGGTGCCGAACGAGATGGAGTCGAACCGGAGGGAGGAGCTGCTGACTCCTGTCGTGACCTAAACTGAGCCTCACTACGTTTTACGGTAGCGGCATTTATGGCACACATGATAGAGAAGTGATCAGAGAAGGGAAAAGGAATAGAAAAATGGCATAAGATCCTCGTGATAGTAGAAGGAAAGATGAGCTTATCACGGGTAGTCGTATCCCTAAACACATCTATGATGGAAAGAATAAAATGTGAAGGAAAATCTATAGTGAGGTGCTCTAATAAAGAAAGCAAAAATCGAGCACGAGGCTCTATGATAGAGTTATAGTGAGAGAGTGGGTGCAACACAAAAGTCATCACCATGTTTATGAATCTAGGACCTTTAGCAAAAGGCCGACATGGTGTAAACTGACGCTCACCCCAGACAGATGGGTGCTCATAAAAAGCAGACATCATCTCGTCTTTGGACACAGTCCTCAGACGCTCAAAACCGGGGTAATCAGGATGCTCTACCCTCGGAACTCTAAGCACATCCGCAACAAGCTGCGGTGTGACAGCAAAGCGCATACCTCGAACGCGAGTGTGAAAGAGAGGTACTGAAGAATCAATCCCGTGCATGTTGGAGTAAAACTCCTGAATGAGCACGAGAAGACAAGTGACCAAGACGCCATACAGTGACTCCCATCCCCGACTGTGAATGACATCGGGAAGGTCAGTGTCGGCGAAGTCCGCCAAAATGACTCGGCGTTCCGAATGAACACCTCGTCGAGAGAAGTTCTCCAAGAATGCTTTACGGGCATCCTCATCATAGATCCGAATGTTTAAAAGGAGTAGGATCAGAAGAAGATGATGCCTCGGAACGAAGAGGGTTCCGAGATGGAGCAGACTTACGTTTAGGTGCCATAGACACTACTAACGTAAACAGAATGAAAGAGAGGGAGAAAGAGACAATCAGAAAAGTCCCAAAACATTTCAAATACATCAAGATATATTGAAAAAGGAGTACGTATGCATGGGAAATGCATGAACATGTGACATGCAAAAGAAATTTCATCATGGGCTCAGCCCAATCCAATCCTACCAGCACATAAACATATTGCACACATCTAAATGCATGAAAATACTATTATAATGAAAATGAGATGCAATGCATGAGTTTTAACATATTTAAATGAAAACCCACCCCAAAATTTCAAGAAAAACTCAACAATTTTGAAAAACCCCAAAATTTTTCAAAAACCCCAAAACCTAAGATTCAAAAACATGAAATGCAAGAAATATGAGAAGAAAAGAGACCATACCAAGTGATTTGAAGCAAGGAAGGGCCGAAAATCACGTGGGTTGAAGGTTTGGAGTGAGAAAAGTGAGTTTGGGAGATGAACAGGTGCGGACAGATCGAGAGAGATCGAGAAAATGAGAACCGGATCGCACGAGGAGTTTATATAGAACCTCAGTAAATCTCGACAGATATAGGTATCGAGAGGTGTCAAGACATCTGTCGAGGAAGTGTCGAGAAGAATGGCCGTCGACAGATACAAGTGTCGAGGAGGTATCGAGAAATAAACACTAGAACCCAGAACAAAAGCTCGATCGATTGACAAGGTATCGAGAAACTATCGAAGAGACAGGAGATTTCTCGATCGATCCACCAGGTGTCAAGGATGTGTCGAGATTGCGATAAGAAAAAGCTTGAGAAGCTCGACAGACAGCTAGGTATCGATGAGGTATTGAGGAGGTGTCGAGCCAGCTTTTAAAAAAAGTTTTTCGAGAAGTGAAAATCATAGATATGAATGCAATCAAACATGCAACTCAACAATGATCCAATCAACACAATAGGCTCTCAAAATCATCTTTCAATGAAAAATTTTAAGCACATGGATCTCCAAAAACACACACACACACACTAAACAAGTCTAACTGATTTTATATTTCAAAAAACAAGTCATGACAGTTTAGTGAGCATACAAAAGCATATGTAAACCTAGTGATGGCCAAATCACATTGTACCTGCACATGTATCAAGGGTAGCAAAGAATATTGTGTGTCGTGTGTGAAAAACATCGTAAGATTGCATAAGTGTATACATGTTATGACGATTTGAGATATGAGAAAATCAATTTAACTCACACACAATCATAACTGTTTGATAGGGACTATCACCTTCAAGGTATATCCTATAACTCCCACATCTTCTAGAATACACGCTTGCAACCATATTTGAAGCATTTTTAATCATTTTGCTTTTTATTTTCTTTGCATATTTTCTTTTTAAGCATATCATGCATGGGCATATAAGAGAGAGAAAAGAAATACCCTTGATATTTGACATTCCAATTTTGCTATGCCGAAGCACACAAATGTCATTGACATCACATTTTGCTATGCCGAAGCATACAGATGTTATTAATGATTGGCGGGCAACAGTGGTGAGATGGTTATTTATGCCTTTCTCTTAGGATTTTCTAGTCCTACCCGTCAAAAAGAGTGATACGAGTGTTAAGTCTAAGAGAGAACTTAATCTTACTCATTACAAACAAAAGCCACAAAGCTCACTTGCTTAGTTGTGCATAGAGATACTCATCTAAGCTACAAAAGATACAAAGTTTAGAAAACTTTGTTTCATTGGCCACCCAAGGTACACAAGTACCAATGTACACAAAACACACACTGTTTTTGTATTTTTCTGATTTTTCAATTTTTTTTTTAATTTTATCAAAAACAAATCAAATAAAACTGAAAATAAACAAACAAAAACATGTCATCAATGCAATGCAGAAACTAGACTGACTCAAAATAAAAGCAAAACACACAAGTAATGCAACAAAAAAAAAAAAACAAGAAGACAGAAGAAAGTGATTTAATCACTTAGAGTCATTTTTCTTTCACACCTTGGAAGAACCTTTCCTTTGGTTGAAACCTTGAACCGGCGGCGAAGGGGAAGAATTGAAGCCATTCAAGTTCGAAAGGAACATGAGGGCTTTCAGAAGATCTCCAAGAGCAGCAAGAGAGGATTGAAGCTGATTTTGGCTTCCAGATGCTATCATGCTGTTACTCTGTTGAGTGGCTAACCACTTATAGCAATTTGGTCGAATATGACCAGCAACACCACAATGATGACAGAGATGCTGCTTCTTCTGTTTGGGCTTTTGAGAGTTAACCTTCTTAGCCCTAGGGTTTTTAGCATCTTTCTTATCTAGTTTAGGGGGTGCTTCTAGAATAGATTTATCATTGTCTAAGTTCTCACTAGCTAATTCAGTTTTAACATCATTGTTTTCAATTTTAACAATATTAGCAGGATGAACAAAAACAGTTGCACTAGTGGAAGCAATATTAGAGGAAGAAAGATCATACCCTAAACCTGTTCTATCTGAAGCAGATTTTTGAATGCTGAGCATCTCATCAAGCTTTGCACTCGAGGTCCTTTCCAACTGAGCTCTAACCTGAAATAGCTCCACCTCAAGCTTCTTGGTCTTCTCAGCCAAGAAATTGTTTTCGAACCTTAGCGCTCCAATAGTTTGATTTGCCTCATCAAACTTAGTGGACAACTCTTCACGGTCAAGTTCCACATCACTGAGCTTCTTGGTGGTCAGCTTATAGAGTTTCTCGTGTTTCTTAGACAGCTTGTATAGTTTCTTATAGGCTGAATGGATATCATCTTGATCATCCATCTTCTCATACTTGGTGTCCACCAATTCTTCTTCTTCTTCCACTTCATCAACAATCCCTTCAGTAGGATTGACTGTAGCAATGAAGGCATTTAAGATTCCGTCATCCTCACTATCGGAATCATCTTCGGCTCAGTGTCACTCAAGGTTGCAGCAAGTGTCTTGCTCTTCCTAATGCTCTTGAGATATGTAGGACACTCATTTTTCATGTGTTCAAACCCATGACACCTAAAACACTTAGGTCCTGCGGGAACAGTGTACTGACCACCTTTCTTTGCATCCTTCTTCCTTTTGTCTCGGCTCTTAAACTGAGAAGAACTGGATTGCCTGCGGTCCTTGTCGAAGTTCCTTCCATTGGCATTCTTCATAAACTTATTGAACTGCCTTGTAATGTAGGACTTCATCTTGGAATCTTCATCATCGGAAGACTCATCTATCTCACTGCTCTTGGCCTTCAAGGCCATGCTCTTGCCTTTACTTGACTTGCCAATCCTAGATAACCCTAGCTCATAGGTCTACAAGTTTCCAACCAATTGAGTCAAAGGAATATTGTCAATAACCTTTGATTCCTCAATCGCCGTAATCTTGGCATGGAATCTCTCGAGTAGAGATCTGAGCACTTTCCTCACAATCTTGGGTTCAGGAATGGTTTCCTCAAGATTGAAGGCTGAGTTCACTATGTCCTTGAGCTTGGCATCGAACTCATCGAACGACTCATCCTCCTCCATCTTTATTTCTTCAAAGCTTGTAGTGAGCCTCTGAAACTTTGAATCTTTGACAGCCTTGGTTCCTTCATAGGTTGTCTAGAGGATGGTCCAAGCCTCCTTAGCAGTTTCAGTTAAGGATATCTTCTTAAATTCCTCATTGGTGACTACATTGAACAATGCATTCAATGCCCTGCTATTGAAGTTAGCCGTCTTGATCTTTGCATCATCCCAATCAGCTGGCGCTTCTTTTGACTTAGTCCAGCCAATCTTTACAGCTTGCCACACCTTCTCGTCTAAGGACTGCAAAAAAGCTCTCATGCGTACTTTCCAGTAAGCATAGTTAGTCCCATCAAATAAAGGAGGTATGATTAATAACTGTCCTCTATCCATGACATACAGGGGTCAATGGATCAAACACAGCAAAGATTATCCTAATCAGAGTGTGCCTGCTCTGATACCACTTAATAGGCCACAAATGAATTGACCCATTGTGATTAATTAACCAATTAATTTAACAAAGTTTACTAATTAGGTTAATTAACATGCAATTGCGTGGCAGCACAAACAAATCACCAATAAACTAAATATGCAGCGGAAAATAAATAACACAGTGTTCATGAATGAGGAAAACCTCGCGGCAAAAACCCCACCGGGTGATTTTCAGGTCACCACTCTCGAAACTCCACTATTATCACAACAAACGGTTACAAGTAAAGGAATCCCAAGTACTTTACCAACCTACAGTTGAACCCTTACCCCAATACCCAATTGGACTTGTTTTGTAGTGACAGTTTTCCCTTTTTGATGCATGGCTCCCAAGTACATGACTAACAAGATGCGCGGATCCCAGTACGCGACTTCAATCACCAACTAAAAATAAGGGTTGGCTGCAAAGTCCTTCAGTTCATACGCATGATGAAGATCAAGAAGTTGCTTGGTCACAAAACCCAAAGGTGCACATACACAACAACTTCTTCAGAAGAGATGAACTAGGTTAAGAACTTTGTCTTTGGTTACAAATTGCTTGAACAGAGTTTTCTCAATGCTTGTGCAACTTGTATCTCTATTGACGGCTCTTAAAACAATCCTTTTATATGTCTAGAGTTAGGAGAAAAGAAGGTCCAAAGACACATTCACGGATCCCAAGAAATCATATCAGAATTATGTTTTTTATAAACCTCGACAAATAGAAGCTGTCGAGTAGCTGTCGAGCAGGTGTCGAGACACGGGGCTGAAACAGCTTACTGAAACTCGATAGATGCAGCTGTCGAGCCAGCTGTCGAGCTTTAAAGAAATTGCACTTTCAGCTTGTTTTCTTGAACAGACTTGAAGGTTTCAATACTTGATCTTGAAACATGATTTCTTGAAGTATTTCAACACATCTTAAATCTACCAAAATACAAGTAAAGTGTGTTTTGTCAAAGGATTAGCCAATTACATAAAAGTATGACATATGTTCTTAACATGTGAACCACATATGTCCTAACAAAGTAGTCCGTGGACTCAGAGATGTCACGCGGTCATGGTAATAAGTTTCTTACTCGAGGTAGCAATAGGATGTTAGTGGTTTAAGTCGCTATTGTGTAAATTTCAATTCTTTCATAGTGGATCTGTTTTACCTTAAGGATAGTTAGGTTAAATCCTCCCCAGGTTTTTTACCGGTTTGGTTTTTTTGGGTTATCATATCGTTGTGTTATTTATTTTCCGCACTGTTCAATAATATGATTTATTTGTGTTAACCTAGATATGAATAATTTACCTAAGTTAATCACTTGGCTAAATAACTAGGTTAATCTGTTTGTGTTTAACTAGGCTAGGTTAATCTGTTTGGTGCTCACCTTCTATCCCAAAGGGTAAAACCTATTGGGCACATTGCATGGATCCACACACTACCAAAAATAATTGTACTTACTGCCCCATCCCAAATCACATTGTTAGGTTCTAAGGATTTAATATATAAATGTATTAGAACTTGAATGTGTAATGTTGGCAAACCATGATCAAAACTTAGAGTCTAGAATTAGGCTGCTCAAAGTGTGTCTATATGTAAAGTTAGAATCGAGTGTACTGCAGGATTTATTATGTAAATCTGCAAGGCTCAATCGATTGAAAATTAGACTCGATCGATCGAAGCTCGTGCAGATTGTTTTTCTGCAGAATTTTCCAACTCAGCCCAAGCCCATATGACGTGTAGGGTTTTATGTTTTGCCTTAAGTATAAAAGGAAAAACTCTAGCCAAGTTTTATGTTGTTGTTTATGCTGTGTGTATGAATCTCTTGTGAGATCTAGAGGTATTTGCCTTTATACATACTTAGGGTTTCCAATCTCAAGATTAATGTCGAGAGCTTGGTGATCGCTTCAGTTGCTGCATAAAGAGCTTAAAAAAAACACAAGTGGGAGTACTTGTGGTTGCTGTGAATTCAAGAAAGAAGTAGTCTGTGGACTTGGAGTTGTCACGTGGTCGTTGTAATAAGTTTCCTACTCAAGGTAGCAATGAGATGTTAGTGGTCTAAGTCGCTATTGTGTAAACTTCAATTCTTTCATAGTGGATCTGTTTTACCTTAAGGATAGCTAGGTTAAATCTTCCCCAGGTTTTTTACCGGTTTGGTTTTCCTGGGTTATCATATTGTTGTGTTATTTATTTTTCGCACTGTTCAATGATATGATTTATTTGTGTTAACCTAAATATGAATAATTTACCTAAGTTAATCACTTGGCTAAATAACTAGGTTAATCTGTTTGTGTTTAAGGGGTCTAAAAACGTACACACATATATCTGACCACCTTCATAGGAAAAGAGTTCCACCTTGCTCTTGGTCCAGGTGGGTAAAGGTTGTGATGGGGTCTCGGCTTGACATAGGACTGATAGGAGTTCTTTTTTGTGGTGGCATAATAAATGTAAGGTTGCGTTTATTGCACAAAAATTGATACAAATCATCACATCAAGTTACGGTTTTTGTTTAAAAATAAGGTGCATGTAAAAAAACTATGTGAAGAAAGTCTTACCCATAAATGCATATGGTTTAAGCCATACTTTCCTTGTTCCTCTCTTCAGTGTGTGTACATTAAACACAAGTTGGTTAGTTTGGTGCTTCAATTGCGAGGGTTGAAGTTAAACATATATGTTTCATTGTACAACATGCGTTTATATTCCCATCCTTCCTTACCTCTCTTTGTTATTATATTCTACTTATCCTTTCCTTTTCATTCTTTCTTCCCATCCCCATTTTTTCCTTGCATACTTACAATACTGTGCTTCCAGTTAAGGTCAATTGGTAAAGTATCTTCTCTTCGAAATATAGACATGGGATTCAAACCTGAACTATTCCATAATTCAATTATTGTCTTAATAAAGAGAAATTATCATAGAGTGGATGTTATAAGTTAAAATTTTATTTTGTGTGTGTCTATATATATATATATATATAATAGAGCCAATGCATTATAGTTACAGTAAATAGCTACAAGAGTTTGGTTTGTTCAATGTTTGCAGTGTTTCGCTGGCCTCTTTTTTTTTTTGGGTAATATAGTCCGGTCAACTCTTTTTTTATTTATTTATATATATATATATATATATATACAAAGCTATTAGTTAACACAACAAATTGTCACAATATTTTCATAATGTTGAAGTGTTAATTCCTTATAAGTCAAAATAAAATATTATACTAGAACCAACTACAACAAAAAATAAAGGTATTGTGAAAAAATAAATGCTGCATCTACAACATTTTTCATAACACTTTCATAACAAAAGTATGAATTGTAAAGCTATAGTAGTAGCTATAGCTTATTTTTTGGTTTGTTCAATTGCACTGTTCATTGGCCTTCTTCTTTTTTTTTTTTTTTTTTTTAGAAATATACCATAGTCGACTCTTTATTTAAAATTTTTTTAAAAATTTTTTTATATAGAGCAGTTAGTTAACACAACAAATTGTCACAAATGTTGATGTGTTAATTTCTTATAGGTAAAAATAAAATATCATACTAGAACTAACCACAACTAAAAATAAAGGTATTGTGAAAAAAAGTGCTACATCTATAACATTTTTCATAGAAAAATCATAGGTGGTAAATTATTATTGGTTCTAATTTAAATTTACCAATGAAATTACTTTTTTGCCAATTAATAATAACTCGTAACAACCTACTACTTATAATTTGTTGTAAAAATATTGTAGACATTTCTCTTGTGAAAATGTTAAGACATCTTCTTGTTATCATAATATATATATATAACTACTGAAGTGTCAATTCTTTACAAGTCAAAATAAAATATAACAAAGTGTCAATTCTTTACAAGTCAAAATAAAATATAACAAAATTATAAAGATATTATGAAAATATTGTACCATTCTGTTGAGCTAAAATTCATTATTTCACATACAATTTTCTTAGGTTGACTTTTTGTATTTTTTATTGTATTTTTATCTTTATGCACCATTTTAAGTAAAAACAAATAGTTTTACACACACACAAAATCAAAAACTTAGGGTGAAAACATTTTTCATCCTTTACATTTAGGATAGTTCACAAAAGTTAAATTTGTGGTAAATATGAAGATAACCACTTGAGACAACCATAATTTTCAAGATTTAACTTTGTTATATTTTATTACATGATATATGTCATTTTACATGACTAGCAGTTACAGGTGCAACGACATCCAGTTTGAGTACAAACTCCATGACATCGAAGGAAACCGTATATTGCCTTGCACTTGGTATTACACCAAAACGCATTGCATGCTTTAGAATTACTGAAATTTCTTATGTATGTAGTGCATGTTTTAGAACTACTTGGATTGTTGGATACACTTTTCGATTGGCAGTCAGCTTCAGATCGATCAAATTCTTCAGAGCATAGCTTGCCATCCACCATTGGCATTAGTTCACATACTATATTATGACAAGAAATCGAGAAGTATTAACCACTAATCAACGCCATTGATATATAAACATGTAAGTTTATTAAAGACTAACGCACTTTATTATGTTTTTATAACCTGATTTAAAAATAGTGCTTTAAATCATGCTTGAGACATGATATTATTAACTTTTTATTATTATTGAAAACAATCAAGTGTCGATTCTCATCAAAACCCCATTCTGTTTTATACGAATTCTTGTACATTTTAATTTTTTGGGAAGGCCAAGTGTAAACCAAATGATACTTAATGTGCAAGACCAACAGATAGAGTATAGAAGAGAGTTGTACCGGAAGCCAAGGCAAGAAGTGTAAGAATACAATAAGCTGGCGAGAGCTTGCCCATCTTCCCAAGATTTCAAATCTATGTTCTTTTTTTTTGGGTGTGTTTATGGTGGTTGCTCTATATGCAGTGATATTTAAAGAATGACAAAATTAAGGTGACACATTTATGATCCATCAGTAAATATCAAGAATTGTATGGGGAGTAAATTTTCCTTTCAAGTTTCTATAAATGAAAATGAAATAATAACTACAGCAATAAATGGCTTAAAAGTTAAAACAATATTTCATGCAAATTTAACTTTAACCAGTCAACCACCGCACACCCTTGGCATGATGGTCACTCGACAAGTATAAGTGCTCTTGGGATGTTTGAGGTGGGGGGGGGGGGGGGGGGGAGGAAAGGGCCGGAGTTCAAGTCTCCAGGAGAAAGCTTCACATACATTTACACTTTAATTGAATTAAAGTAGAATTTCTATCTTGTATTAAAAAAAAAAAAAAAAACTTTCACCGGTCAAAAGATTTTGAAAAATGTAAAAAATATGATTTAATGAAGCATTAAAAGCATCTTAACCATTGCACTTAAGGGCATTAATTAACAAAAGTTATTGTTCAATACTTTTATTTATTATTATTATTTTATATACAAGATAGAAATTATACTATAACCTAATCTAAGTGTATATGTGTGTGAAGCTCCCTTTTGGAGACTTGAACCTCGGCTCTTCCCCCCCACACCCCACAAACACTTATACTTATGGAGTGACCATCGCATCAAGAGTGTGCAGTGGTTATTGTTCAATACTTTCAAAGTATTGTTTCATTTTCTCACAAAAATGATGAGTCTTGTCATAAATTTAATTAGAAGAACCCATTATTATGTGATATTAAGAAACATTAAAGTACCAACTAATTAAAGGTCTTGCTTTTGTCATTAACTGTACCAAACAAATGCATAATCAAAATTATTTTTCCCTCCTCATTGAATAATTCATAACGTGGATTATTAAGTATTGCATCAGTTTCCTAGTGCCTGGTAACTCAACCACCACCTTTTAGTGTTTTCAATAGACATCTAAGGTTCAAATCTTCTTTGCCCCATTGTATCTATCTAATTATCAAAAAAATGTTGTGTCACTAAGTGCATAGAAATTAATAAAATAAATATATATGCAGTGGATAGACAAATCAAAATCCTTTATCTCATTCTAAGTGTTTCACTTTGTAAAGTTGCGATTTACAATTATATTTTATGTTGGCTTTATTCCATGACAAAAAGTGTTGTAATTGCTTTAATTTTGTTCCTTATATTTTGTGGGATTTTATTGTATTGGGTTTAGTATTAAGTTGGTGAAAAATTGAGCATGTATTGGAAGATCAAGTGGATTTCGCAAGAAGATTGCAAGAAGCTTGCGAGAAGCTAACCCGTGAAGTAGCCATGTGAGAAGCACATGACTGGAAGCTGAAGAGTCGTGCAAGACTGTCAGTTTTGCGAGTGTTTCGCGGGTAAGACCTTCCCGTGAGGTAGTCACGAAACATTCTGCCTAGAGGATTTTTTTAGTGTGACTTTCTTACCTTTCACCCATACTATATATACTCTCATTAGCCACAAATTGTAAGGAGGCCATTTAGAGAGAAAAACTCTAGATAGGTTTTCTACAACACACACACCCATCTTTTGAGAGAGAGTTACTTATTCTTAGTGAGAAATCATTCTAGCCTCTTCTCCTTCCCTCTCCCATTGTCATACCTTGAGAGGAGATTTGTACCCAAACACAACCCACACATTTTCAGAGTGTAGAAAGTGTTTTGGAGCTTGGGAAGCTTTGGGGATTTACCAAAAGAAGCCGGTGAGGCTTAGTGGATGCAATCGGGTGTATTGTGGGATTCGGAAAGCTAGACAATATTCGGTTCTGAGAAGTCTAGTTGGAGTAGGAGTTTGGAGGGCTTAGGTGCATTGGGTAGATTAGGCTTGGAGGGTCTCTTGCTATTCGTGTATCCCAACTTATTGTCTAGTGGATCGATTTACCGCTTGGAAGGCGGCGGAGAAGTTTTTCGCTGAGTTTTTCAGTTTCCTCTTCGATAACACATCGGCGTGTTATCTTATGTTTGCATTCTTCTTCCCTATTTTTTAGCTTTCATTTTACTGCTGTGATTTAATGAATATGGCTTAGAGTAGTTTTATTGTTTGTTTGCTAGGATTTACTCTATTCCGCACTTAGTTTAAGTTAAAGTAAAATCAACCGAGCCGTATTTTTAATTTGGGGGTCTAAACAGCTCTGGTGTTTTAACACATTTTCGAGCTTGCAATTGGTATCAGAGCGGGTACACTTGTTTTGGTTTCATTACCTAAGTGTGATCCTTGAACTTGTGTGATCCTTGAACTTGTGTGTGTTTTGCATGCTTCTATGGATGTTTTGGATGTTGTTGATTGTAACATGCCACATGTTTGTGAAAATGCCTCTATGAGTGTTTATCCTCATGATTATGATGCCATGTTACATGAATCTTTGGGTGTTGATGATATTCCTAACATCAAACTCTTGAAGAAAGAAGCTAAGAAGTTCATAAGAATTTGAGCAAGTTTTGTTGTGAAAATGATGATTTGATTGCTAAACTCAATGAATCCAATAAATTGGTTGAAAAGTATAAGAAGCTTGCTGAAAATTCTCTTGAAAAGCTGAAAGAGTTTGAATGTTTAAATATGGACTTGGATGCTAAACTTGTTTTGTCTAACAAACTTGTTGATAAGCTAAAATGTGAAAATGAATCTCTTAAGATGCATGCCAAGTATTTGATTGCTGAACCTATATAAGGATGAAAATATTTGTTGCAATCATGTTGTGATACCTGATTTTGTGCCTATTTTGAGTTCTGCCTCTAAAGACAAATTGGTGTACATTTCTCCACACAAAAGAAACTAAAAAGTGGAGAGAAATGCTATTAAGCCAAAGCCTCCGTTTAGGTATCAATCTAAGGTTTTGGATGGATCTAAGTTTGTTCCAACTTGCCACCATTGTGGTGTGAATGGTCATGTACGACCTCAATGTCCCAAGTTGAAGAGAGAATAAAACCATGTTGTTAGATCCCTTCCTAAAAAGCCTAGTGGACCTAAACCCATTGTTTGTCACCATTGTGGTGCCTTTGGTCATCTAAGACCTCATTGCTCTAAGTTTCAAGCTCTTAAGAGAATCAAAATAAAAGAGAAACTTGAGCTTCATGGAAGTCATGCTTTGCAAGCTAAACCGGTTATAGGGGAAAATGGTAAGTTGTTGAAAAAAGTTTTTGATGTTCTTACCTCCTTGTCTATGTGCATCTCCGGTTCATATTCTTCCAACCCTAGTCTTACTTCCCATGAGATACTCATTTCAAAAAAATTTTCCATTTGGATGAGGAAGGGTTCCTATGGTTGAGCTTATGCTCTTTTGGTCATTGATCTAATTCTTTCGATCTTTGTAGGACTCTTCATGCATTAGATGTTTCATTGTCATGCATTTGTGCATCTTGCATCTCTTTATATGCATTGTTTTTGTTGTTTTTGCATTTGATCATACTTTTGCTTTTGTTTTTGTGTGTGTAAAAATCCAAAACACATAAAAAATAGAAAATTAAAAAAGTTTGATCGTATATGTTTGAGCTCATATCATATGTGAGTTTGGCCTAGTACCTTCGTACTAATGGCGTAGTGTATTTACGAGCTTAGCTTGTTATGTATGCACATCTATCTTTGTGGAAAAATCTTGAAATCTATGTGTGACTATTGTAAATCAATCTTCAAGCTTGTCATGAATGATTGGTCAATAGTCTTGATGGTTTTGATACATGCATAGACTTGTGCCTATATATCTTCCCACACGTTTTTATGTTTTTGCTTTATAGCTCAACAAATGTCAAATCTCGAAAAGAGATAATGAGCTACAAAAGCTGTTGCACATACTAGTATTTGACTAAGAAAAAAGGAAAGTGACTTGTATTGAAATGTATGATGCCCAAAAAGTCAAAAGCTTATTCTCAATATTGAAATAAAAAAAAATTTCAGGCACCGATCTCAAAATGAGATGTATTGTTCAAAAATGATCAAATGTTATGAATTGTAAAGAAGCCAAATGAAAAACTTCAAAGATATGTAATCATTTTTTTGTGGGAGGTCATATATGTTCATTTCTATAATTGTGATAGACCACTTGACTTAGTACTAATTGTGTATGACTTGATCGAATTGATCATTGAAACTTCACTCTAGACTAAGGACTATTCCACATTTGATACACACACACAACACACAAGTCTAATGTTCAATGAATGTCTATTTCATTTGTGTGATTGTACTTGGTCAAATGTGATGTGTGTATGCTTAACCAGATGTGGATCAAATTAAAAAGATTTTTGTTCTTTTTGTTTGCTTTTGGAAGTAATTTGTATCACCTATGTTTTTCAAAGTTTTTCAAGTTGTTTTTATCTGAAAAACATGTTTTCTAGGTGTTTTCGTGACTTATTTCATGTATAAGCTCAATTGGGAGTTAAATGGTCCAATTCTTAAGTTTTTTAACTTTGGATAGAAAGTTTCGTGACTGTTTCGCGAGTAAGATTTACCCGCGAAATTTTTTTGCGAGTAAGTCTTACCCGAGAAAATTTCCAGCTTCCTGCGAAAATTTTCAGATCAACTTTTTAAAGAGCATTTCATGGGACATTTGTTTTAAACTTCTCCCATCTTCTCATAAACCCTATTTTAATGCTTCAACATCAAAACTCAACTAGTTTCAAGTATTTTACATTCCATAAACATCTCTAAGGTAATATTTAACTATTTTCATTGATTTTTCTTAAAATTATGTTTTTGGGGGTTTTATGTTCATAGTTGAGATTTTCTCAAATGAGAGTTGGAAAACTTATTTTTTGTCAATCTTTTTGATTGGGATGATTTGTTTTGGATGTTAGTCCCTTGTGGCAAAAATAACATGTATTTAGGCAAGATTTTCATATGTTCATGCATTGTTTAATATACATGTATAGTGTGTGCACTCTAAGTGTTTGATAAAATACCCAAATGACATTTTTTTCGTTGTTTTGGACTCCAATGAGTACTAATTTTTGGAGATCACCATAATTATTCATGTTTATCATGTTTTGATTATTGGTTATGTGTTTTACACACTTTGCCCCGTGAGTGCTTGCTCATGCATTGGTCATGCATCTCACATGCACACTAGTGCACCTTTGCTACACACACTTTAACGCTTGACATGTCTTGCACTCACTCATGTTAGTTAAGTCTTTTTTGACACTTTTAGCACATATAACATGTTCTTGTGTCTATGTCATACCTAGGTCTATATCATGTTCCATCATCCTTAGTATATCATGTTTACTTTATGCTTTGTAGCATGCTGTCTTTAAGATGTTTCATCTTTTGTTTGAGCTTCATTTTCTCATTCATCTTGTACCCCTCATGTATCATGCCCTTGATCATATCTTCTTTTCTTTCCCTCCTTCCTCTTTACTCATTTGTTTATTCGTGACAAAAAGGGGGAGAGTATACTAAAGAGTATACCAGAGTGTATCGCCATTCTATATGACTTATGTGCACATTCTTAGGGGGAGAAACTCTACCTCGTGCACATTCGTAGGGGAAGAAAGTCATAGGGGAGATGCATATACCAAGGGGGAGAAGACACATTTTTTTTTGGAAAACCTTGTTTTGTCTTGTTTTACCTTATACTTGTTTCCTCGTTGTTTTATGGTGCTTTGAGTTACATTTAGTATCTATGCTTTGTTGCTCTCATCGCATCATGTTTATGTGTTGGACATGCACTCATCCTTATGTTATTGTGCTTTATTGGTTGCATGTTCGGATGATCATTTGCTTTGCTATATAATCATTGTAGTCATTTCCATATGACTGTTTTGTGTTTGATCAAGTTGCTAATATGTTTCACATCATATTTACTTGATCACAATTTACTTGTTACATTATACTTGTCCTTTTATTACTTGATTTACCTTGAGAGTCTAATGCGTTTTGTGCAAGTGTTTCCAGTTACAGGTATACATGTTTCAAGTTTATCACAGCTTCTAGAATTAGGTATGAGTGAGTTTTTCCATTGTTCCCAAACCCACATTTAAGTCTAGAGTTTATTATAGGGTGTTTTGTCACAGAATAGCCAAAGGGGGAGATTGTAAAGTTGTGATTTATAACTATGTTTTATGTTGGCTTTATTCCGTGACAAAAAGTGTTGTAATTGCTTTAATTTTGTTTTCTTGTATTTTGTGGGATTTTATTGTATTGGGTTTAGTATTGAGTTGGTGAAGAATTGCGCATGTATTGGAAGATCAATTGGATTTCGCGAGAAGATTGCGAGAAGCTTGTGAGAAGCTAACCAACGAAGTAGCCACGTGAGAAGTACATGACTGGGAGCTGAAGAGTTGTGCAAGGCTGTCAATTTCGCGAGTGTCTCGCGGGTAAAGCCTTCTCGCGAGGTAGTCGCAAAACATTCTGCCTGGAGGATTTTTTAGTGTAACTTTCTTACCCTTCATCCATACTATATATACCCTTATTACCCATAAATTTTAAGGAGGCTGTTCAGAGAGAAAAGCCCTAGATAGGTTTTCTACAACACACACACCCATCTTCTGAGAGAGAGCTAATCATCCTTAGTTAGAAATCATTCTAGCCTCTTCTCCTTCCCTCTCTCATTGTTATATCTTGGGAGGAGATTTGTACCCAAACACAATTCACACATTTTCAGAGTGTAGAGAGTGTTTTGGAGCTTGGGAAGTTTTGGGGATTTGCCAAAAAAAGTCGGTGAGGCTTGGCGGATGCAATCGGGCGTATTGCAGGATCCGAAAAACTAGACAAGACACGGGTCCGAGAAGCCTTGTTGGAGTAGGAGCTTGGAGGGCTTAGGTGCATTGGGTAGATTAGGTTTGAAGGATCTCTTGCTATTCGTGTATCCCAACTTATTGTCTAGTGGATCGATTTACCGCTTGGAGGGAGGCGGAGAGGTTTTTCGCCGAGTTCTTCAGTTTCCTCTTCGATAACACATCGACATTTTATTGTTTGTTCGCTCGCATTTACTCTATTCCGCACTTAGTTTAAGTTGGAGTAAAATCAACCGAGTCGTATTTTTAATTTGGGGGTCTAAACAGCTTTTGTGTTTTAACACATTTTTGAGCTTACACACTTTATCTTCCATTAGTTATAGTATGCCATGCATTTGATCTTTTCCATTTTGAATGTTAGTTATTTTATAAGAAAATAAAAAATATGTATGGTATGTTGCAATTGATGAAACATAAAATGTGAAAGCTTACTTAGTGTATAACTCTTATGAATGTTTAGACCCCAAATTCAAAAATACCACAAGCCAGCTTATACTCAAACAATATATGTGCAGAATAATAAATATAAGCTACACCCAAACTGACAAAACACTCTAAACCATAATTAATCACAAACACAACAGCAATTAAAAGGAATAGAGTAGGGAAGAAAGAAGAAAACACAAAGATAACACCGAGACGTATTATCGAAGAGAAAACTGAAAAACTCAGTAAAAAACATCTCCATCGCCTTCCAAGCGGTAAAATGATCTATTAGAAAATCAGTTGGGATACATGAATAGCAATAGACCCTCCAAGCCTAATTTACCCGATGCACCTAAGCCTTCCAAGCTTCTTGCTCCAACAAGGTTATGCCAAACCGTGTTTTCTCTAGCTTTCCGGATCCCGCAATAAGCTCTATATTGCATCCGCCATCCTTGGCAGCTTCTAATGCTTCCCAAGCTCCAAAAACACTCTCAACAATGGGAGAGGGAATGAGAAGAGACTACAAAGATTTCTCTCTAAGAATGAGTAGCTCTCTCTCTAATAAGGTGGGTGTGTTGTAGAAACTTTTCTTAGGATTTTTCTCTCAATAGGCTCCTTACAATTTCTGTGGGTAATGAGGATATATATAGTATGAGTGATGGGCAAATAGGTCACACTCAAAAATCCTCTAACCAGTGAAATTCGCGGGTCACCTGAGTCGTGAAAACAGCTAGCACAGCTAGCATGTGACTCTTCAACTTCCACAGCTGGCACTTGACTCTTTAACTTCTAGCATGTGCTCCTTATGTGACTTTTAGCTGTCTTAATCAAATCTCCATTACTTAGTACTAAACCCATTATAAATAAATCCCACAAAAATATGAGGAAATAAATTTACACAATTATAGCACATTTTGTCATGGAATAAACTAACACTAATGTTATGAGAAAAATCATAACTTAACAAAATGGAACACATAGAGTGAGATAGAAGAATTGTATTTGTGGATATACTATGGATAAAATAGCATGGCATACCAGATTCTCAAAAAAAAGAAAGAAATCAAGACATACCACATATATGATACTAATATGAATCATATGAAAATTTTACTTTGAAATTTCATTTTGAATATGATCTAGAAAGAGTTTGACATTTGAGTCTTCTAAAAATAAGCTTTGATTATTTTATGTAAATTAATATTTAAGCAATATAATCAAGAGGAGAAAAATTATCAGCACTCTCAGAATAAAATTATGTGGTATTTCGTTATTTCATATAAATGATAGGTGTGAATTCCATCGTGAATCTAATTAATGGGACCCACATTAATGTGAAAGGAGGAAGTACCACGTTATTGTTCTTCTTTTTCTTTTTTTTTTTCTTTTTTTTTTTTTTGTTTTCTTTAATAAAGAAACCATAACATTTTAATTCACTAGGAAGTAATTGAAGCTACTTTAAGTCACAATTGACTTTGTGAGTACTAGAGATCATACTTGTATGATTAGCGAGTGATACTAGAAATACTACATATTTTTCTATATAAATCTTATAAATTAATATGTAAGTTTTTAAATACAAAATAATTAATTAGAAAATTTATAAATTACTCTATTTGCGATATCAATTATATTCATTGTTATTCCAGTTTTTAAATATTTTATAGTAAAATTGATTAGAAAAATGCTAAAGTCACTACACATTTTATTAAAAATATACTTATAAACTAATATGACAATAATGTAATTGACTGCTTGGTGTCCTTTCAACAACATGACAAATAAGTATTAAATTACTATTTTCCTTAATTAATTTACAAAAAGAAAAAAAAAAAAAAGAATTATTGGGTTCATTCAACTCATAATATATACATACAAGAGTTAGGCCATTTTGTAGTGGTACTTTGAGTTAAGTGATGTGTTTGAGCTTGGAGGGAGAGTGTAATTAAATGTGTGTGTGTGTTTAACAGTTAGTTTGTTTTTCAAAAAAATAAAGTAGGTGTTGTCTCACATTGCTTGAGTGTAACTCTATCCTACTGCTTAAAACCCCACTCTACCACTACAAGAGTTAGGCCATTTTGTAGTGGTATTTTGGGTTAAGTAATATGTTTGAACTTGATGAGAGAGTGTAATTAAGTGTGTGCAAGCATGTGTGTGTTTGTTTGTTTGTTTAACAGTTAGTTTGTTTCTAAAAAAAATAAAGTGTAATTCTTTCCCATTGCTTAAAGTCCAACTCTACTACTACAAGAGTTAGACCCTTTTATAGTGGTACTTTGGGTTAAGTAATGGGTTTGAGTTTGGTGAGAGAGTGTAATTAAGTGTGTGTATGTGTTTAATAGTTAGTTTGTTTCTTTGAAAAAAAAATCCTCACAATATATGAGATGTATGGAAAATATGTACACTAAAGAAAAAACAAAGGTTCAGGAGACAGGAATATATAAAATGAAAAAGCAAAAGAAATAAAGAAAGAAAAACCTTATTATGACTTTTGGTGCTCACCTTCTATCCCAAACGGTAAAATCTATTGGTCACATTGTAGGATCCACGCACTACAAAAAATAATTGTACTCACTGCCCTATCCCAATTCACATATATCCGACCACCTTCGTAGGAAAAGGGTTCCACCTTACACACGATCTTGGGTGGGTGAAGGTTGTGATGGGGTCTTGGCTTGGGCTTGACATAGGACTGACAGGAGTTTTTTTTTTGTGGTGTCATAATAAATGTAGGGTTGCGTTTATTGCACAAAAATTGATACAAATCATCACATCAAGTTACGGTTTTAGTTTAAAAACTTGTGTGAAGCAAGTGTTACCCATAAATATATAAGGTTTAAGCCCTACTTTCCTTGTTCCTCTCTTCAATGCGTGTACATTAAACACAAGTTGGTTAGTTTGGTTCTTCAATTGCGGGGGTTGAAGTTAAACATATATGTTTCATTGCACTGCATGCGTTTATATTCCCATCCTTCCTTACCTCTCTTTGTTATTGTATTCCGCTTATCCTTAATTTCCTTTTCATTCTCTCTTCCCATCCCCATTTTTTCCAAGCATACTTACAATATAGTGCTTCTAGTTAAGGTCAATTGTTAAAGTATCTTCTCTTTGAAAAATAGACATGGGATTTAAACCTGACCTATTCCAAAATTCAAAAAGAAATCATCACAGAGTGGATGTTATAAGTAAATTTTTTTTTTGTGTATGTGTGTGCGTGTGCGTGTGTGTGTATATATATAATACTTACAATAAATAGTCCAAACTTGAGGTACAGGTTAAAAATTTCTTAAATTATTATCTCATTTGTTCAACAATTTGAAGTATAGGATACTATCAAATTTCGTTTTTGGGGGAGGGGCAATTTGCACCCTAAATGTCAGTTTAAAACACACAAAAATGTTAGTTAAATTACAGGACTTTGACAGCATACCAACAATTCTAACTATATCTATAAAGTTTTTCATAAGAACGAACCCTTCCTCCAAGGTAGGAAATAATGGTTCTTTTTTTTTTGGGAGAGGGGGGGGGGGGGGGGGGGGTGGGGGGAGAGAGAGAATTTTTTTTGGGTAAAAAAGAGAAATATACTCATTTTTTTTGCAAAAGTCCCTAATTTCATATTTTTTATATTATTAATACCGGAAGATCAAATTAATGGATTATAATGAATCAAGGGTTTTTTTTTAGAAGGAAATACTTTTCTTTTAGATCATGATTATATTTAAATTTTTATAGACTATCATTTATCAAAATTAATAAAATATCTTTTTAGTTTTAGATCTTTCAATAATAACTCTTTACTCTCATGGATATTTCAAATTTATTCACATATCGTTCTAGGAATTTTTCTATTTGATTGTATAGTATATATCCAACTATGTAATGCACAGAACACTAAACAGATACTCATTCTTTTTCCACACCAGAAATTATTTGTCTTTTTTAATCTTTAGATTATATCAATTTAAACATCTGTAATTAGTCAAATGATTTTTTTTGTTATGATACTTTGATAGCAAGATTTTTTTTTCCCATGAACAAACTCCCTCCAAACATTTTTCTTTGTCTAGTTCTAATTCGCAAATTCTTTTCAAAAATTCGATCAAATACGTATTCAGTGATAGGTAAACTTTTGTGGACTCAGAAAGAAGTTTTTTAAACTTTTGCCACAACAAAAAATACGTATTACACTATTAAGTACTACAGTATTAGTAAACAATTTCATGTACTTTCTCCTCTAATAATGGTGTCAACAAATGTTATAGGTAAAAAGAAATAAGTAAATATGTTTTTTAATCCTCAACTTTTAAGGTTAGTTTCATTTTTCTTCAACAAATTCTCTGTATTTATTTAGTTCTTACTATTTAGAACACATAGTTGCTTTAGAGCACAAGCATTGGGGGGTGTAAAAACCCCCCCAGTTGCTATATTTTTTTGCAACCTAGATCTTTAAAAACATGCTACATCCAAGGGTGGGAATCTAAAAATTTATACCATATGTGAATAGTAAGGTTGTATATATACAACCCTAATATTCATGGGTTGTAAAAATAAAAATTAATATTTTAATGGAGAGTGAGGAAAAGTGGGGAGAAAGAGATGGGAGAGAAGAGAGAGAATTGATTTGTTTATATTATTTGTTGGTATAGTTTATATTATTTTAATGAGTTGTATGTAAAAATAGAAACTAGGATGTTGAGTGAGTTGTAAAATGGGATGATAAAATAAATAAAGTAGGTTTTGAGGATGTATAATAGATATTTTTTTCATTCTCGGATGCTAATGCTCTTAGTGATTTTAGAGATTGGCAATACTGCTTGCAACATGGCAGAAAGCCTGATTTTTTTTGTAGTATTGATGAGTTGGTTATGGTAGGGGTAGCTCCACATTGAACCCAGGGTGGTCACACCAATTTGACGTGGAAAAAAATAATTATTATATATAAAATTTAAAAATTATATATATATATATATATATATTTTATGTTTAAAAAAAATTTGTGACCACCCTAAATATTTTTATGCCCCACATAATTAAACTTTGGACAAAATTTGACAAAAAAACTTGGTTGTAAAGTAAGGCTACAACTCTACTTAATATTTTTTTTTTATTTAATGTGAATTTTGACAACTCCACCATTGGATTCCATTTTCTTCTTATATCTTTCATGTTTGCAAAAGTTCAATAAGATCAAATATCAATAGCTATATTATCAATCAAATATTTAAATTTCGAGTTTTTGTAATCTAAAATTATACATAAAAAATAAATTTATAGATCGAATAGTAAGAATATGTGTTTTAAAAACATAAAGAATATGCAATTCAACAGTTAGGTTATTAAAATATGTAATCATGTCAATTTGTTTAGTGAGAGTTGTAGCGTTAGGCTATAACTAAGTTTATAGCTAAATTTTGTCTTTAAACTTTGGTCTCTTTAACAATATATTATACCCTTACAAACAAAAAGGAAAAGCCCAAGACAAAATTTATTGAACTAAATTTTTGAAAGAGACGTAGCTTGCAGCATCGATAATGAGACTATTATGTAACGATTTCAAAATAAGAAAACTTATATATAAGGAAATTCTATGACTTTATGTATTTACATGTGTGTGTGTGTGTGTGTGTTTTTTTTTTTTTTTTTTTTGGTCAATATATGAAATTTTCTTTTTATTAGATTTTGTATAATTTAAGTATCATAATACCCACCTTGAAAAAAATTTTAAAACCGCTACTGAGCTATGGAGATTGCTTTGTTGGTAGCGTATTTAGAGATTGAGATTGCCAATTTCTCATTTGGATGCCGAGAAAATACCAAAAACTCTAGCTCGTTTTATATCTTTATGTAGTTTTTAAATTTTAGAAAATGATTTGAAATTTAATTTCTTTGGCTATTTAATTGGCTTTGGCTTGTTTTGATTGAAATGGTATGTCTTAATTGAACCAACTAGCACTTGCTGCAGCTTAGGTGCTTTTTAACTGCAACATCATTAACATGAAGGAAAACATTATAAACAATCTCAAATATTAGAAAATAAAATAAAAAATTTTGAATTTTAAGAACTAAAATCAAAATTACCTCCTTCTCAAAAAAAAAAAAGAAAAAAGAAAAAAAGAAAAAGAAATCAAAACCCAATCTTAATTATAGGGTGTAATTTTCCCTGAGTATTTTTTATTATTATTCTCTGGACAATGAAAAATTAATTAATTAATTGACATGGTTTGGGATAGATTCAATAGGATTCGTATTTATGGCTTCTGATCATTGAAGATGAATCTTGTAAACTATTAGGCTAAGAAAGTAATTGTTCTTCACCATCAAGTCAAGACACTAATGATTTTTTTTTCATATGGATGGAATTCAAGCCAAGTTTCTTATTTGACAGAATATATAAATATATATATATATATATATTACTGGTTAAACCAATTAGAACCCACATCCACATGGAAATATGATAATTAGATAGATTGATATGAGTCATATGACATATTGAATGTAACTTACATGTGGCCTTGTTATTTTATTTATTTATAAAATTAGTAGCAATACTCTTAGCATTTTTTAAAACTTAAAATTTAATCAACTTATTTTTTCCTTTTCTAATGAACGAAAAAAAATTAAGTAATCTAACTCATTTATTCCAAGTAATTCTGATGAGTTCATCAAGTTTCATCGTTCAAGCATCTCTGGTTTTAAGCACCTCTTGTTCATTAAATAAGAAGCCAATGGCTACAACCAAAGATTAATGTGCAATTTAGTCTTAAGGGTCTTAGATATTGGTATTATGACAATGTTTGGCTACACTCTTTCTCGATCAAATTCATTATGAAATTTCAATGTAAAATTTTTTCATGATTCATATTAGTATCAATTATATGGCATGTCACGTTATTTCAACCATTGTATATCCGCGAACATAAATCTTGTTCCTCACTCTAAGCGTATGTTGCATGTCTACTTTATGTTCTATTATTGTAGTTAGTCACAATTTTTTTTTTCTCATAAACTATAACCAATGTTTAAAATGAAAAGAGACCAGATGAAATATAAATGGAACACTAAGAATTGGATAGGGAATTACATATATATATATATATATAACATATACAAGTAAATTATTTTTTCTAAATTCATGTGCACTTATAGACAACACACAAATACCATCACTACAAAAAATGCAGGCTATAGCCGTGTTTTAAAAACGAGGCTGTAGCTCTTAAAAACGTGGCTATAGGTCCATTTGGTCTGTAGCTGAGTTTTTAAACGTTATATAGTGTGACTATAGGTCTAACAGGTCTATAGTCATGTTTTTTCATATGTGACTATAGGCTATAGACCTATAACTGTGTTTTTAAAAACGTGGATATAGTTTTTTTTTTCCTGGAAAAATCACAAATTCTTGTCTACAATATTCAACATGTTTACATTCAAACCTACATATCAAAATAATATCTTTTATACATATATATATATATATATATTTATATATACATTCACATTAACACAGCAGTATTCTTGTCTATAATATTTGTAAGGACATGAAATTCTAGCGGCCCAAATCCACTTAGAATAGTGAAGTTGGTGCTATCTAGCTAGGCCCAAATCAATAGATATTTGTAAAGAGAGTGGGATAAAACAAGTTGGGCTTAGCCTGAGGACTCAGACAGGAAGAGTATGAACAGAAGTTGAAGATTAAGTATATATAAGGTTCTTTACAAACTCGCCCAAGGACGATGTTCTTAGGCAAGGAGATACATTGTTCTATTTCTCTCTTTCTATAATTGTTCTTGTTCTAATCTCTTTTCCTTGATTTTTTTTCGGATCCCTTCGTCTGGAAGTTCTTTTTTTTTTTTTTTTTTTTTATATATACTCTTAAGCTTATTGCATCCTAGCGCTCCATCTACAATCCTCCAAACTCTCCTTAGGACACTTGTTCCATTAAACTTCTGTTGAAGGTGGTAGAAGGAGCTGCTTAGCTGTGAATCTACTATTCGGGTCACTTTCTCATCAATGCAGCTGATAAAGCTGTTGCCAGTCATTTAATGCGGAAGCAGTAGGTGTGCTTTCACTGGAAACTTCCTTCAACTACCTTGACTCTCTCTCTGAACGCCATTGTCTCCATTCAGACTTCTAGGAAGTAATTTGTCTTTTCCCCCCTTATCCTCTGGCAAACCCCCACCTCAGGCTTAGAATGCTTTTATAGTGACAGTCACAGTTTATTGTATCCTTCCTCGGTCCTGAGGTCCCCACAATATTCATTCATGATTAGCCAAAAAAAAAATACAAAAGGATTTTATTAATATCCACGGATAGTCGTCATCAATCATCAAAATCATCATTGTCATCCTGAATATATTAAAGTCATCATATTAATATCACATAACAATGTTCTCACGAAATAGCCAAAAAAGAACACAATACAACTAATTGGATGAAGAACGCATTGCAATAAGTTGAGTTTCGTTAAATCTTTCTTTTGGGGTTATTTGGAAATATATATATATATATATAAATTTTTTTTTTCTTTTGAGAAACAAGGGAAAAAAATATTTAATATGCATTAGTTTGGTAAAATTAATGATACAAGCTTAATTATTGACCAGAAATTACTTCGTACTCATGCCTTTCAATATTATTTACTAGCTACTTTTTTTTTTTTTGCTGAAATATTTAGTTGTGTCACCCAAATTTCAAAAATACTTAGAAGTAATATTTTTTCATTTCACATTGTTTTAAACCATTTACTACTGCAGTTATTATTTGATTTCCATTTATCAAAACTGGAAAGGCAAATTTACTCCCCCATAAATGTGTCACCCAAATTTTGTTATTCTTTTAATACCAATGCATAGCAATCATGAAGAACACAAAAATATTTTTTGAAACTTCTAAGTGTTGGGTTTTAGACCCCTTAAAAACAAACAATTTGATTAACCTAGTTAATTAGCCAAGTGATTTACTTAGTCCAATTTCATGCAAATCTAAGTTAACACAATTAAATAATCATATCAAGATATAAAGCAGCGAAAAATAAATAACACAAGATATGATAACCCAGGAAACCACACGATAAAAACATGGGGAGGATTTGACCTAACTATCCTCAAGGTAAACTTGAATCCACTATGAAAGAATCGAAGTTCATACAAAAGGACTTACAAGCTCCCCGCTTGACTTCCTAATGCTACCCACCAGTAGAACTTACTGACACGACCACGTGCAAGCTCCGAATCCACGAACTCCTTCTTTCTTGGATTCTTCAATCAGCTACAAGCTCCCCGCTTGTTTTTCTTTAAGCTCCAATGGTAGCAACCGAGTTGATCATCAAGATGTTGAAATAATCTCTACCTTGAAAACCCTAAGTTTTGTGTAAAGGAAAGCTCCTCAAAGATCTCACAAGAGATTCACACAAAACAGCAAAGTATGAGTAACAATACAATGTGAACAACCTCCAAAAACGTGGCTAGGGTTTTGTTTAAATACCTAGGGTAAAAACATAAAACCCTAAACGTTTAATGAAGTAGGGCTGAGTTGAAAATTCTACAGAAAACGCAACCTGGGCGATTTTCGATCGATCGAGTCAGTCCTTCGATCGATCGAGCCAGGCCCAAAGTCACAAAGACTTCTGCAGCCACTCGATTCCAATTTTACAATAATTAATCAACTTTGAGCAAGCCTAAACAAGACTAAATACATTGTTTTGATCATGGTTTGCCAACATTACAAATTAGAGTTCTAAATACATAAAATCCTAAGTCTTTAGAACCTAACACTAAGGATGGGAAAGCTCTTGCCAGCTTATTACATTCTTACCCCTGTTGCCTTTGCGTCGGTTACAATTCTCTTCTATATATTCTATCTATGTTGTTTTTGCTCATCAAATATCATTCGGTTTTCACTTGGTTTTCCAAAGAAAATTTAAAGATATAAAGGAATTCATATAAAAAATAATGAAGTTTGATCATATTCACCATTTGATTATTTTCTATATAATAACATCACGTCTCAAGCATTGATTTAAAGCACTCTTTTATATCAAGTTATCAACAACATAATAATAATGTGTCTTAGTTTCCATTTTATACTAAAATAATTATGGCATTTTTTTTTTTTTTGAGGGGGAAAATAATTATGGCATTGGTTAGTAAATAATACTTCTCAATTTTATTGTCATAATCTAGTATGCGAATTGTTGGCAATGGTGGATGGGAAGTCGTGCTCTGAAGAATTTGGTGGATCTGAGAATCGAAGTCATGGTTTTTCAGACGTTGTGTGCTCTTGTAGTGCTGAGTGCAATGATGAATGTTGTAATAACTCGTGTGCACAATATTACTATGGAGAAGGTCGTGGATATTGTTATGAGACCGGAGCTGCATGCAGGTGCTGAAGTTTCTAATTGTGCTTGTCGTTGCATGATGTGCATTGATAATAGCTTAATTATGCATATCTATATCACTATTAGAAAGCATTATCATACTTATTTTAAGTTAATTCATGCATTTTATATTTGGTTTTGGAATAATGCTGAATAATCAATTTTGTACTTAATTGAATTTTATTGCATGAATTTGTTTTTGTAGGAGAATGAAATTAAATAAGTGGATTTGTGTAAAAAAGAAAGCTAATGAACTTTACTTTTACAGGGGCCATGATGAAGTTAAAGAAGGCTAAACCAATTAAATTTAAATTCAATAAGAGCAAGGAATCAAAGGAAATTTGCACCAAATCTAAGTCTAATTCGGATTAGGATTCTAACCTGCACATCAGTTAGTATTTTTGGCATAACTTTTGGTTCAGATGTCCAATCGCAATGATTCAAATTGGGCTGAAAATTTAACTTAAAGGGCTACAACTTTGTAGTTTATCAAAAGTCCTAATTCTGACGTTAAATGGGTCAAAATTGTCAGTTAAGTAAAACCTAAAAATCTGGAATTTTCTCCAAATGGGAATTCAACTTGTAATAGGATTTCTTGACCCATTTAAAGGCTCTTTAGGGCAAAATTTAAGGAGGCTAGTGCTAGGGCTGGGATGCAAAATAGAAAATTGGAGCAAGAGGCAGTGCTGCATGTGGCTTCTCTGTAACTTTTCTCCATGATAGCATTATTTTATTCTTGTGTTTTATTTCAATTACCATGAGTAGCTAAATTTATAATTAGGGTTGAGGATGAAACCTTGTTAAGGATTATCAGTAACATTTATGTGATTTGTTTTTCCCACAATAGTTGTTCTTTAATGATTTAAATTGTTTTTGCTTCATATCAATTGACTAAGATGAGATTCTAGATATGAGTTCAATCATATTTTTCTCATGATTTAGGATTTGTCTTAATTAATTGAATACTTGGTTTATGATTTCTTGATTTTAAAATTGGATATCTCTTGTGATCTATTTAGCAACAGATACAATTGATGATTTGATTTTATACCTAGGAAGCGAAGAAGAGTATGATTTAGATATTTAAATAGAAGTTTTAATGATAATATTTTCCATGATAGCAAGATTGATTTCTAGATTATCATGCAGTAGTTGGGAAAAATTAATAATTATAAATATATGCTGATATGAATTACAAGGTGAATTCCAAAACCTTAATTCCTTTCTCTAGATTGTTTATATCTCTTTACTGCTTTATATTTTATCTTTGCTTAGTTTAATTATTTGCTTAGTATATTTAATTGCAAGCAGCCAATTTTTACTAAACTTGATTGTGATTAATTTAGTTAAGATTTGATAAATTTTCCTACGTTTATTCAAGTCCCTGTAGGTTCGACCTCGTTCTTGTCAAGCTATACTTTGGTATGATTCGTACACCTGCGAGTACTTTAAAATTTCAAAACATTGCATGTATATGTGCTGCTAGGCATGTATAACTTCAATATCTTATATAATATTAGAAGATAATACAAGTTAGATCTCGAAAACTTATGGTTGCTTCAAGTAATTATCTTCATTTACAGCAAATTAATACACTATATATAAGTAAGATCTAAAAACTTATAGTTACCTCAAGCGGCTATCTTTATCTACAATAAATTGATACACTATACATGTACCAAGTGACTAATACTTAATATTAAAAATTCGGATAAAATACATAATTATGTTATAGTTTGTATTCTGAAATTAATTGTAGAATATATATATATATATATATATTTTTGGATAGCCAAACACACCCACATACACACAAAGGGCACAGGTGGAGAAAGGATAATGTTTTAACATAAAAACACACCATAAACCTCATTTACAAAAAATTGAATCATTATAATTAAAACCATAAAACTCTTTATTATTACTAAAACACCTATTTTAAAAGGTTAGAATTCGTCTGCTTAGACTTAAAGAAAAATAATTGATTTAATAGGAACTCGCCTATAAATATAAATTCAAATTCTACCAAATATATTGCGACCAAGTACTCCATGAAACGTTGTCGCTAATTTTACCATAAGTTATAATTTGTAAACGAATTGTTGAGAATCTTACAATTAGCCTTGTAAAGGACTCATGTCTAAGAACCCAACATCACGAGGGCTCAAGTCTACAGACCCAATAATGCCAATATAGCTTCTTGAGAGCGCAAATTATTGAACTCAATGCTTAGTCTCATGAGCACTCAAGTATATGAATCCAACGCTTACCCTCATGAGCGCTTGAGTCTATAGACCTAATACTTAGCATCACGAGGGGTCAAGTTAACAAATCAAACACTTATCCTCACAAAGATTCAGATTTACATACTCCATACTAGCCTCACAAGGGCTCAAGTCTAAGGTCCCATCACTTGGTCTCATCAGCAGGGCTAGCCTAATAAATTTGGAGGCCTAAGGTGATATTTTCAAATTTAAAGGTCATTCTACCACAGAGCCTTAGGCGATAACCTAAATGGCCTAGGCCTGGGGCCGACACTGCTCATTGCTCATGACTCGTGAGAGCTCATGTCTTAGGACTCAACAATTAGCCACATCATGGCCCAAGTCGAAGAATGCAGTGGTCATTATCCACATCGTGGCCCAAGTCTAAAGACCCAAAAGTCTAGGTAAGGTGAATCACAACATGATCTGGGATTCTGGATCCCAATATAATAATCTATAACGTGAAAAGAATGTGTTGCCCTAGTGGGGTGTGAGATGCGGACCTACTTTACAAAATTCTTGAATTAACATTATGCTTAAGCCTAAATAAACATTCAAATCTCACCAACTGCACCACCATCTTTGAATATCTTACTGCCAATATCTTAATATTTTTTTTCTTCAATTGTTTTTCTAGTGTGTGATATTGGCACTTTATTCATGTCATCTAATTCTTTTGTAGTTAACAAAAATTCCCCAAAAAGCAAATCACAAGAAAGGTAAATTAGGGATGGCAATGGGGCGGGGCGGGCCCGAATGATGGGATCTTCGTCCCGCCCTGCATGGTTTTATCTTGCTCCATCCCCGCCCCACCCCGCATGACGGGGAAAACTTTCTCACCCCATCCCCACTCCTCGGGGCCCCGCGAAACCTCGCCCCACCCTGTAAAACTCTACTTTTTGTTAATTTGCCTTACAACTAGTACAATTTTTTTAATGAAACATATTTCATTAGTAAAAATATATTTGAAATTACAACTAAATTTATCCTATCAAATCAATTTAATTTTTAGAAAAAATTGAATAATATATCAAAGTATTTAACAAGACAATAAAAAAAAAAAAAAAAAAACTCATAGTATAACACATAACAAAATAAAGGCAGAGAACCATATTAGGTAGAATAAAATAAGTTAATATTGTTATGTTTGTTTATATAATAGGGTTTTAAGGTATAAAAAATTTAGGGTAAACTACATATTTGGTCTCTAACCTTTACATCATATTTCAATTTAGTCCCTAACCTTTCAATTGTGTCAATTTGATCCCTAACCTTTCAATGTCATGTTAATTTAGTCTTTAATGTTATATCTTAGATGAAAATTGCTAACATGACAAACGGCCAAAATAAAATTTGACTTTATTGTCTCATTAACGTAAGCTAATTTTTTGTTTTGACCATTAGACACATCATAAATTTTCATCCAAAAAATAACAGTAGGGACTAAATTAACACAATACTAAAAGGTTAGGGACCAAATTGACACAATTGAAAGGTTAGGGATCAAATTGAAATATAGTATACAAGGTTTTCAGACCCGGACGGTTCATTAAACCGTAAAAGGGAGAGGTTCAAGGTTTTTGAGGTCGAACCGAGGTCGAACCGTGATGATGTCATAATTAATTTAATAATTAATTAAAGACTAAATATAGATATTAAATTTATAAAACTAGCAAAATTGACTAATATATCTATATATGTGAGGGAAATTTAATGATTTTTAAGCATATATTTAATAATTAAATAAGAAATTTAATAATTGGATAGCTCTAGGTGTTTTTAATACTTCAAGAAACAATGTTTCAAGATCAAGTGTTGAAGTCATCAAGTCTGTCCAAGAAAAACAAGCTGAAGTGCATTTTCATTAAAGCTCGACACCTGCTCGATAGCTCCTCGACACCTGTTATCTGTCGAGATTTAAAAAAATCAGATTTTCTGATCTGATTTCTTGGGATCCGTGAATATGTTTTTGGGCCTTCTTTTCTTCTAACCCTAAACATATAAAAGGATTGTTTTAAGAGCCGTCAACATAGACACAAGTTGCAAAAACATTGAGCAATCCTTGTTCAAGCAAATTGTGATCAAAAGACGAAGTTCTTGACCTAGTTCATCTTCTCTGAAGAAGTTGCTGTGTATTTGCACCAAAGGGTTTTATGACCAAGCATCTTCCTGATCTTCATTGCGTAGGATGAACTGAAGAACTTTGCAACCAACCTCTCCTTCTAAGTTGGTGTTTGAAGTCGCATACTGGGATCCGCGCATCTGGTTAGTCACGTACATGGGAGTCGTGCATTAAAGGTGGAAATTATCACTACAGATCAAGTCCAATTGGGTATTGGGGTAAGGGTTCAACTGTAGGTTGGTAAGGTACTTGGGATTCCTTTACTTGTAACCGCTTGATTTGATAATAGTGGAGTTTTGGGAGTGGTGACCTGAAAATCACCCGGTGGGGTTTTTGCCGCTAGAATTTTCTCATTCGTGAACAAATCACCATGTTATTTAATTTCCGCTGCATTATTAGTTTATTGGTGATTTGTTTGTGCTGCCACGCAATTGCATGATAAATTGATTAATTAATAACTTGGCTAATTAATTAATTGGTTTAATCATAAGGGGTCATTCTGTTTGTGGCCTATCAAGTGGTATCAGAGCAGGCACACTCTGATTAGGTTGTAATCTTTGCTGTGTTGATCCATTGACCCCTATTTGTCATGGATAGGGGACAATCTTTAATTATACCTCCTTTATTTGATGGGACTAACTATGCCTACTGGAAAGTACGCATGAGAGCTTTTTTGCAATCCTTAGATGAGAAGGTGTGGCAAGCTGTTGAGATTGGCTGGACCAAGGCCAAAGAAGCGCCGGCTGATTGGGATGAAGCCAAGATCATGGTGGCAAACTTCAACAGTAGAGCGTTGAATGCCCTATTTAGCGTAGTCACCAATGAGGAGTTCAAGAAGATATCCTCAACTGAAACTGCTAAGGAGGCGTGGACTATCCTCCAGACAACCTATGAAGGAACAAAGGCTGTCAAAGATTCAAAACTACAGTGGCTCACTACTTGCTTTGAAGAGATTAAGATGGAGAAGGACGAGTCGTTTGATGAGCTCTATGCCAAGCTTAAGGACATAGTGAACTCAGCCTTCAATCTTGGGGAAACCATCCCTGAACCCAAGGTTGTAAGGAAGGTGCTCAGATCTTTACTTGAGAGATTTCATGCCAAGATTACGACAATAGAAGAATCAAAGGATATTGATAAAATTCCTTTGACTGAGCTGGTTGGGAACTTACAGACCTACGAGCTAGGGTTATCAAGGATTGGCAAGTCAAGCAAAGGCAAGAGCATGGCCTTGAAGGCAAAGAGCAGTGATACAGATGAGTCTTTCGATGATGAAGATTCCAAGATGAAGTCCCACATTACAAGGCAGTTCAAGAAGTTTATGAAGAATGCCGATGGGAGGAGCTTCGACAAGGACCGCAGGCAATTTAGTTCTTCTCAGTTTAAGAGCCAAGACAAAAGGAAGAAGGATGCAAAGGAAGGTGGTCAGTACACTGTTCCCGCAGGACCTAAGTGTTTTAGGTGTTATGGGTTTAGACACACGAAGAATGAGTGTCCTACATATCTCAAGAGCATTGGGAATAGCAAGGCACTTGCTGCAACCCTAAGTGACACTGAGCCTGAAGATGATTCCGACAATGAGGATGACAGAATCTTAAATGCTTTCACTGCCACAGTCAATCCTACTGAAGGGATTATTGAAGAAGTGGATGAAGAAGAAGAATTGGTGGACACCGAGTGTGAGAAGATGGATGATCAAGATGATATCCATTCAGCCTATGAGAAGCTTTACAAGCTCTCTAAGAAGCATGAGAAGTTGTATAGGCTGACCACCAAGAAGCTCAGTGATGTGAAACTTGATCGTGAAGAGTTGTCCACAAAGTTTGATGAGGTGAATCAAACTATTGGAGCACTAAGGTTTGAGAACAACTTCCTGGCAGATAAGATCAAGAAGCTTGAAGCGGAGCTGTTTCAAGTCAGAGCCCAACTGGAAAGGACCTCAAGTGCAAAACTTGATGAGATGCTCAGCATTCAGAAATCTACTTCAGATCGAACAGGTTTAGGGTATGATCTTTATTCCTCTAATATTGCTTCCACTAGTACTAATGTTTTTGTTCCTCCTGCTAATATTGTTAAAGTTGAGAGCACTGATATTAAAACTGAATTAGCTAGTGAGAACTTAGACAAGGGTAAATCTATATTAGGAGCACCCCCTAAGCAAGATAAGAAAGATGCTAGAAACCTTAGGGCTAAGAAGGCTAACTCTCAAAAGCCTAAACAAAAGAAGCAGCATCTCTGTCATCATTGTGGAGCTGCCAGTCATACTCGACCAAATTGCTACAAGTGGCTAGCCAACCAACAGAGCAACGACATGACAGCATCTAGAAGCCAAAATCAGCTTCAATCCTCTCTTGCTCCTCTTGGAGATCTTCTAAAAGCCCTCATGTTCCTTTCGAACTTGAACAGTTTCAATTCTTCCCCCTCACCGCCGGTTCAAGGGTTTAATCAAAGGAAAGGTGCTTCCAAGGTGTGGAAGAAAAAAGATTCTAAGTGATTTCATCACTTTCTTCTCCCTTCTTGTTTTTCTTGTTTATTGCATTGCTTGTGTGTTTTGCATTTTTGTTGAGTTTGTCTAGTTTTATGGTTTGCTTTGTTAACATGTTTTGTGTGTTTACTTTCAGTTTTGTTTATTTTGTTTTTGATATATAAATAAATAACAAAATTTTGAAAAATCAGAAAAATACAAAAACAATGTGTGTTTTGTGTACATTGGTACTTGTGTACCTTGGATGGCCAATGAAACAGAGTTTTCTAAACTTTGTATCTCTTGTAGCTTAGATGAGCATCTCTACGCACAACTAAGCAAGTGAGCTTTGTGGCTCTTGTTTGTGATGAGTAAGATTAAGTTATCTCTTAAAACTTAACACTCATATCACTCTTTTTGACGGGTAGGACTAGAAAATCCTAAGAGAAAGGCATAAATAACCATCTCACCACTGTTGCCCGCCAATCATTAATGACATCTGTATGTTTCGGCATAGCAAAAGTGTGATGTCAATGACATTTGTGTGCTTAGGCATAGCAAAATTGGAATGTCAAATATCAATGGGTATTTCTTTTCTCTCTCATAAGCCCATGCATGATATGCTTAAAAAGAAAATATGCAAAGAAAATAAAAAGCAAAAATATCAAAATGCTTTAAAAATGGTTGCAAGCGTGTATTCTAGAAGATGTGGGAGTTATAGGATGTACCTCGAAGGTGATAGTCCCTATCAAATAGTTATGATTGTGTGTGAGTTAAAGTTATTTTCTCATATCTCAGATCGTCATAACATGTATACACATATGCAATCTTGCGATGTTTTTCACATATAACACGCAATATTCTTTGCTACTTTTGATACATGTACAGGTACAATGTGATTTGGCCATCATTAAGGTTTCTTTTGTATGCTCACTAAACTGTCTTGACTTGTTTTTGAAAAATAAAATTGGTTAGACTTGTTTAGTGTGTGTGTGTTTTTGGGAGATCCATGTGCTTAAATTTTTCATTGAGAGATGATTTTGAGAGCCTTTTTATGTTGATTGGATCATTGTTGAGGTGCATGTTTGATTGCATTCATGTTTATTTTTTTCACTTCTCGAAAAACTGTTTTTAAAATTTGGCTCGACACCTCCTCGATACCTGTCTATCTGTCGAGCTTCTCAAGCCTTTTTCTTATCGCAATCTCGACACCTCTTCGACAACTGGTGGATTGATCAAGAAAGTTCCTGTCTCCTCGATACCTGGTTGATCGATCGAGATTCTGTTCTTGGTTCTGGTGTTCATTCCTCGACACCTTTAGCTGTTGACGTGCTTTTTCTCGATACCTACCTCGACACCTGTCTCAACACCTCTCGACACCTCAGCTGTCGAGAATTACTGAGGCTTCTATATAAGGCTCTGTCGCAATCTGAACTTCATTTTCTCGATCTCTCTTAATCTGTCCGCGGCTGTTCATCTCCCAATCACCTTTTCTCACTCAAAATCTTCATTCCTCGTGATTTTTGGCCATTCTTTGCTTCAAATCACTTGGTAAGATCTCATTTTCCTTCCTTATTCATGCATTTCATGTTTTGAATCTTAGGTTTTGGGGTTTTTGAAAAATTTTGGGGTTTTTCAAAATCAATAAGTTTTTCTTGAAATTTTGGGTTGGGTTTTCACTAAGAGATGTTCAAAATGTCATACATTGCATTTCATGTGCATTAGAATGATCTTTACATGCATTTAGATGTGTGTTTCTTCTATGTGTGTTGATAGGTTTGGATTGGGCTAAGCCCATGATGCTTTTTAAGTTTGCATGTCACATGTTCATGCATTCCCCATGCATACGTACTCTTTGTTCAATATATTTGATATTTGAACTGTTTTGGGACTTTTCTGATTGTCTCCCTCTCTATCTCTTTCTCATTGTGTTTACGTTAGTAGTGTCTATGGCACCCAAACGTAAATCCACTCCAGCTCGGAACCCTTTGCGTTCTGGAGCTTCTTCCTCTTTTGATTCTGCTCCTCTCAATCTTCGGTTCTGTGATGGAGATGCCCACAAGCCATTTTCGGAGAACTTTTCTAGACGAGGTGTTCATTCGGAACGCCAAGTCATTTTGGCGGACTTCGCCGACACTGACCTTCCCTCTGTCATTCACAGTAGGGGATGAGAGTCACTGTGTGACGTCCCGATCACATGTCCTTTCGTGCTGATTCAGGAGTTTTACTCCAATATGCACGGGATTGATCGTTCAGTACCTCTTTTTCACACTCGCGTTCGAGGTACGTGCTTTGCTGTCACACCGCAACTAGTTGCGGATGTGCTTAGGGTTCCTAGGATAGAGTTTCCTGACTACCCTACTTGTGAGCGTCTGAGGACTGTGTCCAAGGATGAGCTCATTTCTGCTTTTTGTGAGCGCCCTTCTGATTGGGGTGAGCATCAGTATACATCATGTAGACCTTTTCCTAAAGGTCCTAGGTTTCTTAACATGGTGATGACTTTTGTACTCCATCCACTCTCTCACTACAACTCTATCATAGAGCCTCGTGCTCGATTTTTGCTATCTCTTTTTGAGCATCTTACGATAGATTTTCCTTTTCACTTCATTTTCTCTATCATAGATGTTCATCTAGATTCAGCGTCCCGTGATAAGCTCATCTTTCCTTCCACTATCACGAGGATTTTACGCCATTTTTCTATCCCTTTCCCTGTGTCCGACCACTTCACACACATTTCTGCCATAGATGTCGCTACCGTAAAACGTAGTGAGGCTCAATTTAGGTCGACACAGACGGATTCCACTCTTCCCTCCTGTTCGGCTCCATCCAGATCAGCTCCATCTACATCTGTTCCTTCTACCTCTACAGGCAATGTATCTCTTGGAGACATCATGGCGCAGCTGCAGCGCATGGATGCTCGCCTCGATACACTCTCCACTGAGTTGTATCAGGTGAATGTTCATGTTGGTCATATTGCATGACGGCAGGCGACCATGGGTGGTTTTGCTTCTGAGGCTTCTCCTTCACCACCTCCTCCAGTCGCTTCTGATTCTGATGCTGAGGATGATGATGATGATGATGATGATGATGATGGTGATGGTGATGATGATGATGCTTCGGATGATGATGATGGAGATGCTAGCTCTACTGATGAGATGTCTACATGACACTCTACCCTTTGTCACTTGTGACAAAAAGAGGGAGTAGTTTTGGGTTATGAGAGTAGTCATCTTAGGGGAAGAGTTAGTATAGGACATTTTTCATAGGGGGAGAGTTGATATTATGAGGGATGTAGTGAGGTTTTGATGTATCTTTTCTTTTCTATTCTTTTTAGATACATTGATCTTGTATATGAGGTCTTGTGACCAGTTTTACATACATTGTACTTATTTTCTCTATATGTGGATGTATGTTTCTTTCACCTATCTCTTCCTGTGTTATTTCTTCTCTATCTTTATACACATGTTCTTTATACTTGTATGCAATCTAATTATTTCTGTTTCACACAAGATGCCTTGATGAGTTTTGTTTAAAGTGTTTCAAAAATACAGGTTGTCAAAGTCTACTTGTCATAAACTCTCTTCTTGTAAATTTTTTCAAGAGTTTGTGTTAGGATAGATTTTATTGTATTCAACAAGTGAATATGAGTTGAGTGATTTATGACTTCTCTCATATGTTCATTTGTTTGTTGTGGTTTTGTCACGGATTGCCAAAGGGGGAGATTGTTAGGACATACGTGGTTCACATGTTAAGAACATATGTCATACTTATTTATGTAAATTGGCTAATCCTTTGACAAAACACACTCTACTTGAAACTGTTTTTAAAATTTGGCTCGACACCTCCTCGATACCTGTCTATCTGTCGAGCTTCTCAAGCCTTTTTCTTATCGCAATCTCGACACCTCTTCGACAACTGGTGGATTGATCAAGAAAGTTCCTGTCTCCTCGATACCTGGTTGATCGATCGAGATTCTGTTCTTGGTTCTGGTGTTCATTCCTCGACACCTTTAGCTGTTGACGTGCTTTTTCTCGATACCTACCTCGACACCTGTCTCAACACCTCTCGACACCTCAGCTGTCGAGAATTACTGAGGCTTCTATATAAGGCTCTGTCGCAATCTGAACTTCATTTTCTCGATCTCTCTTAATCTGTCCGCGGCTGTTCATCTCCCAATCACCTTTTCTCACTCAAAATCTTCATTCCTCGTGATTTTTGGCCATTCTTTGCTTCAAATCACTTGGTAAGATCTCATTTTCCTTCCTTATTCATGCATTTCATGTTTTGAATCTTAGGTTTTGGGGTTTTTGAAAAATTTTGGGGTTTTTCAAAATCAATAAGTTTTTCTTGAAATTTTGGGTTGGGTTTTCACTAAGAGATGTTCAAAATGTCATACATTGCATTTCATGTGCATTAGAATGATCTTTACATGCATTTAGATGTGTGTTTCTTCTATGTGTGTTGATAGGTTTGGATTGGGCTAAGCCCATGATGCTTTTTAAGTTTGCATGTCACATGTTCATGCATTCCCCATGCATACGTACTCTTTGTTCAATATATTTGATATTTGAACTGTTTTGGGACTTTTCTGATTGTCTCCCTCTCTATCTCTTTCTCATTGTGTTTACGTTAGTAGTGTCTATGGCACCCAAACGTAAATCCACTCCAGCTCGGAACCCTTTGCGTTCTGGAGCTTCTTCCTCTTTTGATTCTGCTCCTCTCAATCTTCGGTTCTGTGATGGAGATGCCCACAAGCCATTTTCGGAGAACTTTTCTAGACGAGGTGTTCATTCGGAACGCCAAGTCATTTTGGCGGACTTCGCCGACACTGACCTTCCCTCTGTCATTCACAGTAGGGGATGAGAGTCACTGTGTGACGTCCCGATCACATGTCCTTTCGTGCTGATTCAGGAGTTTTACTCCAATATGCACGGGATTGATCGTTCAGTACCTCTTTTTCACACTCGCGTTCGAGGTACGTGCTTTGCTGTCACACCGCAACTAGTTGCGGATGTGCTTAGGGTTCCTAGGATAGAGTTTCCTGACTACCCTACTTGTGAGCGTCTGAGGACTGTGTCCAAGGATGAGCTCATTTCTGCTTTTTGTGAGCGCCCTTCTGATTGGGGTGAGCATCAGTATACATCATGTAGACCTTTTCCTAAAGGTCCTAGGTTTCTTAACATGGTGATGACTTTTGTACTCCATCCACTCTCTCACTACAACTCTATCATAGAGCCTCGTGCTCGATTTTTGCTATCTCTTTTTGAGCATCTTACGATAGATTTTCCTTTTCACTTCATTTTCTCTATCATAGATGTTCATCTAGATTCAGCGTCCCGTGATAAGCTCATCTTTCCTTCCACTATCACGAGGATTTTACGCCATTTTTCTATCCCTTTCCCTGTGTCCGACCACTTCACACACATTTCTGCCATAGATGTCGCTACCGTAAAACGTAGTGAGGCTCAATTTAGGTCGACACAGACGGATTCCACTCTTCCCTCCTGTTCGGCTCCATCCAGATCAGCTCCATCTACATCTGTTCCTTCTACCTCTACAGGCAATGTATCTCTTGGAGACATCATGGCGCAGCTGCAGCGCATGGATGCTCGCCTCGATACACTCTCCACTGAGTTGTATCAGGTGAATGTTCATGTTGGTCATATTGCATGACGGCAGGCGACCATGGGTGGTTTTGCTTCTGAGGCTTCTCCTTCACCACCTCCTCCAGTCGCTTCTGATTCTGATGCTGAGGATGATGATGATGATGATGATGATGATGATGGTGATGGTGATGATGATGATGCTTCGGATGATGATGATGGAGATGCTAGCTCTACTGATGAGATGTCTACATGACACTCTACCCTTTGTCACTTGTGACAAAAAGAGGGAGTAGTTTTGGGTTATGAGAGTAGTCATCTTAGGGGAAGAGTTAGTATAGGACATTTTTCATAGGGGGAGAGTTGATATTATGAGGGATGTAGTGAGGTTTTGATGTATCTTTTCTTTTCTATTCTTTTTAGATACATTGATCTTGTATATGAGGTCTTGTGACCAGTTTTACATACATTGTACTTATTTTCTCTATATGTGGATGTATGTTTCTTTCACCTATCTCTTCCTGTGTTATTTCTTCTCTATCTTTATACACATGTTCTTTATACTTGTATGCAATCTAATTATTTCTGTTTCACACAAGATGCCTTGATGAGTTTTGTTTAAAGTGTTTCAAAAATACAGGTTGTCAAAGTCTACTTGTCATAAACTCTCTTCTTGTAAATTTTTTCAAGAGTTTGTGTTAGGATAGATTTTATTGTATTCAACAAGTGAATATGAGTTGAGTGATTTATGACTTCTCTCATATGTTCATTTGTTTGTTGTGGTTTTGTCACGGATTGCCAAAGGGGGAGATTGTTAGGACATACGTGGTTCACATGTTAAGAACATATGTCATACTTATTTATGTAAATTGGCTAATCCTTTGACAAAACACACTCTACTTGAAACTGTTTTTAAAATTTGGCTCGACACCTCCTCGATACCTGTCTATCTGTCGAGCTTCTCAAGCCTTTTTCTTATCGCAATCTCGACACCTCTTCGACAACTGGTGGGGTTTTTGCCGTTAGGGTTTTTCCCATTCGTGAACAAATCACCGTGTTATTTATTTTCCGTTGCATATTTAGTTATTTGGTGATTTGTTTGTGCTGCCACGCGTATACATGATAAATTGATTAATTAATAACTTGGCTAATTAATTAATTGGTTTAATCACAAGGGGTCATTCAGTTTGTGGCCTATCAAGTGGTATCAGAGCATGCACACTCTGATTAGGTTTTAATCTTTGCTGTGTTGATCCATTGACCCCTGTTTGTCATGGATAGAGGACAATCTCTAATTATACCTCCTTTATTTGATGGGACTAACTATGCCTACTGGAAAGTACGCATGAGAGCTTTTTTGCAGTCCTTAGATGAGAAGGTGTGGCAAGCTGTTGAGATTGGCTGGACCAAGCCAAAAGAAGCGCCAGCTGATTGGGATGAAGCTAAGATCAAGGTAGCAAACTTCAACAGCAGAGCATTGAATGCCCTATTTAGCGCAGTCACCAATGAGGAGTTCAAGAAGATATCCTCAACAGAAACTGCTAAGGAGGCATGGACCATCCTCCAGACAACCTATGAAGGAACGAAAGCTGTCAAAGATTCAAAGCTACAGAGGCTCACGACTAGCTTTGAAGAAATTAAGATGGAGGAGGATGAGTTGTTTGATGAGTTCTATGCCAAGCTTAAGGACATAGTGAACTCAGCCTTCAATCTTGGGGAAACCATCCCTGAACCCAAGGTTGTAAGGAAGGTGCTCAGATCTCTACCTGAGAGATTTCATGCCAAGATTATGAATCAAAGGTGTTAGGTTCTAAGGTCTTAGAATTTTATGTATTTAGAACTCTAATTTGTAATGTTGGCAAACCATGATCAAAACAATGTATTTAGTTTTGTTTAGGCTTGCTCAAAGTTGATTAATTATTGTAAAGTTAGAATCGAGTGGCTGCAGAAGTCTTTGTGACTTTCGGCCTGTCTCGATCGATCGAAAATTAGACTCGATCGATCAAAAGTCGGCCAGAACGTTTTTCTGCAAAATTCCAACTCAGCCCAAACTCTATTTAAACGTCTTGGGGTTCAAGTAAAACTCTCCTATATATAAGGAAAACCCTAGAACGTTTTTGTGACTTTTAGAGAGAGATTAGAGTGCCTCTTGTGCCTCATTTTATTAGGGTTTTGTACCCAAACCTCTCTAAGTCTTTGTTGCTCATATTTGCTATTTATGTGAATCTCTTGTGAGATCTTTGAGGAGCTTTCCTTCACATAAACTTAGGATTTTCAAGGTAGAGATATTTTCTACATCTTGATGATCAGCAAGGTTGCTACCATTGAAGCTTAAAGAATATCAAGCGTGGGAGCTTATAGCTGATTGAAGAATTCAAGAAAGAAGGAGTCCGTGGATTCGGAGCTTGCACGTGGTCGTGTCAGTAAGTTCTACTGGTGGGTAGCATTAGGAAGTCAAGCGGGGAGCTTGTAAGTCCTTTTGTAAGAACTTCAATTCTTTCTTAGTGGATTCTGTTTTACCTTGAGGATCGGTGGATCAAATCCTCCCTAGGTTTTTACCGTGTGGTTTCCTGGGTGATCATATCATTGTGTCTTTTATTATTCTGCTGCTTTATTCTTTTGATATGATTATTTGATTGCTTTAACCTAGTATTGCATAATTTGACTAAGTAACAACTTGGCTAATTAATCTAGGCTAACCAATCCAATTGTGGTTTAAGGGGTCTAAATTTCCATCAAGTGGTATCAGAGCGGGTAGCTCTTCTGTTTTAGATCTTTTGATCTAAGAGCTGATCCTTGACCCCTGTTGTCATGGATAATTTGAAGTGTCTTTCTAATCATGTTTTTACTCATGCTTCTGCTGATTTTTTTGATGCTTTTGAAACTCTTCGTAAGGAATTATCTAAATCTTTGAAAATTTCTAAGAGATTCAAGGAAGAGTTAAAATTGGCTAATCTTGAAAAAGAGGAATTGCTTGTTAGATTAGATGAATCTAATAAAAAAAATGAATTTTTGAGAAATCAAATTTCCTCTCAAGATGAGAAGATGAAAAGCTTGGAACAAGAGTTAGTTGAATCTAAGTCTAAAATTGAAAATTTGACTAGTACCAAGCCTGCTGATGATAACAGAAGTGTTTCTGTTTCTCTTAAGCCTAAAACTGAGAAAGTTTATATCCCTCCTTTCAAAAGGAATGATAAAGAAAAGACTTATTTTGCTAGGTTAGACAAAGGTAAAAGTTCTGATGTAGACGCTGAAGTTTCTAAACCTAAGTCTAAACCTACTATTAGAGAGCATAATAAATCTGTTTTTGTGCCTACTTGTCACCGTTGTGGTGTTGTTGGTCATATTAGACCAAATTGTTCTTTGTTGAGGCAAAAACAAAAATCTGAGACTAGACTTGCTGTTAGGAATACTGATATTCCTAAATTTGTTCCTATTTGTCACTTTTGTGGTGTCTCCGGTCACATTCGTCCTAAATGTCATAAATTGAAATTTAAGCATTCTGTATGTCAATCTAGGATATGTGATAATGTTTCTCCTGCCATAAATCCATATAAATTGTTTCATATGCTTTTGAAAAATTTGAGCTTGTTGGCTTGTGAAAGGAATTTGCAGGATTTTAATCTTTCTCAGAAAATTGGTGTAATCCCTCAAATACACTCAGCTTCTCATTGTTTTTCACCTACAAAGCCGAAGTCTCGTGCTATATGGGTGAGAAAAGATCCTTTAAGGTGAGTGTTATTGACTTGTCGTTGATTTAATTCTTTCAATTATTTGTGGACATGTTGTTGTTTCTGTTTTTGATTGTTTTAATTATTCAAAAAATCCAAAAACATTGAAAAATTTTCAAAAAGAAAAAAATATTTTATTTTGAGTCTTGTTTTATTTGTCTTGAGGATTACATGAATTATGATATCTCTCTCTTGATTTAGAACATGCTTGACATTGTGGAGAAACTTGAATAGTTTGAGTTAAGCTATTTCTGAATTTGTGTGAGTATGTACTAGTTTGTACATGTACTCAAGGGTTAATTAAGAAATTGATATTTCTTGTTTGTGTACCCTCTATAGCTTAGTTTAGCACTATCATGCATTGCTTTTGCATTGTTCATTTAGCATAATATGTGCTTTTTTATTTTTGGTCATAAAATTGTTTTTAAAACCAAAAAGATTTTTGTGTTTTGTATTTCACATCTTGGATTTATAATCAAGGTTGGCCACCTTATCTTTACACAACATGTTTATGTACCTTGTTTAGCTTGGATGAGCTTATTTATTGCACTTTACTAGTTTGAGCTTTGTAGTGCATGTTGTGTGGGAAAGATGTTTATAGTGTTTATCACTTTGTCTTAATCTTGAAGTCACATGTTTTTGACTGACGGACTTGATCCTTTTGAGAAAGGCATAAATAACCATCTCACCACTGTTCACTAGCCAATCATGAACACCTTAGTACATATCATAATATTTTGTGCTCGAGAAAGTGTAGCACATGCACAAAAAGAACATAAGTTGTAGCCTCTGTTAATTGCTTAATGATTAAAATTGGTGTGTATTATTAGGCTTGATGCCAATTCACATAATTAAAACTGGTGTGTATTATTAGGCTTGATGCCAAATTACATCTAATAATGGGGCAAAATTCAAGAAACTTACATGATTGCAAGCTTATGATCTAGGAGATGTGGGAGTTATATGATGTAACTCTTTAGGTGATAATCTCTTTTAAATTCTATGTGATGAATTTTGTAGACTTTGTGATTAATTGCTATTCACATATCACCTCACATGTATCTCAAACTTTTGCTAGTTGCACACACTACACAAGTTACTCTTTGTTAGACTTGGTACATTATATTGTGTGTGATTTTGTTGTGGCCATCCAAGATTAAAAGTTCCTTGATTTTAATGCAAAATGTGTATAATGTTTGCGCTTTGAGGACAAATTGATTGAAAATCTTGATTTTGGAAGATTTGGGTTTAAAATTTGGGTTTTTGAAAAAGCATTCCATCTCATATTCATGCATTTTGTTTTCGTTGTTTAATGGTTTGAGAAGTTGTTTTCAAAATTAGGTTTGTGTTTTTCAAAACTGTGTTTTTTCTCAAAAATTTTGTGAGCCTCTGCCCAGTTCGATCAATCCATTTTGATTTTCGATCGATCGAAAAAGTGCTTTAATTTGTTTAAAAATGACTGTTTCATTCGATCGATCGAATGTATTTTTCGATCAATCGAAAGTCGCGAATTAGTTTTTTAAAAAGGGTTTGTTCTTGATCCGAATTGGGGCTTTTGTGAAATTGAGTTGAATTTGATGCAATTGGCTTGTTGTTTTGATGTAATTAAGCATTATACTCTGTGAGTTGTGTTATGTGATGCTCAATTCATCAATTTGTTTAAAAAATTCAACAAGTGGTTTTCAAATTTTTGGAGTTTTTGTTAGAAACTCTATGCTCAAACCAATTTTGTCAATTTGATCTCAATTGAACTTAATATTTTATTGCATTAGTACATGCATCATGGCATTGTATTTGTTCATGCATCATATAGATTTTTATTCTATATTGTTTTTGTGCTAACTTGCAGTCTGCCCTTGGTTTGTGTTTAAGATTCACATGCATTGCATTGATTTCTGTATCCATCTTGCAGTTTTGCAGTCATATCTCTCATTGTTTTCACACATAGCATGCATACACTTTGCTACATTGGGTACTCAACTTGATCAAAAATTGATTGATTAATTTTTGAGCGATGTACTTTCTAGTATATGCCTTTTTTATGTGTGAACAACTGTAAAAAATATTTTTCTTAAGAGATATGATGGATAATCAATGTGCAAATATTTCCTCTACTCATGCAACTGTTTATGGGTCACATAATGCCATGTTTGCATTTTATTGAAAGAGAGAATATTTTTTCTTCATGTGTATCCTCACCTTAGTTTTTGACTTTGGTTTGTGTGTTTTTAACTTTGGTCCTACTGGTGAGGATGTTCCTAATTCTGTTGGTGATGCTGCTGCTGTTGCTGATTTTCCCCCACCCCCTTTATTTTTCCCCAAAACTGTTTTTCTCACAACTTGTTTTGTTTTTCCTATTTTTATAGGGGGAGAAAAGTTTTTTTTAACCTGTGTTGTTCATAGGGGGAGCTGTCTCTATTTTCTATAGCGTTGAATTGTTTTGTGTTCTCCTTGATTCTCTATTTTCTCTTATCCTTTATTGCGTATGTTGACTGTTTACTCTTTGTATGAGTTGTCTTTGTCAATACGTGACAAAAAGGGGGAGAAATTATTGATTTATGCGAATCATGTTTGTCTTTATGGGAATCAAGTTTGTCTTGTTTAGGGGGAGTTGAAATTATTTTTGAAAGGGAAGAATATAAATAAAAACTTTTTGTTGTATCTAACTTAGGGGGAGAGTTAGTTTACTTTTGTTTTTATTTCTGTTTCTTGTTCACTACTCATTGATTTATATTTATGAGTTATTCATGTTATATGACTTTGTTTTGTCTTTTGTGAAGTCAAGAATTTTTTTTGTTGATTTACTGTCTTTCTGTCACACATACGTTTATGCGTTTGTTGAGTGTTTCAGGAATATACAGGTTGATTCAATTGAGCTGCTGTCTACACTTGCAACTGATGGATAGTAGTTAGGTTGGATTTGTTGTTATGAGCATTACTTTTTGTAAAGGGCTTTTTATTGTAAACTTGGAGCTTTTAGTTTGTGTTTTGTCACGGATTGCCAAAGGGGGAGTTTGTTAGGATCTAAGGTCTTAGGATTTTATGTATTTAGAACTCTAATTTGTAATGTTGGCAAACCATGATCAAAACAATGTATTTAGTCTTGTTTAGGCTTGCTCAAAGTTGATTAATTATTGTAAAGTTGAAATCGAGTGGCTGCAGAAGTCTTTGTGACTTTCGGCCTGTCTCGATCGATCGAAAATTAGACTCGATCGATCAAAAGTCGGCCAGAACATTTTTCTGCAGAATTCCAACTCAGCCCAAACTCTATTTAAACGTCTTGGGGTTCAAGTAAAACTCTCCTATATATAAGGAAAACCCTAGAACGTTTTTATGACTTTTAGAGAGAGAGATTAGAGTGCCTCTTGTGCCTCCTTTTATTAGGGTTTTGTACCCAAACCTCTCTAAGTCTTTGTTGCTCATATTTGCTGTTTATGTGAATCTCTTGTGAGATCTTTGAGGAGCTTTCCTTCACATAAACTTAGGGTTTTCAAGGTAGAGATATTTTCTACATCTTGATGATTAACAAGGTTGCTACCATTGAAGCTTAAAGAATATCAAGCGTGGGAGCTTGTAGCTGATTGAAGAATTCAAGAAAGAAGGAGTCCGTGGATTCGGAGCTTGCACGTGGTCGTGTCAGTAAGTTCTACTAGTGGGTAGCATTAGGAAGTCAAGCGGGGAGCTTGTAAGTCCTTTTCTAAGAACTTCAATTCTTTCTTAGTGGATTCTGTTTTACCTTGAGGATCGGTGGGTCAAATCCTCCCTCAGGTTTTTACCGTGTGGTTTCCTGGGTGATCATATCATTGTGTCTTTTATTATTCCGCTGCTTTATTATTTTGATATGATTATTTGATTGCTTTAACCTAGTATTGCATAATTTGACTAAGTAACAACTTGGCTAATTAATCTAGGCTAACCAATCCAATTGTGATTTAAGGGGTCTAAATTTCCATCAAAAGGACATTGACAAAATTCCTTTGACTGAGCTGGTTGGGAACTTGCAGACCTACGAGCTAGGGTTATCAAGGATTGGCAAGTCAAGCAAATGCAAGAGCATGGCCTTGAAGGCAAAGAGCAGTGATACAGATGAGTCTTTCGATGATGAAGATTCCAAGATGAAGTCCTACATTACAAGGCAGTTCAAGAAGTTTATAAAGAATGCCAATGGAAGGAGCTTTGATAAGGACCGTAGGCAATCTAGTTCTTCTCAGTTTAAGAGCCAAGAAAAAGGGAAGAAGGACGTAAAGGAAGGTGGTCAGTACACTGTTCCCACAGGACCTAAGTGTTTTAGGTGTCATGGGTTTGGACACATGAAGAATGAGTGTCCTACATATCTTAAGAGCATTGGGAAGAGCAAGGCTCTTGCTGCAACCCTGAGTGACACTGAGCCTAAAGATGATTCTGACAATGAGGATGACGAAATCTTAAATGCCTTCACTGCCATAGTCAATCCTACTGAAGGGATTGTTGAAGAAGTGGATGAAGAAGAAGAATTGGTGGACACTGAGTGTGAGAAGATGGATGATCAAGATGATAGGCCACAAATTGAATGACCCCTTGTGATAAAACCAATTAATTAAATTAACCAAGTTATTAATTAATCAATTTATCATGCAATTGCGTGGCAGCACAAACAAATCACCGAATAACTAAAAATGCAGCGGAAAATAAATGACACGATGATTTGTTCACAAATGGAGAAAACCCTAACGGCAAAAACCCCACCGGGTGATTTTCAGGTCACCACTCCCGAAACTCCACTATTATCAAATCAAGCGGTTACAAGTAAAGGAATCCCAAGTACCTTACCAACCTACAGTTGAACCCTTACCCCAATACCCAATTGGACTTGATCTGTAGTGACAATTTCCACCTTTGATGCACGGCTCCCAAGTACGTGACTAACCAGATGCGCGGATCCCAGTACGCGATTTCAAACACCAACTTTAGAAGGAGAGGTTGGTTGCAAAGTTCTTCAGTTCATCCTATGCGATGAAGATCAGGAAGATGCTTGGTCACAAAACCCTTTGGTGCAAATACACAGCAACTTCTTCAAAGAAGATGAACTAGGTCAAGAACTTCGTCTTTGATCACAATTTGCTTGAACAAGGATTGCTCAATGCTTTAGCAACTTATGTCTATGTTGACGGCTCTTAAAATAATCCTTTTATATGTTTAGGGTTAGAAGAAAAGAAGGCACAAAAACATATTCACGGATCCCAAGAAAATCAGATAAGAAAACCTGATTTTTTAAATCTCGATAGATAGCAGGTGTCGAGGTAGCTATCGAGAAGGTGTCGAGCTTTAAAAACTTTGCACTTCAGCTTGATTTTTCTTGGACAGACTTGATGACTTCAACACTTGATCTTGAAACCTTGTTTCTTGAAGTATTAAAAACACCTAGAACTACCCAATTACAAGTAGAGTGCGTTTTGTCAAAAGATTAGACAATTTACATAAATAAGTATGACATATGTTCTTAGCATGTGAACCACATATGTCCTAACACAAGACGATATCCATTCAGCCTATGAGAAGCTTTACAAGCTCTCTGAGAAGCATGAGAAGTTATATAGGCTGACCACCAAGAAGCTCAGTGATGTGGAACTTGATCGTGAAAAGTTGTCCATAAAGTTTGATAAGGCGAATCAAACTATTGGAGCACTGAGGTTTGAGAACAACTTCCTAGCAGAGAAGACCAAGAAGCTTGAAGCGGAGCTGTTTCAAGTAAGAGCCCAACTGGAGAGGACCTCAAGTGTAAAACTTGATGAGATGCTCAACATTTAGAAATCTGCTTCAGATCGAACAGGCTTAGGGTATGGTCTTTCTTTCTCTAATTCTGCTTCTACTAGTTCTACTGTTTTTGTTCCTCCTGCTAATACTATTAAAGTTAAGAACACTAATGTTAAAACTGAATTAGCTAGTGAGAACTTAGACAAGGTTAAATCTATATTAGGAGCACCCCCTAAGCAAGATAAGAAAGATGCTAGAAACCCTAGGGCTAAGAAGGCTAACTCTCAAAAGCCTAAACAAAAGAAGCAGCATCTCTGTCATCATTGTGGAGCTGCCAGTCATACTCGACCAAATTGCTACAAGTGGCTAGCCAACCAACAGAGCAACGACATGACAGCATCTAGAAGCCAAAATCAGCTTCAATCCTCTCTTGCTCCTCTTGGAGATCTTCTAAAAGCCCTCATGTTCCTTTCGAACTTGAACGGTTTCAATTCTTCCCCCTCACCGCCGGTTCAAGGGTTTAATCAAAGGAAAGGTTCTTCCAAGGTGTGGAAGAAAAAGGATTCTAAGTGATTTCATCACTTTCTTCTCCCTTCTTGTTTTTCTTGGTTATTGCATTGCTTTGTGTATTTTGCATTTTTGTTGAGTCAGTCTAGTTTTATGCTATGCTTTGTTAACATGTTTTTTGTGTGTTTACTTTCAGTTTTGTTTATTTTGTTTTTAATATATAAATAAAAATAAAAAAAATTGAAAAATCAGAAAAATACAAAAACAGTGTGTGTTTTGTGTACTTTGATACTTGTGTACCTTGGATGGCCAATGAAACAAAGTTTTCTAAACTTTGTATCTTTTGTAGCTTAGATGAGCATCTCTATGCACAACTAAGCAAGTGAGCTTTGTGGCTCTTGTTTGTGATGAGTAAGATTAGGTTATCTCTTAAAACTTAATACTCATATCACTCTTTTTGACGGGCAGGACTAGAAAATCCTAAGAGAAATGCATAAATAACCATCTCACCACTGTTGCCCGCCAATCATTAATGACATATGTATGTTTCGGCATAGCAAAAGTGTGATGTCAATGACATTTGTGTGCTTAGGCATAGCAAAATTGGAATGTCAAATATCAATGGGTATTTCTTTTCTTTCTCATAAGCCCATGCATGATATGTTTAAAAAGAAAATACGCAAAGAAAATAAAAAGCAAAAAGATCAAAAATGCTTTAAATATGGTTGCAAACGTGTATTCTAGGAGATGTGGGAGTTATAGGATGTACCTCGAAGATGATAGTCCCCATCAAACAGTTATGATTATGTGTGAGTTAAAGTTATTTTCTCATATCTCAGATCGTCATAACATGTATACACATATGCAATCTTGCGATGTTTCTCACACACAACACGCAATATTCTTTGCTACTTTTGATACATGTACAGGTACAATGTGATTTGGCCATCACTAAGGTTTTACATGTGCTTTTGTATGCTCACTAAACTGTCCTGACTTGTTTTTTAAAAATAAAATTGGTTAGACTTGTTTAGTGTGTGTGTGTGTGTGTTTTTGGGAGATCCATGTGCTTATATTTTTCATTGAGAGATAATTTTGAGAGCTTTTTGTGTTGATTGGATCATTGTTGAGGTGCATGTTTGATTGCATTCATGTTCATGTTTTTCTCTTCTCGAAAAACTGCTTTTTACTGCTGGCTCGACACCTCCTCGATACCTGTCTATCTGTCGAGCTTCTCAAGCCTTTTTCTTATTGCAATCTCGACACCTCTTCGACACATGGTGGATTGATCGAGATTTCTCCTGTCTCCTCGATACCTTCTCGGTACCTGGTCGATTGATCGAGATTCTATTCTTGGTTCTGGTGTTCTTTCCTCGATACCTTCTCGACACCTTCAGTTGTTGACGTGCTTTTTCTCGACACCTACCTCGACACCTCTCGATACCTCTGCTGTCGAGAATTACTGAAGCTTCTATATAAGCTTCTGTCGCGATTCGAACTTCATTTGCTCGATCTCTCTCAATCTGTCCGCAGCTGTTCATCTTCCAAATCACCTTTTCTCACTCAAAATCTTCCTTCCTCGTGATTTTCGGCCATTCTTTGCTTTAAATCACTTGGTAAGATCTCATTTTCCTTCCTTATTCATGCATTTCATGTTTTGAATCTTAGGTTTTGGGGTTTTTGAAAAATTTTGGGGTTTTTCAAAATCAATGAGTTTTTCTTGAAATTTGGGTTGGGTTTTCACTTAAATGTTTTCAAAATGTCATATATTGCATTTCATGTGCATTAGAATGATATTAACATGCATTTAGATGTGTGTTTCTTGTATGTGTGCTGCTAGGTTTGGATTGGGCTAAGCCCATGATGCTTTTTAAGTTTGCATGTCACATGTTCATGCATTCCCATGCATACGTACTTTTTGTTCAATATATTTGATATATGTGAACTGTTTTGGGACTTTTCTGATTGTCTCCCTCTCTATCTCTTTCTCATTTGTTTACGTTAGTAGTGTCTATGGCACCCAAACGTAAATCCACTCTAGCTCGGAACCCTTTGCGTTCTGGAGCTTCTTCTTCTTCTGTGTCTGCTCCTCTCAATCTTCGGTTCCGTGATGGAGATGCCCACAAGGCATTTACTGAGAACTTTTCTAAACGAGGTGTTCATTCGGAACGCCAAGTCATTCTGGCGAACTTCGCCGACACTAGCCTTCCCTCTGTCATTCACAGTAGGGGATGGGAGTCACTGTGTGACGTCCCGGTCACATGTCCACTCATGCTGATTCAGGAGTTTTACTCCAATATGCACGAGTTTGATCGTTCAGTACCTCTTTTTCACACTCGCATTCGAGGTACGCGCTTTGCTGTCACACCGCAGCTAGTTGCGGATGTGCTTAGGGTTCCTAGGATAGAGTTTCCTGACTATCCTTCTTGTGAGCGTTTGAGGACTGTGTCCAAGGATGAGCTCATTTCTGCTTTTTGTGAGCGCCCTTCTGATTGGGGTGAGCATCAGTATACATTATGTAGACCTTTTGCTAAAGGTCCTAGGTTTCTTAACATGGTGATGACTTTTGTACTCCATCCTCTCTCTCACTACAACTCTATCACAGAGCCTTGTGCTCGATTTTTGCTATCTCTTCTTGAGCATCTTAAGTACCTGCACGCATAAATAGAGAGTGTCTTGTTGAAATGAATCTTATCCAATACTGACACACGTAAATGCAAAACCAATTAGTCTTAATTCTCATCCAACTAGCTTAATTCCCTTAATAAAACTAGTATGTAACCCGTGCTACCACACAGGAAATGGATATAATTAAATAAAATAATGCAAAAAAAAATATTGCATTTTATTATTTAAGTGATACTATTGGTTTTTGTTATTTATTTATTAATCATGAGTTTATTCATCTTTAAAAGGCTCAGTGAAGTCTAAATTCATTCTTATTAACCAGAAATTTTCATTAACAAAAAGTAGCATTACGTAATATTTTTACAATTTTAGTCGAGCAGACTAGCAAACCTTAAATGATATGGCTTATCAACTGGGGCTTTACTTGTAATTGCTTATAAATAATTGGCATAAGAGTGATTTGTGTGCATAAGTGAATGCTGTACATTGGGTGTATAGGAAATGTTGTTTGGATTGTCTATCTGCCAGCTTAGATCAGTATAGTTTGAATGAATTTCTATGATTGATTTATGGGAGCTATGTGATGTGTGACCTATGGGGTTTACTTTTATTTTATTAATGTGTGCTTCCACATGAGTCAGATGTATTGTCATCACAATGACATAAAATATGCTTTCAACAAGAAAGATTGTGCCTTATTATTTAGTAGGTATTGTTTGGTAGATTAGATGTATAAATGCGGAGATTTTTAGTTACAAATGATGGTTCTAGTTTATAATTTAGCAAACTTTATTAGAAAATGCAGATGATTCAAATTTTATGGGATGAAAATGAGAGTTTAGCTGAAATCTTAAAAAAGAAGGCAGCGTATTGGTTTTTATATTCAATGAGACGTAAGTACAAATTTTTGATAATCACAAGGATAACAATTCATAACAATTCATTACACTTTGAATTTTTGCAAAGCTTAACAAACAATTAAAAAAAAAAAAAAAACAGAAGATTGCATCTTATTATTTAAGTGATGCTACAATGAGGGAAAAAGAATAAAATAAAATAGAATTAAAGAAGCCTAGTCACCAACTTAAACATTTCAAGGTCGATTGAGCATCTTTTACATGTAACCACAAATTTTGCATAACTGTAAGGATAAGGTTCATCTCAGTTCCAATGTCCCATTCCCATTTTGTGGCATGCTTGAAAGTTTTGAATTTGATACAGGGCAGTTCTCGTAGCTACGTGTCGAAGCATATTTTGGCAATTTCGAAGCCAATGCTTCCCATGTTCATCATTTAAAATTTCCAAAAGGTTATCAATGCCTCCACAATTTGACTCACAAAGTAGCATGATTCCACGTATATAAGCTACAATAAAATTGCCACATGGAAGAGCTCTTTCAATTAAATTTTTTCCTTCAACAACTTCTTCATTCAAAAAGTATTCCTAGCTTCCCACTATCAGTAGCGCATCAGGATTTTCTGCTTCATAGCACTGAAAAATTAGGATTATTTCTTTTTCGTGTAGTAAAGTTGGGTGATTGAAAAATGGGGTCAGTTGAATTTGTTGGAGGACTAGTTTGCTTTATGTTAACTTGTTGAAGCGTTTGCAACTAATTAAGAAAAAGGAAAAAAAAATTAAATTAATAGACTGAATAATTTATATAGAGGGAAATAAATAAGTAGATACAAATTGAGAAAATAGTTTTTTATACCTTAACTTAATGTTTCTCAGGAGTGTTGCCGAATCTTTGCCTACTTTCGAAAAGATTTCAACCTATATGTCAATATGAAGATTTTCTAAAGTATTCATTTTTTGGTTTTTTTTTTTTTTTTTTGGAAATAGTGTTATAACATTTCAGTTACTATTTATAATAAAATGATTTGTTAGGGTTCATAGTTTCATATTAAATAACAATACATAATAATAATGTGTTTACGAATTTTGAAATGATTATACACGAATTTGATAGTGAAATGGTTATACACGAAAATGAAGAGGGGGGCTGTATGTTAAGGTGCCTGAATCAGTGTGGTAACTGGGAACATGAACCGTTAGCTGAGTAGGAGAGGAACGATTTTAGGTTTTGATTATTGTAGAAGGGGAGGTGAACCTAAAAATATGCGGGTGTGGGAAAGGAAAAAAAAAAAAGAAAAAAAAGGAGCACAGCTAACTTTCACCTCACCTAACTTGTATATGAAAATGAGTGTAATTACAACTGATCCCAATTAAATTTAGACAGATGGAGGAAAAGTTATTATATTTCATATTTAAAATGGTGTGGTCCTCACATGAATCTAGACACATGACATTGGGAACATTTAAAATCCTGTTCATATAGTGTTTTTCCAGCTTGTATTGACATGACAAGCCTTAATAATAGAAATTATAATGCTTGGACCATGAAATGAGGTTATAAATGCACCACAATAATGATCTTCTTTCTACCCCCACTAACTTCGTAGATTGACTAAGCTATGAGTCGCAATGCCTCAACGTCAAATCATAAAATGCGAAACAAGTTTGGATCTACTTCAACGTGTAGATCATCACAAGTTCCAGCATATCAACAACTACAGACATACACAGACCACTATGGAGGGAAATGGGTTGGAAAGAAGAGAGATTTCATTAATATGCCAATATACACGTACGAGAGTCTTGGAAGCGTCGGGTATATCATGGTCGACAAACCTACAAAACTAAGTATAGATACCACCACAATAGAGTTCACTGTATCAGAACCACCACGGTCAACCCTGTATGAGAAGAGGTGTGAGTTGGAGGCGTATTGTCGACGACATGGGTTACAAATTCCTAAGGCATGTTAGCCGAGTTACCTAGAGATGAACCTGCCAACATACTTACTCATCTTGAACAAGAGAACAACCAAATGCAAACGTGACTAGACCATTTTCACGCAATCCAAAAACTAAGAAGCATCTAAAGGGGAAGGCGCAAGAGCGAGCCATGAAGGCTATTAATGAAATTACTGCGTTAGATGATGAAAGAGATATTTCAGACTTCTCAGATTCAAGCAATGATGATTTCCAAAAATTTCTACCTACGAACATTAGACATTGTTGTTAATGTCTACACATTTTGTGCAAGACAAAATGTTGTTGTTAATGTCTGACAAATGATGATTATGTACGTTCAACTTTTGCAAATCTAAATATTAAATGTTCATTAGTTTTGGCTAAGTTTATATGAAATCAGTTTCTTATTTTTTTCCCTGTTGTTCTTTGTTGCTACATATGAAAACTTAATATGAATATTTATGCATAGATTCAATACATACAAACTCATCCAAACCACACAAGCCAACCACTCTTTCACAGAAAAACCATATGTCTCCTAAAGCAAGGACTCGCCGGAGTAGAGTGGGGCCCAATTAGGACCATCACCATCAAGGTGTAGACACTCACATTTGTTCAAAGTAATACTCCCTTCCACCATGCGTGACATGAAACTGGTACTGTATTACTGCACGATGAGAGATGGGTGCAATGTTTTCAATGGATTGGCTAAGTGTATATGAAATCATTTGCTCATTTTTTTCCTGCTGTTCTTTGTTGCTACATATGATTCTTGTGATTTGGTTGGACAATATCCTCTACTTTGTAGTGTAGGAAAAACCTTAGATATGTTGATGTTTCCAATATTCTGTATCTGTGTATCTTAGTTTTGCTAATGTACTACTTTATACAAATACATTACATACAGACTTATCCAAACTAGAACTAACCACTCATTCTCCCTTCGTCTTTATGTATAAGAAAATTTTTTTGTAACAAACTTTTCTCCGACTTCATGTTTTGTGGGCAAATCATCTAAGGGATATGTTTCTATCATCTTCATCTAAGTTTATTATTTCTACCTAATGATCTTCCAATTTATAGTTCTTGCTGGGTGGATATTGAATCTCAGTGGCAGTCTTATCAAATATAAGAACATGGAAGCTTGAATTTCCTTCATATCTGAACACTAAAAAATAACCATAACAGATAGAATAGTATTCAACGAAATCCTGCCAACCATTACAAAACCAAATGTTGTTATCAGCTTTCTTCAATCCCACTTGCCAAGTACCACCATAGGGAGTAGTGAGTGTAGCTATGGTGGATAGCTTAGTACTGTTGAACCTTGACCACAAGTACCCATCCACATTAACGTGAAAACACAGAGCATCCTTGAAAAGTTTATGCATCAATTTTGGGGGTGAGCTGTCCACATTGCTACACTGATGTTTGCAGTGCTGCATGTGCTGCTCAACAGCTTCGCACTGTTGAACCCTGTCCAGTCATATCACCCACACACACGTCAATGCACAGATATGCATCCTTTTGCAATGCATCGTTTTCAAGGATGCAAAGCATCCCTGAAAAGTTTATGATACATTTAACACAGCTCAGCACTATCTCTTCAAGTCATATCAGATGAAGCACAAGAATGCTGAATAGTCTTCACGTGAACTCTGTCCAGTCATATCACTTACACGCATGTTAATACACAAATATGCATCCTTTTGCAATGCACTATTTTCAAGGATGCAGAGCATCCCTGAAAAGTTTATGATACATTTAACACAGCTTAGCACTGTCTCGTCAAGTCATGTCAGATGAAGCATAGGAATGTTGAATAGTCTTCATGTGAATAAATACACAACCTCCTTTACAGTACATATCACCAACCCGCTATTATAGCACAAGCTATAGCCATATCAAACAGTTGCCTTAGCGAACCACATGCACCAACAGGTGCCACTATATAGCCAAGTCATGTTCACAGTTTTGCATGTGCTCCTCAACACCTCACTGAACAATACACTATCGAGTCATAGCATCTTTATTCACGTGAATACTTACCTTTACATATAGTCATATCCACGTGAATACTTGCCATTGCAAAACTCCTATATAAAATCTCATTTACATCTACCCTTGCAAAACATTTACGCATACCGAAGTCCCATTTACATCTACCCTTGCAAAACATCTACATATACCAATTAGAAGTCACATTTTCCAATGTCAATGCGCAATTGGACGCTATTGCATTTTCCAGATAACTATAGGAGGGAGAGAGATTCCGACGAGAAGGAATACTATGCCGGATTGCGGCGGGAGTGGGACTTTTGCGTGAACGAATCCAACGCTCTGCACAATGATCTCATGCGACTCGGAGCACCTTTTGTCGACCGTATCTCCCTCACACTGCCACGGCGAAACATGCACCAATATGAGTGTGCAGTGACAAAAATAAAAAAAAGAGATCAATCTGATGATACTCTGTAGGTCCAGGTATCACATGCTACAACTGGCAGAAGAGCTGGCCGCCACAACGAACAGGCAACTCACTCCGGCGGAACGTAACAATGTCCTCAACTACGAGGACTACCTGTCAGAGTGAATGCCTATGTGGTATGTGTGTTATGTCTAGGGTTAAGTTAATAATGTTAGTAGCGTTAGTGTTCAATATGCAATGCATGCATATTGGTGACATTGTGTAAGTTATTTTAAGTTTTCTGTATTATGTTCTAGGTGCTTATTGAAAAACATCATGTGTGGGAATATTGAACTTTTATGCATTATGTCGGAATAATCTAGATTATGAATAACGTGCATGCTCCTCACAATCAATAATAAGGTTTACATAGTACAAATACAACAATAGTGACACACATACATTTAAAACATAGTTAAGCAAAATAGTTCTCCAACAAAGTCTAATTACACCACGACATGATTACTCTTCATCTGACATCTCCACGTCTGACTGATAAATGGGATCAGCAAGAAGTGATTGCATGAATTGTGCGTGCTCGTACCACCCTCCCTCCACTGACTCTCGAATCTCGACTTGGGTTTGATATCAATTAAGACGTATCTTCATTTGATTATTTTCTTCTCTTATGCGGTTCAATGCTTTACGAAGTTCGTCGATCATGTCTCTAGGCATCTGCGATGCAAGTCGCCGAGGCACTGCAACTTAAAAACAACCAACTCATCATAAAACATTTGCTGTTCACGAAATAACCAAGCCCACTCTTGTCTCATGGTATTGTGAACGTAAGCACTATTTCGCAGATTCGGATTGATTGGATAGCTGAACTCATCTTCCAATACCCAACAACGACCCATAGCAGTGAACACATCGTAAGGCCTATAGAATTGTGAGTTACTAGAACCAGACATTGACGATGAATACAATAACATCAAATGATCAAGTTAACAGTGTGCATTGAATGTTGGTAAATAATGTAATGTTGCATAAGATGGTACAAGACAAAGACATTCGTAAATTTGTATACTATTACATGCTAAAAATGAAATACTAACACTCAAATTTAACCATAAACATTAGACATTGTTGTTAATGTCTACACGTTGTATGCAATACAAAATGTTGTTGCTAATGTCTCAACCAATGATGAGTATGTACATTTAACTTTTGCAAATCTAAAGATTTATTGTTCATTAGTTTTAGCAAATCTAAAGAATTTTATTTTTTGTCAATGAAAATTACACCAGCAAAGAACCAATATAACCCAATGTACACACATAACACTCATCACCATTTCTATTGATCATTGTACATTTCTTGTAGCACCAAACAACACCAAACAACTGATATAACCCTAATCTACTCACATAACACTCATTCAAGAAAATACCAAAGCACAAGCAATACAACCTATTAAATGAAAATTCTTCTCTAACAAAAATATACATTATGGTTGATAAATTCTCTATGTATTTCAAAGAAGAAAATGAGTTTCTCACCTGAGATGATAGAGAGATAACACCAACTTTTGACAGAAAATTCTGAAAATGAGGAGAAAATGATCTGAAAATGATGAGGAGAATTGCATAAAAAGCTAATTTGTGGAGGGGAGGAGTAAATAGCAAAAAAACTCAATTTTATCAGGGCCGAGTAACATTTATAACTCGATTTTCCATTTATCGAGTTCAGCTTCACATGCAAATAAGTGATTTGAAATCGGGTCAGAACATAGCAGAACAACTCGATTATACCAGAGCCAAGTAACATTAATAACTCGATTTTCTACTCATCGGGTTTAGCTTCACATGCTAATAAGTGATTTGAAATCCCGTCAAATCCCGTCAGTAACTCAATTTCCCCATTGTCGAGTTACAAATAGTAATGCGGATTATTTTATTGTGTTGGGACATATGTGTTTCACTTGTTAGGATAATATGTCATTCTTTGATGTAATTGGCTAATCCTTTGACAAAACGCATTTTACTTGTAATTGGGTAGTTCTAGGTGTTTTTAATACTTCAAGAAACAAGGTTTCTAGATCAAGCGTTGAAGTCATCAAGTCTGTCCAAGAAACAAGCGAAGAAGTGCAAGTTCATTAAAGCTCAACAGCTAGCTCGACAGCTAGAATGTGTCGAGGTTTAGAAAGCTGTTCAGCCCCGTGTGCTCGACACCTACTCGACAGCTTCTCGACACCTCCTATCTGTCGAGGTTTAATAAAAACAGATTTTCTGTTCTGTTTTCTTGGGATTCGTGAATATGTCTTTGGGCCTTCTTTTCTCCTAACCCTAGACATATAAAAGGATTGTTTTAAGGGTTGTTAAAGAGTTCACAAGTTGCAAAAGTATTGAGAAAACTCTATTCAAGCAAATTGTGACTGGAGACAAAGTTTTGCCCAAGTTCATCTCTTCTGAAGAAGTTGCTGTGTATGTGCACCTTTGGGTTTTGTGACCAAGTATCTTCTTGATCTTCATTGTGTGGATGAACTGAAGAACTTTGCAGTCAACCATCTTTTCTAGTTGGTGATTGAAGTCGCGTACTGGGATCCGCACAATTAGTTAGTCACGTACTTGGGAGCCGTGCATCAAAAGGGGAAACTGTCACTACAAAACAAGTCTAATTGGGTATTGGGGTAAGGGTTCAACTATAGGTTGGTAAGGTACTTGTGATTCCTTTACTTGTAAACGCTTGTTGTGATAATAGTGGAGTTTTGGGAGTGGTGACCTGAAAATCACCCGGTGGGGTTTTTGCCGTTAGGTTTTCCCCATTCGTAAATAAATCACCGTGTTATTTATTTTCTGCTGCATAATTATTTTATTAATGATTTGTTTGTGCTACCACGTGTTTGCATGTTAATTAACTTAATTAATAAACTTGGCTAAATTAATTGGTTAATTAATCACAAGGGGTCAATACGTTTTTGGCCTATCAAGTGGTATCAGAGCGGGCACACTCTGATTAGGTTAATCTTTGCTGTGTTTGATCCATTGACCCCTGTTGTTATGGCTTTAACCAGCTTAAAGAGATCTTTGTTTTCAAATACATCTTGTTTTTCTAATCTCTATTTGTTTGAGTGTCTTAGAAAATACAAGTCTAAAAGTTATTTGAATTCTCTTTTGATGACTATTGGAAAAGATCTTAGTTTGGCTAAGAAGAAACTAGATTGTCTCAGAATGAAAATGTGCAAAGGAGTTTGTCTAAGAAGAGTGAAAGTTAAAGGCTTAGCTTATAAAAATCAGTTGAGATTAAGTACCATTCCCACTGATTTGTCTTCTAAGCACGAAGTGTGTTTCATGATGAAGTCTGCATTTAAAGTAATAGACAAATGTTTGTGGTACCTTGATAGTGGTCGCTTGAGACACATGATCAGAGACTGATCTCTCTTCAAGGTTTTTGAGTCTAAGAAAGGTGGCAATGTCACTTTTGGTGATGGAAGCAAGTCACAGATTAAAGGGAAAGGAATCATCTTTCTACCTGGACTGCCAGACATTGCAAATGTTCTTTATGTAGAAGGTTTAAGAGTGAACCTGTTGAGCATAAGTACTTGTGATTCCTGGTAAGGTACTAGGTAAGGTACTTGTGATAAGAGTGAACCTGGTAAGGTACTTGTGATTCCTTTACTTGTAACCACTTGTTGTGATAATAGTGGAGTTTCGGGAGTGGTGACCTGAAAATCACCCGGTGGGGTTTTTGCCATTAGGTTTTCCCCATTCGTAAATAAATCACCGTGTTATTTATTTTCTGCTGCATAATTAGTTTATTAATGATTTGTTTGTGCTACCACGTGTTTGCATGTTAATTAACTTAATTAATAAAATTGGCTAAATTAATTGGTTAATTAATCACAAGGGGTCAATACGTTTTTGGCCTATCAAGTGGTATCAGAGCGGGCACACTTTGATTAGGTTAATCTTTGCTGTGTTTGATCCATTGACCCCTGTTGTTATGGCTTTAACTAGCTTAAAGAGATCTTTGTTTTCAAATACATCTTGTTTTTCTAATCTCTATTTGTTTGAGTGTCTTAGAAAATACAAGTCTAAAGGTTATTTGAATTCTCTTTTGATGACTATTGGAAAAGATCTCAGTTTGGCTAAGAAGAAACTAGATTGTCTCAGAATGAAAATGTGCAAAGGAGTTCGTCTGAAAAGAGTGAAAGTTAAAGGCTTAGCTTATAAAAATCAGTTGAGAGAAAGTACCATTCCCACTGATTTGTCTTCTAAGCACGAAGTGTGTTTCATGATGAAGTCTGCATTTAAAGTAATAGACAAATGTTTGTGGTACCTTGATAGTGGTTGCTTGAGACACATGACCGGAGACTGATCTCTCTTCAAGGTTTTCGAGTCTAAGAAAGGTGGCAATGTCACTTTTGGTGATGGAAGCAAATCACAGATTAAAGGGAAAGGAATCATCTCTCTACCTGGACTGCCAGACATTGCAAATGTTCTTTATGTAGAAGGTTTAAGAGTGAACCTGTTGAGCATAAGTCAGATATATGATTAAGAATTCATGGTACTATTCTTAAAAGGAAAGTGTCTTGTCATGGATGAGTCTGGAAAGAAGCTCATTAGTGGTGTTCGCACTTTAGACAACTGTAATGGATTGGTTCCTGATGCTGATATTGTGTGTAATGGCATTCGTTTGCCTAATGAAGATTTATGGAATCAACGAATGGGACGTGCTAGTTACAAACATCTTTCTATTGTATATAAGCATGAATCAGTCTTGGGGATACCAAAGCTTAGTAGAATGAGCAATGTAGTGTATAGACCATGTCAGCTTAGAAAATAGACGAAAGCTAAGCATCCAGGTACTCAGACATCAGCTACATCTAGGCCATTGGAGCTTCTACATTTAGATCTTATGGGTCCAACTAGAACCGAGTCTCTTAGTGGTAAGAGATACATCATGGTTATGGTAGACGATTTCACTAGATACATTTGGGTCATTCTCCTACGATCTAAATCTGATGCTCTTGAGCACATTGAGGCCTTGTGCACAAGACTGCAGAATGAAAAGAGTCTAAAGATTGATCGAATTCAAAGTGACCATGGTAAAGAATTCGAGAACTCTTATATGAAGTCTTTTTGCACAAGATCAGGTATATCTCAAGAATTCTCTACTCCTATTACTCCTTAGCAAAATGGAGTGGTAGAAAGAAAGAATAGGGTTATTCAGGAGATGGCCAAAGCCATGTTGCATAACAAAGACGTGGCTAGAAACTTGTGGGGAGAAGCCGTGAACACAGCATGTCATACGGTTAATAGGTTGTATTTCAGACCCGATACCAAAAAGACTCCCTATGAGTTATGGAAAGGAAGGAAGCCAAATGTGAAGTATTTTAGAATCTCTGGAAGTACTTGTTTCATCCTCAAGGATAGAGAGAATGTGAGAAAGTTTGACTCTCGGAGTGATGAAGGTATATTTTTGGGTTACTCATCTACAAGCAAGGCCTATCGGGTATACAATAAAAGAACCATGACGGTAATGGAGACAGTAAATGTTGTCATTGACGAGTCTTCACATTCCAGTTCTGAGAAAGGTATTGAGGAACTCCTCAAAGAAATTCTTCCACCTGAGCCTAAGGAAGTTCAAGACATTGTTGAACAAGAACCTGCATCTCTAAGTACACCCGATACTCCCAGTGTTATGAAAGACTCTACAGACATACTCACCTCACCAGATTCTGAATCTCATGAAGAGAAAGGACCTTCCTCTAGGATTAAATTAAATCATCCTCCAGAAATTATTGTGGGAAACATGAATGAACTCACATTAAGAAAACGTACAGTTGATAAATGTATTGCTAACTTTGTGTCTTACTCTTATTATTTGTCACAGGTTGAACCCAAGAAAGTTGAAGAAGCACTACAAGATGAAAGTTGGGTCAAAGCAATGCATGATGAACTGCTTCAGTTTCAGAGGAATGATGTTTGGACTTTAGTACCTAGACCGGAGGGTGAGCACATCATCAGTACAAAATGGATATTCCGCAATAAGACTGATGAAGAAGGCAATATGATCCACAACAAGGCTTGAATTGTAGCTCAAGGATACTCACAAATGGAAGGAATCGACTATGATGAAACATTGGCCCCAGTTGCTCGTATGGAGTCCATCAGAATTCTCCTTACCCTAGCATGTCATCTGAAGTTTAAACTTTATTAGATGGATGTGAAGACTGCTTTCCTGAATGGACTGCTTAAAAAGGATATCTATGTGGCTCAACCAAAAGGATTCATTGATCCACACTTTCCGGATCATGTGTTGTACCTCAAGAAGGCACTTTATGGGTTGAAGCAAGCCCCTAAAGCTTGGTATGAGACTCACGCAATATCTGGTGTCACATAGGTTCACAAGAGGGAAGGTTGATCAAACTCTCTTCATCAAAAAGAAACATAGCGAGTTAATAATTGCTCAAGTCTATGTTGATGATATCATCTTTGGATCAACTAAGGATGAACTTGCTTATGGCTTCTCAAAACTCATGTAAGTCGAGTTCCAAATGAGCGTGATTGGAGAACTGACTCACTTCCTTGGATTGCAGATTCATCAACAAGATTCAGGTATATTCCTATCTCAATCTAAATATGTTAAGAATCTTGTGAAAAATTTTGGTTTGGAATCTGCTAGTCCTGTTAGAACCCCTATGAGCCCAAATGTTAAACTCACTATAGACTTGTTAGACAAAAGTGTTGATCCATCTCTTTATAGAAGCATGATAGGTAGTCTTCTTTACCTTACTGCTAGTAGACCTGATATCAGTTACAGTGTTAGTGTGTGTGCTAGATATCAGGCTAACCCCAAAGAATCTCATATGATTGCTTTAAAAAGAATTATAAAGTATGTCAAAACCACTGCTGAGTTTAGTGTGTGGTACAGCAAGGACACAAATGATGTCTTAGCTAGGTATTTTGATGCGGATTGGGCTAGGAATGCTGATGATAGAAAGAGTACATCGGGGGGTTGTTTTTATATGGGTAACAATCTTGTCTCCTAGATGAGAAAAAAGCAAAACTCCATCTCATTATCCACGCCAAAAGCTGAGTACATTGCCCCTGGTAGCTGTTGCACCCAACTCCTCTGGATGCAAAAACTCCTTCATGATTATGGTATTTGTCAAGATCATCTCACTATCTACTGTGACAATACCAGTGCCATCAATATCTCTAAGAATCCGATTCAACATTCTTGAACCAAACACATAGAGATTCGACATCATTTCATTAGGGAGCTTGTCGAAGATGGTATTCGCACTCTTGAGTTTATTCACACCGATGATCAGAAGGCTGACTTGTTCACCAAACCTCTTGACAGCAAACATTTTGAATTCCTTCGTCAAAACATTGGTGTTATCTCCATAGATTAATCCCTTTCTCTCCTCCTTCTTCCTCATGCATTTGCATCTAGTTTTATGCTTTGCTTTGCTTAACATGTTTTTGTGTGTTTATTTTCAGTTTTGCTTTTTTTTTTTAATAAAAAAAATTGAAAAATCAGAAAAATACAAAAACAATGTGTTATGTGTACATTGGTACTTATGTACCTTGGATGGCCATTAAAACAAAGATTTCTAAACTTTATATCATTTGTAGCATAGATGAGCATCTCTATGCATAACTAAGTAAGTGAGTTGTGTGGCTCGTGTTTGTGATGAGTAAGGTTAAATGATCTCTTGTACTTAACACTCATATCACTCTTTTTGACAGGTAGGACTAGAAAATCCTAAAAGAAAGGCATGTACTTAACACTCATATCACTCTTTTTGACAGGTAGGACTAGAAAATCCTAAAAGAAAGGCATAAATAACCATCTCACCACTGTTGCCCGCCAATCATGAATGACATTTGTATGTTTCGGCATAGCAAAAGTGTGATGTCTATGACATTTGTGTGCTTCGGTATAGCAAAACTGGAATGTCAAAAATCATTGGGTATTTCTTTTCTATCTCTTATATGCCCATGCATGATATGCTTAAAAAGAAAATATGCAAAGAAAAATAAAAAGCAAAAAGATCAAATATGCTTTAAATATGATTGCAAGCATGTATTCTAGGAGATGTGGGAGTTATAGGATGTACCTCGAAGGTGATAGTCCCCATCAAACAGTTATGATTGTGTGTGAGTTAAAGTGATTTTCTCATATCTCAAATCGTCATAACATATATACACTTATGCAATCTTGTGATGTTTTTCACACACAACACGCAATATTCTTTGCTACTCTTGATACATGTGCAGGTACAATGTGATTTGGCCATCACTAGGTTTACATGTGCTTATGTATGCTCACTAAACTGTCTTGACTTGTTTTTGAAATATAAAATTGGTTAGACTTGTTTCGTGTGTGTGGTTTTTTTGGGATCCATGTGCTTAAAATTCTGTTGAGAGATGATTTTGAGAGCCTATTATGTTGATTGGATCATTGGTAGAGTTGCATGTTGGATTGCATTCATGTCTATGTTTTTCACTTCTCGAAAAACTGTTTTTAAAAGCAAGCTTGACACCTCCTCGATACCTAGCTATCTATCGAGATCCTTAAGCTTTTTCTTATCACAATCTCGACAGCTCCTCGATACCTGGTGGATCAATCGAGAATTCTCCTGCCTCCTCGATAGCTTCTCGACAGCTGGGTCGATCGATCGAGCTTCGGTTCTTCATCTGGTGTTCTGTTCCTCGATACATCCTCGACACCTTCATCTGTCGAAGTTGTTTTTCTCGACACCTACCTCGACACTTGGCTTGACACCTATCGATACCTTATCTGTCGAGATTTACTGAGGACTCTATATAAACCTCCTTGTGCGATCCGATCCTCATTTCTCTCGATCTCTCTCTCGATACCTCTGTTTTTTTTTCTCTCCTAAACACTCTCATCTCACTCCAATCTTGTTCCTCAAGGTTTCTTCAAGCTTTTTCAAGTTTTTTCTTCACTTGGTAAGCTTCTAATCTTTCATTCTTCTTGCATTTCATGATTTGAAACCTAGGTTTTGGGGTTTTTCAAAATTGATGAGTTATTGTTGAAATTTTGGGATGGGTTTTCACTTAAATGAGTTTAAAATCTCATGCATTGCATCATATATGCATTATAATTGTATTATCATGCATTTAGATGTGTGCAAATTGATTGTGTGCTGGTAGGATTGGATTGAGTTAAGCCCATAATGAACTTTCTTTAGCATGTCACATGTTCATGCATTCTCCATGCATACGTACTCTCTTTTCAATATATCCTGATATTTGAACTATTTAGAGCTTTTCTGATTGTCTTTCTCTCTTTTCCCCCTCTCATTCTGTTTACGTTAGTCGTGTCTATGGCACCTAAGCGTAAATCTACTTCGTCTCATAACCCTCTTCATTCCGGGGCATCATCTTCTGATCCTACTCCTTCTAACATTCGGTTCCGTGATGAGGATGCTCGTAAAGCTTTCTCGGAGAAATTTTCTCGACGAGGTGTTCATTCGAAATGCCAAGTCATTTTGGCGGACTTCGCCGACACTGACCTTCTCGATGTCATTCACAGTTGGGGATGGGAGTCACTGTGTGACGTCCCGGTCACTTGTCCTCTCGTGCTTATCCAGGATTTTTACTCCAACATGCACGGGATTGATCGTTCAGTACCTCTTTTCTTCACTCGCGTTCCAAGTATGCGCATTCCTGTCACACCACAACTTTTTGCGAATGTGCTTCGGGTTCCTAGGGTAGAGTTTCCTGACTATCCTAGTTGTGAGCATCTACGGACTGTGTCCAAGGATGAGCTCATATCTACCTTTTGTGAGCGCCCTTTTAAGTGGGGTAAGCATCAGTTTACATCATGTCGGCCTTTTGCTGAAGGTCCTAGATTCTTAAACATGGTGATGACTTTTGTACTCCATCCTCTCTCTCATTATAACTCCATCACAGAGCCTCGTGCTCAGTTTTTGTTATCCCTCATTGAGCATATTACTATAGACTTCCCTTCTCATTTCATTCTATCTATTATAGATGTTCATTTGGATGCGGCGACCCGTGATAAGCTCATCTTTCCTTCTGCTATCACAAGGATTTTACGCCATTTTTCTATTCCTTTTCTTATGTCCGACCATTTCACTTTCATGTGTGCCATAGACTGCTACCGTAAAATGTAGTGAGGCACAGTTTAGGTCGCGACAGCTGGATTCCACTCCTCCTTCCCATTCAGCTCCATCTCGGTCTGCTCCATCTACACCCGCTCCCTCTTTTTCTTCAAGCGATGTGTCACTTGGAGACATCATGGCGTAGCTGCAGCGCATGGATGCTCGCCTTGATACACTCTCCACTGAGCTGTATCAGGTGAATATTCATGTTGGTCATATTGCACGACGGCAGGCGGCTATGGGTGGCTATGATTCTGAGGCTTCTCCTCCACCACCTCCTCTAGTGGCTTCTGATTCTGATATTGAGGATGCTGATGATGATGGTGATAACGATGATGCTTCTGATGATGATGATGAAGATGCTAGCTCTATGATGAGATGTCTACTTGACACTTTACCCTTTGTCACTCGTGACAAAAAGGGGAAGTAGTTTTGGAATATGAAAGTAGTCATTCTTAGGGGGAGAGTTAGTAGAGGACATTTTTGTTAGGGGAGTGTTGTTGATGATATGAGGGATGTAGTGAGGATTATCATGTATCTTTTCTTTTCTTTCTTTTTTAGATACATTGTTCGTGTACATTGAGTCTTGTGACTATTTATTGACATACATTGTACTTAGTTCTTTCTATATGTGGATGTATGTTCTTTCACTTACCTCTTACATGTGCTGTTTCTTTTCTCTCTTTATACACATGCTTCTTAAATTGTATGCAATATATTATTTCTGTTTCACAAAAAGATGTCTTGATGAGTTTTGTTTAAAGTGTTTCAGAAATATAGGTTGTCAAAGTCTACTTGCCATGAACTCTCTTCTTGCAAAGTTTTTTAAGAGTTTGTGTTAAAATAGATTTTATTGTATGTAACAAGTGAGTATGAGTTGAATGATTTATGACTTCTCTCATATGTTCATTTGTTTGTTGTGGTTTTGTCATGGATTGCCAAAGGGGGAGATTGTTGAGACATATGCATTTCACTTATTAGGAATATATGTCATTCTTTGATGTAATTGGCTAATCCTTTGACAAAACGCACTTTACTTGTAATTAAGTAGTTCTAAGTGTTTTTAATACTTCAAGAAACAAGGTTTCAAGATCAAGTGTTGAAGTCATCAAGTCTGTCCAAGAAACAAGCGAAGAAGTGCAAGTTCATTAAAGCTCGACAGCTAGCATGTGTTGAGGTTTAGAAAGCTGTTCAGCCCCGTGTGCTCGACACCTGCTCTACAGCTTCTCAACACCTCCTATCTGTCGAGGTTTAATAAAAACAGATTTTCTGTTCTGTTTTCTTGGGATTCGTGAATATGTCTTTGGGCCTTCTTTTCTCCTAACCCTAGACATACAAAAAGATTGTTTTAAGAGCCCTCAAAGAGTTCACAAGTTGCGCAAGCATTGAGAAAACTTTGTTCAAGCAAATTGTGACCGGAGACAAAATTTTGCCCAAGTTCATCTCTTTTGAAGAAGTTGTTGTATATGTGCACCTTTGGGTTTTATGACCAAGCATCTTCTTGATCTTCATCGTGTGGATAAACTGAAGAACTTTGCAGCCAACCATCTTTTCTAGTTGGCGATTGAAGTCGCGTACTGGGATCTGCGCAATTGGTTAGTCACATACTTGGGAGCCATGCATCAAAAGGGGAAACTGTCACTACAGAACAAGTCCAATTGGGTATTGGGGTAAGGGTTCAACTGTAGATTGGTAAGGTACTTGGGATTCCTTTACTTGTAACCGCTTGTTATGATAATAGTGGAGTTTCGAGAGTGGTGACCTGAAAATCACCCGGTGGGGTTTTTGCCGTTAGGTTTTCCCCATTCGTAAATAAATCACCATGTTATTTATTTTCCGCTACATAATTAGTTTATTGGTGATTTGTTTGTGCTACTACGCATTTACATGTTAATTAACTTAATTAATAAACTTGGCTAAATTAATTGGTTAATTAATCACAAGGGGTCAATACGTTTTTGGCTTATCATATTGCACAAAAACCACGCTGGATTGCCAGTGTGGCAAGATCCTGCACAAAACTCGGCTATGTTATAATCGAGTAATTTAACGCTTTGTTTGTTTCAATGAAAAATATTTTCAAATGTAAAATATTTTACATGTAAATATTTTACTTGTAAAATATTTTACTGTAAAACATTTGCAAGTGTTTGGCAAGTGTTGTGACCTTAAATATTGCAAATATAAATCGACCACCACATACCTAGCCACCACATACCTAGCCACCACCAACCATTGCAAAAATATACCCACTGTAATCCCATTCCATCAGCCACCATCATCTATCCAAACACCCAAGAGCCATCAGAATCACCACTAACCACCAAATCACCACCAACCATTCAAAACACAGCCATCAAAACCACCACCAACCACCACCAAAGCTTCAAAAAACTGCCACCAACTACCAAAAAAAAACAACCATCAACCACCCAAAAAACAACCATCAACAACCCATAAATCCATATTAGAAAAGCTAAATCACCCATAAAACCATATCAAAAACCTGAAAAGAAAATCCACACAAAGAATCTAATATGAATATCCAACAACCCAGCAAATCTAGCGGCAGCAAGATCAAACAGCCACCAGCAAGATTGGAACAACCACCAACAACCGATGGACTTTGTGAGAGAGATGAGAGGAGGGAGGAGTGGCACCAAAGGTGGGTGGCGCCGCTGGTGGGTAGCTCCAGTCGGTGGGTGGCGTCGCTGTTGGGTTGCGCCAGTCAGTGGGTGGCGCCACCAGGTTTTGGGAAAGAAGCTTCAAGTTGAGAAAGGGAGAAAGTTGAGAGGGAGAGAAGAGATAGCGTGAAAGGGAATGAATGCTTTAGCCTGAGAGTTGTCGGGGGAGAGTTAGAGAGAAATTGGAAAATATTTTACCAAAATTTTAAGTGCAAAATATTTTACACAAATTTGCTTAAGTTGATTTAGTTGACTGAAAATATTTTACTTTTGACTAAATGTTTTTCGGCAAAACAAACACTGTAAAATGAGAAAATATTTTCCTACAAATATTTTACATCAAAACAAACGGAGCGTAAATAACTCGATTCTATGTTCATCGAATATTGAAACAGGGGCACGCTCTAATATATTTTGGAAACGGGAGCATGATGTCAAATATTTTGCCCAAAAGGGGGCAAAAGGCTAGAATCTTCCGCAAATAAGTGTATAAAGTTTTGCAGTTTTGTGGTCCACAGCTCTGCTTACTCCATTATTGATCTGACAAGACAACGACATTATATTTGTTTCTGGTGTTTTAGGTAAAAACATTTTATTTTCCTGTTATTTTAGATGCACGTGTAAAGTGTGCCATTTGTTTTTCTCGGGAGAAAGTCTGTGCACCCAAAAAATTTCACACTTGGTTATATGGGCGGAGGAGGCTTTGACCTGGGGGACCCAATGACCACTCCTAATGATTTTTTTTTTCTTCTAATATTAGAATATTCACATGTACCGATTTTAGTAAATTTATTCTAAAAAATTATATTTTGTGTATCCTAATAATATTATTAATTCTTTTAAAAGTAACGCTATAATAATAAACTTTTTTATAATATTTTTACAAGTTGTTGATGTAGTAAATTTTTATTAGTTTGCATTTGAACCCACTATTTATATCATTTTTTTACTTATTAATAATTATTCACCATGTGGATGTGAAAGCCCAACGCTACGTATTGAGCCTGGGGCCCAATTTGAATATCATTATGTGTCCGAAAAGGGAAAATGGATTAGAAATAAGTCGGCGTGGGGGAAATGCACCTGGAATCAATGATAGGATATGTCCGAAGACAACCCTATTGGTCCGAAGAGGTCCCTCTCATCGGATCATAAGGGAACTTGATCAAGCAAATATATTGAAGGCCTGAGCGACCTTCCCAACTGACTCCACGATAAGAGCAAGCTCTGGGCATGCCTAGAGATGATGAGAATAGAGAAATATCTAAAAGGAAAAGCTGCTACCACCGCATTTAATGCACTGCAGCAACTTTCCTGGCCGCATTTATGTGGAGAAGACCTTTGAACAGTGTAACCTCAGCTACTACCACTCACGGCAAACTAAAGCAGACGTCTGATGTGACATGTACTCAAGTAAATGCTTGGATGAAGAACAAGTGTACGGTGAAGATGAGAAAGAAGAAGGATATATAAGGGGAATATGCCTCTAGATGAGGGGGGACGGAAAAATTGGGAGGAGAAAGAGAAGGAGAGAGAGAGAGAGAGAATTGTATTCACTTTTCCAAGAATATTAAGCCTCTTCAGATTTGAGTATCATCCATTTGACAATTGTTTTTACTTCAATTCATTTTTACTAGCATAAGTGAATCGTTGCTAAATCTATAACCAGCCCAGCTTTTTCACCCACTCTCTACAAATTTATTGTTCTGGGTTCATTGGGCTCACAATCCGCAAAATTTGGGCTTGGCCTACCAAATTTGGACCCTACACACCACATTACCAATTTGTAAAGAAATTTATAACTCTAGCATTTGACTCCTTTAAAAGGACTTCCTCTTAAAATATTAAAAAAAAAAAAAAAAAAAAAAAACTCATTTTAAAGGCTATAAAAAAATTTATAGATCTAAAATTTAAAACAAAATATACAGCCCAACAACAAAAATTGACAATAATAAAGCTAAAATCAATTAAGCTAAATTAACCAATTTTACCAAAAAAAAAAAAGACAAACACTCAAGCGTTTAAAACTTTTTTAAACAAAATAATTTTGTCCTTACCCAATAGCAGCCGCACACATCAAAAACACTAATAAATAATAAATAAATAAAATAACCCTAAGCAGTTAAGTTACAAAGTCGGAGGCCAAAGCTGCCACGTGTAACTAGAAGCAAAGCTGCCCCCCAAACTTCAAGTTCTGGCTCTATCCCTACTTAGTTAGAACAAAGTTTCTCTATAAACTAGTTTAGAGAGGAATCCTTCAAATTCCTCCTATATCTTTTTATTGGACATGAAATTTCAAAATCTAACTATTGGATTACATTTTTTTTTTTCCTTCTATTTTTAACATACATGTCAAATTTCATTTAAATCGGGTGTTATTTACTATTCGCTCAATAAATTTATTTTTATGCATAACTTTAGACCATAAAAACTTGAAATTTAGACATTTAATTGATAGCAAAGTTATTGATCTTTGATCGTCTTGAAATTTTGCAAGCATGAAGAATATAATAAAAACATACAATGCAATTGTTATATTTTCGAAATTCACATTCAATGCAAAAAAAATTATAAGAGCAGTTTGAAAGGTTTCTCTCCAAAGGTTTTTCTCCAAACTAGTTTGAAGAAAAACTTTTTTCTACTTGAACATTGTTATGTGGTAGATAAAAAATTAGTATCAGTGATAGGTTCAGACAACAACCAATAAAAACTTGCTAATTTAATTGTTCTGAATTTTTTGGAGCTTGTTACATGCTCTTTGTGTTGTTGACTAAAAGTTTTTCAAATTTTTTAATCACATGACAGGCTTAAGACAACAACTAAAAAAAAACTTTTTTTTTATATAAATTTTTTTTAAAATTTTTTTATATCATAAAATATTTAACTTAAAATTTATTTTTCTTGCCTTATGTAAATATGCAAACTAACTAATTAAGATGATTTTTGTACAAAAAATCAAATATCATGGTCATGCATGAATTTAATAGAAATGGATAAAGTAACACTCCCTTCTTCGGTTGACACTGTGGAGTCTTTGGTAGCTGTCAATTTGCCAGTGAATGTGCTTTCTCCTCTATAATCTTGGAGGATGATTCTAAAACTATGCATAGAACTCTTTGCTGCGAAGATGTCTCTCCTCTCTTCGTTTGGCCCACCTGGTATACGAATTCAAGACCCTTGCAGAGACCTTTTGTGTAGTCACTTTCTCCCGTACGTGTAGATAATGTAATTTTGTAGTTCAAAATCTAACTAAGCATGCAAGACATGTAAGATGTTTATCAGGGTAGAAGGAGGATGTTCCTTCACACCTACTTCCTTGCAAAGACCTTTTGTGTAGTCACTTTCTCCCATATGCATAGACAATGTAACTCTGTAGTTCACAACCTAACTAAGTATGCTAGACATGTTAGATGTTTATTAGGGTGGAAGGAGGATGTTCCTTCACACCTACTTTCTGTAACTTTAGCCAACTTTGGCTGAGTTTGCTTTAATAATATCTGTTTCCTTTTTCTCAAAAAAGAAAAAAGAAATAGATAAATGTTAAAAAATTATTAATATTCCCAATTTTATAGAATTAAAATTAGAGCTTTTTATTCTAAGATTGTAGCAAATCCTGCAAATTAATGACGTGTCAATATCTGAGAATAACACATGTCCTGCAAAATTTAAAATTAGAGCTTTTTATTTATAGGAATTAAGCATATTAAAAAAAGGCAAGGATTTGCTGCAAACTAAGTTGCAACAAATCGTACAAAATAATGAGATGTCAATATCTAAGACAACACCTATCCCACAAAATTCAACACCTTGCCATGCCCTGGACAGATGCTGTTCTCGGATATTAACACGTCATTATTTTGCAAGATTTGCTACAACTCAGTTTGTAGCAAATCCTTGCCCATTATTATTTATTTTTTTTTTTCATTTTTGAATGCATACTATACATATTTCATAGCCTTTTTTTTTTTTATTTTAGGGACTACACTGCTTGAAAATAATCGAAAATAATTGAATGAAATATTGTAAAATAACAAAACAAAATATCATTTAAAAGCCGACTTACAAAGGTTACGCTTTTTTGTTAGTGCTAATGTTGTAAATCTTGTCTCCCTACTCTCTCCTTTCCCATCTCTTATGTCTTCTGTCTATATATATTATCTCAAAAAAAGAAAAAGATAAGGGGTTTAAAGTACCACATTGGTCATTTAGTGAGTGAGTTTTCGGTTTATAAGTCTCGCCAGTACTTACAAAGATTAGGTCTTTTTGTAAGTGCTAGTGTTCAGTGAAGAACCTATATTTTAGTATATAAATTTACACAAAATTTTAGATCTTGACCCTTAATATTTATTCTTGGCCCCCCTGCCACAAAAGTTTTACAGATTGACAAATGAAAACCAAAAAAAAAAATTATTTGACCGTTCCTTTTGCCCAGTTGTTCAAAGAACACCAAGATAAACCTTTAGGTAAACCAAAACTCCAGCAAACAATTCACAAATCTAGAAAATAATGAAAACCTTTAGACAAACCCAAATTACCAACAAACAAATAACATATTTGGTCTATAACAACAACAAAATACTAATAAACAATTACAAATCACAAATCCCTAACCAAATAAATTACAAATGCTCCAGCCTTCTTCCTTGGGTCCATTGGTGACTGTCTTCTCTGATCCGATCTTCCCTCTCTCTCTCTCTCTCTCTCTCTCTCTGTGATTATTGTGTCTACTTTGATGAGTTCTCTAAACTTCTCTCTATTTTATTACTGTAGTAGTATTTTTTTTTTAAGTTGTTGTGGGCTTTGTGACGTTTAGACTTGTCTTATCTGTTTATGTGATAAGCACTTAAAAAGGAAAATGAAATGATGCAAAAAGGTTTATTTGTGGCTGTTACTAATTGATGGAAAACGATTCTAAAAAAAAAAATTAAAAAAAAAAAAACTGATGAAAAACATTTATTATGTATTTATTTAGTATAAGTGTACAACTTGCCCCTTATCATTTTTTTTTTTTTTTTTTTGAAAGAAAAGATAGGCTTACCCCTTATCATTTGATTGCTTCATTGCTTGAGAGCTGTCGCCATTATCATTAGATTTTTGGATATGCAACTTTTGAAATATCTCTCCTCTTATGCTATTAATTAGCCAATATTTTAGCAGATATATTGATTTAGTAGTTGATATGGGTTTAAACTTTGAACTGTAGTTATTAATATATAGCATTATAAAAGGTTGGGTATAGAATAACATGAAAAGAATAAAGCCAAATTTTTATGTATTTATAATGTTAAATACATCCCTTCAAAAAAAATATATTAAATACATAATTATAATAGTTATGATGTCACCATTTTGACTAAAAAACCAAGAACTACTCATTTTCGATTCTTTGTCCAATCTAGTTTTTAAAACTATAATAAATTCCTATAGTTACTATGACTTTAATTTGATTTGTAGATTATGGGAAAGTATAGTTTTATAAAAAAAAAAAAAAAAAAAAAACCAATAATGATATTGTCACCTTGCCTTCTCTAGCATTGATATTCCAATTTCTAAAATCTTCAAACAAAAGACTTTGGCTACCCCCCTCCCCCCCCCCCCTCAAAAATTTCGAGTTTTTTTCCAATCTAGTTTTTAAAACTATAATAAATTCCTATAGTTACTATGACTTTAATTTGATTTGTAGATTATGGGAAAGTATAGTTTTTTTTTTTTTTTAAAATGAAAAACCAATAATGATATTGTTACCTTGCCTTCTCTAGCATTGATATTTCAATTTCTAAAATCTTCAAACAAAAGACTTTGCCCCCAAAGTTTGAGTCTTGATTCCATCCCTGCTAGTGTGATAAGTCTTATCTTCCCACTTCCTCATTTTCCATCTCCTTTGAGTAATTATTTTAATATATAAATAACGGACTAAATTTTTTTTTTTTTTTTTTCACAATTGACTAAAAGATTGACCTTGGGACGCGGTAGTGCAATAAATTAAAAAGACCCCACTTGGTGACTTCCTAACGAAAAAATGTTAAGATTACATTATATAAAACAATGTAAAAATTGCCTCTTTTTTTTCTTTTTCTTTTTTGCTGAAGTAAAATTTCCAATTTCTAATGTGAGACAGTTATGATATCATTTAAGAATGTGAGACAGTTATGATATCATGTCAAAATATAAAAATATTAGGAATAACTAAAAATAAGATGAGAATGAAAAAAAAAAAAAAATAGAAGGAATTAATGTTACTATCTTTTAGTAGTCTACAACACTGCATTCACAACAAAAATCTCTAAATGACACGTCTTAAATGTTATCTCACAAGCATTAATTTCATCTAAAGTGAATATATTTTTTCAATGGATTTACATTTTTTATTAATAAAATATTTTTGATGTAGTGAGTACTAGCTCTAATTGTTATTCAAGAATTCTTTATTAAGCAATTTATATCATCCATACCATATCTCTCTTTTGGTTTGCTTAATATGGCATTCACCTCTATTGTGGTTTGCTACTTTGCTTTATGAGGTATTTTGACTATTTTTGCTACCTTCATCGGAATTTTGTAATGTGGCAAGTGCTACCAACACTCACCGGGAAAGAATTAAAGAAAAAAATTACATTAAACGTTCTCTCTTTTAAACGTACACAAACCCAAATGTCAGGAATTGAAAGAGAAAATTAGAGAGAGAACCAGAAATATGAGGGTAAGACGCCTTTTTCTTCCATTCTTTTTCTATATGTGACGTTCGCAATTGCCAAATCATCAAAATTAGCAAAAATGCTGCATAAGGCAATCCATGAGAGAGGTATATGTCTTATAAAACGAATCACAATGGAATTAATAATAAGTGTCATAAAATTATCACATGGTAGTTCTATGTTTGAAAGGTATACCCTATATATCAGGGTGCCCACTGCCCATGCATTGCATTAGAAACTTAAATGAATAATCAAGCATGATTAGATTGGATCCTGTCGTGGGTTTCAGTTAGTTCACTGGCAAAGTCTCTAATGGTTGAATAAGAGATTTAGGGTTTAATCATTGCCTACACCAAAAAAACTTATTCGTGTTTTGGTTTGATAATAAAGAACTATTATTAGAAGAGAACGCTATAGATTAAAACACTCTTATTAAAAAAAAAAAAAAAAAAAAAAGATTGAATCCCGTCAAATGAAATAAGATTAGATAACCAAATCCTATATACCATATCACACAAATTACAAAAGATCGATGTAAATATAAGGTTCTACACACGTTAAACTTTATTGAATTCAATACGGTGCATCAAACAGATTATTATTTCACACGTTGTCCTTTTTCCTAATCATACCATTATTATTCAGAATCCAAACAAGTAGAAACTCCATCACTAGAAAAACAAATCTCAAAACAGCAAAGCCATCAACACTACGCACCAACACGCTTTGGGTGATCGCAGCAGCAGACTCGTTGTAAAATAGAAGCTGTCTTGTGTTCAACATCAACAGCACCATCTCTTTCTGGGTCATTTTTTAATTGATTTTGAAGAAAACGCTTCTTGTAAAGCTGTCCCAATTCGTTTAGTATGCTTTCAGCAACAGCTTCATCCAATGCCGGATACTTATCTTTCTCAGATTTTTCAATTGATTTTGTAGCACTACGCTGCATGTAAACCTGTCCCAATTCTCTTAGTAAGTTCAAATCGGGATATCTTAAAGCATATATTACGGCATTAAAAAAAAAAAGTATATTAATACAAGTATGCAACATCTCATTCCTCCGCACACAAATTTGCTGGTTTTTGTTTTGTTTATAGAAATGTTATGGAAATAGCAAAAATTCACAATATTTTCAAATTAACATAACAGAAATTAATTAGAAATTATGGTAGGCCTATGTGTAAGTTGGTATGACCGACTCATCAAAAAAAAAAAAAAAAAAGTTGGTATGACCGAGTATTGGCATTGGGGGACAAATTGTAAACTTATAGCATCAAAACCATAAAAGTGTGCGTATCATCTGGAACTCTAATTGTAAAAAAATTTACAATTGTGCTATAGTCTCATCTTATATATAAGATGGTACTGTAGCAAGATGGTATTTTAAAAAAATAATATTTTATTGGGTTTTGAGTTTTATTTGGGTATTGGGTATTTTATGATAATATTACTATTAGATTTTTATTTTAAAATAAAGGGTTGAATATATATGGGTATTTTGAGAGTTTTAGTAAAAAAATTCATTAAATTTAATTTCATTCCCTTTCATTCCTCCTAATTTCAGAGGGGATTGAAAATTTGAGATTTTAAAATAATAGAGAAGAATGAGTATTCCCTTCCACTTAAATTCCCAAATAAGGGAATAAATTTTCTATTTTCTCCATTAAAACTTTCAAATAAGGGAAAATAAAAGTATTCTAAAATTATTCTTTTCATTCATTTCCATTCCATTTAATTCTCTCTTCCCAAACTAGGGTTAAGATTCATCACAGATTGCTATATCCCTCTGGTTCCCTAAAGACGTAGTAAGCAAATCAATGTTAATCTCGACAGTCCACAGTAACAGAAGAACAATAATGGACAATCCATTTATCAAATACTATGATTAGAATCTTTACAAAATTATAAGGACTCAATGTTTAAAATTTGGATATTTATCAAATATTAGTTAGATCTCTGAAAGAAATATTAAGTAATAGAAGAACAAGGCTTGCAAACTTTAAATATGGGTTTTCTAAGTTTTAAAAAGATAAAATGAATTAATAAATCTTGATGTGTCAATTTGTATTTTTAATAACTGATGTGACACAATTATGTTCTTGGTATTACTGTATTTTTTTCATTAAAAAAAAAAAAAAAAAACCTCTAGAACCCTAAAATTGAGAAGTATAGCTAAATAATAATTCTCTTTAAAAAAAATTAAAAATAAAACGGGGGGAGAGCTTTGATGGTGGTCATGCACATGGTATAATAAAATATGATTGATTCCACTACTGTACACCCTTGATGCGATAGTCATTTTACAAGTATAAGTATTTGTGGGGTGTAGGGGACAAGGGCTGGAGTTCAAATCTCTAAGAAAGAACTTCACACACATATACACTTAAATTATGTTAGAGTTGAATTTCTATCTTGTATATATATATATATATATATAAGGATTGATTTTCGGGGAATCTTTTTTTGTTTTTAAGAATATTTGATGAAGACCAAAAACAATAAATGTCATGGATTTCATAGATGGTTAAGTTTGAACTTTGATGTAAAGAGTTCCAAGATTAGTACTTCTAATTTTCTTATTTAATGAGAGCTCAAAAAAAAAAAAAAAATCTTATTCAACGTACAATACTATTAATTTATGAGTCCAATTAACAAATGCTCTAAATAAACTAAAAAAAGACTAATAAATGCTTAATTATGAACTCTAATGCAAGCTTTTCAAAAAATAAAATACACGTGTTAATGATTCATTGGCTTGCATGCCCAAATTCATTGTGATTGTGCGTGCTTTTTTGGATATATGTGTTCAGTTTGACTTTATATTTTATGGTCATATTAATGGGTGTCCTTAGAGCAATTGTTAATAAACTATATTAAGAATGTTTTAACATTACTTTCATGGGAAATATAAAAGCTTTCATAAAAGTTAATTGCTTTACAATTTTCCTATAAAATGTTTCTAAATATAGTTTCTAAACCAATGCCCTTAGGGAATTCATTAATAAGATCCTTAATTTATATTTTCTATAAGTTTACCTATATTGCTATATTAATCCTTGTAAGGAAATTAGTGTCTTGAAATGAATTTAAATCTGTTAGGTTCTAAAAATTTAGAACAATTGGCAAATCGTAAACACAAACTTGTCTAGATATAGATCCTATAGTCTATAAGTATTATTAGACAATGCTCAAGGTGATTCAAGTCAAGATTCAAGAACAAGTAAGCTGTAGAAAGAAGAATTCGAAATCTGCCTGGTTTGATTGATCGAAAGACAAGCTCGACAAATCTAAACATGTATTTGCAGAATTCTATTTCAACCCAAATTCTACTTAAACGTATTGGATTTCAAATAAAACACTACTAGTATATAAAGGAAACCCTAAGCATGTTTTAAAATGGCTTTTCAGAGAGAGAAGAGTGTGTCTCTTTTGTATGTAGGGTTTTGTACCCAAAAATCTCTCTCATATTTTCTACCGGTGTTATTCCTTGAAGAATCTCAAGATCCGATGTTGTAGAAGTTGCTGCCTTCTCTAGTCAAGGTGCTGATGATCTAAACCTTCAAGGGTGGTCTTGGAGTCACAAACATGAGAGTTTGTGTATTTTATCACAAGTGTGGGTACTTGTGTTGCAAAGGCCTAATAGAGAAGAAGTCCGTGGATTCGAAACTTGCACATAGTTGTGTCAGTAAGTTCTACATGTAGTAACAATAGGATGTTAGTGGTCTAAGTCTTATTGTAAACTTCAATTTAATGGATTTGCTTTTTACCTTGAGGATAGCTAGGTTAAATCCTCCCCAGGTTTTTTACAGGTTTGGTTTTTCTGGGTCATCATATCATTTTGTTATTTATTTTTCCACTACTTTGCATGATATGATTGTTTTGTTTTAACCTAGATCTGAATAATAAACTTAAGTATTCACTTGATTAATTAATTAGGTTAAACAATCTAGTTTACAGGAATCTAAAACCTAACAAAATCATTTTCTGGTGCAAGCCTTTTTAGCTTTCCCTAGAAAGAGTGAGTGGTCCTCTGAGTGAGTCACGATCCATAAGTGAGTGAGTCTCTAAGTAGACCGTTACAGAGGTTGAAGGAGTCTCTCCTCAAGTGAGTGTTGATTCCTTGAGTCTATCCTATTTCTTTATTGTAGAGAGTAAACAACCAATTACAATCTGCCATGTCATATCACTAAATTTATGTAGTACAATTAAAATGGCTGATTACACTTTACAAGGTGCTCTATACAACTTTTTTGCCAAGTGTCACTAAACAAAAATTCCAAAGAATGCTCAAGAGCCAATTATATGTTTACATGTGTTGAGATATAATTTAAAACGATACAAAAAATTTAATTAAATGTTGTCATATGTTATTAAAATGAAAAAAAAAAATTATTCTCTCTCTCAATATGTGTATATATATATATATATATCAATAAAAGGCAGAAATATGCTTTTGGATAGCTAAAATGTTGGCTAAAGTAATTTATTTAAATTTCCTTATTTTGAGGGTAAATTTTTAGGTAATGTGCCTTCTTTTTGTTTGCTAAGTTGTTGAAATGTTTTTTTTTTTTGTAATTATTATTTAAGCTAATATTTGAAGACAAGGATAAAAAGAAACACGCCTCAAAAGAGTTAGGACTCAAATAAAACAAAAACAAAGGCAAAAAAAAATTATAAGGACCAAAATGAAACCATCCCAAAATTTTGTGGACTGAAAGCAATTGAAGCATCAATCACAATCGAAATACTAACAACGGTGTATGACAATAAAAACAATAATAAAGTAACAATAATATCACTGGTAGGTAAAAGAAAGTACTAATAATATCAATGTACTACTATTATTAATTATAGGGTGATTAGTAGTAGACATCGAGGTTTAAATCCATCGATCCCTATTATTGTAGTTATTGAATTTTATTTTTTTAAAAAAAGAAGTGATTAGCATATTACTTAGCGAATTAATGAGGTATCATTCTCTCTCTCTATCAGTTGTACAACTAGGACACAAACAATTTTTAAAAGAAAAGAAGTGAAAGGAAAAGGATTAGGTACTTACCTGCAAGTTTCCCATGAAATAAAGAAATAATAACAAGCCAAAGATAGAAACTCCAAGTGCAAAGGCGTTTTCCCATATGTACGTACTTGTTTGGAGGTTTGAACCAAAGGAACTGCAAAAGTGGCACAACTATAATGTATGAGAGTCTAAGACACTAATCTTAAAAATTTATAACTACAATGCATAAAGTGAGAATTTACAAAATCATACGGGAAATGCATAAGCTAAGAGAAAATATGCAGAAGTGGAAGCATATAAGAGCAACATAATAACACAAAGAATTACATGGTTTGGTCTTGATAACCAATGTCCACAGAAAAACCCTTAAGGCTCACATCCTTCATATATGAGTGAAGTACATATTTTGTATTACAATGAACCTAATATGGGGTATTTATAATAAGCTTAACCTTACATTAACTTCATTTAATAGACTTGTAATACAAGAATATGTCATGGCTTGTGCAACGAAGTATGGCTAGGTTTGGGCCTAAAATATTTGGGTTGATATATCTCTAACACCCCCTCCCCTCAAACTTATAAACTAGATGGAGCCTTGAGTTTGGAACAAGTTTCAGAAGATCCCTTTAAGAAGCCTCGAATAATGCCTCGACGATGACCATGAAGAAGCCACAAATAAAGCCTTGAGAATACCTGGAGAATGACCTTAGAAGGGACAAAATTGATTTGATGTGGATCAGACACTACGGAAGAAGAACCATGCAAAGTGGAGAGGGCGCTGAAATAAGCAGGAAGAATGCTACAAAGGCTTGAGACTGGCTGCATCAATGACCAAGGAAGACTACTATGGCTGGAGAATGGCTACACTGATGACTTGATAAAATCAGCAAAGATGACATAATGATGAAGCACAATTGACAAGTTTTTCTATATACGGGACCGAAAAAATTGAATTTATGGGAAAAACTAAGTAAGATATGCTTGGTCAGAAAATTTTGACTTGTGATAAACGAAAAAAAAGTCAACGGTCACCAATCGCATTATCACAAGCTCACTATCGCAGGTTCTCAGCTTGGTCTACTTTTCACACTCACACGAGTTGAATCGAATAAGATATGGTCTTCTCTTCTCAGTTGATTTCTCTTCACTGATCTTAGTTTATTTCTCAATCTCGGATGTCCCACCTCTCTCATTATTTTCTCTTTTTCTTTTTATAGTTTTTTACTTGGTCTTTTCTTTTTTTTTTTTTAATATCTTACATGCACACTTCTTTTAATAAAATACATAGAAATTGGATTTTTCAATGGCTTGTTCAACAATCTAATTTATGTGAGAAATATTAAAGCGTGGCCAGGACTTCATATGGACCATGCACCCAACATAATAAACATTAATAATTGATAATTTGTTTTTTTAGGTTAATAATTGACAAGGTGTTTTTTTTTTCTTTTTTTAATGTTTGTTTGTTGATTAATCTAATAAATTATCATCAGTAATATTATTGTGACTTTTGTGATTTTTTTGGCTTTTTTTAGACTAATTTATGACACAATAGAACTATTTAATATAGAATAATCAACATTTATTTGATTTTTATTTGTAGATTATGAGAAAGCCAATTGCAACATTTGATTTTTTTCAAAAGAAAAAATATAAATAATTCGCAAGCCTATGTTGATGTTCAAACATTGCCAAACTTTATTATTAATGTCCCAATTTTTGAAAATTCTTCAAAGAAAATAGAAAAATCACCACGGCACCAAGTCTCAATCTAACTTTGATTCCATCACCAATGTTTATTAGGCAATTCATGGACTACAAATGTGTGAGGATGAGTGATTCTACTTTACGATTTTACTACGTAAGAAATAAAGAATAGAATAATATCTTTATTAAATGAGAGCACTAATAAAAACTAGGAGAACTAATAACTATTTTAACTAAAATAATAATAAGAATAGATAAAAATTGCCATGAACCTGTGACTGAGTGATATTGCTTAGTTTCTATTACAAGGAAATCTATATGTTGTAACAATTGATATATATATATATATATGGAACAGTAAAGGGTGCAAACCTTAAATTTCGCAAGCCCCAGCAGGCAGAGTAAATCAACTTCTTTAGAAAATCTGTTGTCCCTAAGATCCCGGACTTACGGGCTTCGAGAAATATTCCAAAATCAAAGGTACTTGTATTTGTTGAATCAATAGAGCAGAAATCGTGTAAAACAGAGAGATTTCTAGAACTGTCTTCACAGTTAAAAAAACCTTGGACGCATCCACCCTGATGTAAACACGCTTTACGCCAACAAGATGTCAGTCGTTGAGTTGAGAAAAAATACCAAAAGGCTCCAAATACCTAAATGATCATCAAACCCATTAAACATTAGTGAATTTTGCAGATATTGAAACCAAATTCTAATAACCATTACAAAAATATCAATTAGAGAGAAAAAGAATTGTATAGATACGAAGCTTCCACTTAATTTCTTTAATATATATATATATATATATTGAATTTAAAAAGAAGTTATATAAATAAGTCATCCTCAACATGCGAATGTAAATACTTTCTAAACTTTAAGAAACGATGGAAAAATACTTAGGAAGTTATATAGGATCATCACATATTGCTGGATGAAGTGTTTAATTACTTTGCATAGATTATGCGCGAAGGCATCCAAAGCATTTTGCTAGGGCATTCAATTTATATGTGATGTGGAATAATTCTCGGTTTGAAGCAGGAGATAGTAAAAAAAAATAAAACCACAAGCACATATGATGAGAACACAAGAGCATAGGATTTTGAACTAGAGAAGTAGTATATATAAGTTATGTTTGGCATTAGCTTAAAAAATCAGTTTTTTTTTTTTAATTACTATTTAACTTATTTTTGCTATTATTCATGGGTTTCATTACACATTTTGGTACTATTTATAAGTTTTATTGTACTATTTTAGCTACTTTTTAGTTTTATCTACAGTATTTTCAACAAAAAAATTTCAGTTTCAACTAAATAGGCTATTCTCAAACGAACTCATAGTGAAGCACTCATATTAGTGCTTGTATAATTTAAAAAAAAAAAAAAAAAAAGTACCGTATTTTTAGCCAACTAAGTCTAAAATTCATCCACATCTAACCATGTAAAGCTGTGTAATTGTGTAAATTTACACTAGTGTTATTTATTTTGCATTTAGTTTTTTTTTTTTTTTTTTTTTTTTTTTTTGTTTTTACATATCCTAAGGATGGAGAAAGAAAGTGAGTAATGATTGTTGTGTGTAAAGAAAGAGAAATAAAGAAAAAAAAATTGAAAATTTTCATATTTTAATGAAACCTAGTGTAAAATAGATAATCTGTATGCAAACCTATTGGCCTAGAACTGAAAGACACAATCAAGCCCATATGGGCCCAATCAAGATGAAATGGCCTTAAGGCTTGGAGTATATTTATAAACAATCTTTCAACCAATCATGAAGAGTTGCACCTTTTTGAAGAGTAGCAACTTGTAAGTTTATGAACAAATGTAACCCTTTGTAAGAGTCACATCCATTGACAGATTGACTAAAGAAACTAATTGCATGGGAAGTTCTCACTAATTCTTTAGGACAAAGTAGGAAATCCAGTGTGATCACCCCTATATACCAAAATCTCCCACCTGATCACACCATAACAATATCTCCCATTTGATATCACCATAACATTAGGTGATAAATTATACTATACATAGAATAAAATTATCCACCATCTTTCAAGTTATTAATATCAAATTTGGTTTACCGCTAATGCTTTTTCAATTACACATTTAGTTTATTTGTCTTTGAAAAAAATGATGTGGCAAATCTGTTAAAATATGGCAGCATAGTTGGCTTCCTATTAAGCATCCCCCAATGGTTCAATCGGCCATAATTGATTCTATGAAGGAGGCTACGGTAGATATTGTCATTGACGAGTCTACTCGGCAATGGAACCATAGTGTGATTGATGGTCTTGTTGGTTCCTCATGAAGCTGAGATTATTAAGAAGATCCCCTTGGCCTGTGTAGCTAGCGAAGATGTTCTCTACTGGCCACTTTCATCAAATGGTAAATATACCTGCAAAATAGGATATCGTTTCTTGAAGAATTAAGAAAGCTTAAGCCCCCTGGATCTTGCCGAGCCAAATGATATGAATTTATGGAAAGGTGTGTGGTGTCTTCAAACACCAAACAAGGTGAAGAACTAGATGTAAAGAGCATATCGTAATTCTCTTCCCACAAAACAAGATTTAGTCCGACATACGGTGCTGGATAATCCGGTTTGTGATCGCTGTCAGGCAGATTTGGAGACACCGCTACATGCCTTTTGGTCATGCCCTGAGCTCGACGTAGTGTGGTCTGATCAAGCTTCATGGGAATTCCGTCAGACTTACCAATTTCTGAACTTCAAAGAATTGCTCTCCTGGGTCATTAAACGTGGCAGAGATTCTGAACTATTCGCGACAACTGCATGGTCCATCTGGAATCAGCGCAATCAGGTACGCTTATCCCAGCCTTAATGCAATCTCCAATTAATATCCCAGGTATCTAAGGATCGTATGGATGATTTCTTGGCACTGCATATCCCTCACGTTCCACCTCAGCAGCAGCGGCCTCGTGCTATCTGGCGTCCAGCCCTTTTATCTGGTTTGTATAAAATCAATTTCTACGGAGCTTCCTTTGCAGCAGAGAATATGTCGGGCATCGGAGTTGTTATCAGGGATTATCAAGGTCTATTAATAGCCTTACTTTCTCAACAACTCTCCCAAGCCTATCTCGCAATGGAAGTTGAAGCTTTGGTAGTGGCAAGGGATTTAGGGTTTGTCTTGTAGGATTATATCTCCTTAGAGAGAATTTTATGTGGCTTACATTTGAGTGAAGATGAAACTCATTTCTTAAATTTCTTATTTCATGTCTTAAGTTTCCAATTGGTGAAAGTTACAAGTTAGGTGTAACATCCTTTAGTAACTCTCAACTGGTATAACCTTTTTGGTTAATAAAACATCATGAAGTTACAATTTTTAAGCTCCTTGATGGAAGGATAGTTATGAAAATCTTCATCTAAAAGGGTCCCTAGTCTAGCCTATAGTATAGGCTAGGGACCCTTTTAGATGAAGATTTTCATTCATGCTATGTTGTTTAGTAATTTTTTCATTCATAGGTTTTTCTATGATTTGGCTAAATTTTCGATGAACATATGGATTTAAGGATATAAAGTATTTGCATTACATATTCTTTTGTGTTGGACCTTTTGGCTAAATTAACTGACATCAAAATCTAGCCTTTTAACCAACGTCAGCAAACCTAGTTTTAAGAGGCATGGAATTATGTTAAGTTTTATGTCATGTATCTCATGTGTGGGTCATAGCATATAGTATTAAAGCCTATCACTGAAATAGCTTTTACCATCGTTTGGGCTAGATGGCTTTAATATGGGATATTTTTCAAATATAGATGACTATCTATGGACATTTTGCATTTGGCATTGGCTGAATGTTTCTATGGAGATCATGATTGGTTTTTCAAATTTAAGCTTCTCATAAAAGTGGACATCTGTCATGATAACTTTGCATATAGATTATTATGCTTTTTGGTTATTTAGCAAAACTTATCTTGTCTAACTTACATATAATGTGCAATGAGTTTATAAAGTTTGTGACTATATATGAAAATTTGATCATTACATAGTTAAAATTTATTATATTTTTAGTGTATTTATATTTCTTATGCTTGTCTTTAAATATCGTTTTATGGTTTATTTTAATTGACATGATCAATATGATGTTTAGTTTGTCTTTATGAATTTAAAGGGGTGAATATCAAAATGACTTGAGAATAGCCATAGCATCTAAAGCCGTAATGATAATCACATCAAGTTAATTTTTATAATACTTCATTAAGAATAAAGACATCCAAATTGTAATTAATTCGTGAAAAACAATACCTTGGCCCCATAGGGAGGTTATTATTTTTTACGATTTAATTGGAATAAGATGGTGAATTAGGCATTAAGAATATAATTTTCCTAGGCCCAAAGGTATGGAAAATTTTATTCTTGTTGTTTATATTTACTAGTCTTATTAATAAAGTATTTTAGTAATTTCATGTGTGATGCACCTCTACACATAGGAAGGCTAGAATTTACTACTAAATTGACATTGGTTGATTTAGAATTAAGGTTTATATTTCATAGCATTAAAGTTTATTTTTCCTTGGTTATTGCAGCAATTCCTACAACTTATATAACTGATTCTTCATGTTTTCCAGTGTTAATTGGTGACAACTATAATGACTGGAAAGAAAGTATCATATATTTTCATTAGAATGCATGGACCTTGATTTGGCGCTCTATGTGGATGAACCACCCGTCCCCACGGAATCAAGTACACCAAATGATAAACTTGGCTATGAATAGTGGGAGCGATCTAATAGCTTAAGTTTAATGTTCACAAAATCCCATATAAATAAGAACATTAGGGGTTCTATCCCCAAATGTAATAAGGTTAAGGATTTTATGAAAGCCATTGAAAAGTAGTTCATAGGATCTGATAAGGCTTTGGCAAGCATCTTGATGAAAAGATTTTCAAGTAAAACTTTTGACTATTCCAAGAATGTGCGTGAGCACATTATGGAAATGAGGGACATGGTTGCTCAACTTAAGTCCCTAGAAGTTGAGATTTCTGAGTCTTTCCTAGTCCATTTCATACTGAATTCTCTCCCTCTGAATTTGGTCCTTTCAAAGTATCTTATAACACACATAAAAATAAATGGTCAGTAGATGAACTTTTGACTATGTGTGTTCAAGAGGAAGAGAGATTAAAACATGAGAAAGTTGAAAGTGCTCATTTGGCCACTCATGTAGGAAGGGCAAGAATGCCTTGCAAGTGAAGAAAAAAACACATAAAGCATAATGACAATAAAAACAAAACAAATTGTTTTTTCTGCAAGAAAGAAGGGCATTTGAAGAAAGACTGCCTAAAGTACAAGAAATTACTCAAAAAGAAAGGTAATCTCATATCATTAGTGTGTCACAAATCTTTTTTTGTTGAAGCTCCAAATAATACATGGTGGGTTGACTCTAGTTCCATAATTCACATTATCAACTCCATGTAGGGTTTTCTGAAACTAAGGAAGCCGAAAGGAAATGAACAATGCATTTATTAAGGACGTTAGATGTGTTCAAAAGTTGAGGGAGTTGGGACTTTTCGTCTGATTTTAAAAACTGGGTATGTATTAAATTTAAATAATGTTTTCTATGTACCTTCATTTTCCAGAAACTTAATTTCCATTTTCAAACTTCTTGTTGTTGGTTATGGATTTTTATTTGAAAACTCAATTTTAAGTATTTTTAAAAATAAAGTTCATGTTGGCGGTGGAACCTTAGTTAATAGTTTATTTAAAATTGGTATTGACCCCAGTTTTGAATGCAATTATTTAAATATGCATGTTAATGTCGGTATAAAGCGGAGCTTGATTAATGAGAATTCCTCTATGCTATGGCATAGGAGATTGGGACATATCTCCATAGAAAGACTTAAAAAATTGGTGAAAGATGGAGTTCTAAAAACTCTTGATTTTATTGATTTTGGTACTTGTGTGGATTGCATTAAGGGTAAGCAGACCAATAAGACCACTAAGGGTGCCAAGAGGAGCTCTGAAATTCTTGAAACCATACACACTGATATATGTGGACCATTTGCTACTCCTTGCCTAAATGGTCAAATATATTTTATCTCATTCATTGATGACCATACAAGATATACGTATCTCTATCTTCTATATGATAAGGTTGAGACACTAGATGCTTCAAAACCTATAAGGCAGAAGTAGAGAAACAAAGAGAAAATAAAATTAAAATAATTAGATCAGATAGAGGTGAGGAGTATTATGGTAGGTACACAGAAAATGGACAAATGCCAGGTCCATTTGCTAAGTTCCTTGACAAAGAGGGCATTATTGCTCAATATACAATTCCAGGTACATAATAAAATGGTGTTTCTGAAAGGAGAAATTGCATGCTTATGGATATGGTAAGGAGTATGATCAATAACTATGATATTCCTTTATCCTTATGGAGTGAAGCCTTAAAAACAAGAGAGTCGATTCCATATCGTACCGGCTGGTATATACCGTACCGGCAAGCATACCGGTACACATACGCCCTTGTTTCGTACCGGAAAAAATATCGGCCGTACCGGCCAATTTCGAGCAATACCGGCCGGTACCAAAAAAAAAAGTTTTTTTTTTTTTTTTTTTTTTTTTTTTTTTTTTTTTTTAAGTTTTGTAATTTTTGAATTTTTGTTAGGGTAGAATGCCAACTTATTTGCATTAACTTATTAGTATTATTTGTTTTCTTAGTATGCAATGGTAACTTTTAAGCTTTCTATTTTTTATATTGTGTTTTTTTTTTTTTTTCTTTTAATTGATACTAAAGTCTAAAACCATGAATAATTAGTTCTGAATTAAGAAAATATTTTATGGTAAACTTTTATATTATAACACACACACACACACACACACACACACACACACACACACACACACACACACACACATATATATATATATATATATTTATAAATATAAAAAATAGCGGTAAACCCGAAACGGTACACCGGTATTGACTGGTATCCGAAATATATCGTACTGCTGGCCAAACCAATACAGCCTCCAGTACGGTATTAACTCCCTTGCTTAAAAACCGTTGTATATATCTTAAACAAGGTTCCATCTAAGGTTGTTTCCAAAAACACCTTTTGAATTATGGCATGGATGGAAGCCTAGTTTAAATCATTTGCACGTATGGGAGTTGTTCTAATGAAGTAAGGATTTGTAATCCACATATAAAGAAAATAGACCCAAGGACAACTAGTGGATATTTTATTGGCTATACAGTAAACTCCTAAGGGTTTACGTTTTATTATCCTTTTCACACCCCAAGAATATTTGAGGCTCGAAATGCTAAATTTCTTGAGGAATTCGACCTTAGTGGGAGTGCTTTTCCTAGAAGGATAGAATTTGAGGAGGTACAAGATTCTATTGAACTACCCTCAAATGATATCCTTGAGTAGCAACCAACCCATCAAGAACAAGATCATATTAAACCAATTGCTAAAATTTCTAAAAATACAAGAGAAGTAGAAGGTATAAGAAGATCCTGAAGAATGAGGAAACCAGCAATTTCTGATGATTATATTGTATATCTCCAAGAGTCTGATTTTGACATCAGGCCTAAAGATGATCCAACTTCGTTTTCTCAAGCCACAAGTGATGGTAATTCCACACTCTAGTATGATGCCATGAAGGAAGAGATGGAGTCTATGGCTAAAAATCAAGTCTGGGATCTCATTGAGTTGTCAAAGGAAGCAATAGCTATTAGCTGCAAATGGGTTTATAAAACCAAAAGAAATGCTTCTGGTAACATTGAATGATATAAAGCTAGACTTGTAGCCAAGGGTTTCACTCAAAAAGAAGCCATTGATTACCATGAAACATTCTTTCCATTTTCTAAGACAGATTCGTTTAGAATAATCATGGCCTTAGTAGCTCATTTTGATTTAGAGTTACATCAAATGGATTTGAAAACGGCATTCTTGAATAGGGATCTAGAGGAGGTGGTATACATGGTCCAACCTCAAGGATTTTATGATGATAAAGACAGTCATTTGGTTTGTAAGTTAAAGAAATCTATATATGGGCTAAAGCAAACCTCACGACAATGGTATATAAAGTTTCACAATGTTATCATTTCATATGGATTTGTTGAGAACATTGTTGATCAATGTATATACCTTAAGATCAATGGAAGCAAATACATTTTCCTAGTCCTATATGTGGATGACATTCTACTTGCAAGTAGTGATTTGGGCTTGCTACAAGAGACAAAACAATTTCTCTCCCAAAACTTTGAGGTGATGGATTTAGGTGAAGCTTCATATGTCATTGCCATTGAGATTCATAGAGATAGATCACAAAGAATGTTAGGACTGTCTCAAAAGGCCTACATTGAAAAAGTATTGAAGAGATTCAGAATGAAAGATTGTACACCTACAGTAGCACCCATTATGAAAGGAGACAAATTTAGTAAGAATCAATGTCCTCAAAATGAATTAGAGTGAGAGCGAATGAAGAACATACCTTATGCATCTGTGGTAGGTAGCCTAATGTATGCACAGGTTTGCACAAGGCCTGATATCAGGTTTATAGTGGGGTTATTAGGTCGATATCAAAGTAACCTTGGTATGGATCATTCAAAAGCTGTGAAAAAGGTTATAGGTACTTGCAAGGTACCAAGGATTACAAGTTGACTTATAGACATACTGATCAATTAAAGGTGATTGGTTATTCAGAATTTGATTTTGTCGGATGTGTAGGCACAAGAAAGTCTACTTCAGGCTATTTTTTCCTTCTTTTTGGAGGAGCTATATCTTGGAGAAGTACTAAGCAAAAACTTATTGCTTTGTCTACCATGGAGGCAAAATTTGTTTCATGCTATGAAGCTACAACACAGGTATTATGGTTATGAAATTTTATCATAGGTCTCAAGATTGTCGATTCTATATCGAGACCTCTAAAGACTTTTTGTGACAATTCGGCTGCAGTTTACTTCTCTAAGAATAATAAAAGTGGAAGCCGAAGTAAGCACATCAAAATAAAGTACCTCAAGTTTAGAGAGAATGTTAAAAAACAAAAGGTGTCCATCGAGCATATTAGTACTAAGCTAATGATTGCTGATCCCATGACTAAAGGTTTGCCGACCAAACCATATAAAGACCACGTGAAACATATAGGACTTAATAGCTTATTTGATGTTTAATTTCTCTTTAGTTGTTTTGTATTTGGGACACATATTTGCTTGTTCTTAGAGGATAGAAGACTATATATTTTGTGCACATAAAGTATATATATAAAGTTTATTTAATCCATGGTGATAAATAAAGGACAATATATTCGTGGGGATGTTTAAAGGAGGACCCGAATGGCTAGTAGGTAGTCCATTCATAAAGAATTAATGGCCCATAAAGTACTCAAGGATTACATTACATTGTAATACATGGAAGGAAATACTCGTTATAATTAAGGGGATTACCGCCATGATTCATGTATTGGATTCTTTATTTGAGTGGGAGCATTTCACAACTAGTGACATGGATAATATCGTGGCTATAGCATAGTGATAATCACTTATTGAGTTATTTAAATTTCATGTGAGCCAAGTGGGAGAATGTAGGATTATATCTCCTTAAAGAGAATTTAATTAGCCCACATTTGAGTGAAGATGAAACTCATGTCTTAAGTTTCTTATTTCATGTCTTAAGTTTCCTATTTGTGAAAGTTACATGTTAGGTGTAACATCCTTTAGTAACTTTCAATTAGTATAACCTCTTTAGTTAATAAAACACAATGAAGTTACAATTTTTAAGCTCCTTGATGGAAGGAGAGTTATGAAAATCTTCATCTAAAAGGGTCCCTAGTCTAGTCTATATATATAGTGTGAAGGATTTCACAATTCGCTCCAATACCAATGGGCTTGGTCTGCAATCGAATGCTATAAAAGATTTATGCCCTCTCATCCTTCACCAATTGGTCGTTGGATGGATCGATAAGGCACACGATCCGACATATAGCCTGTGTTTCCATCAAAGGGATACATGTGAGGTAAATGCCATAGATTAGAAGAACCTTTTTATATACACTATCATCATATAATGAGTCTTCTTTTTTCCAAAGACTTAAACAACTATGGCTAGAGGTATGTTTATTTTATTCCACGATTCTAAATTTAACTTACATGCCTCTGAACTGGGAATTGTCAATGCTGTCTTGGAAGGTGATTCTAAAGTCCTCATGAAAACTTTGTCCGAGGATGGTGAGTCTTTGGCTTCCTATGGTACTCTCATTGCTGATGTCAAAGTGTGTTTAGTTGGCTTCTTTCAATTACGTTACTCTCATGTTAAGAGATAAGGTAATAAAGTTGCTCATAGCTTAGCTAGATTTGCTAAGTTTGTGTCGGATTTTATTGTGTGGATAGAGGATGTTCCACTACAATTCGTTTCTATTTATCAGATTGATTTAGCCAGACTTCCTTAATAATAGTGCTTTGAGTTTTTTCTTTAAAAAAAAGGGTTTAGTTGGTGGGTGTGGTGGATGTGGCAGTTTCTCTATAAAACAAAAGGAGAAATCCAGTTAAAAAAACTATTGAAAGTAGGCAAGATCCATCAGTATCAGTTTTCAATCCTAATATAGATGCACACTTATTTACGGTCCAAATACAAGAAATGGTAACTTCAACCTTACAAACCAAACTATGTAATTCTAAAAATTAGTAAAATGAAATATTTATCATTTTTTTTTTTTTTTGGGTACTTCTTCAATATATGGTTTCAAATTAGCAAAGGTTGGATGGTTTGGAATTTAAATTTTTATCAAGAAAGATAACGCAAAACATTGATAAAAGAATCGACATTTGCAAAGATTAAATATAATGTATAAAGTTGAATTTATTCAACTATGTGTTGGCTTTATTTCATGTCAAATTTGCTTGTAATTTAGCATTTCGAAATCCTGTATTTAGGTGGGAATAATGTAAGGGTTGTATATAAGAGAGTGTGGAGATTTGGTCAAGAGTGTGCAACAAGAAGGTGACTCGCGACTAGGACTCGCAACTAACTTGCAAGTGGTGACTCGCCAAAATGAAGCACACTTGTGAAGTATGCAGGAAGATGAAGAGTCAAGACATTTAGATCATTACAGGACAAAAAGTACAATCTGGTCTAGTCTGGTAACTAGCGACTAGAACTCGCGACTCATCCTAGTCGCGAGTGACTCGCCAATACACCTTATTTTGCTAAAAAATGACTTTTCACATTTCATCTTATATCATACTATAAATACCCTTATTCCCATAAAATATAAAAGGAAGTAGAAGAGAGAATTTTGAGAGAGAAATCTTAGAGAAAAATAAGATTCATTCATCTACAATCTTATACACTTGATTCTCCAAATTCCTTTATTTTTATCATCTCCATCGTCATACCCATGAGAGGAACATAAGCCAAATCTTTACCTCACCAAATTCAAAGTAGTGAGAAGGTTCTTGGTGTTTAGGAAGCAATTCAAGAGAGAACTAATTTATTTTGGTTGATGCAATGGGCTAATTGTGGGATCCGGTAAGCTAGAGAAAACACAGTTCGGCGTAACCTTGTTGGAGCAAGAAGCTTGGAGGGCTTAGGTGCATTGGATAGATTAGGCTTGGAAGGTCCATTGCTATTCATGTATTCCAACTGATTTTCTAGTATATCATTTACCGCTTAGAGGGTAGCGGAGACGTATTTAGCCGAGTTCTTCGATTTCCTCTTCAATAAAATGTGCTGATGTTATCTTGTGTTTGCAGCTCTCTTTCTCTTAATCTTAACTTTTAATTTCTGCTAGTTGTGATTAATTAATGGCTTAGAGTAGTTTGCCAATTTGGATATTGCTTATATTTCATATTCTGCACATATATTGTTTGAATATAAGCTTACTTTGAAAATTTTGTATTTGAGGGTCAAAACATTCACAAGTGTTTTATACACTAAGTGAGTTTTCATAATGAATATGGAATTGAGAATTATTTTATGCAAAAAGGAAAAAGAAAAAGAATTACTATGTAAGCAAACTTTAAAACTTACATGACCAGCAAGGAGGTATAGAAAGAAATTGAATAAGGCTTTGATCCGTACGGAAACATCAAATTCGTCCAGTTCCTTCAAGGATAGGTAGATTTGGAGAACTCTTGGCCCATATTGGAAAAGAATAACAGCGTCCAAGATTGTTGCACTATCTGTATGTCTCATTTCTGAAAGTATGATTGGCATTACCACCTGAATGGATTACAACTTTCGTGTTTAGAGTCAATGGATAAAATCTAATTATGTGAAGGATAACATTAATTATTTAAAGTAATTAGTGATTATGAGTGTATTAGAATTTGTTTCAAATTTATATTTTGATTTATTACTTATATATTTGAAGTTTTGTTGTTGAAAAATACTTTTGTTGTCAAAGAAGTAAATTAACGTTCCTTATCCAAGAAGAAATTTAGAATTTTTGGTACAACGAGGTTTCAATTTCAGATCTTTTATTCGATGATAAAATTTTTTACTAATTAAACTAACTAGAACCCACAAAATTACATGTTAGAGACTTATTATATAGGCACTACTATATTAAGAAATAAGATTTAGAAACATTGGCACAGTGTGTAGAGAACATATTTAAAGTAGTATGAAGTCAAAAAGTAGCTCATGGGGGCCGAATTATAATTTTGATGATTAAGTATTTTTTTTAATATATTATATTCTTACTATATATGTATAGTAGAATTAACATGGTTCTATAAACACAACTCAAAATATAAATTAAATATTTTATAATTCAATGACCACTAAACAAAATACACCTATTAAACTTTAGCAAACTTGAGTTGAGTCAAGATTGACAAAAAGATTCAATATCTTTAACTTATCTTTAATCAACTATCATTTTTATGAAGAGTAAGCCAAACAAATTATTATTATTATTTTCTTTGGGTTATCCCTTTAACTTTTAAGATAATGGCTAGGGACCTAGGGTAACTATATATTCATTATAATTTATGAATACCCAATTAATTTAAGTAATTAGTATACACAACTCATCATTAACAGGATTGTGACTTTATTCAAATGAATATTAGAAATCTCAAGCTTTAAATATAAATGTCTATAATTTAACAAATACTTTATGGATAAATTATACTTTTGGTCTTTGAATTTTAGTGTAATCTTGATTTTGGATTGAGTCCCTAAAATTTCAAAAAGAAAACCTTTTTCCTCCCTAAAATTTGGGTATGTTCAATTTTGGCTCCCTACATATGAGGTTGGTTTAATTTATTTCCTATATATGAGGTTGATTCGACTTGGTCCCTAAAAATTGGGGTGCCATAATGTAGTGTTAGTCTTGTAAAGAAAATGGAGAGACCAAATTGTTCCCTTATAAAAAAATTTAAGGACCAAATTTGAATTTTTTAAATTTGAGTGACTAAGATTGAACCTACCAAAAGTATAATTTACCCAAATTTCATTTATATTAAAATTGTCATTGGCATATGGAGGCCATAAGTATAAATATCTATATTTTTTTTTAAATGGACTTCCCATATAAATAATCAATATCTATTTAGGGTTTTTATAATAATACTAATAATAATAACAATGGGAAGGCGGTGGCTTGGCCTCAAACAGTCTAACTTGATGGTTGAATATATTATACTATTTTTCGGGTTAAAGATATATAGGAGTGCATTTTTTTTTTTTTAATTTATAAATATGATAAATTTTAATTTATAATGTTCGCTTTATAATAATTATTTTTTTATTATTAAGCTAAAATACTAATATAATTGGTTTTTGGTCTAAGTAGGGTTCAAACCCCAAATTTCTTAATCAATGAGATTTTATTAGTTGAGATAACTAAAACTTGCCCCTCGCATGTGATTTAAAAGTCTGTTTAATCCGACAATATGAGAGTACCATTGAGTATATTAGGCTTCAATTTATCAAAGTATTACTTTTTAACTTCATATTTAAGAGTTTGTTTTTAGTATATAAGATTTAGTTTAGTTTGTATCTTTAAGAGATTTTTGAGTGCATTTATAGTTGTGAGAGTTAATTTGTAAGATTAATTTATGAGTATTGATCAAATATTAGAAATGTATATTATTGATAATTTTTTTTTTGTTTTATGAGAAGCTATTGATAATAAATTTTGATTGTTAATGCATGTAGATGAAACATGAAATTGGTTCAATTATGTTAGATTTTTGCAATTAATTTCCATGTACTCGGAGCATATCTAACCTAGTACTCCAAATTAATAAAAAGATTTTGTTACCGCATGCAACTTTCTAAACCTGCTATTGTTAATTAAGTTCCAAATCACAAGGAGACTTGAAAACAACATTTTCCAAACTACAATTTAGCTGAAGTCTCTCTTACCTGTGGAATGGGAAGAATAACTAGGATGTTGATCACGAACCTCATCCATATACACAAGTTTCTTGGACATTTTTCCCTTTTCTCTTTTTTTTTTGGGTCTATTTGACCTTTTGCGCACTGGACACATTGGAATACGGATACATGTCCGCATTCTAACCTGTGATGTACAACTGGTACATTGGACACACTCCCAACCTCATTCTTTTCTTTTCCTTCTTGATTGGAAGTATTTGAAAATTCCACCACAAAATACACCAGGTAAATGAGATCTAGGAACGATCGCCAAAAAACAGCATTGATCCACATAATTTTGTCCTCACTAATGCACTTCTTGTCTTCATGGATCACAAGAACAAAAAAGAACAAGGGATCCAGTGATAGTGCGATCGCTCGCGATGATACAAGTAAGATTTTACACCATCCACTGAACTTCCCTTTGTATTTCCTGAACAAAAACATGGCAAACATATATAAATAACTACTATATATATATAGTAGCAGCTCTAAGATTTTTTTCCTAGGAGGGTTATTGGATCAATAAGAAATATAAACTATATAAAATTTAAAATAAAAGAGAACTTGAATATAACAACATTACCAAAAAAAAAAAAAGTATTCAAATACATGAAGTTTTTCCATTATCTTTTACGAGGTTTCTTTTTTTGAAATCGTTACATGATAACTTTATTATCAATCTTATTAACTACATTTTTTTTAATGTACACAATCAAGTAATCATTCAGCCATACTGATCTCTCATTCATTATTACAAATTTGTTAATAATACTAGCAAAAGAATAAAAGATAAACTATAAAGTTCATTTGACATATTTTTTACTTATACAATAAACACACTAATTATTGTTACTAACATTAAATCTTGAAAATAATTAAGTGTTTCTAAATAAATTGTATTAATTATTGTTGCTTGAAATACGTTAATTTATATCTTTTACACTTTGCAATTCTTTTATTGAATTCACAAGACATTTTTGAGCAATTATTTTGTATATTTTTTACAATTCTTTAACTTAATTTATTAATTTACGTCCCACGGCCCCCATTGAGTAAGTGACTAAATTGTTTAATTGTTTCATACTTCATTGTCTTTTTTTCTTTTTTTTTTTTTTTTTTTTTTTTTTTTTGAGGGTCCTTTCATTGTCTTTTTAGTGTTAATGCTCACACTGATTGATCCACTCAAAAAATTTATATCAAAATACTTAAAAAAATCAAACAATATACACACGCATAGAAACTGACAGTCACATACTGAATAGTGAAAATGATAAAAATTCAAAACTCAAAACCTTTTTATCAAAACACTATAAGAGCATTCATAGTAAAGGTATTAAAATTCCTAAAAGGCTATTTTAATACCTCAAACCATAAAAATATGTCTACAACAAAGTTGATATAACTAAAATATTTAGCAATATTTTTGTTTTTAGCTATAGTAAGCTGTTATCAGTAACAAATGACTGTAACATGAAGGTAAACATAAAAATCATTTTTTTATTCCAACATCTCTTTTGTCTCAACTCTCAAGTCTCTTCTATCTTCTCTCTCCTATCTCCTCTCTCACTTCTTTGTTCTTTTTTCTCTCTTCTCTCTCCCTTTCATGCCTTGTGATTGTTCTTGGTGGTTTCGTGGTTGTGCTCCGGCGGTTCGTGAGTCTGATTTGGTAGGTGAGGTCAAAAGGCACGTTGGTGATGTGGGTCTGATTTGGTGGGTTTTGTGGGTCTAATTTGGTGGGTCTTGGTTGTTTTGTCTCAGTGGTGCCGGTTCTTTCTCATCTCGATGGTACCCGGGTCACTGGGTGCCGTGGGTGGCTCGGTGGTGCCAGGTCGCTGGGATTCGTGGGTTTTTTTTAGGTATCGGATTCGTGGGTTTATGTTGGTTGTGATATGGGTTTAAACTTTGTGGTTGTCAGATTCATGGGTTTGGCCATGCTCAATGGTGTCACCATTGGTTTGGCCGTGGGTCGTGGGTGATTGTGCTTCGATGGGTGCGATTGGTTCGTGGTTCATGGGTCGATTTGGCTGATTTGGTCATTGATTTGTTTGATTTATGTTAAGTTGTGTTGTGTTTATGGTTGTGGTTAAGAGGTGGAAGATGAAGGTTGGTGGTAGCTGGATTATGGGTTTGTTTTGTTTTGTTTTTGTTTTTGTTTTGTTGTTGTTGTTGTTTTTTTCTTTCTTTTTTTCTTTTTTCTTTTTTTTCTATTTTTGCTGAGAAGTGGAAGAGAAAGGTTGTTAGGGGCTGGATTTTTTTTTTTTTTTTCCTTCTACTGTTGTGGTTTGTGGTTGTGGCTGGTAAGGCGACAGTAGAGGTGGTGGAGGTGGTTGTTGTTGTTGCTATTGCTATTGCTGTTGTGTCAATTTTTGTGGTGGTTATTTATCATTATTTTAAGGGATAATTACAGTAAACTCACCTGAGGTTTGGCCCGTTTGCGCTTTGCCTACCCGTGGTTCAAAACTTATCACTTTGTCCACCCAAACTTCAATCTGTTACCCCCCCCCCCCCCCCCGTTACCCACCTCACCCTCAGACGTTAGAAAAACATATTTTTAGAAAAAAACAAACATAACAAAGATCAAAAAGTTATGATTTTTTATTACTTAAGAACTTCTATGAGAACAAAGTGGAGGTACCCTTAGTTGTTTGGATCTGTTGAATGGGTTATTCAAACATGTATTGGTTTGGATTTGTACTCTTAGTTGTTTCTTTACCTAAAAAGCAACCTCCTTTTTATCAAAACAGCACCCATATACTCAAAACCCACAAGCTAACGACCAACACGTGCACAGAGCTCCCAAAGGGAGAAAGTATTGAAGTGTTCAAGAGCATATTTAGCTTAGTCTTTATCACAAGCACTATCTTTGGTGAGATATTAACAATAAGAACACACCAAAACCACAACAGCCCACGAGCAAATGCCAAAAAAGAATAACCTCATAACCCGAAAGCAAAAAATACCCAGAAAAATCTTCAAAGAAATTGGGTAAATTCGCTTGTGGGTCGAGCATCATGTGCACGCCGCCGCCTCTGCGCGGCGCCACTCTAGGAGCCATTGGTTCGGGTGAGGGAGAACGCATCGGAGTAGTTGGAGGAGAGGCAGAGCGACTGGGCGTACTCAAAGTCGTTTTTGGTTTTGGATATGCTTTGGAACTTTGCATATATTGGGGTCGGGTTGGTGGTGTTAGGACTGAGCGTGGATGAGAGGCTAATTGCGCCGTTGAGGGTGTGGGTTATTGGATAGGATTGGAAGGAAGTGGGGTTTGGGGAAAGTGGTGCGGATTTGAATTTGAATTCAAGTTCAACTTCTGGGTCTAGGAGTGATGGTGAAGATTATGGGATTAAGAAACCAGGTTGGGGAAGAAACCAGGGAATGCCAATTTTGACAATGTTGTCCTTGTCCTTGCTATTTTTGTTGTTATTTGCTTCGATATATCTTTCGTTTAACATGGGGCTTGGTTAAAAATTCATTTTGCATTGAGAAAATTTGTTCTCATAGAAGTTCTTAAGAAATAAAAACCCTAACTTTTTGATCTTTGTTATGTTTGTTTTTCCTTAAAAATATGTTTTTCTAACGTCTGAGGGTGAGGTGGGTAACGAAGGGGTAATGGATTGAAGTTCGGGTGGGCAAAGTGATAAGTTTTGAACCACGGGTAGGTAAAAACCTTAACTTTTTGATCTTTGTTATGTTTGTTTTTCCTTAAAAATATATTTTTATAACGTCTGAGGATGAGGTGGGTAACGAAGGGGTAACGGATTGAAGTACGAGTGGACAAAGTGATAAGTTTTGAACTACAGGTAGACAAAGCGCAAACAGGCCAAACCCCAGGTGAGTTTACTGTAATTATCCCTTATTTTAATGAGTCTTTCGTATTATTTTAAATGAGTTGCTAAAAATATAGGGTTGTTTGGGATATTGTAAAGTGAGTTGCTAAAATAGATAAAGTTACTTTTTAAGTTGTTAAAAGCTATAATTTTTGGCTTGCTTACTGCGAACTACACAAGTACACACACGGTAAAAATAAACACACGTGGTGAAAGAGTGAGAAATTAAAATACCAAATCAAATGAGAATTGAGATCCCTTGAGAGAGATCAAGCAATGGCGGTAGATCAGGGACACACCAACGTCAGGCAATGCAACCTTACTAAGTTAGATCAGGCGATGCGGTGGCAAATCGTGGGTGATGCGGCAACAAGGTTGGATTTTTATGTCTTTGAGATGTTTGAGTTTGGAAAGTGAAGTGGGGGAGGACTGAGGAGTGCGTTTTGCTCTCTTAGGTTTGGTTTGGTTCTTTTATGATTTTTTTAATTTGATTGACTAAGGGCTATTTTTTTCCTGAGATTTAAGTTCAACAAATTTTTTGTTGGACTTGTTTAGAAGCTAAATTCAGCTGGGCTTAAGGTCATGGTGTGCAAATTTTTATAATAGGGGTCAAATTTTTATTTTTTATATAATTATGCTTATAAAAAAAAATTATTTACTTATTTATATGCATATTTTATGTTTAATTATAAGCTTTTAAAGTAAATAACAACAATCAAAATCTTGAAAAACATATATAAAATTAAAGGAATTCTTTCGTAATAATATTTATTTCCTAATAATGAGGACATGCAGGCATGTAAAACTATCCCTAATGTGTCCAACACAGACACATGTTTTGAATACATAATTCTTAGCTCTTATCTTTTTTTTGATAATCTTTAGATCTTATCCTATGTGCAGTGCAAGTAGAATACTAAAAATACACCAATCAAGTTACATGTTTTTAGTAACAATATAGAGACCATTATTTAAATTTATATATGTTTCTTGTAAAGTTGTTATTTACAACTATGTATTTTGTTGGCTTTTATTCCATGCCAAATTTGATTGTAATTATTATCAATCGTTTATACCCTATATCTTTTGTGGGATTGGTTGTAAGGGTTGTGTGATAGAGAGAGAGTGTGAAGACTCAAGCATTTGAAGGCTGAAGAATTCTCGCGGGTATGTCGCGACCTAGCTTCCCGCGAAGTGAATCATGTGCCCTGCACATGCTGGAATGCGAAGAGTCAAGCCTTGTGGAGACAGCTGTGTCTCGCGAGTATCTCGCGGGTAAGGCCTTCCCGCGAGACAGCCGCGAGGCATTCTGGTCTGCCAGCCTGTACTGAATGACTCACACTTTTTGTGCCTCTCCTATATATATCCTCATTATCCACAAATGTTCAGGAATGCTTCAGAGAGAAAACCCTAGCCAAACACATTGAGAATTAGAGATTGTCATACCCACATTTCTCTATACACTTGCTTGTGGTATTTCCTCAACTCTTCCCTCTCCATTTTTCATATCATTGAGAGGTTGATAGCCCAAACACTTACCACACCTTTGAGAGTGTTGAGTGATGTTTTGGTGCTGCTGGGAAGTATTGGAAGAAGCCAAGGATGGCAGATGCAACATGGAACTTGTTGCGGGATCCGGAGAACTAAGACAAGACACGGTTCCGAGAAGCCTTGTTGGAGTAGGAGCTTGGAGGGCTTAGGTACATCGGGTAGACTAGGCTTAGAGGCTCTCTTGCTAACCCATGTATCCCAACTGATTGTCTAGTGGATCGATTTCTGCTTGGAGGGCGGCGGAGAGGTTTTTCGCCGAATTCTTCGGTTTCCTCTTCGATAACACGTCTCGGTGTTATCTGTATTTTCATCCTTCTTCCCTACTCTTGTTCATTTCATTTTTACTGTTGTGTTGCTTTAAATATGGATTAGAGTAGTTGTATTGCTTATACGCTTGTGTTTACACTATTCCGCACTTAGCATTAAGTTAGTATAAAATCAACCAAGCCGTAATTTTAATTTGGGGGTCTAAACCGCTCGTGTGTTTTCGACACATTTTCGATCTTTCAATTGTATCAGAGCAGGTTCACTTGCTGTGGTTTTAATACCTTAGTGTGATCCTTGACACTTTTTGAGATGGACTGGTCTCAATCGCTCAATGTTCCACCATTTTTTTATGGGAACAATTATGCATTCTAGAAAGTTAGAATGAAAGCATTCTTATGCTCTATCGATGATACCATTTGGGATGCAATTGAGATAGGTTGGACTAAGCCGGAGACTCCTAAGTCCACTTGGGATAAGGCAGCTCTCGCGGCAGCCAACGCTAATAGTAAAGCTTTAAATGCTATCTTTTGTGGTGTGTCGCCTGATGAATTCCACAGGATCTCTCATATGATAGTAGCCAAGGAAGCCTGGGAGATTTTGGAGACTACATATGAGGGTACGAAGAAAGTAAAGGACACAAAGCTTCAAATACTTACCACCAAATTTGAAGAGCTCAAGATGGGTGATGATGAACCGTTTGATTCATTCTATGGGAAGCTCAATGAAATTGTAATTGCCAAACTCAATCTTGGTGAGAAGATTGAAGATACTAAAGTGGTGAGGAAAATATTGAGGTCCTTACCTGAAAGTTTTAGAGCAAAGGTTACAACCATAGAAGAGAGTAAAAACTTGGATGAGATCAAAATCCAAGAGTTGATAGGATCTCTCCAAACATATAAGCTGGGATTACCTTGCCATAAGACGAGTAAATCGCTTGCTCTTAAAACCGTCACCGAAAGAATGGATGAATCCTCTGAAGAAGATGGATTGGAGAAAGAAGTTGTTTTTCTTGCTAAAAACTTCCGAAAATTTCTGAAGATGAAGAACAATGGAAAACCGTTCAGTAAAGGGAAGTTTTCATCTTCAAAAGGTGATAGAAAAGAGTTTAAGAGGAAAGAAGGGAAGGATTCTCAACCTCCTTCAGACATTGTGTGCTATGAGTGCAATGGTCGTGGACATCTGAAGAAGGAGTGTCCAAATTTTCTAAGAGGAAAAGGCAAGGCTTATGCCACAACACTCAGTGATACAGATTCATCCAATTCTGACTCAGAAGAAAGCTGTGACGGAGAAGGAAATTACTCCGCCTTTATGACCATTGAACATGTTGAATCCTCCGAGGACATGCATCAACTTGTACAAGAACTTGGGGAGCACAGTGATGAAGAATCCATGGGGATTGTGGAAGAATTAGATGCCGATGATGATGAAGATATTGTTGGTCTCCAAGAGAATTACTCTTTACTTCTTGAGAAGTCAGGAGAGTATGCAAGAATAGCCAAGGCAGCTGTGAGAAAAATGAAGAAAGCAGAGGAAGATTACCAAAGTCTCATGGTCAGACATAAGGAGGCCAAATGCAAAATAGAAAAACTGAATGGTAAGCGGTCAGAAGCTTACTTAAAGATCAGATTCTTGGAGCTTGAGGTGGTTCAAGCCAATGCCAAGGTAGAAAGGGTCTCCACCAAGAAGTTGGATGATGTAATTTCCTCTCAAAAGCAATTTTCAGATAAATCCGGACTAGGATACATTGGAGAAAGCAGTACAGCTATTGTGAATATCTCCAAAGAAGTAAAGTTTGTGAAGGCCAAAGAGCCGATTGTAGTCGCTCCTACTGTGGAGAAGGCAAAGGTTGAAAAGAAGAAGATGGTAACAGATCAAAGGGTGGTGAATAAGCCCAGAAATCAACCTGCAGTGAGGACTGAAGCAAGAGGAAGATCAATCCCAACTTATCAACGGGGTTCTAGGACGGATTATGTGTGTCACTATGACGGATTGCAAGGACACACCATACCCAACTGTCAAAAACTAAAAGCAGACAACAATGCTAGCGTTCCTCGATCACGAGGAAGAAGAAATGACAATAGAGCTTGGGGTGGTGACCACTCAAGAAGCCAAAATTGTGATCCCGGAATGACAGACGTGATGAAGATGATCGGTGCCTTCACCACTTGCTTGGAGAGTTTCACCAGAAGGTTTGAAAGTCCCAACTCTCGTACCCAATCCGTCAAGGATATCACCCCAAATGCACGTGACGTGTGGGTGAAAAGGGGTACTCATGCATAAGCATTAAAACATGTCCATGCACTAATACTTCCGATGTTTAGGGACATTTTCTCATGCTTCATGTCATGCATCGTTATCAGTTTTAGCATGTTTCTTTTACTTGTTTAGGTTTATGCCTATTTTGTTGATCTTACTTTTCTTGCTATGTTTTGGGTGTGTTCAAAAATTTCAAAAAACCCATAAAAATTGAAAAATCTCAAAAAGTTTGATCACTTGTTTTGTGCATATCTCATGTGAGTTTGGCCTACTACCTTCGTACTTATGGCGTAGTGCATTTACGATCTTAACTTGTTATGTATGCACTCTTTTCTATGTGGAAGAAATCTTGACAACTATGTGTGGCTGTTGTAAATAGCTCTTCAAGCCTGTCATGAATGATTGGTCAATAGTCTTGTTGGTCTTGATACTTGCATAGACTTGTGTCTATATCTCTTCCCACTTTATTTTTATGTTTTTGCAAAAAGAGCTCACCAAATGTAAATCTCCAAATGAAAAGAGATATTAAGCTTCAAAAGCCTGTTGCACACACTAGTATTCGACTAGGAAAAAGGGAAAACAACTCTTTTTAATGAATATTGTATGGTGCTCAAAAAGCCAAAGGCTAATCATCAGTAATGAAATATCAAAAATTTCAAACACCGGTCTCAAAAAGGAGATGTTTTGTCCAAAAATGGATCAATTGTTATGCTTTATGCAGAAGCCAAATGAAAAGCTTCTTTGATATGTATTCAATGTGTGGGAGGTCATATATACTCATTTCTATAATGGAGATAATCCACTTGATTTCGTATTAGTTGTGTATGAATCGATTGAATTGATCATTGAAACTTCGCTTTAGTCTAAGGACTATTTCACATTTGGTACTCACACACAACACACAAGACTTTGATTCAATCAATGCCTATCTCATTTGTGTGATTGTATATGTTCAAATGTGATGTGTATGCCCATGAACTTGTTGACCAAATCTAAAAAGATTTTTGTGTGTTTTATATGTTTTTGAAAGTGATTTTATACTTTCGTGTGTTTCATTTTTTGTCAAAATGCATTTTGTGTGTTTTTCATCAAAATCTGGTTCAGGGGTTGTTTCGCGAGAAGCTCGCGACTTAGAGCTTCCCGCGAAAAGTGTTTGAGGGAAATAAACTTTTTACAAATTTACTCAGAGACTTTCGCGACTGTCTCGCGACCTAAAGCTTATCGTGAAAGCTTTTGTGCTTCAGTGGCCATTTTCGCGAGTGTCTCGCGAGTGTCTCGCTATTCTCTAACCTGTGAAAAACGTGTGTTTTCAGTTTTATATAGCAGATGTGACAGTTTTTCAAATCATAAAAACTTCCCTCGCATAACCTCCTTCGAACCCTTTCAACCCAAATCACTATTCCATTCAAACCTCTTCAATCCAAGCATCTTCTCTGCATTTTTCTCTTCAAGGTATGTTTTCTAAACAATTCTTTTTAAGTTTTTGCGTCGATTATGCAGAATTTTTGCTTAGAGTTTCAATAATTGGGGTTTTTCGAAATTTTGGGTGTTTTTCTATATTGGGTTAAAATTTTTGAAAATTTATGATTGGGCTGTGTCCCTTTTGATGGTTATGCATCTGTGTTGGCCCCTTGTGGCATTTTAACGTGTATTGAGGGTAGTTTTTGCCATATTCATGCATTGCTCATACTTAGAATGCTTTTGTGCATGTTAAGTGTTTGATAAAATGTCCGAGTGACATTTTTGTGCTTAATTGGACTCAAGTGAGTTCCAATTTTAGAGTATCCATCTGTTTAACCTTATTTTGCTCTAGTTGGTCTTTAAACAAGTGTTTCATACACTTTGCTCATGATGCACTCACTAGGCACATAACTAGGCATTCTTAGCCACCCCTCATGCATCAGCACATGCACACAGACACACACACATGCACAATCATTTATTTTCATGTATTGTAGTTATGGTTTATTGGTTTGTGTGTCATTGCATGCTTGTTTGAGTTAGTTATGCTATGTTTTTGAACTACGCTCTGTTTTGGAACTATCTCACTTATTGTGAACTAACTTGAAACTAATCAACTTTTGTTATTTATGTTTTGTGCTCTTGTGTTCTGTTTGGTGTGTTCCCTTGTGCAGATGTCTCCCACCAAGCATGCAGCTAAGAAGAAGCCATCTTCAAAACGCGCACGCACTGAATCTGACTATTTCAAGTCAGCAGAAGCGGATATGAAGTTTAATGACTGCTACAAGAGAGCGACCATTGTCATGGAACGAGTAGTGCAATTAGAGGCTCTTGAGCACACAGTCATTCCAGATGCGTTCAAAGAGAGAACTTGGACCAAGTTGTTGAATCCTGTTGGCAATGTGTACTCAAAAATTATTAAAGAGTTTTTCTCAAATGCTGAAGTGGAAGATGACAAGATAATTTGCTGGGTAAGGCACAAGGAATTTGTAATCACAAGGGACAATATTCAAGACCTGTTGGAGATACGTCCCCCCTCTCAGCCAATGTCAGTTCAATATGATGAAAGATTGGGTTCTATCAAGGATATGATAACGACTCTTGGAGGGGTTCCAAAGAAATCATCAATGGATACACTCAAGTTTTCTCCAGAAATGAGAACTTTGAGTTATGTGATGATCCATAACCTGTATCCGGTCACCAACCTCACCACACTATCTGCTCCAAGGACGAGGTTTCTCTATTATCTTCTCACTAACAAGGAGATTGATATTTGCAGCCACATCTTCCACATTCTGAAAAAAAGCATTACAAAGCAGAATTCAAGAACCATAATGCCTTTTCCCTCACTGATCATGGGATTCATTGCTAAGATGAAGCTGAAATTCCCAAGTGGTCTTACTATAGTTCAGAGGGACTACCCCATTGGTGAAAATACTCTGACTAGGAGCACAGCCCACATTAAAGGCTCCAAGACTAGTGTGCATACCATTCCACCGCCTCGTGTTGTGCCAGATGAGGGTGGAGATACAGAAGAGGAGATTGACAAGTTCACTTCTGCTCTAGAGACGTCAACACAACCATCGTCTTCTGCTCCAGCACAAAGTTTCAGCAAACTTGATTAGCTACTAGCTAAAATGGATCAAATGTCTATAGTGCTTGACTCCCATGTATAGCACACAGCGGATCAGTTTGCATACCTCTAGGAACAGATCACCACACTATCATCTTAGATTCAGAACTTGTCCTCTGCACATGGATCAGACTCAGAATTCGACCAGTTCTAGCCTTTTGGCCATTCCGGTCAAAAAGGGGGAGAAAATTTTGAGGGGGAGCTGAAGAAGAGCTTGCACAGTGTTAGGGGGAGCATAGTCTTAGAAACATAGAAACATTGGTTATTGGTTTACAAACGGTTTTAGTATTGTTATTTAAGCTTTTATAACTGCTTTTACTTGTTCTTTTGGTTTAAAGCTTTAATACTCTGTTTTTAACTTCTGTTTAATTTTAGTATTAATATCAGTAATTTGTGTTTATCTCTATGCTTTGTGGCATACCTGCTTTGTGGCATTTCATTTGTACCCATGTTGCTTATGTAAGCTTGAAGGGTTTGGTTTTATGCACATTTGTAGGTTTTTATGGTTTGTGCCATGCATATGCTGTACCTTGCTTATGCAGCCTTTGTGCTTTGTTAAATCAGTACTTCTAACTTAATGCTATGCATTCCGTTTTTTTTTTGTACTGTCACTCTTGTGCTCTTGTAGGATTGTTCATAGATGCAAATACTTCGTGTATTTTGTATTGGTTGAGTGTTGGATTTGCAAATGATACTCTTCAAATGAGCTTATCATATTTGCATATCCGGATGTCCATTCCCTATGTGAATGAGCATAGTGATCACTTCTGTATAGTGATTGCTTGTTTGGTCAAGCCATGGTTTATTCATTTATCCCATTTATGCTTGATCGTGTTTTACTTGTTCATGTACGTACCTTGTGTTCTACTTGTCATAAGCTTAATGAAAGTTTGTTTGTGTGCAAGTATTTCAAGTTACAGGTATATACGTGCAAGTGCTACACAGCTTCTAGATTTGGTGTGAGTGAGTTTTGCCTGTGTTCCCAAACTCACGTTTAAGTCTAGAGTCTGTTTTAGGGGTTTTGTCACGGAATAGCCAAAAAGGGAGATTGTAAAGTTGTTATTTACAACTATGTATTTTGTTGGCTTTTATTCCGTGCCAAATTTGATTGTAATTATTATCAATCGTTTATACCCTGTATCTTTTGTAGGATTGGTTGTAAGGGTTGTGTGATAGAGAGAGAGTGTGAAGACTCAAGCATTTGAAGGCTGAAGAATTCTCACGGGTATGTCGTGACCTAACTTCCCGCAAAGTGAATCATGTGCCCTGCACATGCTGGAATGCGAAGAGTCAGGCCTTGTGGAGACAGCTATGTCTCACAAGTATCTCGCGAGTAAGGTCTTCCCGCGAGACACCCACGAGGCATTCTGGTCTGCCAGCCTGTACTGAATGACTCACACTTTCTGTGCCTCTCCTATATATACCCTCATTACTCACAAATGTTGAGGAATGCTTCAAAGAGAAAACCCTAGCCAAACACATTGAGAATTAGAGATTGTCATACCCACATTTCTCTATACACTTGCTTGTGGTATTTCCACAACTCTTCCCTCTCCATTTTCCATATCATTGAGAGGTTGATAACCCAAACACTTACCACACCTTTGAGAGGGTTGAGTGACGTTTTGGTGCTGCTGGGAAACATTGGAAGAAGCCAAGGATGGCAGATGCAACATGGAGCTTGTTGCGGGATCTGGAGAACTAAGACAAGACACAGTTCCAAGAAGCCTTGTTGGAATAGGAGCTTGGAGGGCTTAGGTACATCGGGTAGACTAGGCTTGGAGGGTCTCTTGCTAACCCATGTATCCCAACTGATTGTCTAGTGGATCGATTTCCGCTTGGAGGGCGGCGGAGAGGTTTTTCGCCGCGTTCTTTGGTTTCCTCTTCGATAACACGTCTCGGTGTTATCTGTGTTTGCATCCTTCTTCCCTACTCTTGTTCATTTCATTTTTACTGCTGTGTTGCTTTAAATATGGATTAGAGTAGTTGTATTGCTTATACGCTTGTGTTTACACTATTCCGCACTTAGCATTAAGTTAGTGTAAAATCAACAAAGCTGTAAGTTTAATTTGGGGATCCAAACCGCTCGTGTGTTTTCGACACATTTTCGAGCTTTCATTTCTCCAAAAAAATTTATATCTTTTTTTTTTTTTTCCAAAAAATAAGAGAAATGAGAAATTTTTGAAAAGTCAAGGGGGATCATGGCTACCCTAGCCCCCTCTCCCTTTATCTTTGCCCATAAAATACTCTGGAAACCTCATGGATTGATAATTGAACTTAAAACTTCTATGTTTACGTCACGTCCCAAATCAATAAGTGCACCACCCATGTACGGTGTACCACATTAGGGATAAGAATGTATTACAATTGGAGGAAAAGTTTTTTGTTGTACAAATTTCATGATATCTGGTTAGATAAAAGTTTTTAAAATATTTAAAAATTCTAAATTTTACTTTACACTCTTTTAAGTATAGGTTCATTGATCCTGAAATTTTATTTTTGTAAATTTCATCCTACATCATTGTCAATGTAGTCTTTTCGTCAAGTGAGAATTAAATTTTGCCATTAAAGCCACTAAACAACATAATTTTAATTTTTCTAATTTCTAATCGTTACAAAATTAGACCCAAATTTCAACATATTAAGAAATGAATTATACCAAATTACTAAATTCTTTAAAATTTAGGTATATTAAAAATCTCATCACCCTAAAACCATCAAATGTCCCCAGCAAGGACCAAGGAAGTGAATCTCGTACTGTACCGGCCAATACGGCCGATAAATACCATACCGGCCAATGAACCGGTACACTCAACCCCCCTGTTTCGTACCGAAAAAAATACCAACCGTACCAGCCATGTACCAGCCATACCGACCAATTTCGAACAATACCGGCCGGTACCGGGCGTACTAGCTGGTACAAAAAAAAGGTTTTTTTTTTTTTTTTTCTTTAAGTTTTGTAATTTTTGAATTTTTGTTAGAGCAGAATTGTAACTTATTTGTATTAACTTATTAGTATTATTTTTTTTCTTAGTATGCAATGGTAACTTTTAAACTTTCTATTTTTTATATTGTGTTTTTTTTTTTTTTTTTTTAATTCATGCTAAAGTCTAAAACTATGAATAATTAGTTTTGAATTGAGGAAATGTTTTATGGTAAACTTTTATATTTATTACACACACACACACACACACACACACACATATATATATATATATATATAATTATTTATAAATATAAAAAATAGCGGTAAACCCGAAACAGTACATCGATATTGATCGGTATCCGAAATATATCGTACCGCTGGCTAAACCAGTACAACCTCCGGTACGGTATTGACTCCCTTGGCAAGGACTCATACTAAGGACAAAATTTGATTATAGACTTGGTTGTAGCTAATGGCTACAATTTCTACTAAAAAAATAACATGTCTACATATTTTGAAATTTTAACCGTTTGATTGTATGTTAATTATGTTCTTAACACACGTCAAATTTCATGCCAATCAGATGTTATTTACTTTTCAATTCATAAACTCATTTTTTATACATAATTTTATATTACAAAAATGTGATGTTACATTTAATTGATAACTTGATTATTAATCTTTGATCTTCTAAAAATTTTGCAAGGATGAAGGATAAAACAAGGAAATGTAATCTAATGGCGAATTTGTCAAAAATCATGTATAATAAAAAAATATTGAGTAAAATTGTAATCATTTACTACAACCAAATTTGTAGTAAAATTTTCTAATTGTACTAATGCTGAAATCAAAGTTTGAAAAATACAAACTTGGTAAGGTGAAGAACGCTCCAAATGATCCAACGCCATTTACAATTCCATTTATAATTATCACAACATTAGAGCATTAGCATCATGTGCTAAATGCTAAAACTAAACACCAAAACAAACTACCTATATGAGATGTGCCAAATGCCAAAAATATTTTGGCACATGTTACGGTGCAATTCTAAAACTAGAACCGTAGGGATAGAAATGGTAAAAATACTTGGTTATTTTTTTATTCAGACTTTCTCTTTGAAATTAATTAATAGTTATTTTAACTTTCTTTTTCTTATATGTCCTCAATGCTGTTAGGAACAACAACAAAAAAAGAGTAAAAAAAGAGTAAAGAAGGAATTAATATTTAACTAAAATGGTAAAAAGAAAATAGAATATATGATCCAGAGTATATTATAAAGTAATATGTTATAATAAATAAAATAACCTTTAATGTGTCAAAATAACATATTTTTAGAACGCCTATATTGTTAATACTTACCACTTCAAGAAAGTATTAGTAGGTAGAAGAAAGTTCAAAGAGGACTTTTATAAGTTTATATTGTACTTGCAATATAAATTATTATATTGCAATAGACACAAAAAGTGGCAAATGTTGTATATATTTACAAAAATATAATGTAAAAAAAGAATTATTTTTATTCATATATATATATATATATATAGAGAGAGAGAGAGAGAGAGAGAGAGAGAGAGAGAGAGAGAGGGAATGAGCTATGTTTGGACCAATGGGGGCCCCTTTGGAATTCTTTTAAAATTATATATATAAATATATAAAACTTTTTGAAAAATAAAATAATCACTTGACCATCTAACTCATATTGAGATTATTGGCATGGCACTTCAATTATTTGAATACGAGGGTCAAAGTTAAAATTTTATCATTGTGGGATTGGAGTATTATTATATTATTTTGTTCGACCTAAAACATTTTTGGTTTTTTAGAAATATTTTATTTGGAAAAATTAATTAGTTTTTTTTTTGGGGACAAATTACCATTTTTTTTTTGAAAGTGACAAATTACCATTTTGGTCCCTAATATATACTACATGTCAATTTGTTTTACAGTGAGCCAAGTTAGATTTGGGTCATAAGATTCATAAATCTGCTTAACCCGACCAAACTCACTTATAATCAATATATATTTAAAATTTTAAAAATATATTAAAAATATTTGCATTTACTTTTTTACCACTCTACCTAAATAAAACTCAAATACTAAATTCTTTTCATATAGTTTGTATTGATTTGGTGTTATTTGTGGTGATGTTGTTCTAATTCTCAATTTAATATTAAATAATAGCAATTAAAAAAATCCGTCCAACCCATGGGTCTAACTTGATTCATGTGAGTTGGATTGGGTTGAGTTGGAGTCTTGTGATGGGTTATGTTAGGTTGGAATTTTTTTAACTCATTAGGATGGGCTGGATTGAAAAAAGACAGAAATACTATTTTCGTCTTTATATTTTAACCCTATTTTCGTTTTGGCCCCTACTTTTTTATTTTATCACTTTTAGTCCTTAAATAAAAAAATAAAAAAATAAAACGTTTCACTTTAGTCCTTACTATTACTTATTTAACGAAAATATCCTACGTGACAAATGAAGTGTATTGTTGACATAGTAAATGCTAACATGTCAATTAAAATAATATTTTAAAAAAATATTTGGCTATAAAAAATGCTACATAAGCAATTTAATTTTTTTTAAAAGTAAAAAATTAATAATTTCTAATTTCTTAATTTTATTTTAAATTGAAAAAATAAAAAAACAATTTTTTTTTAAAAGTTTTAAAGATTAGGAAAAAATGGTTTGCATAACTTTTTCAATTTTTCTAAAACTTTCTTGATAACCAAACACAACATCAGAACTCAAGTTGACATTAACTTCAGTCAACAATTTGACCTTGTAAAAAAAAAAAAAAAAGTCAACATTCTGACCTAACTCATATTTTGATTATTTTTCGCTCTCTCTCTCTACGAAATACTCCAAGCTCTCACTCTCTCTCTCTACAAAAATCTCCAAGATCAAATGGAAATCTCACAAGCTGTCTCTCTCTCGCTCTCTCTCTACGGGCTGACTGAAGGTGAGCTCTCTCTCTCTCTAAATCTTGGCCGAAAACCCAGCTCTCTCTCTCTCTCTCTAAACCCATGGTCGAAAACCCAACCCTCTCTCTCTAAATCTTGGCCGAAAACCCAGATCTCTCTCTCTCTAAACCCATGGACGAAAACCCAAACTTTCTCTCTCTAAATCCGTGGCCAAAACTAGCGGTGGCTTTCTCTCTAAACCCATTGGCTAACTAAATCGGCGGCTTCGGATCTGGGGTTAAAGGTGGTGTGGGTTGTCGGATTTAAGTTTGTGTGGTCAAGCCCCCCCCTCTTCATCGCTTCAATAAACTCCTTCTTCTCTGGGTTTTGGTTTTTGTTTCATCGGGGTTTGGATTTTCAGTTTCATGCATGTGGGTTTTTTTGTATTGGAAAATTGCAAGAATCAGTTGGGTTTGAAAAGATTTGGATCTTATGTATTTTGTTTTTTTGGAACTATTCTGGGTTTGAAATTTATGGTTTGTTTTCTGGGTTTGATATTTGTGGAGGGTTTGATTTTTCATTTTTCTGGGTTCATGTGATGTTTTGGGTTTGCTGGAGATTGATTGTTGGCTTTGGGTTTGGGTTTTTGTTCTTTGTGTTGTGAATCTTTGAAGGTCTTTGTATTCTGTAGATCTGTGCTCTTAGATTTTACGTGTTCCATGTTGGGTTTGTTCTTGATTTTTTAATTTCGTCAGCAACCAAACCTATTATTTGAGGAAGAACATGTTCTTTATTTATTTTTTATTGTCTTAAAATGGATAAATTAATTTTTTTAGAATCAAAGTAGACTTGGATGCTTATTTGTTTTTTTTAATTATTATTTTATTATGTTGACATGGAATTTTTTAATGTCAAAGTAATTTTTTTAATATTATTTTATTAACTATATCAGTATTTTGTCTGGTAGGATATTTCTATTAAGGTGGGGTTTGGATAGCACTTTTCTCGTCTGCGTTTTTTTTTTTTTTTTTGGTTGCCGTTGTTTTTGACTTTTCAACCTGTTTACTGTTCACTTTTTCATCGATCCGTGTACTGTTCACAGCAATTCACAGCAAAATAAGCGGCGGAGTGCATATTAGGCTGTATTTGGTTGCCGGAAAATATTTTTCGAAAAATAGCCTATTTTTTGAAAATGCTATTTTCGGAAAATGAAAAGATTTTCAAGTGTTTGGTTGCATTATGAAAATTGTTGTAGAAAATATTTTCATGTGTTTAATTCTATTATGAAAATGTTATTTTTCTACACATTTTCTCACCTATTTTTTCAGCAACCAAACAAATTTTATTACAAAAAATTTCAAAATCACAGTCAAATCCCAACAAAACACACTACCGAAACTCCATTTCAACCCACGTCAGCAAACTCCGGCAATCAAAAGCCACAAAAGAAACAAAACCAAAGGAAGAAAATCATCACATTCGGTCAAATCGTTGTAGTCAAGCCACTGGGTTTGATCAGAGCGGCGCGGTGTGACTCGCTGGGTCTCGCCGGCGCGGTGCGACTGGTGGGTTCATGGGTCGAAGGTCGTCGGCGATGGGCTCTGGGCTTGGAGCGGCGGTTCGTGCTCTCTCTCTCTCTCTAACTCGCTGGGTCTCTCTCTTTGTGCTCTCTTCTCTATTTTCCGGAAATGGTTATTTGAAGTGAAAATAAAAACGAAAATCCTTTTCACCCTTGACTCACGGTCAACTGAAAAGGATTTCTAGAAAATTGGTTTTTCATGCGCAACCAAACACCTGAAATTATAGAAAAGCATTTCCGGAAGTGGTTTTCATCCAAAACAAACGTAACCTTAGTGGGTCTTATTTACTGTTTACGGGACTCACAAACTTCACTTTTTAATAACTTTTTTATTAAAAATGGGTCTCACGATACTATTTACACATTTAAAAATTATTTTGTTATAGTGTTTTTAGCAACAATCATCAATTTTTAGCAACAATAAATTATATCCAAACAAACCCTAAATGAGAAATAATAAAGATCAAAATAGAAAGCTTTTTTTTATTTAGGGGCTAAAAAGGATAAAATAAAAAAGTAAAAACCAAAACAGGAACAGGGTGAAAATGTAATTACGAAAATAGTATTTCCAACTTGAAAGAACCCTCGTCATGACTCCTGCACGCCCCTAATATATACTAGTGGAAAACAGAATAGAACAAACATACAAAATCTTCTTGAAAAATGTTTGAGCTAATAGCCTAATAATAACCCATTTATTTATTAAAAGAAAACAGCAGCAATTTAGAACTAAATCTGTTAGACTACTGGCCAAAAGAAAAAAAAAAAAAAAAAAAAAAAAAAAAAAAAAAGGAAAAAAAGGCAAAAAGAAAAAGAAAAAGATATTGTTAGCACAAAAATAGAGAAACAGAAATTACCTTTCATCGTTCTCTGGCGGTTGGCTATGATTACTCATACCTAAAGCTTGTCGATGATCCAACCTCCTAAATAAAGAACCAACCTCTGAACTATGTTTACACAACCCAACGAGCTGTACAAAAAAAAGTTTGAATTTTGATCCCTGGAGAAATGGAAAACAGATTAGAGTCATTAGACAATACTAACAAATTTTTCATTTACTTCAAAGTGCAACAATACTAACGAAAAACAAGGCTTTTTTTTTTTTATTGTTATTATAGGAAAAAAAAAAAAAAAAAAAAAAAGGCTATTGACCTAATTGTTCAAAAATATAATAAAAGCAAACAAGAAGTATTTCTAAATATGCACCCCTTTATTTTTGGAGTTATAAGTAGCATCACTAAATTATATTATCTCCTTGGTGGTTGGTTGAAAATATGGTGAAGTTAGCTTGGTTGAGACTGCGTGGTCTATCGGTCTGCTATTGATCTTTGCATACCTCCTCGTTATTTCTTGGGTTAATGGAACGAATACTTATTCAAGAAAAAATAAATTGTAACCCCTTAGATAGAAAGAGAATGTGTAAATGAACCTGATCACAGACTCAAGTAGCATGCATTTTACAAGGCGGAACAAGAGGGAAGGGAATCTGGGCAAAACAAAGAGTTGCAGAAATTGGCTTTCTTATAGAATTTTAAGAGCATGCGAGGTGCAGAAGCAGCTGCAAGTAGTAAATAAAAGTAACTCTCCTGTCATCATGATCTTAATTGGTGAGTTATATGAACCATTCACACTGGTCAATCCCTCAAGTCTTCCTGTTTTGTCTTTTTCACCAACCAATAAAATTGTATTTTAATGTGAAAGTCCAAATAGTGTGTAAAATACTAATGAACATTTAGACCTCCAAATATAAAATTATAAACACGATCTTATAATCAAACAATATATGTATAGAAAATAAAATATAAGCTATATCTAAATAGGTAACACACTCTAAACCATAATTAATAACCAACACAATAGTAATTAAAAGGCAAAGAGAAAATGAAGAAAGATGCAAATACAAAGATAACACGGCGATGTGTTATCGAAGAGGAAACCGAAGTACTCGGCGAAAAACCTCTCCGCCGCCCTCCAAGCAGTCAATAATCCACTAAAAAATAAAGTTGGGATACATAAATAGCAGAAAACCCTCCAAGCCTAATCTACCTAATGCATCTAAGCCCTCCAAGCTTCTTGCTCCAATAGAGTTGCGCCGAACCTTATCTTCTCTAGCTTACCGAATCCCACAATAGCCCATTGTATCAACCAAAATGAATTGGTCACTTCTGAACTACTTCCCAAGCACCAAAATACCTCCTCACTGATATGGGTATGGTGAGATAAGGATTTGACTAAATGTACATCTTAAGGATATGTCATTGGAGAGGGTGAGAGTAGAGGAATTTGGAGAATCAATTAGTGAAGATTGTGGATGAATCAATCTTGTTTTTCTCTAGGGTTTCTCTCTCAAAATTCTCTCTGAAAACTCTCTACATTTCGTGGGTATGATGGTATTTATAGTATGGTGTATGAGGAATGCGAAAAGTCAGTTTTCAATAAATAGGGCATTCTGGCAACTTGGGCTCGCGACTGGAATGAGTTGCGAGTTTGAGTCGCGAGCTAACTGCCTGGCTAGACTAGAAGTTTTGTCCTGTAATGCTTCAGCTGTCGTGACCCTTCAACTCCCCCTGCATGCTTCACACGTCTACCATTCTGGCAACTTGCCAGTCAAGAGTGAATTGCACACATCTTGAGATTTCTTCACACTCTCTCACACACTACCTTTACATAATTTCCACATAAATACAAGGTATCTAATTGCTAAATTACAAGCAAATTTTGCACGGAATAAAACCAACACATGATTGAATAAATTCAACCTTACATAATGAAAGCGATAGAGCTAGGGTTTTAATGGAAGGGCCAACGTATAAATTTTCGATTTCAATGAAAATTCAAATTAGTATTTATTTAATATTAACAGAATATATCCCCCTTTATTCAACATATGTGTATATATATATATATATATTGTGGAGAGGGGTAAGATTCGATTACAGAATATTGTCAAGTGGGTCTGACCCAAAGAGAAGTAAGGTCTAGTCTCTTATTAGTTCTGGCCCAATACATTGATAAGAGTCCAGGTATTGAAACCGAAGAAGTTAATCGTCTAAGGAGCCCGAAGAGCAAACACTCCTCGGAAGGCTTTAGATAAGCCACCTGGACCAAAAGACAAAATACAAAGAAAGGAGATAGAGACGTTGTAGGAGACAAAATTTTAAGCCAATTATAAAATGCCACATTAATATTTAGTGACAAACTCTAAAATAATATGTCATTAAATTAGATAAATCAAGTGTTGACATATGTCATTTAAGACAACAATTATCTTAATTGAATAGAAATAAATATCTTGATGATAATTATTCTAATTAAATAGAGTTAAATATCTCAATTAAATTGGAATGATAATAGTTAATTATTATCTCTATTCAAATAAATAAATAAAAAATAGAGATAATTATCTACAATGAGGTCAATCCCAAGTGGGACTTATCCTTTGAAACCATTATAAATAGGGGGCATACCTCCTCTCATTTCACACAATTTTTTCTAAGACGTCAAAGTTCTGGAGAAATTCTGCCCGAAGAACATTCAAAGAAGTTCTTCGAAGTTTTATTGGAATTAAGCTGAGAAGCCTCCATAAACTTCAACAAAACTCAAATCCTTAAAGCTCAACGGATCAAGTCTTTAAAGCCCCGAAGAACTTCAACCTAAAAGCCTTCACATTTGAAGACTTGAAAAATAATAAATCTCTAATAAGCTCGAAGCTAGAGATTTATTGTGAAGATTGTTCAATTCATCTTCCAACTAAAGTCAAGAAAATTTTTTGTTCGAGTCAAGTTTAATAAAGATAGAATCAGAGAGTATTCTTTTGTAAAAGAATTGAAATAGAGATTGTAATCATTATTCATCAATACAAATTTATATTTGCAAACCATATTTCTTTTCAATTGTTTGATCTGCTGCAATTGAGAAGTTTTGTGTTTACAGACATACAAGTAAAGAAGAAGATAAATATCTGTGAGTTTTTAGACCCCTTAAAACACAATTGGATTAACCTAGTTAACAAGCCAAGTTATTACTTAGTCCAAATTAAACAAATCTAGCTTAACACAATCATACAATCATATCAATGTAAAGTTAGGAATATAAATAACACAAAGATATGATGACCCAGGAAAACCAAATTAGAAAAAAATCTTGAAAGGATTTAACCTAGCTATCCTCAAGGTAAAACTGAATCCACTATGAAATAATAGAAATTTTACAATAGCGACTTAGACCACTAATATCCTATTGCTACCTCATGTAGAAAACTTACTGACACAACCACGTGCAAGTTCCGAGACCACGGACTCCTTCTTTCTTGGATTCTCCAGCAAATACAAGTACTCTCGCTTGAGTATCTTTAAGCTCTTTAGTGCAGCAACTGAATGATCATCAAGCTCTCAATAAAATCTCCTTCTTGATAATCCTAAGCATGTGTGAAGGCAACCACCTCTCAGATCTCACAAGAGATTCACACACACAGCAAGCAAAGCAACCTCAAAAACGTGGATAGGGTTTCCCTTTTATACCTAGGGCAAAACATAAAACCCTACACGTCATATGAGCTTAGGGCTGAGTTGGAAATTTTGCAAAAAAAAACATTCTACCCGACTTTCGATCGGTCAAGTTTAATTCTCGATCAATCGAGCTAGACTGAATTGCATAATGAATTCTGCAGCAACTCGATTCCAACTTTAAACACATACTTTGAGCAAGTCTAAAACAAGACTAAAAACCTGTTTTGATCATGGTTTGCCAACAATACAAATTAAAGTTCTAATACCTTAGTTCTTAAGTACTTAGAACCTAACAAACTCCCTCTTTGGCAATTCGTGACAAAACACAAACACAATGCTCAAAGTTACAAGTAAAAGCCCTTTACAAAAAAATGTCCATTACAAAATAATCCAACCTAACTACTATCTATCAGTTGCAAGTGTAGACAGCAGCACAACTGAATCAACCTGTATTTTTCTTGAAATACTCAACAAACGCATAAACGCATGTGTGGAAAATACAAGTAAAACAAAAAATAAATTCTTGACTTCACAAAACACAAAACAAAGATATATATCATGAATAACTCAAAAATATCTATCAATGAGCAGTGAAACAAGAAACATAGATAACAATGTAGCTCCCCTTAACATGAATAGCCCAAAAATAATATATCAAGAGCCAAAAAGGATACATACACAGTGAAGCACCTAGATACAATCTAAACTCCACAAGCTCCAATAAACAAAAAACTCTCCCCCTAACTACAAAAAAAAAATTCTACAAGTAACTGAATGACAAAGGGCAATCAGAATCCATCATCAAAAGGAGGTGGCGAAGGCGAACGTCGAAGATGCACCAAATTTGCTCACAAAGCACGAAGCTCATCAAGCATGTCCACCAAAATCTGACCATGAGCCGCCTAAATGGTCATGATAGTCTCCAATATACGACGAATGTCAAAGTCATCCGAAGTAGATGGTGGAGGAACAGCAGTAGCAGCAGCAATAGGATCAGCAAACGCCTCACCAGTAGTAGTACCTGTAGAAGAAGGAAGGGGTGCGGTACTAGAAGGCTCAACACGAGGGCGTTTAGAGCTCTCTCTCATCTGAGCAACCCTCAGCCTAAGAAAAGTGGCACCTACGAGAGCAATAATGTGTATGGGCTCAGAAGCGGGGAAGTCATCTAAACCTAAAAACAACAAAATCTTATGAATGAAAACAGGATGAAAAAGAGCATGAGCGGTAGAGGAACTCCTATGAACTTCGTTCATAGAACAAAGAAACAGATGAGGAAAGCTAATAGGAGCATCCGTAATAAGAGCATACAAAAATGCACATCGCTCCAAAGGAATGGTGTGCAGATGAGAGATAGGCCACAAGGAATGACACGCTATCCTAAAGAAAAGATAGGTAGTCTCAGTGAGCTCAGTAGAAGTTATCTGACGATCAGAACCCCATCGGATAGAAGTACCAGTGATGTATGACATGATGTCATCCAAGGGAGGAGACACATCATAGGGATAGACAGGGTGCTGGACCAACAGTACCCCAAGAGTATCAGCCACTACCATAGGAGTAATGGTGAACTCTACGCCTTATATCCAACTCTTTACTAAAGTGTTGGAATCATAGATGTGAATAGAGAGGTTTGAGTAGAACTCTCTAATCAGGGTAGCTGGAGGAGGATAATCAATATCCAAAAATGGCAACCAGCCCCGAAACTCAAAGTTTGCCCTAATGGTAGGATCGAGCTCATCTAACAACACTTTACGCTCAGCCCAAATCTTTCTCTTAAAGTTCAGTGAGTCAAAGGTCTCTTGGTTTTTTTCACTGGGAAACCTCTCACTATCAAAAGAAGGAGCAGGAGGTGGGGGGGCAGACCTATTAGCTTTAGTCTTCCTAGGCATGGTGCTGGGGAAAGGATAAGACACAAGGACAGAACCAAAAAAGCAAAAAAAAACAAGGGTAGACTGCAAGTTAGCACAAAAAAATATAGAAATAACAATCCTATATGTTGCATGAACAGATAAATGTCATGATGCATGCTCTAATGCAGTGATAACAAGTTCAATTTAAGTTTAGAATCACAAAATTAGCTTGAGTATAGAGCTTATAACAAAAGCCCCAAAATTTTGAAAAACCACTTGTTCAATTTGTAATAAATTGACCAATTGATCATCACATAAGTTAGAAAACAGTTTATAATGATCAAATTAACCAATCCAACAAGCCAATTTCATCAATTAAACTCAATTTGAACAAAATCCCCAAATTGGGTAGTTTCAAGCCCTAGAATTTTCAAATTCTCACAATACATCAATTGATCAAATTAAACACCATAGATCATGTTTATAACATCCCCCCAACAAAAATCCATTGATCAATTGTGAAAGAAAAGGCTTAATTCATTAAAAATCCCAAAAATTTCATAGGTTCGAAATTTCCAAATAATGCATGAAAAGTGAAAATAAATGCAAAAGGAAGGGTACAAAGGTCATACCGGCCTTGGGAGAGAATAACCTTGCAGAAAGAATGGAGGAAAACGACAAAAAATTGGATTAGAGCCTTGACCGAGTCGTATAGAGAGAGAAAAAAAGTTAAAAAACTTTTGAAAAAGTGAGTTTGAACACATGAAAATCAGTTTTAAAAAATTCTCTACACGATTTTCGATCAATCGAAAAACAAATTTGATTAGTCAAAAATGCTTCAATTGATTCAACACCAATCGAGCATCGATCGAAACAGACAGAGGCTGACCAAAATTTTTAATCGCAATTTCGATCGATCGAAAAACAAGTTCGATCGGTCGAAATTCTGGAAAAATCAGATTTTTGAAAAACACAGCATTTTTATGCAGAAACTCCTCAAAGCATTGATTTTTATAAATAATATGCATGAGTATGAGATAAAATGCTTTTCAAAATCACATGTTTTGAACCTAGATTTCCCAAAATTAAGATTTTCAAACAAGACCCTTATATTCTCAAGCATCAAACATGTTTTGCAAAAAAACTCAAGGAATTTTCAAACTTGGTTGGCCTAACCAAAATCACACACCATATCATGTACAAAATTTAGTAAAGAGTAACTTGTGTGGTGTGTGCAATTAGCAAAAGTTTGAGATACATGTGAGGTGATATGTAAATAGAGATCAAGCACAAAGTCTACAAAATTCATCACATAGAATTTGAGAGAGATTATCACCTAAAGAGTTACATCATATAACTCTTACATCTCCTAGAATAAAAGCTTACAATCATGTAAGTTTCTTGATTTGCCTCATAATGTACATACCAATTTTAATACATCAGAAACTTATTAAAATAGCCGGGATAATGTACACACCAATTTTATTTGATTGATTTAATTATAGTCCAATAATATACACATCAATTTTAGTATTTAAATCAAGGCTACACCTTATGTTCTTTTTGTGCATGTGCTACACTTTCTCGAGCACAAAATCTTACGATATTCACTAAGGTGTTCATGATTTGCTAGTAAACAGTGGTGAGATGGTTATTTATACATTTCTCAAAAGAATCAAGTCCAACTATCAAAGGCATGTGATTTCAAGATCAAGACAAAGTGATCAAAAACTATAAACATCTTTTCCACACAACATGCATTACAAAGCTCGTACTCGTAAAGTGCAAGAAATAAGCTCATCAAAGCTAAACAAGGTACATAAACATGTTATGCAAAAATAAATTGGCCAACCTTGATTTCAAATCTAAGAAAATAATGCAAAACACAATTTGCTTTCCTTTTTCCCTTTTTTTTTTTTTTTTTGGAAAAGAAGAAACAAAAATAATCCTAGAATGAAATGCATGAATGTTATGCAGTGCAAGTCCTAGAAACAAAAAGAAAAAGAAAAAACTAAAGAATAATGGTCACAAAGAGTAGAGTAATGAAGCACAAGGACTATGTCAGAAAGACTCAATTAGATTGAGACTTTTGCATCCAAAACTTTTTACATGCACCTCGAGCATTGGAGTTCTTATTCACATTAGAGTGATTTCCAACTCCAGGATTGGAATAAAGGTTAAGAGCTTTTACCAATTCACCAATAAGTACCATAAGATTTTGTGCTTGAGGCACAGACACTTTTGGCTTATTTGCTCACTTAGCAGCTTGTAACTTGAAATAGTTTGGATGAATGTGTCTAGACTTTCCACAAAAATGACAAACCCAAGCAGGCTTACCATGCAACTTGTCTTTAGAAAGGGTAGACTCTTTAGGTTTAAACTCTTTCAGATCAACCCTAATCTTCCTAAGAGGTGTGACCTCTACAGGTTTAATAGTTTCACTCACAACCTTACTTACAGGGGGTTCAGATGAAGAAGAAGGAACAAAGTTTGTGAAGTGGGGTGCAGACATAGAAATGCTTTCTACAAAACCTAATCCAGATTTTTCAGAAGAAGATTTTTGAACACTCAGCATATGATCAAGTTTGGAACTAGTAGATCTATTAGTTTGTTCTCTAACAACAGATAGTTCAAGTTCCAAATTCTTAACTTTATCAAGCAAAAATATATTCTCAGTTTTCACATTGGTCAAAAGTTCATTAGTATCAAACAGTTTCACAAGAAAATTTTTCTTATCAAGCTCAAGTGATGCAATTTTCTTCAAGCCAAGATCAACATTTATAGCGTCCTTTACAGCAACTTTGCAAAGTTTATTATAGGCTTCTTGAAGATCTGCATCCTTAGAGAGTTCTCCATCAGCAGGGTTCTCTTCAACAGACAAGCTTTTATTAACTACAGTAGTAGCAGTGAAAGCAATAAAGTTTTCATCCTCGTTAGAACCAGACTCATCATCGAAAATTCCATTATCACTAAGGGTTACAGCCATAGCCTTACCCTTAGATCTCAAGTATGTAGGACATTTTAGATTTCATGTAACCATACCCTTGACATCCAAAACATTGAGGATCTATAGAATTATTAGAAGATTGACTTACTTTTTCTCTAAATTTCTCAGTGTTGCTAACCTTAGTGGGATCATTCTTCCTAAAATTTCTAGGTTCAGCAGTATTCTTACCTCTTTCCCTTTTGTTATTGTTTCTAAGAAATTTCCTAAAGTTCTTGGCAAGGTAAGCAATCTCTGTAGCAGAGAGCTCATCATCAAATCCACCAATATCAACATCATCAATTGACTTAAGAGCCATTGATTTGGATTTGCTAGTTTTGGGTAGGTCTAACTCATAGGACTGAAGAGATCTTACAAGTTCATCAACAGAGATGGAGTTCACATCCTTACTCTCAGTGATGGTAGTCACTTTGGGTTTAAAATCTTCAGTTAAAGATCTAAAAATCTTCCTAACAATTTAAGGTTGATCATAAATTTTACTTAAGTTGTATGCAGAATTAACAATGTCATTAAGTTTAGCATAAAACTCATCAAAGGATTCATCATCAGACATCCTAATGCTTTCAAATTTAGTAGTTAATTGCTGCAACTTATTAATTTTTACTGCCTTTGAGCCTTCATGCACAGTCTGGAAGATATTCCAAGCAGTATGAGCAATCTAAACATTAGAGATTCTCTTAAATTCTTCCATAGAAACAGCATTGAAAATAATATTCATAGCTTTGCTATTGAAAGTGGCTGCTTCTTTCTGAGAAATTTTTCACTTACTCACAAGAGTAGTGGGCTTCTCCCATCCGTACTCAACGGAGTTCCAGACTCTTTCATCAATAGATTTCAGGAATGCTTTCATCTTTACTTTCCAATAAGCATAATTATTTCCATCAAAGTGAGGAGGAATGACCAGAGAGTGTCCGTGTTCCATGACAACAGGGATCAAGGATCAGCTCAAAGATCAAAAGATCTACAACAAGAGAGCTACCTACTCTGATACCACTTGTGAGTTTTTAAACCCCTTAAAACACAATTGGATTAACCTAGTTAACAAGTTAAATCATTACTTAGTCCAAATTAAACAAATCTAGGTTAACACAATCATACAATCATATCAATGTAAAATGCGGAATATAAATAATACAAAAATATGATGACCAAGGAAAACCAAACCGGTAAAAAACTTGGGGAGGATTTAACCTAACTATCCTCAAGGTAAAACTGAATCCACTATGAAAGAATCGAAGTTTTACAATAGTGACTTAGACTACTAACATTCTATTGCTACCTCATTTAGAAAACTTACTGACACGACCACGTGCAACCTCCAAGACCACGGAATCCTTCTTTCTTGGATTCTCCAGCAAGTACAAGCACTCCCGCTTGTGTATCTTTAAACTCTTTAGTGCTGCAACTGAATGATCATCAAGCTCTCAATGAAATCTCATTCTTGACAATCCTAAGCATGTGTGAAGGCAACCACCTCTCAGATCTCACAAGAGATTCACACACACAGCAAGCAAAGCAACCTAAAAAACGTGGCTAAGGTTTCCCTTTTATACCTAGGGCAAAACATAAAACCCTACACGTCATATGAGCTTAGGGTTGAGTTGGAAATTTTGTAGAAAAAACATTCTGCCCGACTTTCGATCGGTCGAGTCTAATTCTGGATCGATCGAGCTAGACCAAATTGCACAATGAATTCTGCAGCAGCTCGATTCCAACTTTACATAAAACACATACTTTGAGCAAGTCTAAAACAAGACTAAAAACCTGTTTTGATCATGGTTTGCCAACAATACAAATTAGAGTTCTAATACATTAGTTCCCAAGTACTTAGAACCTAACAATATCCACGTAAAGTACCTATCACCTCCGCATTCAATGCACTGCACCAATTTATGCATTAATGGCAGAGTGACCCTTGAACAATATCCCAAAGCTTGCAGCACATTCTAGCACATTCTACCACTAGCAAAACTCTGATGGGACAAGCATCCAAATAAAAATAAGTAACTGTACAAGTAGAGAGCTGGGATGCACTTCAAATATTTATATAAAGAAAAAGGACTCTTCTAGAAAAGGGGGACGAAGAATTAGAGAAAAGCATACATTGTGTGATCATAAGCTTTGTAACTGAGACTTGAATATTATATAAACTAATGATCCTTGGACTAACCTGTGGAAGAGTTAATATTGTAATCTTCTTCTTTTTCAATGGTAATCTGTTGTATTCCTACCGATTTAAACAAAACCAATAAGGCTTATAAAAGTTGACCTTGAAAATTCATTCTTTACAAATTAATTGTACTGAGTTGTCACATATTAATTCTTCATCCAGCTTAAGTTGGTAAATGATTTTTGCCCACAATATATATATATATATATATATATCCCCTTTAGTGAGTGAGAAAGAGAATGTGTACTTATTTTGTTGGAAGATTTTTAAGAGCAAGTGCAAGTAATAAATAAACAGACCATGGTCCTTAACAGCTAGTTCTAGTGTGGGAAGTGTTAACCATTCCCAATTGTCTTGTCTTTCTCGCTAGTTATTAATATCGTCTTCTTCGCCAACTAATAAGAATTTTTTTTTTTTTTTTTTTTTTTTTATTTCCCTAAGAAATTATAAGGCCCTCAACGGATAAGAATTCAATTTGTTGTTACTTATTTAAGTCCTTCGTAGAGTCACTCCACGTCTCATAGGGGTGGGCTAGGAAGGAAGACTCCTCCAAGAAGACTCTGCAGTCAACTCAACCACTTACGAGTAACAAATATTAGAAATAAAAATCAGCAATCTTTCTTGTTTTTTTATTTTTGTTTTCTTGTTTTTTGTTTGATATAAGTCAATAGTTAGAAAAAGTAATTTGGATCGTGACGTTTCAGTTTAAAATATAAAAAAGTGTTAATTAAATTTCAAAAGTTTTAACAAAAATTAGCAATATTATGAACATAATTTTTTTTACAATTTAGTAAGAAGGTAAATTTGTGTTTTAAAGAATTATCACATTTAAATGAATTATTTCTTGACATAGTTTTCAAGGGCTAGGAAGGAAGACTCCTCCAAGAAGACTCTGCAGTCAACTCAACCACTTCTGTGTAACAAATATGAGAAATAAAAATCTGCAATCTTTCTCGTTTTTTATTTTTGTTTTCTTGTTTTTTGTTTTATATAAGTCAATAGTTAGAAAAAGTAATTTGGATCGTGACGTTTCAGTTTAAAATATAAAAAAGTGTTAATTAAATTTCAAAAGTTTTAACAAAAATTAGCAATATTATGAACATAAGTTTTTTTACAATTTAGTAAGAAGGTAAATTTGTGTTTTAAAGAATTATCACATTTAAATGAATTATTTCTTGACATAGTTTTCAATATACACCGCAAGTCACCATATATCACATCAACAACTATAAATAAAAAAAAAATTATCACAAAAACTTATTGAATAAAAAAATTCAAAGTTCACAACTTACTAACAAAACATTTGGTAAAAAAAATAAAGAAAAAAAGAAAAAAGTACACTTTGTAATTCTTAAGACTTATTTAATAGAAAAATTTGAGTAATGTTATTTGTAATTTTTTAAAATATATATTAATAAAAAAGTGTATAAAAATATATATAATATTATTTAAAAATTAAAAATATATTGTTTAACTAATTTATAAAACAGGGTCTTGTAATTTAAAATATTGGCTAAATAACCTAACAGTTATATTTATGTCTAATCAATGTTGTCATCCATCACCTTCTTTTTTTTTTAGAAAGAGTCATTTACCATAAATTAATGTGTGTACGATGGGTACTAAATGAATAAGACAGCTAGCAATTTTTTTGTTTTTTTGAGAAGCAAACAGCTAGCATATTTATGTCTAATTACTGTTGTCATCTTAACATTAATTAATGTATGTACGATAGTTAGTAGAGGTATTAAATGAATAAGACAGCTAGCATTGTTGTCTAGTCAATACAGCTAGATAGTTTTGAAACGCGTCAAGTCACCAGTTAAGATAGTTAGAACTTCAACAGAGCACTAGTGTTAATTGTTTAGGATTTGTAAAAAAAAGGAAAAAAAAGAAGAAAAAAGTACACTTTGTAATTTTTAGGTAGAAAAATTTGAGTAATGTTGTTTATAATTTTTTGAAATATGTATCAATAAAAAAATGTGTAAAAATATTTATAATATTATTTAAAAATTAAAAATATATTGTTTAAATAATTTATCAAACAGGATCTTGTAATTCAAAATATTGGCTAAATAACCTAACAATTATATTTATGTCTAATCAATGTTGTCATTCATCACTACTTTTTTTTTTTTTTTTTTTGGGATGAGAAAGAGTCATTTACCGTAAACTAATGTATGTACGATAGGTACTAAATGAATATGACAGCTAGAAATTTTTTTGTTTTTTTGAGAAGCAGACAGCTAGCATATTTATGTCTAATTACCGTTGTCATCTTAACATTAATTAATGTATGTACGATAGTTAGTAAAGGTATCAAATGGATAAGACAGCTAGCATTGTTGTCTAGTCAAGAGAGCTAGATAGTTTTGAAAGGCGTCCAGTCACCGGTTAAGATAGTTAGAACTTCAACAGAGCACTAGTATTAATTGTTTAGAATTTGACACATTAAACATTAAAAAAAACAAAGTTTACGAGGTGTTTTAAATGCTAATGGGTTGTTTAATAATATTATTTTAGTAATGATGTTTGTATTTTATAAAAATATATATGAATAAAAAAATATATAAAAACACATGTAATATTATATAAAAATTAAAAACTGTTGTTTAAGTTGGAATACCGAACGAACCCTTTTTAACATTATTAGTAAAATTGCTACAATATAATTGTATTGATAGAATTATATTGTAGCATGTTATATAATTAAATAACAATTGTACCGTGCACGAGATATTTCAAATTAAATAACAATTTGTACTAGTAAAATTGTACCGTAAAATTGCTATATTGCTACATTATAATAGCTGGTTTTTTTATTATAATTTTAATATGGTGTAATGTTAAAATAGAAGATATAATGTATAGCGTATTGTATAATAATGTTTTAAAATTGATAAAGTAAAATAGCATTTAGCATAGCACCTGATGTTAGTGCTCTAATAATGGAACATACAATGAGAATAGTAGATTGAATGATAGTTAGGAATGGCACCACCAATGTAGTGAGGTTTTTGTGACGTGGGATGTTAAAGCAATTTAACATCACCATTGCTGACTTAACTAAAGTTACACCCTTTAAAACAGTAGATTCTTACTAAAGATTAGCAAAATACTACTTTTTGTATCAGTAATGAGGAGTTATTGGTGGAGATTATATTATGGAATAGTGGTGAATTCAAGCCTACTCATCAGTTCTCTCATAAAAAATGTCATTTTGACACACCAAAAGTTTATTTTATTATTTTAACACACCATTTTACAATTTACCATTTATTACATCTTCTATTCTTTGATTCTAAACATTAAAATAATATATACAACACATTAAATAATATATTTACTCAAAATCCAGCCAATACACAAATGCACAGCCCGGTGGCAGTCGCCACCACCCAAGAACCAATAACTATCGCTACAACCACCGCCACAAACTACAACCACAGTTACCAGATCCTCCTACAAATTCCAAATCCAAAAACTTCAACAAAAGAGAGAGAGAGAGAGAGAGAGAGAGAGAAAACCTCAAAATCTTTAACGAAACCCCAACTCAACAGATCAATCAATGACCAAACTCAACCAACCATCAGCGGCGAGAGCTGTGGAGGACGATGTAGCTTCAGATCGACGAGCTTCAGATCAATGGCGTGGCTAAGATACACATCAAACAAGCAGTGCTGCAGCTTCAAGTCGTGGCTGAGATGGGTTCAGATCGAGGCGGCATGGCGGCTTCAGATCAGTGGCGATGGAGTCTTCAAACCAGAGGCGATGGTGGCGGCTTGATCAGTGAGGGCGGCTTGATCTGTGAGGGATCGGTGAAGGTGAGGGAGGGTGAAAGGATTGGTGAGGGTGAGGGAGGGTGATGGAATTTGATCTGAATAAGAAAGAGAGAGAGAACACGGGTTGGAGAGAGATGAATCTGTGAGAAGAGAGAGAAAAAGTTGAATAAAATATTGAGAGGAGAGAGAGAAAACGTTGAATAAAAAAATTTTTTTTTTAGCACATCTGTCCGTACAGTTCCAGAGATGGAACGATACTATTCACGTGTGTCAAAATTTATAGGATTTAGAACACCTCATGAGAAGGGTTTTTGGGTGTTTGGTGTGTCAAATGCCAAATATTTGGCATTTGACACTCTTAATGAGAATGCTCTAACTAAAGTTACACCCTTTAAAATAGTAGATTCTCACTATGGATTAGCAAAATACTACTTTCTGTATCAGTAATGAGGATTTATTGGTGGAGATTATATTATGGAATAGTGGTGAATTCAAGATTTGACTTCAAGAAGATAAAATTTATAACTAACATGCATATATCATTATAGCAAAAGCTTAGGTACATACTTAGGTATTGTTGTTTAGGTTCCATTCCTAAAATTTTGTCATGTGACTACTTAATTGATGAACCAATAACTTTCCATCATTTAGGGAAGCCTTTGGATGACCAATGCGCCATGAACGCACATTTGATGCGTGAACCATTACTAATGGACGGACGCGTAAGCATGATTGTTGGACGGATATTTAAAGCACATCATTAAACCACCAGAGGCATTACCAAAGCCATTAAGGCCTCCATTGAAGACCTCCGATGGCTAGAAAAGTAAAGAACTATATAAACCACCTCAAAACCTAAGCAAAGGTACATATATAGATAATTACACACTTTTACAAATTGTTTTCTCTCTAAATAGTTATCTGACTTTATCATTAGAGGTTCATTGGCAAGCATCAATATCATGCCAGTGACCTTTGGAGAGAAACACCATAGTTATTCTTTTGCAGAAACTGAGATCATTCTTGCTAAACTACATCTAGATGAACCTATTAACTAATGAATTTGGCTTCCTCATTAACTAAAAACACTTCCATCCCATGACCAAAAAGACACATGGCTAAATTTTAAGAGGAAAACTTAAGGGAAAGCACTTGAAATACTATACCTAAATTTTTTTCCTATCATTATACACCCACGTACATACAGGTTTTTACGCAATGTCTAAAAGCACAACACATATACACATATATGGCGCACTTAAGTCTAATATGGACAACAAAATGCTGCTTATGTGATGATTACTGGTATTTTTCATGTTAAAAAACCTATACAAAGATAGCACATTCATAATATTTTATTTATTTGCTATGTTAGCGCTCCTATAAATAGTTTTTATATGTAAAATTTACATCCTAAAATTCAATTAATCCCAATAAGGAAAAAAGAATAAGAAAAAAGATTTAGGCTAACGTGTGGCCCTCCTTTAAATAAAAAAACTTTCTAATAAAAAAATATTTTAATAAAAAATCTGTTTTTTATATAACTAAAGTATAACCTAGAATTTTATAGTTCAATTAATTGGCATCTCTTCCTAATTTTTCTAAATGAGATTATCAAATTTTTTTTTTTTTTAAAGTAATACTTTTAGTATAAGTAAAATAAAAATTTCTTCATCATTAGAAAATTAAAAGAAAATTGAGAACTTGACATTATTAATGTCGAGTTCTATGCATATTTTATCATTTAAATTTTTTTTTGAAAATTTAAGTGAAACTTGACATTGCTAATATCAAGTTATACTTAAAAATATATATATAATTCAATTTTGAGGATATTGAGTTTTACACCGAACTCAAATTTGTTAAAATTGAGTAATTTCAAAATAGGAGTATTTTGTTTAATAATTTCAAAACAGTGACATTTTGCTACATAATTTTTCAAATTAAGGGTAAATACCAATTTTTCCCAAAAAATAATACATAGACATCAAAACAAACTATTGCTTTTCAACATGTACTACTGGATTTTGACGTTTTCCTGAAGCACCAACACATTGGGTGATTGCTACACCAGGCTCATTATAAAATAGAGGCTGCCTTGGATTCAAATTCAACAACAACATTAGGCGCTGCGGGATTCTGAAGTTTTCTTGAACCACCAATGTACTTCATCTTTCTTTGGGTTATTGAGGCGCCAGATTCATTGTATAGTGGAAACTGACTTGACCTGTGCAATTGCTTTGGGTCTAATTGTGAAAACCTAGAATAGAAGAAAGGCTTCCACTTTTGTATGGGATTTGAGGGTTCTTGAGGAAGCGGGAAGTTTGGAAGGTCCGTCTGAAATCCCATTCAAGAGATTCTTCTCCAAAGAACTGACCTTTTGTCTTCCTTCACCATTATTACTGCTTGGATAGCTCCATGCAATGCCTTCCGTAATCAAGAGTACCGCATCATGTAGCAGCAGTCTTGTTGCAGAACACTGGCTTAAAAGAATCGAAGATTTTAAGCAACATTTGTTCATGCTTAGCCAACCCATTCTCTTTATACATGATTCAGTAATTATTACAATAAAATTTATTGAGTATGAAATATAACCAAGTTTAGCTGTAAAATATGAAATATGAATTGAAGTCATAATAAAACCTGGATAATCCATGATTTAATATTAAGGCATGAGTAAAAAAAAAAAACTTATGTGTTTTTTTTTGTTTTTGTTTTTTCCTGTATAGTGGAATTTTCAACCAATTGCAAATTTCCGCGCTATATTACCAAGTCCATGTGGTATGTCCAAAATAGCCAATTACATAGTGTTGTGTCCTACACCATGGGTCTCACTATCATTGTTCAAAGACAAATGGAGATTTGCCAAGTGTCCTTGAATAAAAGTTGAAAAGAATATTTGAGAGTCATCACATGTCAATTTGTATTGATAATGACATAAGCAGTTTAATTAAATACTACCAAGTATTTAATTAAAATTCTCTTACTTTTTTCTCAAAAAAAAGAAAATACTACCGAGTATTATTTTAAATCAAGACACTTTCAGTAATCAAATTATGTCATGTATTTCTTGGAGAACAAGAGATAAAATCTCTCAATTTAAATTATGACTTATTTTATCAAATGAGAGTCAATCATGTCTTATTAAACTCCTCAATAATCCAAAAAATAGAAGTTCTCCTCAGTCTCGTAGGAGAATATTCAAAATTCTCGAAATTCTATTGAAATCAAGGTCCAAAACCTCCAAAAAGCTTCAATGGTCAAAGCTCAGTTGAATTCAAGCCTCAAAAATTTCTTTTAAAAAGCACAACTGAATAGTTTAGACAAAGCTAGGCAACAGCATGCACAAAGTCCCAGATTTTTAAGGTCCTAAACAATAAACAATCAACGCAACAAATACATTGTCATTTATATATTTATAAAGATAAAAAAAAAAAATAAAAAAGCCCCAAAACAGAGTAGTTTGATTATTATTTTTATTTAAAATTTATATTCTAGTAACACTTAAGGATTTGTTACACATAAGGGTTTTTTCCTTGGGAGGGGCTGCAAGCCACAATAATGGATTAGCTATACGTAAACACACACATATATATACACTATTTTTAAAATTTTAAATTTTAGGGGATGGCCCCCTTGGTCTCTTCATGGGTTTGTCAGTCATGGCCTATGTTTTTTCCTTGTCAAATAAGTAACTTAATTTTGTATTCTTTGCCCACTAGGCTTAGATGTTAAAGCCTTATACTACTTGATGAAGCAGAAAACAGCTGCTCATCAGTATGCTCTGTTAGGTTTTGAGTTTGTAATGTTGGCAAACCATGACAAAAACTAAGTCTCATTGGTTTAGAATGGTCTAAATTGAAGTCCAAGTCAAAAAACTCAAATTCGAGATGAAAAAATGAGTTACAAGCTGTTTCGTTCGATTGGTACTCAATTGGCACTTGATTGATTGAAAGTCGCATATAAGCAAAAAATCAGCAAATGTAAAAAGGCTATAACTTATCCGTTTGAAGCCCAAATTGTGAGCCATTTTTTATTCCCAGTATTTAAAGGACATTATAAGCTAACCCTAGAGAGGGTTTTTAGAGTTTTTTTAGAGAGATTAGAGTGCAGCTTGTGCCTCTTTTGTAGATCTAGGGTTTTGTACCCAAAAGCTCTCTAAGGTCTATGTTGAGTTGTGTGTTGAATCTTTTGTGAGATCTGAGAAGTATTTACCCTCATATACACACATAGAGTGTTATGAACAGAGTTGTTGAATGGTTGAATTCGAGGACAACCCACCCTTCAAGAACAGAGAAAGATATGAACAGAGTAATAGAGAGAGAGAGAGAAATTGGAAATGAGAATTGAAGAATTGGAATTAGCAATGAATTTCTGATACAAGCTCATCTCTTCCCATCCTTTTAATACACTCTCTAAGCCTTGCTCTCTAACTGCCTAACTGCCAAGCCAGTTGTCAACCAGCTGTCACTAATCTAACAAACTAACCGTATTTGACTAACTCTTATTTGGTACAATCACTAGTGCCAGCTCAGCATATAATGCCAACTAAGCAATTACACTTTATTATTCTAATATCAGGGTGCACCCTTGACAGCACCACCTGATGCACCTCCTGCTGCCCACCTCATCAGCTACTCCTGCATGCCTCATCAGCTACCAACACACTCACCTCACCAGCACTCCACATGCAGCATCACCAACACCACACACCATCCCTTATTAACATACTCACACTTACATAGTCACACATTCTAACATAGAGCTATCAAGATCAAGATTTGCATCAAGAACTTGATGGTGGTTTCAGTTGCTAAATAAAGAGTTTAAAGAAAACACAAATGGAAGTACTTGTGGTTGTTGTGAATCCAAGAAAGAAGTAGTCTGTAGACTCGGAGTTATCACGTGGTCATGGTAGTAAGTTTTCTACTCGAGATAGTAATAGGATGTTAGTGGTCTAAGTCGTTATTGTAAAACTTCAATTCTTTCATAGTGAATTTGTTTTTTTTTACCTTGAGGATAGTTAGGTTAAATCATTCCCAGGTTTTTTACTGGTTTGGTTTTCCTGTGTCATCATATCATTGTGTTCTTTATATTTCCGTTGCTTTGCATGATATGATTGTTTTGTTTTAACCTAGATCTGAATAATAAACCTAAGTATTCACTTGATTAATTAATTAGGTTAAACAATCTAGTTTTACAGGGGTCTAAAAATGTACAAGTGGTATAGAGCGGGTTTGCTTGTGATTTAGGTTATTATACCTAAAGTTGATCCTTGATCCCGTTATTATGGATAATTTTAAGTGTCTTACTATTTTTGATTGTGATGTTTTGAATAAAAAGGACACTGTTATTTCTGTTGATTTTATTGATGCCTGTGAAACTCTTCGTAATGAATTATTGAAATCTATGAAAATTACTAAGAAATTCAAAGAAGAGTTAAAATTGGCTAATCTTGAAAAAGAGGAATTGGTTGTTAGATTAAATGAGTCTAATAAAAAGAATGAATTTTTGAGAAATCAAATTTCCTCTCAAGACGAGAAGATGAAAAGCTTGGAACAAGAGTTAGTTGAATCTAAAGCTAAAATTGAAAATTTGACTAGTACCAAGCCTGTTGTTGATAATAGAAGTGTTTCTGTTTCTTTTAAGCCTAAAACTGAGAAAGTTTATATCTCTCATTTCAAGAGGAATAATAAAGAAAATGCTTATTTCGCTAGGTTAGACAAAGGTAAAAGTTCTAATGTAGACGCTAAAGTTTCTAAACCTATATCTAAACCTACTGTTAGAGAGTATAATAAATCTGTTTTCGTGCCTACTTGTCACCTTTGTGGTGTTGTTGGTCATATTAGACTAAATTGTTCTTTGTTGAGGCAAAAACCAAAATCTAAGACTAGATTTGCTGTTAGGAATACTGATGTTCCTAAATTTGTTCTTGTTTGTCACTTTTGTGGTGTCTCCGGTCACATTTGTCCTAATTGTCATAAATTGAAATTTAAAAATTTTGTATTTCAATCTAGGATATGTGATAATATTTCTCCTGCCATAAGTCCATATAAACTGTTCCATATTCTTTTGAAAAATTTAAGCTTGTTGGCTTGTGAAAGGAATTTGCAGGATTTTAGTCTTTCTTAGAAAATTGGTGTAATCCCTCAAATACATTCTGCTTCTCATGGATTTTCACCTACAAAGCCAAATACTCGTGTTATATGGGTGAGAAAAGACTTGCTAAGGTAAGTGTTGTTTACTTGTCCCTAATTTAATTATTTCAATTATTTGTGGACATGTTTTGTTTTTGTTAAGTTGTTTTTTTTGGTTAAAAAAAAATCCAAAAACATTGAAAATTTTTCAAAAAGACAAAAATATTTTGTTTTGAGTCTTATTTTATTTTTCTTGAGGATTACATGAATTATGATATCTCTCTCTTGATTTAGAACATGCTTGACATTGTGGAGAAATTTGAATAGTATGTGTTGTATAAGTGCTAAGCTATTTCTAATTTTGTGAGTATGTACTAGTTTGTACATGTACTCATGGGTTAATTAAGAAATTGATATTTCTTGTTTGTGTACTCTCTATAGCTTAGTTTAGTACTATCATGCATAGTTTTGCATTGTTCATCTAGCACAATGTGTGCTTTTTGTTTTTGGTCATAAATTTTTTTTTAAAACCGAAAATTTTTTATTCTTTTTGTATTACACATCATGGATATGTAATTGAGGTTGACCTATTATCTTTACATAACATATTTATGTACCTTGTTTAGTTTGGATGAACTTATTTTATTGCACTTTACTAGTTTGAGTTTTGTAGTGCATGTTGTGTGGGAGTTGTTTATAATTTTTGATCACATGATTTTGATCTTGAAGTCACATACTTTTGATTGTAAGGACTAAAAAATCCTAAGAGAAAGGTATAAATAACTATTTCACCACTATTTACTAGCCAATCATGAACACCTTAGGATAGAACTAAAAGATATGAAGTTTATTGTTGCCATAGTTACATGCTCAAATTCATTTTTCAGCCTCTTGTTTTGTGCTCTTTATATTTTTTCCGTGGATTACTTTTTGCTCTCTGCTTTCTTTTGGCCATTTTTAAGTTTTGCTTTAATAGGAATTCTCTGCTTTCTTGTGGCCTTTAGTTGTATCCATCAGCTAGAATTTGCACCTATATGTATCTATTTAGTGATTAGTCCGCAAGTTAATTTCATTGATCCGTCTCATTTCTCCTTTTCCACTTGCTTCCATTAGGTCAACCTACCCTGAAAATTGTCTGCCTACACAGTATTCCAAGGCCTATCAACCACGGGCTTCTTTTTTCAACTAGTGATTTTTTTTGCCATTCTCAGCATTTTCATTCTGAATTTTGTGCTTCACTTAAGATCATTGTTGGTATGCTTAAGTTCAAAGCGCGAAGCCCCAAGGCTTGAACGCTTTTTGCCTCAAAAGCTAGGCTCATTTAAAGCACGCTTTATGGGTGCTTTATCAAAAAAGCTCAAAGCGCACTTTTTGACAATTTTTTATATTTTTCTTAAAAAAAAAAAAAAAACCAAAACTGAATTAAAACTATAGGATTTTGAAATTATTGCTATAAACCATTTATTTGACATATTTTTAGTGCAACTTATTAAAAAAAAATTTTGAGTGTAACTTGTCTTGAAACCCACAACCTGTGAGTTATTCTCTATTTTTAATTTTATTTTTTCTTGATTTTTTATCCTTGAAACTGTAACCCACTCAGCTTCTCCTTATTCTATTTTCCCCCTTTTGGATATTTTCTTGGAATCAATTACCATATTGCTATGTCCCCATATTCTTAGCTCGATCATGAAAAAAAAAGTATGATATAATATATTTGTGCTAATTGTTTAGTTACTTTAGTGGTTGACGTTGAACATATCAGACTAATTCTTATAAACTTTAGTCATTAAGTGATTAGATTATTAACTAAGATTACTAATTAGTCATAGGGCATTATGGATATTGGAGATTTAAGAAAGGATATGACTCATATCTAGCTGATCTAAAAAAATAAAATGACTTGACTTGCAATTTTTGTGTTAAAATTGCAAAGGTAGGGCTTATCTAAATGTTATATGAATTATATAATAATTTTTATTTCAATTTATATAATAATTTGACTGTTGTATTTCTCATTATTAATAATTTTCAAATTATTTTTTAAAAATGTGCGCTTCACTTCAACCAGACGTTTGCTTGCACTTAGGCTCCAAGAGGTATTTGAGCACAGGTGCGCCCCTCCTTTTTACCAACACTGCTTAAGATGTTTTATGACTAGCATTTGGTAAACAGTGACCATGTGACTATATACAAGTAATTTTTCCTACCGTTTAAAGTTGGAAAAATTACTTGCGGCTTCTTCCACCATTATTCTTGCGTTCTTCGTGATATTAAGGGTCCATTTGGATGCAACTTATTTTGCTGAACTGAATTGAACTGAACTGAAAATACTGTAGCAAAATAATTTTTAAATGTGTGAATAGTGCTGTGGGACCTATTTTTAATAAAAAAAAAAGGGCTAAAAAGTGATATTTGTAGGTTCGTGAATAGTGCACGAATGCATTGTTCACCCTGGAAAAGTCAACATTTGCAGAACAGTAGCCGCAAACTTCTTTAAACGCGTGAAAAAAAAAAAAAAAAAAAAAAAAAAAAAAAAAAAAACGAGACGCAAACGTGGATCTGCAAACGCGGATCCAAACCCAGCCTAAGAAATCATGTCACGGGGATGAGGCATGATTGGATTGATATCATTCTGTATTTTTAGATTTGGATTGGTATCGTTCTGTACTTTTAGATCATGGACTTGTGAAGTTATTGTGTTTTTGATGTTGGAATAGGCAATAGAGCATTGGTAATTTGTTGTTGCTTGGGTGGAGGTGTCCAATTAGAAAAGTGGGGGAAAAAGTAATGCAGGATATAACATAACCTACCTAAAAGAACCAAACAACCTTAAGTTGGCCTAAGCAAAATTTTAGTCAAATTATAGAACCAAACACGTGATGGGATGCTATCCTGAACATGGTATTTAGATCATTCACATTGGCCTGAACTAGGGCTGTAAACGAACCAAACCGTTCATGAACAACTCGAGCTTGGCATGATAAAAAGGTCGTTCATGTTCATTTGTTTATAAATAAGCCAAATTTGAGCTTTAGTTTTAGGCTTGTTTGATAAACAAGCCGAGCCCAAGCAAAAAAAATTGTTCGTGAACAAGTTTGTGAACAATAGCACTCAATACAAAACATGTTGAGCTTAGGCTCGTTTATAGCTTGATATATGTTTACTAAATATACTCATTATTATGACATTACACATGTTTTGGAATGTTAATTTATAGCTTATTTATTCATATATGTTTTGAAATGTTAATTTATTTAGATTTGTGAAGATTATAGTTGCACGGATGACAAATGTAGATGTAAAAATTGTATTTTGAACAATTACTCAAGTTATAGATAATGAATGATGAATGGATGGATTTAATTATGTAAAGTTGTAATTTGAACAATTTCTAATCACAGGTGGAATTAAAAGCATGATAAAATGAGTATATTATTTTATATATATATATATATATATTTTGTTTACTTTATTTTTGGTTATATAAGCATTTGATGATGCAATTTTTTTGGATCCCAAGCTAAAAAGCTTGACTTGAGCTCGAGTTTAAGCTTGATATTAAGCTCAAGCTTGGCTTGGCTAATTCATTAAGCCAAGCCAAGTCAAGCTCAAGCTTTTTGGCATTCTCACAAGTTTGAATCAAACATTGTTTTAAGGCTTGTCTTAAGCTCGAGCCAAGCTTTAGCATTTGATTTTTATTGATGAGCCAAGCTCAAACACACACTACTCGACAAAGCTTGGCTCGTTTAAAGCCCTAGCCTTGAGCAAAGTTTTATTCAAATTTAACGGAAAAGCTCACTTTCTACTTAATGCAGTTTGTTTTTCACTTCCATTTGCGTTGGGCTTATTTTTTTACTACTCTATTTATGTACTACTTTCTTTTTCTTTTTCTTAATATATATATTTTATTCACAAACTCTTGTACCTCTTCTTCATCAACTCTGCCAAGCAAGGCACCATTTTGTTTCCTTGCCTTTTTCCTCAACATTCTTGTCCCTTTTGATATGAGTCCAACCCTAATCCTAACCTTGCAAAATTAAGTTAATTGGTGTAGATCTTCTTGAAGATAAAGTTCTAGTTAGGTTTGACCATGTGCTGTAGGTTAGGGTTTATGCCTTAAAATCCAATTTATTGACATGTTATAAATAATTAAATTGTTTAATTATATAAGACTATTCGTAAATGAACTAATTGGACATTATCATAATCCTTGAGATGCATTATATGTGATTTAGTTATAGAAGATATAAATTACAAGTTCCTTGTAAACTCTATTTATGTACTACTTTCTTTTTCTTTTTCTTAATATATATATTTTATTCACAAACTCTTGTACCTCTTCTTCATCAACTCTGCCAAGCAAGGCACCATTTTGTTTCCTTGCCTTTTTCCTCAACATTCTTGTCCCTCTTGATCTGAGTCCAACCCTAATCCTAACCTCGCAAAATTAAGTTAATTGGTGTAGATCTTGTTGAAGATAAAGTGCTAGTTAGGTTTGACCATGTGCTATATGTTAGGGTTTATGCCTTAAAATCCAATTTATTAGTATGTTATAAATAATTAAATTGTTTAATTATATAAGACTATTTGTAAATGAACTAATTGGACATTATCATAGTCCTTGAGATGCATTATATGTGATTTAGTTACAGAAGATATAAATTACAAGTTCCTTGTAAACTCAAAATGTAGTTCGTAGTCAGTGATGAAATTAGGCATTTCATCTGCGAAGACTAAACACATCAGCTAAGATGGTTTGTCTTGATCATGGAAGTAGAGATTTCTATTTGATGTGTTGATGTATCTTAAATGTGTAAAACATATTGAATTGGACATCCGTGAGATTAATTATTCAATTAACAACTGTCACTTGAATAATAAATTTCACGATTTCTAATTTCATAGATTCTCTCAATCCTGAGAGGATAGTGAACCCGGTCATGAAGTGTAGGTTGCTCTGATATATCAGGACTGAGATATAATTTAACGATTAAAATCTCAGTATATTGGGTAACTGCACGTAGTATTGAGGGAGCACATATTCTCAAGATAGAATCCATAATCTCTTTCTATAAAGATACGAAGTATCCCTTGAGATAAGCTTCATAGGAGCTGATTGGGCCTACCACTTTAGCAAAGTTTATATTTAATGAAATTAGATTTCATAAATATGAATAACTAAAAGATTAAACCATGGACTCAAGGAATAAAATAGCTGTTTACAAAGTGACAGTTCATTATGACTTTGTTCACTATGGATATTTCATGGAGGGGTTAAATGATATCATATTAGAGTCTTGGGATATTTATTAATAATGCCTAGAGTGCAATTATATTTCCATAGTAGTACTTGTTATATAATTAATGGTAACTTTGGACTTGTCAAAAGTTGACAGATAAGCCCGAGGCCCATTGGAGTTAGAACCTTATTTGTTCATTTGGTCCCATCCCAAGCCATATAGTAAAGCCCAATTGGGCTGGCCCAAAAGGATAACCCAATTAGATAATTAGTTTTTATTTAATATAAGAGTTACTAAATAAAGCAACTGCTCAGGCAGTTAAAAATGTATGTATGATTAAAAGAAGAGAAAAATAGTTTTTCTTTACAAGATCTTTTGAATACATTTTTCTAAAGAAAATTCAACGTACTTAAAAACTAATTGAGAGACTATTCATCTTGGGCACCATGTGGAATTGGGGTGAAGATTTAAGATATTCTCAAGTCGTGTTTTTGAATTTCACTGCATTAAGGTACGCTTTCTGTTTTTTGTTCTAGAATTCAAGGTTATATGTTATCTCTCATGATTGAAATAGGATCCTTGTGTTGCTTCCGCTGCAGGTTTTGTATGAGATGCAAAACCAGTTTCTCCAACACTGTATGTAACAATTTTCTTAGTGTTGACCTTTCTTCAGTTGTATGGTGTAATTTGCCTGGATTAGGAGGATGTCTAATCTATTTCTAATGCTATTGCATTTTGTTGAGCTCTCTCTCTTTCTCTTCTTTTCCCTTGTATTTTGTTGATCTAATTGTCTCCATAGCAGTAGCTAGTAGGATTTGAGTTCAGTGTGTTGTGCAATGTCGATTGTTGCCTTAGCTAGCTAGACATCACTTAAGTTTTTCATTATACTGTTTTGGTTATTGGGTGATCAAAAATTCTAAAACCACATAATAAACCACAACCTTTGCCATAACTGTCCACATGACAAACTGTGAGTGGTAGAGAAAAACTTGTGGGACCATGTGAAAGTGACATTATGTAGCTAGTCACAGTCTACCACATAAGATAGTTGTGACAAAAGTTGTGACTTTTTATGTAGCACTAAAATTACTCCTGGGTGATGGGTGGGTGGTTTGGTTTGTGAGGTATATATTTTGATGAATGAGTAATAATGGGACATTGTTCTACATCTTGATTTAATGATTTATAGTCTAATTGGATTAATTAGTGATAAATACATCTTTGATTTATACTCTAATTGGACTAGTGCTAAATACGGAAATATAATTTGAAGAATATTTGCACGAGTATGCTCCAGTTTTGTAATTTAGTACATGGTTATGAATTTATGTTGCTTTCGTTGTGTTTGCCAGAAAGAGGAAGGAGGAGGGGGTTGAATTGGCAACCCAGATTAACCAAACACTAGCAGTTGGAAAAAGGTATAGGCTAACAAAAATCCAAACCCTTTTAGCTTAGCTTCACTAGAAATTAGCCGATCTTAAAATTGATCTAGATTGTCAAGCAATACAAAGAAATTTTATTGCTTCTAGCAAGGAAAGTGAAATCATGAGCTCTTCGGCCCTGACCAAAAAAGTTGAATAAAATTAGGCTAATTAGCTTTAAAATGCTGATGTCAAATACTCATTAGCTGAACAATGATAATCTTATTATTCTGCAAAAAAAACTCAGGCATGTTTCCTTGAACTCTCAGCTCCCGTTTGTTTTCTCTACATCACTCTCTTTCGGCCCTCCCCATTTCCTTATTCTGTCTTCAGCAATTGATGCCTGCATTTCACACCAATTTAGTCAATCCTTCCATTCTTAACATGGGCTAATCGTTGAACACTGATTGTATTATGCAACTATATATTTAAGATTGAAGATGATTGTTTTCCTTCTTTCATTTTATTTTTGGTAAAATGAATTTCATTGAGGATGGTTTTGCTAGTGTATGCTATGTGAGAAAAAGGTTTACCTCTTTGCTCCAGTTGGTCCTATAAATTATAATGAAAAGGACACCAGTCTGTACGACCGTTCCAATCATCATGCCGTACCAAATCCCCTGCAAAATTGAGAATGACAATGGAGTTCATGTTTCACATAAAAAAAAAGGGTAAGAAATTCATTTACTTGGTGATAAATGGCTTATCTGAAGCAATATGAGGTCCTCTTTGAGTATTACAAGTTTGTGATTGTTTTTTCTTTTCATTTTTGTCTCATAATTATTAAACATTACTAGTATGCTTGCTTGCTACTTCCACCATTTTCACTTGGTAATAGAAATGAAATAAACAAAAAATAGGAGAGCAAGACTTACCGTGACACCCCAATCAAGCTTGTAACCCAGAATGAGATCCAAAGGGATCCCAAGAACGTAGTAACATGCAACGTTCACATAAGCAACAATACCTTGCCATCCTGCTCCAATGGCCACCCCTGTGAAAAAAACATTATTCACCCAATTAATTAAAATCTATTTCCATTTCCCTCAAGAATCTGAATTTTTATTTAAAAGAAGAAGATAATATGATATAAAGACTAAAGACGCGGATGTGTTATAAACCAAAAGATCAAAAATTTTTAACTAGAAAATTCTAAGTTTCTAACCAGAGAGAACAGGTTGAACATTGTTAACAATGATGCAAAAAGCCAACACTGGTGTAAGCTCTTTAACGAGAGTTTCAACACTTGCATCACTCGAAAACAAAGATGGGCACACGTTTCGTGTCAGGATTAGAATGATTGAGATATTAACACCGATCAAGAATGAGGTTATCACGGCCACCACTAATGAAAATTTAGCTGTTCTTGTATGAGATGCTCCCAATTCATTTGACACTCTTACACTGCAAAAAATATATTTTGGTTTTAATTTTTCAGACATTTTGCGATCGAGTACAGAAATATATATAGCTTTGTTGAGGTGTGTTTCTCTGTCACTAACCTTATAGCTGCATTCATTCCAAGAGCTTCCATAATTGTCCAGCCCAATATGTTCATGCTACGACAAACATTGGCATAGCAGGAAATAGTTAATCAAAAATAAATTATATTCAAAGCACAATGATAGAATTAATTTCTTAGACTTTATAAAAAGATCCTATTAAGAAAACGTAACTAATATTTTCTTACACTTAATACAAATGATATTGTAAGGACTAATAAAGTTGATACAAACAATTAGAACAAGATCTCATTAAGAAAACATAAATAAAATTTGGTTTAAATAAAAAAAATCAAACAATCTCTGACATTCTACTCATTGAATGCACATATTTGAAAATGCCAAGAGCAAGAATTAAAGATTGAAATTTCGTCACCAATTGATAAAAAAAAAATATATTACCTCATAAAACATAACAGAAAAGTACACCTCAAAAAAATTCTTTTTTTAAAAAAGTATATATATATTGTAGGGTCCAAGTTTGGTAGGCCAAGCCCAAACTTTGCGGATTGTGAGCCCAATGAACCCAGAATAATAAATTTGTAGAGAGTGGGTGAAAAAGCTGGGCTGGTTATGGATTTAGCAACGATTCACTTATCCCAGTAAGAATAAATTGAAGTAAAAACAATTGTAGAATGGATCATACTCAAATCCGAAGAGGCTTAATATTCTCGAAAAAGTGAATACAATTCTCTCTCTCTCTCCTCAATTGTTCCGTCCCCGTCTATCTAGAGGCCTATTCCATTTATATATCCTTCTTCTTCCTCATCTTCAACGTACACTTGTTCTTCATCCAAGCATTCACTTGAGTAAGTGTCACATCAGACTTCTGCTTTAGTCTGCCGTGAGTGGTAGTAGCTGAGGTTGCATTGTTCATGGGTCTTCTCCACATAAATGCGGTCAGGAAAGTTGCTGCAGTGCATTAAATGCGATGATAGCAGCTTTTCTTCTTAGATATTTCTTTGTTCTCATCATCTCTAGGCATGCCCAGAGCTTACTCTTATCGTGGAGTTAGTTGGGAAGGTCGCTCAGGCCTTCGGTATACTTGTTTGATCAAGTTCCCTTGTGATCCGATGAGAGGGACCTCTTCAGACCAATAGGATTGTCTTCGGACATCTTCTCTCATTCATTTCCAAGTGCATTTCCCCCATACGGACTCATTTCTAATCCCTTTTCTCTCTTCGGACACATAGTGATACTCAAATTGGGCCCCAGGCCCAATACGTAGCGTTGGGCTTTTACACCTATATATATATATATATATTTATATATAAAATAAAATTGAAGTTTTCCTTCCTTACACTAAAAAAAAAAAAAAATAGATTTATATATTTACTTATATTTGTACGTGCTATGTCGATGAACGTTTTACATATGAGATAGAAATTTTCTGAAAAAAATGTGTTAAATTTAATATTTTCATCAAGTTTTTAATATTAAAAAAAAATCTAAAATTATAAATCTATTGATCATTGATTAAATTATAACAAAACTTTACCATTATATATATATATATATATTGTAGGGCATCCGAGGACCAAAGAGAATGGAACGTGAAGTATCATACAGTTCCACCCGTAAAGGTGTATCTAACCTGAGGACTTCATCGACCTGAGAAGGGAAAGAAATGCGAGATAACGTTTTGGGAGGATCTATTTGGAGGAAAAAGGATCATGGAAGGGGGCCAAGACGGAGGGAGGAAGCTTCTTGTAAAGGGTATACCTTCCCCCACTGCATTGAATGCCCTGCAACAATCTTATCAGCTGCATTAATGAGGAAATGATACCTGAACAGTAGTTTCACAGCTAGCAACCCCTTCTACTACCTTTAGCAGAACTCTGATGGGATAAGTGACCTAAGAAAATCCCTGAGGCATACAAGTGGAGGGTTAGGATGCTAAGAGGAAGGATATATAAGAGAGGGGACCCTCCCAGTTAAGGGGGATGATAATTCTCTAAGAGTAGAAAAAACAAGAGAGTGAATAGTGAACTTTTGGTTTAGAATTTGTGTCATTCATCTATAAGAACTAGTTCTTGGACTGCAAAATCCTTAGTTATTACTTGAATTGTCTTTCACTATTACTTCTAGTTCCTCGGCTCAGACCTAAACTTAGTCCCAAAATTACATTATAACTTTTTTCCCACTCTTTTCAGAAATTCTATTGTGTAGGCTTGGTTTGAGGGACAAAGCATCACTGTTCTTAGTGGGTTTAGGCCATCAATTTCCTAGTACTTACATACACACACGCATATATATGGTGAGAGAGAACAATAAGATGCAATTTCACAATTTAGCTATAATATATATATATATATATGTGTGTGTGTGTTTGTGTGTGTGTGTGTGTGTGTGAGTACTAGGAAATTGATGGCCTAAACCCACTAAGAACAGTGATGCCATTAAGTCTTATATTCCATGAAAATTCACAAACAAACAGACAGCTCGACCCAAGTGCTCCTTGGACCCCATGCACTTAATGCATTATGACATCTCGAATTATTAATTTTACCATCTATTCAACTACACTCAAAGCAAATCATTTTTGACCAAATATTCAACAATCTTTTGAAATCTGAGTAACAGTGATTTATTCCATTTTTTATATTGTTCAATTGTAACAGATCACAAGTTAAGTTTGCCATGTTAACCATTATAAATAGTAAATTAAATAATTCGAGATGTCACCAACTCTTAGATAGGTTATTTGTGGCCTTGTGGGATGTGATTTGATGGGAACAAGCCTCTATATATAGTCTATTCAAAATCTTTATAAATAGTTGGGCAACTAATCTTGAAGAGTCACTAACAGATACTAATAAGGATATCATGAATAATTACAAACCCAAAAAGAAATATATATATATATATATATTAAGAAAAATCACAACTACCTGCTTCAATCTAATGAAAATCTATAATTTTATTCTTTTTAAAAAATTAAATATAATACTTCTAAATTTGTTACTTTAAACTTCCTACTTTAATTATTGTACCAAACAAAACCACATAGCATATGGTCCAAGTGTTTCAAAAATTTCAAGCTTTTGACAATAATGAAAGTGTGGACTTTGAAGTGGCACATTTGAAATTATGGGTTGTATTTCTCACAAGAATAAAAAATATAATTTTTTTTTCCATTAACTTTCCCCTTTATGTTATGCTTGTTAAATATTGGTTGCAACTTGAAAGAATTATTTATTTATTTTAATTTTTAAATAAGTGAGTTTTCGACTCCCAAAGGAAGGTGCCTTTTTTTTAATTTAATGTTAAGAAAGTTTTTCAGTCGTTTTTTTTTTTTTTGTGCTGAATAGTTTGTTTTAATTTAATGTTAAGTAAGTTTGTTTCTTCAAGAAAAAGGGAAATGGGTCCGCTCATTAGACTTTCACAGCTTATTATTTTGTTTGTGCTATGTACCTTGATCTGATTTATTGTCCTTTTTGTTCTCATTGTGTTGAAGTGCAGTTAGCACGAGAACTTGTCCACAATTGACATGATTACTTACCAAAAAAAAAAAAAAAAAAAAACAGAGCTGCTGGTGGCATGATTTCTTACCAAAAAACATGAGGACAGCATGAGAAACGTGATGAAAGTATAAGAAATAATGATGAAGAACGAACTAAACACTTGCAAGCAAATTAGGTAGAAACATATATGGGTAGGAGGGATGTATGCAAAAATAAAAGAAGAGAATTCCTCTGATTTTGGCATTTTATGGTCATGTCACATTGTGTTGTTGCAACAACCAATGCCTTAATTGTTTGTGGTTTCTAGTATCGATTATCGACGACCATTTATTACTATTTTGACTGTTTGGTGGTGTTGACGATGAAGATATTATGGAGAATGGGAATAGATAGATTTAATGATATATGGTCACAACTCACAAGGGCTACTAGAAAGTAAAAGCATTGCTTATTCCTATTCTTATTAGAGGGGAAGAAAATTAAGGAAAAAAGAAAAGAAAAAAAAAAGACATGCATGATTAGCACAAATTATAGGACATAGACAGATCCAACTGCATAAAATGTGGTTGTCATCTTTTTGCGTATAGAGAGAGTATTGAAATTATTAATTTAGAGTATTCGACACTATTTCGGTATTTTTTTGTCTTCTCAACTTGAAGTGACTGAGTTCAAGAGTCGTCCTATTCTAATTTATGTCACTGCATATGTCACAAGCGATATGATCATGGACATACTAGAACTTGACACTGATTGCAGGTGCAAGGTATGTACATATAGTATTCTTGACGTATATCAAACAAAAGTCATGTTAACGAATGCCCTTAAGATAATTATTAATAAATTATAATAAAAAAAATTTAATACTATTTTTATAAGAAATATGAAAAACTGTCAATAACATTTATTGTTTTATGATTCTCCTAATAAAATGTTTCTAAAAACCAATACTCTAAAAGAATTGGTTAACCTTTCTCATCAAATAATATCAACTATAAGATTTACCGTGGTGGTTGGTGTGGTATGTATCATTTTCCTTTATTTATGGCTAAACGATGAATTTTATTAAGGAAAAAAGGGATCAGTCCCCGAGTCTATACCTCCAAGATGTGGATTGATAGATTGGAGATAAAAAGAGCTCTAAAACCATTACAAAAAGGAGTCTAGGCTGCATAGCACAGTGTGTGGTATGTATGGCTTGGTAAGTGAAAATTGTATGCTCGGTATTTTAGATATTTCACACATAAATGTAGATTTTATGGGTGGAATTCACATGTGGATTCTATCTCTATATAAAGGAATGTATGATATATTGGATGCATTGAAAATTTTTATATGATTAATTAGGGATGAGAGAGAGAGAGAGAGAGAGAGAGAGAGAGAGAGAGAGAGAGATACCATATGGACAAGGTGTTGAAGGTCATTTTTGTAAAGCAAGCCCAACCCAGCAAAGCAAGCAATAAGAGTGGTAGGCATAGAATAAGACTATTAGGCCCAAGCGGCAGGAATGATAGAATACAGGCCCATAACATGAATAAATGGGTCTTGAGGAAGCAAATGAGCCCAAAGGGTCTGGAAAGAGAGAAATGACACCCATGGGCAGTATATGGTATGAGAAAGTGAGAATGGGCCGCGGCAGGCTCAAAGCAATGTAAACAAAGAAAGTAGGGGTTGATGGCAAGCCCATAAACCCCTAAGGATGAGAATGAGGAGATTGGGCTGGGGAAGCCCAATCAAGTTAGCAAAAGCCCATGGGAATGCAAAGTTAGTAAGTGGGCCGAGGAAGCCCAAAGAAAGTAAATGGGCCGCAGGCCCAAAGGAAAAGAAAGGGACAATGGAGCCCATGAGTAAGGACACCAATGGTTCTGTTGAGTCACTGGGGGAAGGAATGAAACGGCAGGCTTGAAAAAAGGCCTAGCAAGAACATATCATCATGGCAGAAAATGCCAAGTAATGAAACAGGACGTAAGTGTAACCAAGAAATGGGCCAAGAAGAATGTGAAACTCAGTATTAAGAGAAGCCCAATCCCAAAGGGAAGCAGTGAATGTACAGAACGGCCCACATGAAAGAACAAAGAAGCATGGCAGACAATGCGAACAAAGCTCCAGATCACAGCAAACACATGAGCCGCAGGCGGACTTTGAATGTACATAACAGGAAAGCATGCGCAAGGCCCAGGTGCCACCAGCCTGTACCCAGCCAATATGAGACGTGGTGGGGCCATGGGTCAGTGGTAAAAGGTAAGAGGGGGGTGTGGCTTGGTGGTGGGGATAGGGGAAAAGATTTATTTTACGTTCCTTGTCCAAACCCTTTTGGGAGGTACGTCCAGTTGGGATGACAGACCGCCCAAAAGAGGTAAGGTTGGGGAGGGAACGTTGGGTGCTTGCCATAGGGAGAGAGAGAGAGCATTTAAGCCATGGCAAAAGACAGTGCCACGGTGGACAGAAACAACACAAACCTGTCTTTGTCTGGCAAGGGTAAGTAGTGCACAGACGGTGGTCGGCAAGTATGCCTAAACCAGACAAAGGCCGTTGGAGGGTAAAGTGGTAAAACAATCACGGCAGGCCCTATAAAAGGATCCTTGCCATGCCCTGTAAAAGAGACTGAAAAACAGAGGAAGAAGAAATATAAAGAGAAAACCGAAAAGAAAAAGAAAGAAAAGAAGAAAAGATAAGAAAACAAAGAGTAAGGGTAATGGGCATGCACCAATAAACTGGTTTCCTTCTCTCCCCCTCGAAATCCCACTCTCTTAGGAACAGTCAAGTAGTAAGAATTTCTTCAAGCATTTATCACTTAGGTCCGATTCCCTCAAAGTCATTAATCTCCACGGTAGGATATTCTCCTAGGAGATTAATTTCATTGAGAGGAAGCGTTCTTCCTCTTTGATTCTTTGCCATTGCAGATTCAGGCTTGACTTAATGTTTATTTTTTGATTAACTTCCATCATCGTTCAATCAATTGTTCTTTCTTATAAAAGCCGTTGTTATCATTACCATTATTATTATTGTGATATTCGGTCTTTGTTATTAACAAAAAAGCCACTGTACTCTGTTTTTCTTTATTGTTATTATATCTGCCTGCCGTAACCTTGTTGTAATAGTTCTGCTTGCCGTGAGAGTATTCCTGGCAGACAAGGCTAAGTTTGTGCACAAGTCGGCCCAAAGTGAGTTACAATTGAGCCGGTCTCAACTTTCCTACTTAGACACACACTCGGGCCCATCACCGCAGGAGGCAGCCCAGCCCAAATACAAAAAAAAGGGCCCTACACAAGGCATCTACTAAAACTTCCGCATTTTTTAGATATCCAGCAAAGAGAATTAGCGCCATGAAGTACCACACTTCCAAGCTGCACAAAGATTAATTTAGAGATATATTCATCATTTTAAGGATTAGATTTAAAATTGATCAATGGTGAATGATATGTGAATCCCATAAATCGAAGTAAAATCATATGAACCAGTTGAAAAAGGGAGATCTCATTTGGGTGCGTGTCACCCATCATGGATTTTTTTTTTTTTTTTTTTTGGCTAAATACTCCTTTCTTAGTAATAAAATCATATAGGATAATTGTTTACCGATAAGATTATATGCAAAGTAATAATACTAATACTTTTTGGAAAGTACAGTAATATACTAATAAATAATTTCTAACCTTTCATTAAAATAATAGAAAAAGAAGAGAAAGAGAAGAAAAAAAGAGTAATACCACCCAAGTTAGAATTTTCCAAACGAAGGTACAATATTTTCACAAAATTCTACAATGTGTTACTTATAAGGTGTAAGGTTGAATTTAATCAACCATCTTGTTGGCTTTATTCCATACCAAATTTGCTTGTATTTTAGCATTTAGTAACCCTGTATTTAGGTGGGATTATTGTAAGGGTAGTGTGTGAGAGAGTGTGAAGAATTGTTCCTTAATGTGCAAAGAAGAAGAGACTTGCGACTGGAACTCATGGGTGGCTCGCGGGTGCAAGCCGTAAGATGAGAGTCACGTGCCAAGCATGCAGGAAGCTGAAGCGTTTTTGCCAGTTGGTGCATTACAAGACAAAAGACTCAGGCTGGCTAGGCAGTTAACTTGCGGCTGGAACTCGCGACTCAGACCAGTCGCGAGGCCAAGCCGCCAACCAACCCTGTTTGGAAAAAACTGTTTCTTCGTATTCCAAACACTCACCACTATATATAGACCCTTACACTCACAAAATGTAGAGAGTTTCAAGAGGGAATTTTGTGAGAGAAACTCTAGAGAAAAACAAGATTGATTCATCCCCAATCTTTACCTTAGAGACTCTTTAAATTCCTCTACTCTCTTCCTCTCAATTGTCAAATCCTTGAGAGGCTTTTAGCCAAATCTTTTCCTCATCTTACCCATATCTGTGAGAAGGTTTATTTGGTACTTTTGGGAAGCAGTTAAGAAGGAACCAATGTCTATTGGTTGATACTATGGTTGATAGCGGAATCCGGTAAGTTAAAGAAGAAATAGGTTCGGCGCAACCTCGTTGGAGCAAGAAACTTGGAGGGCTTAGGTATATCGGGTAGATTAGACTTGGAGGGTCTATTGCTGTTCATGTATCCCAACTACATTATTTAGTGGATTATTCACCGCTTGGAGGGCGGCGGAGAGGTTTTACACCGAGGGCTTCGGTTTTCTCTTCGACAACACATTGTGTGTTGTCCATGTGTTTGAATCTTCCTTCCCTTTATCTTTGCCTTATATTTACTGCTGTGGATGTGTTTATATTTGGCTTAGATTATTTATCAATTCTATGTTTGACTTATTATGTTCATGTTCCGCACATTAATTGTTTGATAATAAGCTTGAATTGATATTTTGTAATTTGGGGTCTAAACATTCAAGGGTGTTTCATACCCATTTTGAACATTCATAAGGTCACCCATAATTTTGTTACATATAGTATATTTTCACAAATAAAACATAGCATTTTGTAAAGGCCATCTTTATAGGATATCCAAACATGATTAGAAGAAGATAATCAATGTTGAAAACTTTTTGATACAAGATAGAAATTCTATTCTAGCCTAATCTAAGTGTATATGTGTGAAGCTCCTAGAGACTTGTACCCTGACCTTTGCCCCCTACACTTCACAACCACTTATACTTGTAGAGTGACTATCATACCAAAAGTGTGCGGTAATATCAATGTTAAAAACTGAAGGAAAAAGATAAGAACTCAAGACTTAAGTAATGAACCTGTATGGACAGCATACGCATTAAATTGTCTTAGTCAACTAGTGCCCTACACATATGAGTTCAGTTTTTTTTTTTTTGGGTAAAATTCAGGTATATTTAATATATATATATATATATATATTTAAAATATTAAATTCTACACGTATTGAAAAAACACGTGAAAAACCTGCAATCTAATGAGTCATTGACAAGTGAGAACTCATGTTTTCAAAGGTTGGAAATTATTAAAATTATCACAATTTTTTTTTAAAGATAAAGTCCTAAAATAGTCGTGCCTATCCTCTCATCCATTGCATAGGAGTATTAGATGAAACCCTTAACCATAATTATTTCACATAAAAAAAAATTAGCCTGTGTATACTGTACATACTATATGTTATATGCGAGGAAACGCAAACACAGGTACGGATATAGGTATGGTACAGTAACATAAACAATTTCTGAAAAATTATAACATAAAACAGCTGGTAAGACATCGGTATAACATAAGTACGATACAAATGCGACTCGAGTAGGCATTTTAAATGAAATATTTGTGCTTCCTAAGTTACATGTAAAATGTTGATACTTGGATGTCTCTAAATGTGAAGTAATAATTTTCCTAAAAAAAATAGTGTTAAACAGTGACATTACATATGAGTTTCTTACCAGAGCATTACTGCGGAGGCCAGAGATAACTTAACGAATCCCCAAAGGTTATGAAACGCCTTCAATGAGAACCCAGACCAAGCTCGACCACAACTACCACTTAAAATATACAAACAGCTGCACTATCACTACGAACCACCAGGACGAGTTCAACACCACCGCCGCACCCACCAGACCCCAACCTAACTTCAAGATGAAAAGCCAGCTAAACAGTGTGTTCAGAGCCAATGCCACAGCCGCAATCAAAGCTATCACAAAGATCTTGCTCTGTGATTGCAGAAACTTGACCATCGGAAAATTTAGAGCTTAAGCAAATAGCTGCGGAAGCATATATAGTGCGAACACTCCCGCTGCGTCCGATATTGCTTCAGTCTGTCCAAGCAGTTTCAACAGTGCGCCGCAAAGAAGTACAAAAGACTGAGAAGCAAACCTGTGGTGGTCAGGATCACCCATGACCTTTGCATGTAAATTCCTAGCATATCAATCTGTCCTGCTCCAAACGCTTGCCCACATAGTGTTTCGAGTGCGCTTCCCATTCCGAGCTATTGAAATTCAATTTTGTTAGAGTAGATACACAAAGAAAACCAATTGAGATACAAAGAATCAATATTGTTAACTGTGTATTGTAAAATTAACAGTAGAGGGTACCATGACGCCCAGTGAGAAGCCGGCGATGACAGAATTTTCGATGGAGAAAGCGGCGAGTTCGAGTGTGCCGACCTGGCCCAGAAAGACTTGAGTGATGGCACCGAGAGAGTATTGGCATAAGGAGGTGAAGATGGCCGGGCGGCGAGGTACCAGAGCTTCTTTGATTCAGTAAGGAACGCTCTGTAGAAATCGACTAGACTCTTGATGGGAGGTGAAGAGGAGAAAATAAGCTGACGGATCCAAGCAATGTTGATGGACGGGCCCATTAGGTGCAAGACTCGGTGAGAACAGATTTGCTGGCCACATGTCAGACAGAATCCCTATATGGGAATACTTGCGGCACACCCCCTAGATTCTAGGGGTAATTAGAGTCCTAGTGCAATTAGGGTTCTAGAAGCTGCGTGCATCGATGGAGATCTTCTTTATAAGGAATATGACTTGTCCATCACGTTTGGGACTCCTCAAGAGGATTTCTACAAGGAAAGACTTCGACTCCAAGTAGAAAAGGTCAACTTTCGACTACGTACTATAAAAGCCCCAATACCCTCACAAATCGAGGTACGCATAATTTACCCTCTCTAGCACTCTAGAGTTGTGAGAATCTTTCTGACTTAACCTTCGGAGGGTATTCGGCTAGCACCACACTGGTGCTCTTCGCAAGGTTTTCTCTTCTTTTTGTTGTGTAGGTTTATATTTGAGCGCGTGGGAATTGTGTGGCTCACTGGTGATTTTTCGGCATCATCAGTTGGCGCCGTCTGTGGGAACTTTACGCGATTCGTAAGCCATATTATCGCTTCCCGGACAAAAGAGTTGCATGGTACTCACACGCTCAATGGCAACCACCAATGACGTTCAAGGAGAGGAACCACCCACAACTGCCATCGAGAGACAAGTTCGAACTCTCACTGCCGCCGTGGAACGTCTCACCAAACAAAACCACGACTTAGAAGAACAGTTGCTCCAGAAGAATGTAGCACCGAATGACCAACAAGAAGATCAAGAAGGGACCAGTGCTGCAAGAAAAAACAAGGAGAAACCTGAGGGCAGCCACGCCCCAAGCAGACTAGAGAGGCAAGATTTAAACATGCCATCCCTCACGAATGCAACTCCGCCACATATTGTCGCAGAGATGCAAGCGATGAAGGAGCAGATGGAGATTATAATGAATGCGCTTAAAGGACGAGTGTCCAGTGACCTTGACGACTTGGTCAACCGCACCGACTCGCCTTTCACCGCAGCCGTCAACTCCTTCCCCCTACCCCATAAGTTCCGCATGCCGCATATAGACAGTTATGACGGGGTGAAGGATCCATTGGATCATCTAGAGACCTTCAAGACCCTAATGCATCTTCAAGGAGTAGCGGACGAGATCATGTGTAGGGCCTTCCCTACAACACTGAAGGGCCCGGCGAGAATTTGGTTCAGCAGGCTGACGCCTAATTCCATCAGCACTTTCAAAGAACTGAGCGCCCAATTCACGTCGCACTTTATTGGAGGACATCGATACAAGAAGTCCACAGCATGCTTGATGAGTATCAAGCAACGAGAAGATGAAACACTCAGATCTTACATAGCCCGCTTTAATAAGGAAGCACTCTCAATCGACGAGGCCGACGATAAAATACTCGTAGCAGCATTTACGAATGGGCTGAGGAAGGGTAAGTTTTTGTTTTCACTATATAAAAATGACCCGAAAACTATGCCGGACGTGCTCTACAGGGCCACCAAGTATATGAATGCCGAAGACGCTCTACTAGCTCGCGAGGAAAAGCCTAAGAAAAGAGAAAGGCAGGAAGATGCCCGAGAGGAAAGAGGGCAGAAGACGGCAAGAACCGGAGAGCAAAGGGATGATAGGCGCTCCGAGCCCCCTACGGGGAGATTCACAAGCTTCACTCCACTGACCGCCCCTATCGACCAAGTCCTCATGCAAATCAAGGATGAGGGGACATTAACTTTCCCTGGAAAGCTGAAGGGAGATCCCAACAAACGGTCCAGAGATAGGTACTGTCGCTTCCATCGCGATCACGGACATGACACAGCTGACTGCTATGACCTGAAACAGCAGATTGAAGCCCTCATTAGACAGGGAAAGTTGCAGAAGTTCGTCAGCAAGGAAAGGACGGATCATCAACATCAAGAGCAGCCACCCCGCCGAGATAATGAGCACCCCAGACCACCTATAGGGGATATAAGAATGATCACAGGGGGCACGGCAACTATAGGGTCGTCCAAAAAGGCCAGAAAAACATACCTCAGGATGGTTCATAACGTCCAGCTAACGGGCTCCGTACCAAGAATAGCACGGATGGAAAGCCCGATCATAGGATTCTCAGAAGAGGATGCCCGACCTCTTCACCACCCTCATGAGGACGCGCTTGTTATCACCTTACAAGTGGGAGACTTCAACATGCACCGAGTGCTAATCGACGATGGTATCTCAGCGGACATCTTATACTACCCGGCGTTCCAGCAGATGAGGATTGATAGAGAACGGTTAATACCAACAAATGCTCCGCTGATTGGCTTTGGAGGTACGAGGGTATTCCCATTAGGCGCGGTCACGCTTTTGGTAACAATAGGTGATTATCCTCAACGGATCACAAAGGAGATGACTTTCCTTGTGGTCGACTGCTCATCTGCTTACAATGCTATCATCGGACGACCCACCCTCAACTCATGGAAGGCGGTAACGTCAACATACCACCTAATGATCAAATTTCCTACGGAGCACGGGGTGGGAGAGCTACGAGGAAATCAGCTGGCCGCACGAGAGTGCTACATTGCTATGATGGAGATGGAAGGGAACTTACCACTTCAAGACGCTGGACTGGCAAAAGCCGCAGCAACCATGGAACACGGAGCACCTACGGAGATACCACCAGTAGAGACGACATGAAGAGCATCGACGCCCCCCCCCCCCCCAGTTTCCAGTTTATTACTAAGTTTTTATTAGTTTTTTACTACGAACAATTTTTGCTATTATTTAGTGTTGCTATCGCAAGTTTTTTCTTCAAACGATTCTTTCTACAAGTGCCTTTTTAAGCCCAAGGGGGCAGGTACCTTTTTTGTTCTACATGGTTTTCTTTCAATAAGAGAAATAGTCAGACACGCTTGTGCTCTTCCTACTTGATAAACTAAGTCCAAAAAATGGACGGATATAAACTAAGTCCACAAGCTGGACGGATCATCCCAAGAGAAAAAAAAAAAATACGAGGTCCACAAGGTGGACGGATATAAAACTAAGTCCACAAGCTGAACGGATCATCCCAAGAGGATGAAAAAATCAAGTCCACAAAGTGAACGGATATAAACTAAGTCCACAAGATGGACGGACGAACCCAAGTGGACGACTATCAAGGTGACGAGGTAAAACTTAGTCACCTCAACAAAGTCCACAACCTCAAGTGGACGACCATCAAGGTGACGAGGTAACACTTAGTCACCTCAACAAGTCCACAACCCCAAGTGGACCATCAAGGTGACGAGGTAAAACTTAGTCACCTCAACAAAGTCCACAACCTCAAGTGGACGACCATCAAGGTGACGAGGTAACACTTAGTCACCTCAACAAGTCCACGACCCCAAGTGGACGACCATCAAGGTGACGAGGTAACACTTAGTCACCTCAACAAAGTCCACAACCCCAAGTGGACCATCAAGGTGACGAGGTAAAACTTAGTCACCTCAACAAAGTCCACAACCTCAAGTGGACGACCATCAAGGTGACGAGGTAAAACTTAGTCACTTCAACAAGTCCACGACCCCAAGTGGACGACCATCAAGGTGACGAGGTAAAACTTAGTCACCTTAACATGTCCACTACCCCAAGTGGACGACCCACAAGGCGACGACCCACAAGGTGACGAAGTAACTCTTAGTCACCTCAATAAGTCCACGACCCCAAGTGGACGACCATCAAGGTGACGAGGTAAAACTTAGTCACCTCAACAAAGTCCACAACCTCAAGTGGACGACCATCAAGGTGACGAGGTAAAACTTAGTCACCTCAACAAAGTCCACAACCTCAAGTGGACGACCATCAAGGTGACGAGGTAACACTTAGTCACCTCAACAAGTCCACGACCCCAAGTGGACGACCATCAAGGTGACGGGGTAAAACTTAGTCACTTCAACAAGTCCACGACCCCAAGTGGACGACCATCAAGGTGACGAGGTAAAACTTAGTCACCTTAACATGTCCACTACCCCAAGTGGACGACCCACAAGGTGACGAAGTAACTCTTAGTCACCTCAATAAGTCCATGACCCCGAGTGGACGACCCACAAGATGACGAGGTAACTCTTAGTCACCTCAAGAAGTCCACGACCTCAAAGTGGATGACCAACAAGGTGACAAGGTCACACTTGGTATCGACAGGAAGTCCATGACCAAAGTGGACGGACAAAGAAATGGATGGAGGTCCATGCATGTCCATGAAAAGAAATGGACGGACATGCACGTCCATGGAAAGAAGTGGACAGACACCCCATGTCCATTAACTAAAAAAAAAAAAAAAAAAGGACGTCCATAAGTGGACGGAGGTCCACAACAACAAAAAAATGGATGGATGCATGTCCATGCATCCGTCCATAAAGAAAGTGGACCGAGGTCCACATTTAAAAAAAAAAAAAAAAAAAAAAAAAAAAAAAAAAAAAAAAAGGACATCCAAAAGGAAAGTGGACGGAGGTCCACAACAACAAAAAAATGGACGGATGCATCCATGCATCCGTCCATAAAGAAAGTGGACGGAGGTCCACATTTAAAAAAAAAAAAAAAAAAAAGGACGTCCATTAGTGGATGGAGGTCCACAACAACAAAAAAATGGACGGATGCATGTCCATGCATCCGTTCATAAAGAAAGTGGACGGAGGTCCACATTAAAAAAAAAAAAAAAAGAAAAAAGAAAAAGAAAAGGACGTCCATAAAGAGGTGGACGGACACCCCATGTCGTGGGGTGTGGTTTTGCGCATGTAAAGGGAAAGACAAGTGTAGCTTTGCATGGTGTCTACTAAGTGTGAAAGGTCATGTGTGTGCCAATGATTCATTAACCACTAGATATAGTATTTAAGTGCAAAACCACAAAGAAGCCACCATGCTTCCCCATGGAAAATCAAAGCTTCAGGACGTGTTCAACATGTGACGGAAGTAATAACACGCAAAGATGACGGAATTAGTGCATGCATATTTATGGCTTTTGGGGCATACAAAGCTAGTACATGTCTGTTACTCTTGGGGGTGTCAAAGACTGACAAGTCTCTCAAGATCTAAATCGAACCATCACCCCACGGGTCCTTTCACTTCGAGGTCACAGACCCATAGGGTGAAGGGGGCAACTGAAGAGGAGAAAATAAGCTGACGGATCCAAGCAATGTTGATGGACGGGCCCATTAGGTGCAAGACTCGGTGAGAACAGATTTGCTGGCCACATGTCAGACAGAATCCCTATATGGGAATACTTGCGGCACACCCCCTAGATTCTAGGGGTAATTAGAGTCCTAGTGCAATTAGGGTTCTAGAAGCTGCGTGCATCGATGGAGATCTTCTTTATAAGGAATATGACTTGTCCATCACGTTTGGGACTCCTCAAGAGGATTTCTACAAGGAAAGACTTCGACTCCAAGTAGAAAAGGTCAACTTTCGACTACTATAAAAGCCCCAATACCCTCACAAATCGAGGTACGCATAATTTACCCTCTCTAGCACTCTAGAGTTGTGAGAATCTTTATGACTTAACCTTCGGAGGGTATTCGGCTGGCACCACACCGGTGCTTTTCGCAAGGTTTTCTCTTCTTTTTGTTGTGTAGGTTTATATTTGAGCGCGTGGGAATTGTGTGGCTCACTGGTGATTTTTCGGCATCATCGGAGGGATGTCAGCAGTATCGGCGTTAAAGGTAGCAGTAGAGGAAGGGTGTATTGCTACTGGAAGGGAGTGTAGCTGGTGTTCTTGCTCTTGGTCCACTCCTCTGGAGGACGAGAGAAGTGGCTGATTACCATTCTCCATAGTTGAGATAGATAGAGAGAGATGGATAGGACTTTTTTTTTATTAATGAACTTTTTTTTGATGAACTAGAGAAGGATAGGACTTATAAGTGGGAGAGAAGGACTTATTTATAGTAAATTGTAGTAGGAAATGATTTGAATGTGAACTGCCCGAATTCAGACAAGTATATATAGTATTTAAGCTCCATACTTTTAGGTTTTTTTTTTTTTTTTTTTTTTTTTTTTTTTTTTTTTTAAGGGGTTTCTGTATGGGCTTTTCATTACGCAACCAGGGACGGAATTAGGATTTGAACCTGGGGGGCAAAGCTTAAAACAATTTTTTTTTATTTATTTCTTTTAATGAAAATAAAAACTAATATATATTTCATATTCAACAAAATACTACATATAAAATAAGTGTTTCTTAAATATTTGATATTATAAAAATGTCGACAAAGTATAACACACAAAGTAACAAAGACAAAGTTCACAAGTTCATATATATATATATATTACTAATATTAGCCACATCACACAAAGTGATAAAGACAAAATTTTTGATAAAACCAAAAAAATCAGACTTAAGACTTGGTCAATTGGTCACAAAAAAGAGTCATTTATGACTTACCAAAGACTAGTCTTCACACTTAACAGTACTCACAAGTAACAAAATAGTGACCACCAAAGACTACTCTCACAAATAACAAATTCACTATCACAATTCAGTACTTACATCCTACTGTCCTAGTCCCACTTTATGTCTTTATAGTTAAAACCAAAAAAAAAAAAAAAAAAAAGTTACAAACACTGAAAGTCTGAAACCGGTCCAGACAATCACAAAAAAGAAAAAGCTACAAACAATTACACTTTACACAGTAGTCAATACTCAATAGTCAATACAAAGCCACAAACACAAACTAAGTCTACGGTCCACACATTGACACAAGCACAGTGAACACACTAGTCCAATAAAAGCCACAACTCACAAATACTGTCAACACACACAGTCACCACAATCCATAAAAAAAACGCAGAGGGCATACTCGGCAAAGGGAAAACAGCTAAGGCACTAGGCAGAGCAATATAACAAAGACAAAAACAAAAAAAACAAAAAACAAAAAACAAAAAAAAAAACAAAAAAAACAAAAACAAAAACATGAACTTGAGAGAGGAGAGAAATTTCTTAGATTTACCGTGTGTGACTATGATCAAGGATCTGAGGAGGAGCAGCAGCAACAACAGTCCGGACTTCGGATCTGATCTGAGGAAAAGAACAGCAGTAGCATCAGTGATGGTTGGAGGAGGCGTTGATGCTTGATGAGGTTGAGTGGAGCTGTGGAGGAAGAGTGAGGTTAGGGTAAAAATTTGAGAATTGTAATTTAGGTTTTCAGATTTCAATCCATATTTATTTTTTATTTTGTTTGTCGGTTTTTTTTTTTTTTTTGTATGAGAGTTTATCGGTGATTTTTTGAAGTGTCACTACTCGAACCACTCAACTACTGTTAAGTATCATGTTAAGTGTTATAAGGACTCATATTACTGAGTCATACCCTTTTAGTTTGTTTTTATTGACAAAGATAAGATTTATTGGAACATGAATTTATTGTGAGATAGCTTTTGTTTAGATATATCATAAAAGGAATTGGTATGAGGTTGTTTACTTATATAAAAAAATTAGTAAGATTGTTTGCTTTAAAAAAAAGGCTATGATCACTATATTTCTCACAACTATTATATTTGACAAACTATGAGTGATGAAGAAAAAATGGTTAGTTCATGTGAAAGTAATAGACAACCAGTCACAGTCTACCACATAAGATAATTGTTGGAAAGAGTGTGGTAAAAGTTCTGATCTTGGGATAACTATTACCTACTAACTCAATCCATTACCTATGTAATGCACGAATGGTTTTTGTACCAAAAGAAAACTTCTCTCTATAGCACATCTAGTCCACCTATAGACGACCATTCACACATCCAATTTCACAATTTGTTAAGTTGTGAGATTGTGAGTGGTTTACGTATAGTGGTGGGTTACACAAAGTAGAAAATATTCACCCCTTACAGTTACACAATTCAACAAGTTGAGAAATTCTGCATTTCCAACGCACTTTTTAATTAAGTTTGATTGATTTTTTTTTTTTGGGTCAAACCAATCATCCACGATTAATTATACTTGTGAGTTGTGACATATTAAAATTTTTGTTAGGACATATGTGGTTCACATGTTAAGAACATATGTTATACTTGTTAGGTTCTAAATGTTTAGAACAATTGGCAAATCGTGAACACAACTTGTCTAGATTTAGATCTTAGAGTCTAGAGGTTTTATTAGACAATGCTCAAGGTGATTCAAGTCAAGATTCAAGAACATACAAGCTGCAGGAAGAAGACTTCATATTCTGCCTGGTTCGATTGATCGAAGAACAGGCTCAATCGATCGAAAATCGTATCTACAGAATTTTAAGTCGGCCCAAACAGCAGCTTAAGCCCATTAAGGATTAGGGTTTCAGATCTACTTCTTCCACTATATAAAGGAAACCCTAAGCCACGTTTTTGGGACTAGAGAGAGAGAGATTAGAGTGCCTCTTGTGCCTCTTTTTATTAGGGTTTTGTACTGAAAGCTCGAAAATGTGTTGAAAAACACAAGAGCTGTTTAGACCCCTAAATTAAAATTACGGCTCAATAGATTTTACACAACTTTAATACAAAGTGCGGAATAGTGTAAAAGCGAGCGGATGAACAAGTAAGCTACTCTAATCCATAAACTAAGCAACACAGCAGTATAATGGAATTAAACAAGAGTAGGGAAGAAGGGTGCAAACACAGAAAACACCGAGACGTGTTCTCGAAGAGGAAACCGAAGAACTCGGCGAAAAACCTCTCCGCCGCCCTCCAAGCGGAAATCGATCCACTAGACAATCAGTTGGGATACATGGGTTAGAAAGAGACCCTCCAAGCCTAATCTACCCGATGTACCTAAGCCCTCCAAGCTCCTACTCCAACAAGGCTTCTCGGAACCGTGTCTTGTCTTAGTTCTCCGGATCCCGCAACAAGCTCCATGTTGCATTTGCCATCCTTGGCTTCTTCCAATGCTTCCCAATAGCTCCAAAACACTCTCTACACTCTAAATGTGTGTGGGTTGTGTTTGGGTATAAATCTCCTCTCAAGGTATGTTAATGGGAGAGGGATGGAGAAGAGGCTACAATGATTTCTCACTAAGGAGGAGTAGCTCTCTCTCAAAAGATGGGTGGGTGAGTTGTAGAAAACCTATCTAGGGTTTTTCTCTCTAAATAGCCACACCAACATATATGGGTAATGAGGGTATATATATAGAGTGGGTGAAGGGTAAGAAGGTCACTCATTAAAATCCTCCAGGCAGAAAGTTTCGCGACTGTCTCGCGGGAAGGCCTTACCAGCGAGACACTCGGGAAAATGACAGCCTGGCATGACTCTTCAGCTTCCAACACGTGCAGGGCACATGCACCATTTCGCGGGATGCTAAGTAGCGAGATACCCGCGAGAATTCTTCAGTCTTCAAAAGCTTGAGTCTTCACACTCTCTCTCTATTACACAACCCTTACAACCAATCCCACAATGAATACAGGGTATAAACGATTGAGAATAATTACAATCAAATTTGGCACGGAATAAAAGCCAACAAAAACACAGTTGTAAATTACAACTTTACAATCTCCCCCTTTGGCTATTCCGTGACAAAACCCTAAAACAGACTCTAGACTTAACCGTGAGTTTGGGAACAAAGGCAAAACTCACTCACACCTAATTCTAGATTCTGATAAGCTCTTGAAACATATGAACAAGTAACTCCTGAAACACAACAACACAATAACATCATTGTATACAGAAAACTTGAAAAGCATATGGAGCAATAATAACATGATCGAGCAAAACGAAATAGAAACACTAGATCATGGCACGATCAACCAAGTAATCACTTATACAAAAGCAATTACTATGCTCATTCACACATGGAATGAACATCCGGATATGCAAGATGATAAGCTCAATTAAAGAGAGTCACTTGCAATTCCAACACTCAACCAATGCGAAATACACGAAGTATTTGCATCTAGGAACAATCCTACTAGGGCACAAGAGTGTTCATCACTCAACCAATGCATAGAACGTGTATGCATCTAGGAACAATCCTACAAGGGCACAAGAGTGATGTACTTGAAGTAAAATGCATGACATTGAACAACAAGCAAACATGCATGAAGGTTGCATAGGCAAGGTATTGCAAATGCATGGCACAAACCACAAAGACCTACAAAACAATGCATGAAACAAACCCTTAAAGCTTACAAAAGCAACATGGGTACAAAACATAAAGTACTTCCCTATCATATCACTCCTCCTATCATGAATCATAGGAGCTGTGATGAACTTGGAACATGTATACCTGTAACCTGAAACACTTGCACAAAACACATTAGACCCTCAAGGTAAAGCAAGTAATAAACGGACAAGTATAATGAAAGAAGTAAAGTGCGATCAAGAAAACAAGATGTGAAACATGTGAGCAACTTGATCAAACACCAAAACAGTCATGGAAATGACTGCAATGATCATATAGCAAAGCAAATGATCATCCGAACATGCAACCAATAAAGCACAATAGCAAAAGGTTAAAAGCATGTCCAACACATAAGCACGATGCAATGAGAGCAACAAAGCATATCAAAGCATCATAAAGCAACGAGAAAACAAGCATGAAGTAAATCAAGGTTTTCAAAAAAAATGTCTTCTCCCCCTTGGTATATACATCTCCCCCATGGCTTCCCCCTACGAATGTGCACAAGGTAGAATTTCTCCCCCTAAGAGTGTGCACATGAGTCATATAAAAATGACAATACTCTCCCCCTTTTTGTCACGAATAGACAAATTAATCAAGAGGAAGGAGGGAAAGAAAAGAAGATATGAAGATGATGCATGAGGAGTGCAAGATGAATGAGAAAATGAAGCTCAAACATAATACAAACATTAAAAAATGCTACAGAGCATAAAGAACATGACATGCTAAGGATGATGGAACATGATATGGACCTAGGCATGACATGGACACAAGAACATGTTATATGTGCTAAAAGGTCTAAAAGGACTTAACTAGCATGAGTGAATGCAAAAACATGTCAAGTGTTAGAGTGTGTGCAGCAAATTGCATCTAGTGTGCATGTGTGATGCATGACTAATGCATGAGCAAGGCACTCAAGGGGTAAAGTGTACAAAACACACCACCAATGATCAAAACATGATAAACATGAATAATCATGGTGATCCCCAAAGTTTGGAACTCATCGGAGTCCAAAACAACGAGAAAATGCCATTTGGGCATTTTATCAAACACTTAGAGTGCACACACTACACATGTATGATGAACAATGCAAGAACATATGAAAATCTTGCCTAAATACATGTTATTTTTGCCACAAGGGGCCAACAACCAAACCAAATCATCATTTAAAACAGAGCCCAATCAAAAAGATTGACAGAAAATAAGTTTTTTTAACTCCCATTTGAGAAAATCCCAACTATGAACATAGAACCCCCAAAAACGTAATCTAAGGCACAAAATCAATGAAAAGAGTTAAAGATTACCTTAGAGATGTTTATGGAATGTAAAACACTTGAAATTAGTTGGGTTTAGATGTTAAAACCTTAAAACAGGGGTTTGGGAGAAGATGAGAGAAGTTTAAAACAAAAGACCCACGAAAAGCCCTTTAAAAAGCTGATCTGGAAATTTTCGCGGGAAGCTGACTCGCGAAAGTACTCGCGAAATTTTCGCGGGTAAGCCTTACTCGCGAGCTACTCGCGAGACACTCGCGAAACTCTCTGTCCAAAGCTGAAAAAGCTTTAAAATTGGACTATTTAACTCCCAGTTGAGCCCATACATGAAATAGGACACAAAAACACCCAGAAAACATGTTTTTCACACAAAAACACTCTAAAAACTTTGCAAAACATGGGTGATACAAATCACTTCCAAAAGCAAACAAAAAGAACAAAAATCTTTTTGGTTTGAACCACATATAGTTGAGCACACACACATCACATTTGAGCATGTACAAACACACAAATGAAATAGGCATTCATTGAACATTAAACTTGTGTGTTGTGTGTGGGAATCAAGTGTGGAATAGTCCTTAGACCAGAGCGAAGCTTCAATGATCAATTCAAACGAGTCATACACAATTGATACGAAATCAAGTGGACAATCTCTATTACAGAAATGAGTATATATGACCTCCCACACAATGAGTACATAACTTAGAAGCTTTTCATTTGGCTTCTACATAAAAGCATAACAATTGGTTCATTTTATTTTGTATGGACAAAACATCTCATTTTGAGATAGGTGCTTGAAATTTATGATATTTCAACATTGATGATTAGCCTTTGGCTTTTTGAGCACCATAAAATTTACATTAAAAGAGTCGCTTTCCCTTTTTCCTAGTCAAATACTAGTATGTGCGACAGGCTTTTGCAGCTCAATATCTCTTTTCATTTTGAGATTTACATTTCGTGAGCTCTTTTTGCAAAAACATAAAAATAAAGTGGGAAGAGATATAGACACAAGTCTATGCAAGTATCAAGACCAACAAGACTATTGACCAATCATTCATGACAAGCTTGAAGATCTAATTACAACAGTCACACATAGTTTTCAAGATTTCTTCCACATAGAAATAGGTGCATACATAACAAGCTAAGCTCGTAAATGCACTACGCCATTAGTACGAAGGTACTAGGCCAAACTCACATGAGATATGTGCTCAAACAAATGCGATCAACCTTTTTGAATTTTTCACTTTTTATGTGATTTTGGATTTTTACTCACACAAAACAAAAGCAAAAAAAGTAAGATCAAAAACAAAAACACAAACAATGCATATAAAGAGATGCATGATGCACAAATGCATGACAATGAAGCATCTAATGCATGAATGGTCCTACAACGATCGAAAGAATTAGATCAAGGACCAAAAGAGCATAAGCTCAACCATAGGAACCCTTCCTCATCCAAACGGAATGATTGTTTGGGATGAGTGTCTCAAGAGAAGTGAGACGAGGGTTGGAAGAATGAGAACCGGAGATGCACATAGTCAAGGAGTTAAGAGCATTAAACACTTTCTTTAACAACATGCTATTTTCACTCAAATCCGGTTTATCATTTTTAGCACAACTTCCAAGAAGCTCAAGTTTCTCTTTTCTTTTGATTCTTTTAAAAGCTTGAAACTTAGAGCAATGAGGTCTAAGATGACCAAGGGCACCACAATGGTGACAAACAATGTGTTTAAGTCCATTAGGCTTTTTGGGAATGGATTTAACAACTTGGTTTTGTTCTCTCTTCAACTTAGAACATTGGGGCCTTATATGACCAATCACACCACAATGGTGGCAAGTTGGAACAAACTTAGCTCCATCCAAAGCCTTAGGTTGAGACCTAAACCGAGGCTGTGGCTTAAGAGCCTTTCTCTCCACTTTTTGGTTTCTTTTGTGTGGAGGAATGTACACCGATTTGTTTTTAGAGATAGAACTCACAATAGGGACAAAATCGGGTACCACAACATGATTGCAACAAATAGTTTCATCCCTTTTAACATTAGGTTCAGCAATCAAACACTTGGCATGCATCTTAAGAGATTCATTTTCACATTTAAGATCATCAACAAGTTTGTTAGACAAAACAAGTTTAGCATCCAAGTCCATATTCAAACATTCAAACTCTTTCAGCTTTTCAAGAGAAATTTCAGCAAGTTTTTTATATTTCTCAACCAATTTGTTGGATTCATTGAGCTTAGCAATCAAATCATCCTTTTCACAAAATAACTTGCTCAAATCCTTTTGAAATTTCTTAGCATTTTTCTTTAAGAGTTTGGTGTTAGGAATATCAAAAACACCCAAAGATTCATGTAACATAGCATCACAATTATGAGGATTATCACTCATAGAGGCATTTTCACAAACACAAGGCATGTTACATTTATCACCAACCAAATCATACAAAGAGGCATACATAGCACAATCCATGGCAAAAAAACACAAGGGGTCAAGGATCACACTTAGGTATTTAAACCAAAACAAGTGTACCCGCTCTGATACCAATTGAAAGCTCGAAAATGTGTTGAAAAACACAAGAGCTGTTTAGACCCCCAAATTAAAATTACGGCTCAATAGATTTTACACAACTTTAATACAAAGTGCGGAATAGTGTAAAAGTGAGCGGATGAACAAGTAAGCTACTCTAATCCATAAACTAAGCAACACAGCAGTATAATGGAATTAAACAAGAGTAGGGAAGAAGGGTGCAAACACAGAAAACACTGAGACGTGTTCTCGAAGAGGAAACCGAAGAACTCGGAGAAAAACCTCTCCGCCGCCCTCCAAGCGGAAATCGATCCACTAGACAATCAGTTGGGATACATGGGTTAGCAAGAGACCCTCCAAGCCTAATCTACCCGATGTACCTAAGCCCTCCAAGCTCCTACTCCAACAAGGCTTCTCGGAACCGTGTCTTGTCTTAGTTCTCCGGATCCCGCAACAAGCTCCATGTTGCATTTGCCATCCTTGGCTTCTTCCAATGCTTCCCAATAGCTCCAAAACACTCTCTACACTCTGAATGTGTGTGGGTTGTGTTTGGGTATAAATCTCCTCTCAAGGTATGTTAATGGGAGAGGGATGGAGAAGAGGCTACAATGATTTCTCACTAAGGAGGAGTAGCTCTCTCTCAAAAGATGGGTAGGTGAGTTGTAGAAACCCTATCTAGGGTTTTTCTCTCTGAATAGCCACACCAACATATGTGGGTAATGAGGGTATATATATAGAGTGGGTGAAGGGTAAGAAGGTCACTCATTAAAATCCTCCAGGCAGAAAGTTTCGCGACTGTCTCGCGGGAAGGCCTTACCAGCGAGACACTCGCGAAAATGACAGCCTGGCATGACTCTTCAGCTTCCAACACGTGCAGGGCACATGCACCATTTCGCGGGATGCTAAGTAGCGAGATACCCGCGAGAATTCTTCAGTCTTCAAAAGCTTGAGTCTTCACACTCTCTCTCTATTACACAACCCTTACAACCAATCCCACAATGAATACAGGGTATAAACGATTGAGAATAATTACAATCAAATTTGGTACGGAATAAAAGCCAACAAAAACACAGTTGTAAATTACAACTTTACATGTACCAAACCTCTCTAAGTCTTTGTTGCTCATATTTGCTGTTTATGTGAATCTCTTGTGAGATCTTTGAGGAGCTTTCCTTCACATAAACTTAGGGTTTTCAAGGTAGAGATATTATCTACATATTGATGATCAACAAGGTTGCTGCCATTGGAACTTAAAGATAAACAAGCGAGGAGCTTGTACCTGATTGAAGGAAGACAAAGAAAGAAGTAGTCCGTGGATTCGGAGCCTGCGCGTGGTCGTGTCAGGAAGTTACTACTGGTGGGTAGCATTAGGAAGTCAAGCGGGGAGCTTGTAAGTCCTTTTGTAACAACTTCAATTCTTTCTTAGTGGATTCCGTTTTGCCTTGAGGATCGGTGGGTAAAATCCTCCCCAGGTTTTTTACCGGTTTGGTTTTCCTGGGTGATCATATCTTGTGTTATTTATTATTCCGCTGCTATATATATTCTTGATATGATTGTTTGATTGCTTTAACCTAGATTTGCTTAATTTGACTAAGTAACAACTTGGCTAATTAACTAGGCTACGCAATCTGGTTGTGGTTTAAGGGGTCTAAATTCCCTACAAGTGGTATCAGAGCGGGTAGCTCTTCTGATTTAGATCTTTTGATCTAGGAGCTAATCCTTGACCCCTGTTGTCATAGATAATTTGAATTGTGTTTCTGATCATGTTTCTGCTCATGCTTCTGCTGATTTTTTTGATGCTTTTGAAACTCTTCGTAAGGAATTATCTAAATCTTTGAAAATTGCTAAGAAATTCAAAGAAGAGTTAAAATTGGCTAATCTTGAAAAAGAGGAATTGTTTGTTAGATTGGTTGAATCTAATAAAAAGAATGAATTTTTGAGAAATCAAATTTCCTCTCAAGATGAGAAGATGAAAAGCTTGGAACAAGAGTTAGTTGAATCTAAAACTAAAATTGAAAATTTGACTAGTACCAAGCCTGTTGTTGATAACAGAAGTGTTTTTGTTTCTCTTAAGCCTAAAACTGAGAAAGTTTATATCCCTCCTTTCAAAAGGAATGATAAAGAAAAGGCTTATTTTGCTAGGTTAGACAAAGCTAAAAGTTCTGATGTAGACGCTGAAGTTTCTAAACCTATGTCTAATCCTACTGTTAGAGAGCATAAGAAATCTGTTATTGTGCCTACCTGTCACCTTTGTGGTGTTGTTGGTCATATTAGACCAAATTGTTCTTTGTTGAGGCAAAAACAAAAATCTGAGACTAGATTTGCTGTTAGGAATACTGATGTTCCTAAATTTGTTCCTGTTTGTCACTTTTGTGGTGTCTCCGGTCACATTCGTCCTAATTGTCATAAATTGAAATTTAAGCATTCTGTACGTCAATCTAGGATATGTGATGATAATTCTCCTGCCATAAGTCCATATAAATTGTTTCATATTCTTTTGAAAAATTTGAGCTTGTTGGCTTGTGAAAGGAATTTGCAGGATTTCAGTCTCTCTCAGAAGATTAGTGTAATCCCTCAAATACACGCTGCTTCTCATGGATTTTCACCTACAAAGCCAAAGACTCGTGCTAGATAGGTGAGAAAAGATTCTCCAAGGTGAGTGTTGCTAACTTGTCCCTGATTTAATTCTTTCATTTATTTGTGGACATGTTTTGTTTTTGTTTTTGGTTGTTTTGTTTTTTAGATTGTTTTTTGTTAAAAAAAAATCCAAAAACATTGAAAAATTCTCAAAAAGACAAAAATATTTTATTTTGTGTCTTGTTTTATTTTTATTGAGGATTACATGGTTTTTAATATCTCTCTTGATTTAGAACATGCTTGACATTGTGGTGAAACTTGAATAGTTTGTACTAAGCTATTTCTGATTTTGTGTGAGTATGTACTAGTTTGTACATGTACTCAAGGGTTAATTAAGAAATTGATGTTTCTTGTTTGTGTACCCTCTCTAGCTTAGTTAAGCTCTGTCATGCATTGCATTTGCATTGTTCATTTAGCACAATGTGATTTTTTGTTTTTGGTCATAAATTTTTTTCAAAATCTCAACAAGTGGTTATAACGTTTGTTAAAACCAAAAAGATTTTTGTGTTTTGTATTATAGATCTTGGATTTATAATCAAGGATTGGCCATATTATTTTTACATAACGTGTTTATGTACCCTGTTTAGCTTGGATGAGCTTATTCATTGCACTTTACTAGTTAAAACTTTGTAATGCATGTTGTGTGGGAAAGATGTTTGTGGTTTTTTTTTCACTTTGTCTTAATCTTGAAGTCACATGTTTTTGACTGACGGACTTGATCCTTTTGAGAAAGGCATAAATAACCATCTCACCACTGTTCACTAGCCAATCATGAACACCTTAGTGCATATCATAAGATTTTGTGCTCGAGAAAGTCTAGCACATGCACAAAAAGAACATAAGGTGTAGCCTCAATTAAATTAAAACTGGTGTGTACTATTAGGCTTGATGCCAATTCACTTAATTCAAACCGGTGTGTACTATTAGGCTGAATGCCAATTCATATATAAATAAGAGGCAATAATGCAAGAAACTTACATGATTGCAAGCTTTTGTCCTAGGAGATGTGGGAGTTATAGGATGTAACTCTTTAGGTGATAGTCTCTTTTAAATTCTATGTGATGAATTGTGTAGACTCTGTGGTTGATTGCTATTCACATATCACCTCACATGTATCTCAAGTTTTTGCTAGTTGCACACACTACACAAGTTACTCTTTGCTAAACTTGGTACATTATATTGTGTGTGATTTTGTTGTGGCCATCCAAGATTAAAAGTTCCTTGATTTTAATGCAAAATGTGTTTCAAGTTTGAAAATTTTAAAAATATCTTGAGATTTGTGCACAACATAATTTGGCTTGAGAAAATTAAATGGGAAGTTAATTGAATCTTGTTTTTGATGAAATTGGGTTTGAAAATTAGGGTTTTTGAAAAAGCATTTCACTTCATACTCATGCATTTTGTATTCACTGTTCAAGTGCTTTGAGGAGTTGTTTCAAAATTGGACTTGCATTTTTCAAAACTGTGATTTTTCCCAAAATTTTTGTGAGTTTCTGCCCATTTCGATCGATCCATTGTGATTTTCGATCAATCGAAAAAGTGCCCTAGATTGTTCTAAAAATGACTGTTTCATTCGATCGATCGAATGTAATTTTCGATCAATCGAAAGTCGCGAATCAGGTTTTTAAAAAGGGTTTGTTCTTGATCCGAATTGGGGTTTTTGTGAAATTGAGTTGAATTTGATGAAAATGGCTTGTTGTTTTGATGAAATTAAGCATTACACTCTATGTGCTGTGTTTAGTAATGCTAAATTCATCAATTTGTTTAAAAATTTTCAACAAGTGGTTTTCAATTTTTGGGGTTTTTGTTAGAAACTCCGTGCTCAAGCCAATTTTGTCAATTTGATCTCAATTGAACTTAGTTTTACTGCATTAGAGCATGCATCATGACATATTTTGTCTTGCATCTTTTATGTTTAGGATTCACATGCATTGCATTGATTTCTGTATCCATCTTGCAGTTTTGCAGTCATATCTCTCACTGTTTTCACACATAGCATGCATACACTTTGCTACATTGGGTACTCAACTTGATCAAAAAATTGATTGATTAATTTTTGAGCTATGTACTTTCTAGTATATGCCATTTTTTTATGTGTGAACTGTAGAAAATTTTTTTCTTAAGAGATATGATGGATAATCAATGTGCAAATATTTTCTCTACTCATGCAACTGTTTATGGGTCACATAGTGCCATGTTTGCATTTTATTGAAAGAGAGAATATTTTTTCTTCATGTGTATCCTCACCTTAGTTTTTAACTTTGGTCTAACTTTGGTCCTGCTGGTGAGGATGTTCTTGATCCTATTAATGATGCTGCTGCTGCTGCTGATTTTCCCCCACCCCCTTTATTTTTCCCCAAAACTGTTTTTCCCAAAACTTGTTTTGTTTTTTCCTATTTTTATAGGGGGAGAAAAGTTTTTTTTTAACATGTGTTGTTCATAGGGGGAGTTGTCTCTATTTTCTATAGAGTTGAATTGTTTTGTGTTCCCTTTGATTCTCTATTTTCTCTTATCCTTTATTGCGTATGTTGACTGTTTACTCTTTGTATGAGTTGTCTTTGTCAATACGTGACAAAAAGGGGGAGAATTTATTGACTTATGGGAATCATGTTTGTCTTGTTTAGGGGGAGTTGAAATTATTTTTGAAAGGGAAGAAAATAAAAACTTTTTGTTGTATCTAACTTAGGGGGAGAGTTAGTTTACGTATGTTTTTATATCTGTTTCTTGTTCACTGCTCATTGATATATATTTATGAGTTATTCATGATATATGTCTTTGTTTTGTGTTTTGTGAAATCAAGAATTTATTTCTTGATTTACTGTTTTTCTGTCACACATGCGTTTATGCGTTTGTTGAGTGTTTCAGGAATATACAGGTGCATTCGACTTGGCTGCTGTCTACACTTGCAACTGATGGATAGTAGTTAGGATTGAATTTGTTGTAATGAGCATTTTATTGTATTGGGTTGTTCTTGTATTTGAGTATTTCATTCTGTATGAAAGTTTTGTCACGAATTGCCAAAGGGGGAGATTGTTAGGTTCTAAATGTTTAGAACAATTGGCAAATCGTGAACACAACTTGTCTAGATTTAGATCTTAGAGTCTAGAGGTTTTATTAGACAATGCTCAAGGTGATTCAAGTCAAGATTCAAGAACATACAAGCTGCAAGAAGAAGACTTCATATTCTGCCTGGTTCGATTGATCGAAGAACAGGCTCGATCGATCGAAAATCGTATCTACAGAATTTTAAGTCGGCCCAAACAGCAGCTTAAGCCTATTAAGGATTAGGGTTTCAGATCTACTTCTTCCACTATATAAAGGAAACCCTAAGCCACGTTTTTGGGACTAGAGAGAGAGAGAGATTAGAGTGCCTCTTGTGCCTCTTTTTATTAGGGTTTTGTACCAAACCTCTCTAAGTCTTTGTTGCTCATATTTGCTGTTTATGTGAATCTCTTGTGAGATCTTTGAGGAGCTTTCCTTCACATAAACTTAGGGTTTTCAAGGTAGAGATATTATCTACATATTGATGATCAACAAGGTTGCTGCCATTGGAACTTAAAGATAAACAAGCGAGGAGCTTGTACCTGATTGAAGGAAGACAAAGAAAGAAGTAGTCCGTGGATTCGGAGCCTGCGCGTGGTCGTGTCAGGAAGTTACTACTGGTGGGTAGCATTAGGAAGTCAAGCGGGGAGCTTGTAAGTCCTTTTGTAACAACTTCAATTCTTTCTTAGTGGATTCCGTTTTGCCTTGAGGATCGGTGGGTAAAATCCTCCCCAGGTTTTTTACCGGTTTGGTTTTCCTGGGTGATCATATCTTGTGTTATTTATTATTCCGCTGCTATATATATTCTTGATATGATTGTTTGATTGCTTTAACCTAGATTTGCTTAATTTGACTAAGTAACAACTTGGCTAATTAACTAGGCTACGCAATCTGGTTGTGGTTTAAGGGGTCTAAATTCCCTACAATACTTATTTATGTAAATTGGTTAATCCTTTGACAAAGTGCACTCTACTTGTAATTGGGTAGTTCCAGGTGTTTTTAATACTTCAAGAAACAAGGTTTCAAGATCAAGTATTAAATCATCAAGTCTGTCCAAGAAAAACAAGTTGAAGTACAAAATCATTAAAGCTCGACACCTGCTCGATAGCTCCTCGACACCTGCTATCTGTCGAGAATTAACAAGTCAGATTTTCTGATCTGATTTCTTGGGATCCGTGAATATGTTTTTGGGCCTTCTTTTCTTTTATCCCTAAACATATAAAAGGATTGTTTTAAGAGCCGTCAAAATATACACAAGTTGAAAAAAGCATTGAGCAATCTCTATTCAAGCAAATTGTGATCAAAGACGAAGTTCTTGACCTAGTTCATCTTCTCTGAAGAAGTTGCTGTGTTTTTGCACCAAAGGGTTTTGTGACCAAGCATCTTCCTGATTTTCATTGTGTAGGATGAACTGAAGAACTTTGCAGCCAACCTCTCCTTCTAGGTTGGTGTTTGAAGTCGCGTATTGGGATTCGCGCATTGGTTAGTCACGTACTTGGGAGCCGTGCATCAAAGGTGGGAACTGTCACTACAGATCAAGTCCAATTGGGTATTAGGGTAAGGGTTCAACTGTAGGTTGGTAAGGTACTTGGGATTTCTTTACTTGTAACCGCTTGATTTGATAATAGTGGAGTTTCGAGAGTGGTGACTTGAAAATCACCCTGTGAGGTTTTTGCCGTTAGAGTTTTCCCCATTCGTAAACAAATCACCGTATTATTTATTTTCCGCTTCTTATTTAGTTTGTTGGTGATTTGTCTGTACTTCCTCGCATTTGCATGATAAATTGATTAATTAATAACTTGGCTAATTAATTAATTGGTTTAATCACAATGGGTCATTCAGTTTGTGGCCTATCAAGTGGTATCAGAGCAGGCACACTCTAATTAGGTTTAATCTTTGCTGTGTTGATCCATTAAACTCTGTTTGTCATGGATAGAGGACAATCGTTAATTATACCTCCTTTATTTGATAGGACTAACTATGCCTACTGGAAAGTACGCATGAGAGCCTTTTTGCAGTCCTTAGATGAGAAGGTGTGGCAAGCTGTTGAGATTGGCTGGACTAAGCCAAAGGAAGCGCCGGCCGATTGGGATTAAGCCAAGATCAAGGCAGTAAACTTCAACAGCAGAGCGTTGAATGCCCTATTTAGCGCAGTCACCAATGAAGAGTTCAAGAAGATATCCTCGACTGAAACTGCTAAGGAGGCATGGACCATCCTCTAGACAACCTATGAAGGAACAAAGGCTGTCAAAGATTCAAAGCTTCAGAGGCTCACTACAAGCTTTAAAGAAATAAAGATGGAGGAGGATGAGTCGTTCGATGAGTTCTATGCCAAGCTCAAGGACATAGTAAACTCAGCCTTCAATCTTGGGGAAACCATCCCTAAACCCAAGGTTGTAAGGAATGTGCTCAGATCTCTACTTGAGAGATTCCATGCCAAGATTACAATGATTGAGGAATCAAAGGATATTGACAAGATTCCTTTGACTGAGTTGGTTGGAAACTTACGGACCTACGAGCTAGGGTTATCTAGGATTGGCAAGTCAAGCAAAGGCAAGAGCATGGCCTTAAAGGCAAAGAGAAGTGATACAGATGAGTCTTCCGATGATGAAGATTCCAAGATGAAGTCCTACATTACAAGGCAGTTCAAGAAATTCATGAAGGATGCCAATGGAAAGAACTTCGACAAGGGCCACAGACAATCCAGTTCTTCTCAGTTTAAGAGCCAAGACAAAGGGAAGAAGGATGCAAAGGAAGGTGGTCAGTATGCTGTTCCTGCAGGACCTAAGTGCTTTAGGTGTCATGGGTTTGGATACATGAAAATGAGTGTCCTACATATCTCAAGAGCATCGGGAAGAGCAAGGCACTTGCTGCAACCTTGAGTGACACTGAGCCTGAAGATGATTCCGATAGTTAGGATGATGGAATCTTAAATACCTTCACTGCCACAGTCAATCCTACTAAAGGGATTGTTGAAGAAGTGGAAGAAGAAGAAGAATTGGTGGACACTAAGTCTGAGAAGATGGATGATCAAGATGATATCCATTCAGCCTATGAAAAGCTTTACAAGCTCTCTAAGAAGCATGAGAAATTGTACAAGCTGGCCACCAAGAAGCTCAGTGATGTGGAACTTGATCGTGAAGAGTTGTCCACAAAGTTTGATGAGGCGAATCAAACTATTGGAGCACTGAGGTTTGAGAACAACTTCCTGGCTGAGAAGACCAAGAAGCTTGAGCAGAGCTGTTTCAAGTCAGAACTCAATTGGAGAGGACTTCAAGTGCAAAACTTGATGAGATGCTCAGCAATCAGAAATCTGCTTCGGATCGGACAGGCTTAGGGTATGGTCTTTCTTTCTCTAATTTTGCTTCTACTAGTAATACTGTTTTTGTTCCTCCTGCTAATATTGTTGAAATTGAGAACACTGAGGTTAAAACTGAATTAGCTAGTGAGACCTTAGACAAGGGTAAATCCATCTTAGGAGCACCCCTTAAGTAAGATAAGAAAGATGCTAAAAACCCTAGGACTAGGAAGGCTAACTCTCAAAAGACTAAACAAAAGAAGCAGCATCTCAGTCATCATTATGGAGCTGCCGGTCATACTCGACCAAATTGCTATAAGTGGCTAGCCACTCAACAGAGTAACGGCATGATAGCATCTGGACGCCAAAATCAACTTCAATCCTCTCTTGCTCTTCTTGGAGATCTTCTAAAAGTCCTCACGTTCCTTTTGAACTTGAACGGTTTCAATTCTTCCCCCTCACCGCTGGTTTAAGGGTTTAATCAAAGGAAAGGTTCTTCCAAGATGTGGAAGGGAAAGGACTCTAAGTGATTTCATCACTTTCTTCTCCCTACTTGTTTTTCTTGTTTATTGCATTGCTTGTGTGTTTTGCATTTTTGTTGAGTCAGTCTAGTTTTATGCTTTGCTTTGTTAACATGTTTTTGTGTGTTTATTTTCAGTTTTGTTTATTTTTTTTTAAAAAAAAATTGAAAAATTAGAAAAAAAAAAATACAAAAATAGTGTGTGTTTTGTGTACTTTGGTACTTGTGTACCTTGGATGGCCAATGAAACATAGTTTTCTAAACTTTGTATCTCTTGTAGCTTAGATGAGCATCTCTATGTACAACTAAGCAAGTGAGCTTTGTGACTCTTGTTTGTGATGAGTAAGATTAAGTTATCTCTTAAAACTTAACGCTCATATCACTCTTTTTGACGGGTAGGACTAGAAAATCCTAAGAGAAAGGCATAAATAACCATCTCACCACTGTTGCCCGCCAATCATGAATGACATCTGTATGCTTCGGCATAGCAAAAATGTGATGTCAATGACATTTGTGTGCTTCGGTATAGCAAAATTGGAATGTCAAATATCAATGGGTATTTCTTTTCTCTCTTATATAAGCTCATGCATGATATGCTTAAAAAGAAAACATGCAAAGAAAATAAAAAGCAAAAAGATTAAAAATGCTTTAAATATGGTTGCAAGCATGTATTCTAGGAGATGTGGGAGTTATAGGATATACCTCGAAGGTGATAGTCCCTATCAAACAGTTATGATTGTGTGTGAGTTAAAGTTATTTTCTCATATCTCAGATCGTCATAACATGTATACACATATGCAATCTTGCGATGTTTTTCACACACAACACGCAATATTCTTTGCTACTTTTAATATATGTACAGGTACAATGTGATTTGTTCATCACAAAGGTTTTACATGTGCTTTTGTATGCTCACTAAACTATCATGACTTGTTTTTGAAATATAAAATTGGTTAGACTTGTTTAGTGTGTGTGTGTGTTTTTGGAGATCCATGTGCTTAAATTTTTGATTGAGAGATGATTTTGAGAGTTTTATATGTTGATTGGATCAATGGTTGAGGTGTATGTTGGATTGCATTCATGACTGTGTTTTTCACTTCTCGAAAAACTGGTTTTAACTGCTGGCTCGACACCTCCTCGATACCTAGCCTTCTGTCGAGCTTCTCAACTTTTTTCTTATCGCAATCTCGACACCTCTTCGACACCTGGTGGATTGATCGAGAAAGTTCCTGTCTCCTCGATACCTTCTCGATCGATCGAGCTTTTGTTCTGGGTTTTGGTGTCTATTCCTCGATACCTTCTCAACACCTGTAGTTGTCGAAGTTCATTTTCTCAACACCTATCTTGACACCTCTCGACACCTCAGCTGTCGAGAATTACTGAGGTTCCTATTTAAGGCTCTGTCGCGATTCTGTTCTTATTTCTCTCGATCTCTCTCGATCTGTCCACAGCTGTTCATCTCCTTAACCTCTTTTTCTCACTCAAAATCTCCAACCCACGTGATTTTCAGCCATTCCTTGCCTCTAATCACTTGGTAAGATCTCATTTTCCTTCCTTTTTCATGCATTTCATGTTTTGAAGCTTAGGTTTTTGGTTTTTTTTGGAAAATTTTTGGGGTTTTTCAAAATTAATGAGTTTTTCTTGAAATTTTGGGTTGGGTTTTCACTTAAATATGTTCAAAATGTCATACATTGCATTTCATGTGCATTAGAATGATATTTACATGCATTTAGATGTGTGTTCTATGTTTGTGTGATGGTAGGATTGGATTGGGTTGAGCCCATGATGCTCTTTAATTTGCATGTCACATGTTCATGCATTTCCCATGCATACGTACTTCTTGTTCAATATATTTGATATATGTGAACTGTTTTGGGACTTTTCTGATTGTCTCCTTCTCTATCTCTTTCTCATTCTGTTTATGTTAGAAGTGTCTATGGCACCAAACGTAAATCCACTTCGGCTCGGAACCCTCTACGTTCTGGAGCTTCTTCATCTTCTGATTCTGCTCCTCTAAATCTTCGGTTCTGTGATGGAGATGCCCACAAGGCATTTTCGGAGAACTTTTCTAGACGAGGTGTTCATTCGGAACGCCAAGTCATTTTGACGGACTTCGCCGACACTGACCTTCCCTCTATCATTCACAGTAGGGGATGGGAGTCACTGTGTGACGTCCCGGTCACATGTCCTCTCGTGCTGATTTAGGAGTTTTACTCCAACATGCACGAGATCGATCGTTCAGTACCTCTCTTTCACACTCGCGTTCGAGGTACGCGCTTTGCTGTCACACGCAGCTAGTTGCGGATGTGTTTCAAGTTCCTAGGATAGATTTTCCTGACTATCCTTCCTGTGAGCGTCTAAGGATTGTGTCCAAAGATGAGCTCATTTCTGCTTTTTGTCCCCAACTGATTGGGGTGAGCATTAGTACACATCATGTAGACCTTTTGCTAAAGGTCCTAGATTCCTAAACATGGTGATGACTTTTGTACTCTATCTACTCTCTCACTACAACTCCATCACAGAGCCTCGTGCTCGATTTTTGTTATCTCTTCTTGAGCATCTTACTATAGATTTTCCTTCTCATTTCATCCTTTCTATCATAGATGTTCATCTAGATTCGGCGTCCCGTGATAAGCTCATCTTTCCTTCTGCTATCACGAGGACCTTACGCCATTTTTCTATCCCTTTTCCTGTGTCCGACCACTTCACACACATTTGTGCCATAGATGCCGCTACAGTAAAATGTAGTGAGGCTCAGTTTAGGTCGAGACAAACGGATTCCACTCCTCTCTCCCGTTTAGCTCCATCCAGATCTGCTCCATCTACATCTGCTCCTTCGTCCTCTATGGGCGATGTATCTCTTAGAGACATCATGGCGCAACTGCAACGCATGGATGCTCGCCTTGATACACTTTCTACGAAGTTGTATCAGGTGAACGTTCGTGTCGGTCATATTGCACGACGGTAGGTAGCCATGGGTGGCTATGCTTCTAAGGCTTCTCTTCTACCACCTCCTCCAGTCGCTTCTGATTATGATGTTGAGGATGATGATGATGATGGTGATGACGATGACGTTTCGGATGATGATGATGGAGATGCTAGCTCTACTGATGGGATGTCTACATGACACTCTACCCTTTGTCACTCGTGACAAAAAGGAGGAGTAGTTTTGGGTTATGAGAGTAGTCATCTTAGGAGGAGAGTTAGTATAGGACATTTTTTATAGGGGGAGTGTTGATTTTTTGAGGGATTTAGTGAGGTTTTGATGTATCTTTTCTTTTCTATTCTTTATAGATACATTGATCTTGTATATGAGGTCTTTTGACCAGTTTTACATACATTGTACTTATTTTCTCTCTATATGTGGATATATGTTTCTTTCACCTATCTCTTCATGTGTTGTTTCTTCTCTATCTTTATACACATATTCTTTATACTTGTATGCAATCTATTATTTCTGTTTCACACAAGATGCCTTGATGAGTTTTATTTAAAGTGTTTCAGAAATACAAGTTGTCAAAGTCTACTTGCCATAAACTCTCTTCTTGCAAAGTTTTTCAAGAGTTTGTGTTAGGATAGATTTTATTGTATTCAACAAGTGAATATGAGTTGAGTGATTTATGACTTCTCTCATATGTTCATTTGTTTGTTGTGGTTTTGTCACGGATTACCAAAGGGGGAGATTGTTAGGACATATGTGATTCACATGTTAAGAACATATGTCATACTTATTTATGTAAATTGGCTAATCCTTTGATAAAACGCACTCTACTTGTAATTGGGTAGTTCTAGGTGTTTTTAATACTTCAAGAAACAAGGTTTCAAGATCAAGTATTGAAGTCATCAAGTATGTCCAAGAAAAACAAGCTGAAGTGCAAAATCATTAAAGCTCGACACCTGCTCGATAGCTCCTCGACACCTGCTATCTGTCGAGAATTAAAAAGTCAGATTTTCTGATCTGATTTCTTGGGATCCGTGAATATGTTTTTGTGCCTTCTTTTCTTCTAATCCTAAACATATAAAAGGATTGTTTTAAGAGCCGTCAAAATATACACAAGTTGAAAAAAAGCATTGAGCAATCTCTGTTCAAGCAAATTGTGATCAAAGACGAAATTCTTGACCTAGTTCATCTTCTCTGAAGAAGTTGATGTGTATTTGCACCAAAGGGTTTTGTGACTAAGCATCTTCTTGATCTTCATCGTGTAGGATGAACTGAAGAACTTTGCAGCCAACCTCTCCTTCTAAGTTGGTGTTTGAAGTCGCGTACTGGGATCCGCACATTGGTTAGTCATGTACTTGGGAGCCATGCATCAAAGGTGGGAACTGTCATTACAGATCAAGTCCAATTGGGTATTGGGGTAAGGGTTCAATTGTAGGTTGGTAAGGTACTTGGGATTCCTTTACTTGTAACCGCTTGATTTGATAATAGTAGAGTTTCGGGAGTGGTGACCTGAAAATCACCCGGTGGGGTTTTTGCCGTTAGGGTTTTCCCTATTCGTGAACAAATTACCGTGTTATTTATTTTCCGCTACTTATTTAGTTTGTTGGTGATTTGTTTATGCTTCCACACGTTTGCATAATAAATTGATTAATTAATAACTTGGCTAATTAATTAATTGGTTTAATCACAAGGGGTCATTTAGTTTGTGGCCTATCAATTTTCATAGTCACTATTGAACATGATTACTAAAGGTCAAGACTTATGCAGAATATAATTGTTGTATCATACATATCTCAACTAAATTCAATCACGTAATTCTTTTGACAAATAAATTACAAGATTAGTAAAAGATTGTTTGTATTGCAATAATCAATACAATTATGTATTTGAATTTAAATAAAGAACAAAAGGTATAGAACTAAAGGGAATGTATCCAAATTTTGTCTATTTCAAAATTAAAAATGATATTTAAGGATTAATTGTTTGTAACTATCTATTATAATTTAATACATAGTTTATGATATGCACCATAAACTTAATTAAAAGATCCACAATCAGTATCCAAAAGTTAAGATTAATTTATAACAAAAGCAACAAGGGCAAGTCAGCCACAGCGTTCATGCCATATTGTCTCCATTCAAATTGAACTCACGATTAGCAATAGTAGATATGATTTTCCTGGACCAGCTCCGGATTTTTTTTTAATAAAAAAAATCTTATTAAACTCTCATTTTCTTGGTTGAAAAAAAAGTTAGCATATCTAGACGACAAAAGTTTCACACAAAAAAAAAAAAAAAAAAAAAAAATTGGCCTCGTGGATGATTCGGACATTTTTTTATGTCACAACGGAAAGTTAGGTGGTTTGTCATTACAAAAGAAAAAAAAAAATTATAGATCTTTGTACCATACCATGACAAATGACAATTGCAAAAAATTGTCGGGGGATCTATTTTTTACGTTAGCTGCTAATTAGATAAATACAAAATATTGTTTAGCTTCAAACTTTTTGGTTTGCTAGCATTTTTAGAGAGTGAGAAACTTTTAAACACTTGTCGTAACATCTTTTTTTTCCCCTTATTGAAGCCAAAAGGTGAAAAAAGGCAGAAAACAGAAAAAACACTTCTCTCTTTCTCTCTCTCCAATATATATATATAATTTAATGTTTACAACCCATGAATAATAAATTGTATATTTGAGAACTTGCTATTCACAATTATTAAAAAAATAACAATACACACTCAAATAAACTTGATTTTTGAAGTGTTGATCTTACACAGAATGACCAGCCTCTTCGAAAATTATAATATAATAACAAAAGCAAATAGGGCAATTCCCTATGAACTTCACTTGTACTTTCTGAAGAACTATGTTATGGTAATTGCAACGATATTGGACGTTGTACCAATTTTTTGGCTTCTGAGTAGATACTACATGCTTCCAACTTTCCGTGTTTGCTAGCTTTGAACTGGATGGGTTTGACTTTATGCCGTCAAATCTACAAGTCAAACCCATCCACTTATCCACTTTACTACTTCCTCAAGAATGTTGGTTATCAATTAATTATCAAAGGTAAGAGAGAGAGAGAGAGAGAGAGAGAGAGAGAGAGACCGAGAGAGCCAAACAGCTACAATTTTTTTTTTTAATTTTTTAATTTTGATTTATTGACAAAGCTTCAAACGACAACTTTCTGCTTATCAATGTTACTCAGTTTGGGTAATTCAAGGTTTTCGGCAAGAGTGTTCTCCCTGTGTTGTTATAGCCAAGCTCGTGTCGAACATCACGGAGAAGAAGATCAAGGAGGCTGGTTTTGTTTTGGTGTTTACTGCTTAGCCACTTAGGTCAATGACTGAGTCGGGATTTGAATTAAGGGAGCAAGATTTAAGGTTAATATAAAAAATAAATAACCTAATTATAAATATTATCAATATTATAACAAAATATACAAACCCAGTTTAGTAAAAAAAAAAATATAATAAATATATATATATATATATATATTTGTCATATAAAATTATAAACGTGAACTATAATTTATTTGTTTATATTTAGTTTAACTTTATCAATAGCCCTCAATTTCTTTTTCATATTTTCTGAAATTCTTCTTCCTAAAGAGGGATTGTAGAAAGATTTGTAAAATCTAGATTCAGTTATTATGCTTAGGATTCTCCATAATTTTAATTAACTACAAATTTATATTCCATATAGTTATAATTAAGAAATAAAAATAACCAATTCATAATTACTAACAATTAAAGCAAAAGACTAATCAGAATACATAAAGTTTAGACACCTGTTTTGATTCCTTAAAATATATTGAGCAAATAAATTAATATACAAGTGTTAAATAACTAAGATTATAGCGATATATCTCTAAACTTGTATTCACATCTCACTAGGTTGATTGCTTTAAAGAAAATGTAGAAGTTAACCTTTTTGTTCTCTATTCTTCAAAGTACTTAAATTTGGATGCATACATACATATATACATACACACACACACACACACACATATATATATTGGATTGGGTTTAAGTTACATCTGGTATAATTCTAAACAATGTTACACCACCCAATAACTTGTTATTGAATTCATATTTTAAAAATTTCACCATTGGATTATATGTTCTATATGTTCTTAACATGCATATCAATATTAATGCCAATCAATTGTTATTTACCATTTGATCCATAAACTCACATTTTATTCATTATTTTAAACTAAAAAAAAAAATTGAATTTAAACAATTGATTGATGACATTACTATTGATATTTAATCATCTTGAAATTTTGCAAGTATGGAGAATGCACAAAGATAATGTAATCCAACAGTAAATTTGTTAAAATTTGCATTCAATTAAAAAATATTAAGTGATGTAACATTGTTTAAAGTTACACTTGGTGTGATTTTAAACAATGTTATATCACTTAATATTTTTGAATAAAACAAAAGGCAGGCCCCATGTGATGTGGGAGACGCAAGAAGATTATTATTTAGTATTACTTATGTTTGCAAGTTAATTGTATTTTTATGTTTTAGGTCCTAGTAGTTTATTGAGCTATTAGTATTTTAATTTGGAAGTAAGGTTATTTTGTAATAAGGCAATTAGGGTTTTCTAGCCAATTAGAACTAGGCTTTAACAATCCTTTATAAGCAACCTATTGTACTCCTTAAGGGATGGTTGATATTTTAAAGAATGAAAAAAATGGCCGTTTGGTCTTTCTTTTGGTCTGGTGCTGACTCCAGGTCTACCCTAGGTGTTGATTCCTAATGGTTTCCCCGTTTAGTGCTGACTCTAAGACAGACCTAAGTGCTGACTCTTAGGTCATGTTCATTTATTTTATTGTTGTTTTAGTTTTGTTCTGGTTGTCCTGTGTCAATTTTGGTATCAGAGCAAACACCAATCTGTTTGAAGCATCACTACAATCAATCCGAACCAGAAAATATTTGATAAAAAAAATAAATAAATAAAAAAAACACAGAGTTTTGGCCGTTGCATTTTCCACCCACCAGAAGAATAGTATCTTTGCCTACCACTACAGAAAACCCCACAAAATCCTACTGGCATCACCCTCTACCTCCACCATCTAGCTATTGTCAAAATCCACACAGCAGCATCCATCAAGTTTACAGCTACACAACAAAACCTACCCATAACCCACAGAACCCAAGTGTCAATCGTACATTGCACCACCTTCACTGTTCTGCCAATAGCCACTAACAGTAGCCTGTGACCTCCATCGCCAACCATGGACCCACCGCAAAACCAACCCTCACTTGGGCCACCACACCACCATCCAACTGCAACACAAGTGCCTCCCATCGATCTAATCTCAAAGGTAATGCCTAACCTAGTCCTTTTTCTTTTTAACTCAAGTACCCTTTAGTCTTTGAAAATCCTCATCAGACCCATTTGTTAATCAAGTTCCCCCTCTTGTTTTTGACCCACCCAATTAGAAAGCCTTTTGGATTTTAATATTCCCTAACCCAATCCAATTAAACTACACAAACCAACAAACCAACCCAAGTCAGTTTTTAAACCCAAGCCTTTAAGTGAGTGCTCACCCACTATCTCAAAAAAAAAAAAAAAAAAAAAAAAAAAAGAAGAAGAAGAAGAAGAAGAAGAAGAAGAAAGAAGAGCACAAAATCCAAACCTGTTAACAAGCCCAATCTCAACAACTATTTAGGAGAACAGTCTTAGAAGCCCATTCTAATGATTTGTCTAGAGAAAATCATAGCAACTATTTGTTGAAACACTATTTTAGAGAATCATGGTAATATTAGAAGCACCTTATTTTGATGGTTGTAAAAATAATCCAAGGGATTTTGTGTCAACTGGATGAATGGGATGGAGCAATTTTTTGAGCAAGCAAATTTTGCGGACAACATAAAGGTTAGGTATACAAAGTTGAAGTTAAGAGGTGGAGCACAACTGTTTAGGGAGGATCTTGAGTATTTCCGCTATATAAAGTATGAACCTACCATTAGTGTGTGGAAAGATATGAAAGAAAAGTTTTGTGATGAGTATTTGTCACCATACTTTCGAGCTAAGTATCTACCACAATCTCACTGTGGTACTTTTCAAGTTGAAGCAAATACGATGAATCCTCATCCCATTTCATGTCCTCAGTGCACTTTTGAACAATCTACTAAAGAATTAAAGGAATTATCTGAAAAGCTGATGAAAGATGTTCAAGACATGATTACTCAGATGAAGCGAATGAAGACTTAAATTGATTCAATTGGGAAACCAAGGATAATTGATCACAATGAAATTATTGCTGCCCCTGTAGAAGACATCATTGATGATGATATCTTGGTCATGGAGAATCCTCAAGAAACACCAAAGCCTAATGTTGACAAAGACGTACATGCCTCGACAAGTGTTGCTTTAACATGCGTGCAAGGAAACGAATCTATTTGTTAGAGATATATATTAGTCATATTAGCCCAATGTAATGGCCCAAGCCCAGTCCTACTTGTACTAGTAGTCTAGGGTTTAGTCGCCTATATATACTCATGTTATGGTTCATTGTAACACAGGTTATTGTACTACACTCTTATACAATAAAGATGTAGCCCTTAAGGGATTCCTCCGTGGATGTAGGCCGACAAGGCTGAACCACGTAACCCTCGTGTTCTCAATGTTTTTATTCTATGCTTCCTCTTCCGCATTCACTCCAGCATACACAACATGGTATAACACATTACGTTGCTAATATTAATAGTATATTCAACACTATTGAAGAGCAGCAAGGAGAGGAGATGGTTTCTAAAGAGAGTATTATGTTAGAGGGTGCACATGATGTGATATTGGAAGCTAATGAATCTGTTTTTTATCAGCCTTCCATGGTGCATGAAGACAAACAGTTTGCTAAAGTGGAGAAAGTGGATAACATAGTGCTTCCAATGGTTCAAGATAAGATTATGTTGATTCCACACATTGATTTTGTTATTCCAAAAGAGTTTGACATGGTGGAATTCAAGATTTTTCTTTTCTCTGTGCTCCCTAAGGTGATTCCAGACTTGAAACAAATGTTACTTGTTAGCATCCTAATCCTTCAATGCTTTAGAACTCAAGGTTGAGTTTTCTCCAACCAGAAAAGAATGATGCGGGAGACGCAAGAAGATTATTATTTAGTATTATTTATATTTGCAAGTCAATTGTATTTTTATGTTTTAGGTCCTAGTAGTTTATTGAGCTATTAGTATTTTAATTTGGAAGTAAGGTTATTTTTGTAATAAGGCAATTAGGGTTTCCTAGCCAATTAGAACTAGGGTTTAGCAATCATTTATAAGCAACCTATTGTACTCATTGAGGGATGGTTGATATTTTGATGAATGAAAAAATTGCCGTTTGGTCTCTTTTGGTCTGGTGCTAACTCCAGGTCTACCTTAGGTGCTGACTCCTAGTGATTTCTCCGCTTGGTGCTGACTCCCAAGCCAGGCCTAGATGCTGACTCCTAGGTCATATCCCTTTATTTTATTATTGTTTTAATTTTGTTCTGGTTGTCTTGCATCACCAAGCCAATTGGAATTCATTGAAATTAATTTATTAAAAAAAAAAAGGATAAACATACAAAATGCCATGAATAGTGACATGCTAAAATTGTGGAACAAGATCACAAGACACAAGATAAAAGTCTTTCTAAACATAAGTGTTGTTATCTTGATAAAAAAAAAAAGTGGGGTGAATCTCTCAATACCGTATTGTTGTGCAACTCTTCTCCCTTTTTATCCCTTGTCAAAGCTGTTTTCTTGGGCTGCATTTTGTTTTCTCGCCCCCCGGCTCTGCCCATTGCTCTGTCCATGGCTTAGGTTTAGGCTAATTAGCTTTAAAATATTTATTTCTTTGCTCAGCTATTAGTCATTAGCTGAGCAAAGAAAATATATATATATATATATATATATATTTTAATTGAAAAATGTAAATAATTTCCACAAAAATCTATAGCTATAGTTTCCTTGAACTCTCAATTGTCGTTCGTTTTGTGTACATCATTCTCTTTAGCCCCACCCCATTTCTTTATTCTGTCTTTAGCAATTGATGCCTGCATTTCACACCAATTTAGTCAATCCTTCCATTCTTAACACGGGTTAGTTGTTGAGCATTGTTTGTACAATGTAGCTATTTAATATGGGTAGTGTTAATTAAACACACCATTTTGCACACATGTCCGTTCATGACAATTTTAGTTCAAATTCACTTGTGTGTAGACGAATGCGCAAAATGGCAAGTGTAATAGGTTTTACTGATTTAAGATTATCATTCCAGTTAGAAAGATTTAAGACAACTATTTTTCGTTTTCCTTTTTCTTTTTTTTTTTCTTTTTTTTTTTTGTATGTTAAAAGAATTTCATTATGTAATGTTCTAAGACTTTAGGATCTAAATGTATTAGAACTTCAATGTGTAATTTTGGTAAACCATGATCAAAACTTAGAGTCTAGATTTAAGCTGCTCAAAATTTGTTTATGTGTAAAGTTGGAATCGAGTGAATTACAGGATTTATAGGCTAAATCTGCAAGGCTCAATCGATCGAAAATTAGACTCTATCGATCGAAGCTCGTGCAGATTGTTTTTTTTTGCAGAATTTCCAACTCAGCCCATGCATATGACATGTAGGGTTTTATGACGTGTAGGGTTTTATATTTTGCTTCAAATATAAAAGGAAAAGCCCTAGCCACGTTTTAGAGGTTGTTGATATGTTGTGTGTGTGAATCTTCTGTAAGATCTAGAAGTGTTTACCTTCATACACACTTAGGGTTATTAAGATAAAGATTGATGTCAAGAACTTGATGATCACTTCGGTTGTTGTTTCAAGAGCTTAAAGAAAACACAAGTGGGGGTACTTGTGGTTGCTGTGGATCAAGGAAAAAAGTAGTCCATGGACTCGAAGTTGTCACGTGGTCTTGGTAGTAAGTTTTCTACACGAGGTAGCAATAGGATGTTAGTGGTCTAAGTCTTATTGTAAAACTTCAATTCTTTCATAGTGGATCTGTTTTACCTTGAAGATAGCTAGGTTAAATCCTCCCCAGGTTTTTTACCGGTTTGGTTTTTCTGGGTTATCATATCGTTGTGTTATTTACTTTTCCGCATTGTTCACATGATATAATTCAAATGTGTTTGATCTAGATCTTATTAATGAATTTGTTAATTAACTTGGCTCAATATTAGGTTAAAAAAATTGTGTTTTAAGGGGTCTAAAAACGTACAAGTGGTATCAGAGTGGGTTAGCTCTAGTATTTAGATCATTTGATCTAAGAGTTTATCCTTGACCCTTGTTGTCATAGAACACGATCACTCTCTTGTGATCCCACCTCACTTTGATGAGAACAACTATACCTACTAGAAAGTAAGGATGAAAGCATTCTTGAAATCTATTGATGAGAGAGTTTGGAATTCCGTGGAATACGGATGTGAGAAGCCAACTACTCCTATAAGTGAGTGGCAAACTTCTCAAAAAGAAACAGCCGCTTTTAATAGCAAAGCCATGAATGCTATTTTTAATGCTATTTCTATGGAGGAATTCAAGAGAATCTCTAATGTTGAGGTTGCTCATATTGCATGGAACATTCTCCAAACTATGCATGAAGGCACAAAAGCAGTTAAGATCAATACGTTGCAGCAATTAATAACTAGATTTGAAAGCATTAGGATATCTGATTATGAAAGTTTTAATGAATTCTATGTAAGCTTAATGATATTGTTAATTCTGCTTATAATTTGGGTGAAATTTATGATTAACCTAAGATTGTTAGGAAGATTCTTAGACCCTTGACTGAGAACTTTAGACCTAAAGTGACTACCATTATTGAAAACAAGGATGTGGACTCCATCCTTGTTGATGAACTTGTAGGATCTCTACAATCCTATAAGTTAGATCTACCAAAGACAAACAAATCCAAATCAATGTCTCTTAAGTCAGCTGATGATGTTGACAGTAATGGGTTTGATGATGAACTCTCTTCTACGGAGATTGCATATCTTGTCAAGAACTTTAGAAACTTTCTTAGGAACAACAATAGAAGGGCAAAGGGTAAAAACAATGCTGAACCTATGAATTTTAAGAGGAATGAACTCACTAAAGTAAACAATACTGATAAACCTAAAGAGCAAGTAGGTCAAATCTCTAATAATTCCATAGGTCAACAATGTTTTGGTTGTCAAGGGTATGGTCATGTGAAATCAGAATGTCTTACATTCTTGAGATCAAAGGGTAAAGTTATGGCTGTAACCCTTAGTGATGATGAAGTTTCTGATCATGAATTTGGTAGTGATGAGGATAGAAACTTCATTGCTTTCACAGCTACTGCTATAGTTGATGAAAGTGTTGTGGTTGATGAGAACCTTTCTGATGGGGAACTCTTTGAGGATGCTGATTTGCAAGAAGCATATAATAAGCTTTGCAATGTTGCTGCAAATGATGCTATGAATGTTGATTTAGGTTTAAAGAAAATTGCTTCTCTTGAACTTGATAAGAAAAATTTGTTGTTGAAGCTATTTGATGCTAATGAATTGATTGATAAGGTGAAGACTGAAAACATGTTGTTACTTGATAAAGTTAAGAATTTGGAACTTGAATTATCTATTGCTAGAGAACAAACAAATAGGACTGCTAGTTCTAAACTTGAACACATGTTGAGTATTCAGAAGTTTCTATTAGACAAAACTGGTCTAGGTTTTGAAGATAGCATCTTAGTGTCTAAGACTCATTCCACAAATTTTGTTTCTTCTTCTGAGCCCCCTGTGAGTGAGATTGTCAAATCATTGAAGTTACACCTCCTAGGAAGATTAGGGTTGATCTTAAAGAATCTAAGCCTAAGAATCCTATCCTTCTTAAGGACAAGATGCATGATAGACCTTTGTGGGTTTGTCATTTTTGTAGAAAGACTGGACATATTCGTCCAAACTGTTTTAAGTTGCAAGCTGCAAAGCGAGCAAATAGGTCAAAAGTACTTGTGCCTCAAGCACAAGATCCTATGGTACTTATTGGTGAGTTGGTAAAGGCATTAAATTTTTATTCCAATCCTGGAGTTGCTCATCATTCTAATAAGAATAATAACTCCAATGCTAGAGTTGCATCTAAAAGGTTTTGGATGTAAAAGGCTTAATCTAATTGAGTCTTTCTGTCATGGTCCGTGTGCTTCATCTCTCTTTTCTTTGTGACTATTCTTCTTTGTTGTTTTGTTTTCTTTATTCTTAGGATTTACATTGCATAACATTCATGCATTTCATGATAGGTTGTTTTTGTTATTCTTTTCAATTTAAAAAAAAAAAAATATATATATATATATATATAGGAAAAGGAAGGAAAAATGTGTTTTGTATTATTTTTCTTGGATTTGTAGTCAAGGCTGGCCATATTATCTTTACATAACATGTTTATGTACCTTGTTTAGCTTGGATGAGCTTATTTTACTGCACCTTGCTAGTTTTAGCTTTGTAGTGCATGTTGTGTGGGAGTTGTTTATAGTTTTTGATTACATGATCTTGATCTTAAGTCACATGCTTTTCATTGTAAAGACTAAAAAATCCTAAGAGAAAGGCATAAATAACCATCTCACCACTGTTTACTAGCCAATCATGAACACTTTAGTGCATATCATATGATTTTGTGCTCGAGAAAGTGTAGCATATGTACAAAAAAAATATAAGGTGTAGCCTCGGTTTAAATAATAAAATTGGTGTGTACATTATTGGTGTCACGCCCCAAACTCGATACTCGGATTTGTGACCATGACCGATATGCTAATACCAAGCCTAAACCTAATATTAACAAGAACCAACTTAACTTTTACAAAAACTTTTACAAAAACTTTCCTCTTTCTTTACATTCGTGTTTCTTTACTTAAAAGATATAACTTTTTCTGTGACATTCAGAGCATCTACACTGTACTTAAAGAATCACATAATCCACCAGTCACTCCAATTCTAAATCTTACATAATACATCTCTTATTACTTTAAGGTATACAACCTTTATTAGATCCTAAAATACACAAAACTACAGACTAACATCAAATTGCTAATTCAGAATCTATACATTTAAAATTAGAAACTAGCTCCTTCCAAACTCGACTAAGGCTCCCTCTGCTCCAAAATAAACCTGTTAACTGAAAGAGTGGAAGGGGTGAGCTACACAGCTCAGTAAAGGTAAGATATATGAGAATTCAATAAGGATGCATGTAAATCCATTCATTTCATCTTATAATTGTTCAGATAAGAGAACATCTTTTCATGCATAGTATTTTATACTATATATAATAATAATTTATACGCTATTCATTAGAAAATAATTGTTCCCCTTTTTCTTATTAGAATAACATTATCCAAACCTTCAGATTGAATTTCTTTCATTCCTTACAAAGTTACCATATATATATTCACATTACAAAATAATCATTTTAACTTAAATCAGATAATCGATAACTTTGTCTTAAACTTGAAACATCTTAAAGAATAATAAAACTTTCCCTCATAAACTTCTTCTCGTAAAATATTATAATTTTCATAATCAATAAACTTAACGTTTCATACAGAAAAACAGATATCTAATAACTTCTTAACATAAACTTGTACATTCATCAGAGGTTTTATCTTTATAGCATAACAAAACTTCAGAAGCTTTTATCTTTAATGAGCAGCTTTCTTTTCATTAGAAACTTCTTCTTTCCATGAGAGCTTTTAACTTTCTACAATGCATTTAACAAAATAATTCTCTCATGATTAATAACATAATATAGCTGTTCATACATAACTTATTGGTTAGTCCATATCTGATAAGTCTGTACTTATTTGAGAGGCTTCTAGCACCACAGTGCTAGGCATCCAGCATTCCCCACAATGCCAGGTATTCCCGGGATCACATCATAATACATATCTTCCAACCATGGGGGTAGGTTGGCTTCCCCCAAGTTGGCCGTAACCAACAAGGGCAGGTACAGCAGAGCCAGTCCCACTTAATGGCCAATCATATAACGTTTTCCATTGAAAGCCAGTAATTAACCCCTACTGGCAGAGTTCAGATCACCAGAGAACATAACCCAAAAATATTTCATACTTATACATCGTACTGAATTTTCTTATTTTGCATAACATTTCATAATAAAAGCATTTCCATTGTTTTCTTTAATCATAATGTTCGTGGAATCAATAACAACATCAATATGCTTAAATCATATACATAAAGTTTCAAAAAAGCTCACGAACATATCTTGGTCTAATAATGTTTACATGCCATATCTCTAATCAAAAACATTTTAATGCATAATATACTTTAAAATAACCTCATGACTTACCAAATGCCCATATAACTTATCCCTTACCTGAAAGCAGAGGAACCGAGAGCCTAAAGTCGAAGGAGCTTAGACTTGACGACTGCTAACACCTAAACCAAAATCAAGGCTTGTTACTATCCATTATTTCTTAACATCAACTTACGCATTCATCCCAAAGCCTATCTCTTATAATCCAAGAAATCCTAATCCCACCTCAAAGAGGTTCCCACAAACATATTATGCATACATCAACAAATAACGTACCAACCTAAAGAAATGCCATCATACAACGTGATGTACCAAATCATAGATAAACCAACATTCTCATATTTATATCATATTTCCATAGGAGCTAACTTCATTTCAAAATGTGCTTTGAGATTAGGGCCATAATGCAAGCATAATCATGAACTCTTTTAAACACGGTCATGTAACCATAAACACTAGCATGGCAACATACAACATGTCGGACAAAACAGCTTCATAAATACAGCCGTCACATGGTTTAGAAACCGTCCTTCGGGGTACTAAACCTTGAACCAAGTCATGCAAAAATTATTCTATGATCCAGACATATCATATGATGAGCATAATAAATTATAGCTCAAATCATTTACCCTAACTTTAGAATTAAATCCTCAAAGTCAGGCATGTTCCTTACTGTTCACTGTTTGTCACAGCAGCATATACTTAACTTATAAAATACAAATGGACAACTAATTCACATCCAAACCTCATGAAAATTTACAGAGCAATTCCCCTGTATGTCCAGTATGTACCATAAAAATTTCGGAATCAAAGCATAAACCCATGATTTACTAAAAATCACGCAAGACAGTATACTCAAATCTGTCCTGACAGAATTTCTTGCAACTTACAAATTAAACCATTATTTTTGTGTTCATCCAAATGCTGTGAGTCCAATTCCAAAACAACTGTATATGTCTTAGCTTTCATATAAAATAACCCTAGCATCCAAATTCACTATATACAATTTAATACATATTTTTCTTGTTGTAAACATCAAATCTATCACAGAGACAGCTTCAGTACATGTTCTTTCTAAAATCATCAACAAATAGAAATTGGCCTTCATATCACTTAGGTATTTTATTCCTATAATAAACATATTAAAATACCTAAATAAGCATCCAATAGACCAAATATCATCAAACTTTCAAGTCACTAAAACAGAATCACAAAGTCAGCTTCTAAAATCAGAACAGAGGATGAAGAAATAGAAATAACAAAACAATTATACTATCCAAAATACACAAAATCAGATGAGGTTTTAATTACTTACCCACAAAACCTTAGTGTTAGGCTCTTAATCTCATCTTTAGAGAATGAAGGCTGCCGTGTAAGAGCAAAGAGAGAAGAGAGAAAGAAGAGCAAAGAAAGAGGAATAGAGAAAGAGGTAAAGGAGCTGAACTTCTTGTCTGGTGCAGCCAAGAAGATTAGATATGGGAGAAGACTTTTGGGGCAGCAAAATCAGATAAGAGAAGGGGACTTTTGGGGGTGGAATACGTGTATGGCTAGGGAAAGAAGAGTCACACCCACTTTCAACTTTCTTGCATTCACACATGCTTTTCTACAAAAATAATTTCTTGCATTCACACTCACACTTTCCTACAAAAATAATATCACTTTGCATACATATATATATATATATATATATCCTTACCTTTATAAAGTTATATCCATCACATTAAAAGAGCATCTATGTTCTAGTTTCTTTGAGAAAGTGTGAATAACAAATGAGATGAGTCTTCTCTTTCTTTTAATGTGTGGACCGTGGGTTTGACAAAAGGGACACAAGAGAGCTTCCTAGCTCTTTCCTTAAGAAAAAGAGTGTAAAGTGAGCACAAATTTCTGATTTGTGTGACCGTAGGAAATGAGAGGAAGTGAGCTTCTAGTTGCATTGAAAGTCAAAGAAGAAGCTAGGTGGAATTTACTCATTGCATGGCCAAGTCTTGGTCTTTGGAGTTTACCATCATGCATGAAACTTTGGCATTATGTGTGTTGAATTCTCATTGGTTGCATGCGGTGGAATTTCTACTATAACAACTCATGCAACATGCTTAATGAAATCACCACCAACTATGCATCTAACAACTTAAACCACTTAATATAATTTTGTACATACTTACTTAATATATATACATAATACAATTAGTCATTAAATTATTTATAATCATTACAATTCTTATTCAAAGATATTATAAAATAATATGCTAATTAAATACTCTTATATTAATTATAAAAAGAAAGTGGATTAAAATAGTAATTAACCACTTAAACACATAGTTTAATTATAAAATTGGGTCGGGTGTTACAATTGGGCTATAATAAATTCAAAATTAAATAAAATTGGTGTGTACATTATGAGATAAAACAAGAAACTTACATGATTGCAAGCTTGTTTTCTAGGAGATGTGAGAGTTATATAATGTACTTCTTTAGGTTATAGTCACTTTCAAACTTATGTGATGAATTTTGTAGAAATTGTGATTAACCACTATTTACTTATCACTTCACATGTATCTCATGCTATTGCTAGTTGCACACACTTTACAAGTTATTCTTTGCTAAAGTTAGTGCATGATATTGTGTGTGATTTTGTTGTGGCCATCTAAGATTAAAAGTTCCTTGATTTTAATGCAAAATGTGTTTAATATTTGAGCTTTGAGGAAAAATTGATTGGAAATCTTGTTTTTGGAAGATCTAGGTTGAATTCAAATGTTTTTGAAAAACTTTTAATCTCATACTCATGTATTTTATTCATAAAACAATGTGCTTTGAGGAGTTTCGGCATTTAGATGCTCTGTTTTTCAAAAATCTGTTTTTTCAAGATTTTCGATCGATCGAAAATGTGATAAAAATTAAGGTTTGAATCTGCCTGGCTCGATTGATGCTAGATCGATCGAAACTGCTTTTCAATCTGTTAGGTTTTAAGGTCTTAGGATTTTATGTATTTAGAACCTAATTTGTAATGTTGGCAAACCATGATCAAAACAATGTATTTAGTCTTATTTAAGCTTGCTCAAAGTTGGTTTAATTTTGTAAAGTTGGAATCGAGAGACTGCAGAAGCATTGGAGCTTCTCGGCCTGGCTCGATCGATCGAAGGTTAGACTCGATCGATTGAAAGTCGGCCCAGATGCGTTTTTCTGCAGAATTCCAACTCAGCCCTAACTCTTTAAACGTCTAGGTTTTTATGTTTTTGCCCTAGGTATATAAGGCAAACCCTAGCCACGTTTTTCAGAGTCGCACAAGTTGTGTTGTTGCTCATACATTGCTGTTTTGTGTAAATCTCTTGTGAGATCTAGAGGAGCTTTCCTTTACACATAACTTAGGGTTTTTCAAGATTAAGATTCTTCTTCATCTTGATGATTAACTTGGTTGCTACCATTGAAGCTTAAAGATAATCAAGCGAGGAGCTTGTACCTGATTGAAGGAAGACAAAGAAAGAAGTAGTCCGTGGATTCGGAGCCTGCGCGTGGTCGTGTCAGGAAGTTACTACTGGTGGGTAGTATTAGGAAGTCGAGCGGGGTAGCTTGTAAGTCCTTTTGTAACAACTTCAATTCTTTCTTAGTGGATTCCGTTTTGCCTTGAGGATCGGTGGGTAAAATCCTCCCCAGGTTTTTCCGGTGTGGTTTCTTGGGTGATCATATCACTGTGTTGTTTAATTTCCGCTGCTTTATATGTTTACATGCATGATATGATTTTGTAATTGTTTTAACCTAGAATTGCTTAATTTGACTAAGTAAAAACTTGGCTAATTAATCTAGGCTACGCAATTTATTTGTGGTTTAAGGAGTCTAAACCCTGTTAAGTGGTATCAGAGCGGGTTGCTCTGTTGTTTGAGATTTTCATCTCTGAGCTGATCCTTGACCCCGGTTGTCATGGAGCATGGACACTCTCTGTTTGTTCCTCCTCACTTTGATGGGAACAATTATGCCTACTGGAAAGTAAGGATGAAAGCATTCCTGAAATCCATAGATGAGAGAGTTTGGAACTCTGTCGAATATGGTTGGGAGAAGCCCACTACTCCTGTGAGTGAGTGGCAAACTTCTCAGAAAGAAGCAGCTGCATGTAATAGCAAAGCTATGAATGCCATTTTTAATGCTGTTTCAATGGAGGAATTTAAGAGGATCTCTAATGTTGAGGTTGCTCATACTGCTTGGAAAATCCTCCAAACTGTGCATGAGGGCACAAAGGCTGTTAAAATAAATAAATTGCAGCAATTAACTTCTAGGTTTGAAAGCATTAGAATGTCTGATGATGAAACCTTTGATGAGTTTTATGCTAAACTCAATGACATTGTTAATTCTGCATATAATTTGGGTGAAGTCTATGATCAACCTAAGATTGTTAGGAAGATACTTAGATCCTTAACTGAAGACTTCAGACCCAAGGTGACAGCCATTACTGAAAGTAAGGATGTTGACTCCATCCCTGTGGATGAGCTTGTAGGATCTCTTCAGTCCTATGAGTCTGACCTTCCCAAGACTGTCAAATCCAAATCAATGGCTCTTAAGTCAGTTGATGATGTTGAAGTTGGTGGATTTGATGATGAGCTCTCTCCCACGGAGATAGCTTACCTTGCCAAGAACTTTAGAAATTTCCTTAGAAACACTAATAGGAAGGCAAGGAATACCAACACTGCTGAACCTAGAAACTTTAGGAAGAATGATCCCACTAAGGTTAACAATTTTGAAAAACCTAGAGAACAAGTAGGTCAATCTTCTAATAACTCTTTGGGTCCTCAGTGTTATGGTTGTCAAGGGTATGGTCATGTCAAATCTGAATGTCCTACTTTCTTGAGGAATAAGGGTAAAGCTATGGCTGCAACCCTTAGTGATAATGAGGTTTCTGATGATGAGTCCTGTTGTGACGAGGATGGAAACTTCATTGCTTTCACCGCTACTGCTGAAGTTGATGAAAGCATATCTGCTGAGGAGAACCCTGCTGATGGGGAACTCTCTGAAGATGCAGATCTTCAAGAGGCCTATAACAAACTTTGCAAAATTGCTGCAAAGGATGCTATGAAAGTTGATCTAGGCCTGAAGAAAATTGATGCTCTTGAGCTTGAAAAGAAAAATCTGCTTGTAAAATTGTTTAATGCTAATGATCTTTTGAATAATGTGAAATCTGAAAACATGCTTTTGCTTGATAAAGTTAGAACTTTGGAACATGATTTATCTGTTGCTAGATCTGCTAGTTCTAAACTTGATCATATGCTGAATGTTCAAAAGTATCCTTCTGATAAAGCTGGGTTAGGATATGTTGAAAGAATTTTTAATTCTGGACCCCATTCAACTGTCTTTGTTCCTTCTTCATCTTCTTCTGAACCTCTTGTGAGTGAGGTTGTGAGTGAAACCATTAAACCCCCTGTGAGTGAGGTTGTTAAACCTGTAGAAGTTTCACCACCAAAGAAGATTAGGGTAGACTTAAGAGAATCCAAACCTAAGAAGCCTACCAAACCAAAGGACAAGATGCATGGTAAACCTGCTTGGGTTTGTCATTATTATGGTAAGTCTGGACATATACGTCCTAACTGTTACAAGCTTCAAGCTGATAAGAGAGCAAAAAGACCAAAAGTGCCTGTGCCTCAAGCACAAGATCCTATGGCACTAATTGGTGAATTGGTAAAGGCGTTAAACCTTTATTCAAATTCTGGAGTTGGGAATCACTCTAATGTGAATAAGAACTCCAATGCTCGGGGTGCATCTAAAAAGTTTTGGATGCAAAAGACTCGAACTAACTGAGTCTTTCTGACATGGTCCTTGTGCTTCATTGCTCTATTCTGTTGTGACCATTGTTATTTGGTTTTTTGTGTTTTTCTTTTGTTCTAGGACTTGCATTGCATTACATACATGCATTTCATTCTAGGATGTATTTGTTTTCTCTCTTAATAAATAAATAAATAAAAAAAAATAAAAAATAAAAAGGAGAAAGCAAAATCTTTGTTGAACACTATGTTTCTTGATTTTTTGAAAATAAGGTTGGTCATTCTTTTTACACATGTCATGTCCTGTGTACCTTGTTTAACTTTGATGAGCTTATTTACTGCACTTGACTAGTTGAAACTCTGTAGTGCATGTTGTGTGGGAAAGATGTTTGTGGTTATTAATCACTTTGTCTTGATCTTGAAGTCATATGTTATTTGACTGTCGGACTTGATCCTTTTGAGAAAGGCATAAATAACCATCTCACCACTGTTCACTAGCCAATCATGAACACCTTAGTGCATATCATAAGATTTTGTGCTCGAGAAAATGTAGCACATGCACAAAAAGAACATAAGGTGTAGCCTCAAATTAACTTAAAACTGGTGTGTACTATTAGGCTTAATGCCAATTCACTTAATTCAAACCGGTGTGTACTATTAGGCTGAATGCCAATTCATATATAAATAAGAGGCAAAATTGAAAGAAACTTACATGATTACAAGCTTTTGTTCTAGGAGATGTGGGAGTTATAGGATGTAACTCTTTAGGTGATAGTCTCTTTTAAATTCTGTGTGATGAATTGTGTAGACTTTGTGTTTGATTGCTATTCACATATCACCTCACATGTATCTCAAGTTTTTGCTAGTTTCACACACTACACAAGTTACTCTTTGTTAAACACTGTACATGTTAGTGTGTGTGTCCTTGGTCTGACCAACCAAGTTTGAAAAATATCTTGAGATTTGTGCAAAACTTAGTTGATGCTTGAGAAAATTAATTTGGAAGACAATTGAAACTTGTGTTTGAGAGAATTGGGTTTAAAATTTTGGGTTTTTGAAAACGCATTCCATCTCATACTCATGCATTTTGTGTTCATTGTTCAAATGCTTTGAGGAGTTGTTTCAAAATTGGGTTTGCCATTTTTCAAAACTATGTTTTTCCCCAAAATTCAGTGTGCATCTGCCTATTTCGATCGATCGAAGGTATTCTTCGATCAATCGAAAAAGTGCCTCAGAAAGTGCTAAAACTTCTGTCACTTTCGATCGATCGAATGTAATTTTCGATCGATCGAACATCGTGAAGAAGCTTTTTTAAAAAAGGGAAATCTGACTTTTTCAAAGTTTCAAAACTTTTTCAAAACTTTTCCTTTTTCTCTCTCCGACGAGGCAGGACCAATTCTTCAAATTTTTGTCGTTTTCCTCCGATCTTTTTGCATAATCTCTCTCTCCTCAAGCCGGTATGTCTCTTATACCCTTGTTTTTCAGTTTATTTACTCAATTTCATGCATTTTTCATGCATTTTAGGAGGAGATTTTCGGAACTTTTCAAATTGGGGTTTTCATTGATTCGGACCAATTTGTTTGCATTTGATCAATGGGTTTTGTTGGGGACACTCTATAATCATGTTCTTGAGTGATTAATTTGATCAATTTTGAGTTGTGTGAAAATTTTAAATTTCTAGGGTTTATAATAGGTCCGAATTGGGGATTTCTGTGCAATTGGGTTTAATTGATGAAATTGGCTTGTGTAATTGATGAAATTGGTTATTATGAACTATTTCCAATGGTATGTAATGATTAATTCATCAATTTGTTGCAAAAATTTCAAATGGTTCTCAAATTTTTTAGGGTTTTTGTTAAGAAGCTCTATGTTCAAGCCAATTTTGTGAAATTAATCTTGATTTGATTCTGGTTACTGCATTAGTTCATGCATCATAACATTATTAATGTTCATGCATCATATAGATTTTCATTCTATTTTTTTTGTGCTAATTTGCAGTCTGCCCTTGGTTTTGTCTTTGTTCTTCTTGGTTTTCTCTGTGTGTCTCTGTCCTTTTCCTTAGCACCATGCCTAGGAAGACTAGAGCCCGTAGGACTCTTCCCACTCCTACCCCTTCCCCTCCATCCTTTGATAGAGAGCGGTTCCCTAGTGAGAAAAACCAAGAGCTTTATGACACTTTAAACCTTAAGAGGAAGATATGGGCTGAGCGGTCTGTCTCTTTAGATGAGCTTGATCCTGCCATTAGGGCAAATTTTGAGCGTAGGGGTTGGCTTCCTTTGTTTGCTGTGTCTGACCCTCCTCCTCCTGCTACCTTGATTCGAGAGTTCTACTCGAACATCTCGATCCGCATCTATGATTCCAACACTCTAGTTAGGAGTTGGATACGAGGCGTAGAGTACTCCATTACTCCTGAGGTAGTGGCTGATGCTCTAGGGGTACCTGTGGTACAGCATCCTGTCTATCCCTATGATGAGTCACCCGAGTTGAGTGATGTCATATCCTACATCACTGGGTCATCTATCCAGTGGGGTTCTGATCCTCGGATCACTTCTGCTGAGCTTCCTGAGACTACTTATCTTTTCTCTAGGATAGCCTGTCACTCCCTCTGGCCTATTTCTCATCTACACACCATTCCTCTTGAGAGGTGTGTTTTTCTGTACGCTCTTGTTACAGATGCTCCTATTAGTTTTCCTCATCTTTTTCTTCGTTCTTTGAACGAAGTTTATAGGAGTTCATCTACTGCTCATGCTCTCGTCCATCCTATTTTCATTCATAGGATTTTACTTTATCTAGGTTTAGAGGATTTCCCTGCTTCTGAGCCTGTTCATGTTATCGGTCCCATTGGTGCGTCTTTTCTTAGACAGAGGGCCGCTCATCTTCGAGCTGGTTCTAAACACCCTAGGTCCGATCCCTCTTCTAGCGCTCCTCCTCCTCCTTCATCTTCTACAGGTCTTGCTGGTGAGGATATTCCTGATCCAGTTGATGATGATGATGCTGCTGCTGCTGCTGCTGTTCCTCCACCTCCTGCGGCTGACTTCGATGTTCGTCGTACTTTGGAGACTGTCATGACCGTTCAGGCGGCTCATGGTCGGATTTTGATGGACTTGTTCGACGAGATTCGAGCTTTGCGGGCAGATTTGGCGCGACTTCATTCACCTTCACCACCACCTTTTGATGGCGACTCTTGATTGCCCTTTGGCATTCCGTCACAAAAAGGGGGAGTGGTTACCTTAGAGGAGTTGTATAGGTGTTTTTGATCTTGAGGAGTTTTTGTAGTTAGGGGGAGACTTTTTTGTAGCATGGGATATTTTTGTGGAGTTTATTAGATTGTATCTAGGTGCTTCACTTTGTATATCATTTTTGGGGATATTCATGTTAGGGGGAGAAATATTGACATTGATATATTGATATACATGTTTTCATTTGATTCTTGTTGTCTTATGATTCATTGCTTATTGATTTATATTTATGAGTTGATTCATTTATATATATCTTTATTTTGAGTTGTGTGAATCTTACAAGAATATTATACCTGTTTATATACTATTTTCAGCCACACATGCGTTTATGTGTTTGTTGAGTATTTCAGGAATATACAGGTTGATTCAACAAAGCTGCTGTCTACACTTGCAACCGATGGATAGTAGTTAGGTTGAACTGAGCATTATTTTGTAAAGGGCTTTTTACTTGTAAACTTTGAGCTTTTGATTTGTGTTTTGTCACGAATTGCCAAAGGGGGAGTTTGTTAGGTTTTAAGGTCTTAGGATTTTATGTATTTAGAACCTAATTTGTAATGTTGGCAAACCATGATCAAAACAATGTATTTAGTCTTGTTTAAGCTTGCTCAAAGTTGGTTTAATTTTGTAAAGTTGGAATCGAGAGACTGCAGAAGCATTGGAGCTTCTCGGCCTGGCTCGATCGATCGAAGGTTAGACTCGATCGATCGAAAGTCGGCCCAGATGCGTTTTTCTGCAGAATTCCAACTCAGCCCTAACTCTTTAAACGTCTAGGTTTTTATGTTTTTGCCCTAGGTATATAAGGCAAACCCTAGCCACGTTTTTCAGAGTCGCACAAGTTGTGTTGTTGCTCATACATTGCTGTTTTGTGTAAATCTCTTGTGAGATCTAGAGGAGCTTTCCTTTACACATAACTTAGGGTTTTTCAAGATTAAGATTCTTCTTCATCTTGATGATCAACTTGGTTGCTACCATTGAAGCTTAAAGATAATCAAGCGAGGAGCTTGTACCTGATTGAAGGAAGACAAAGAAAGAAGTAGTCCGTGGATTCGGAGCCTGCGCGTGGTCGTGTCAGGAAGTTACTACTGGTGGGTAGCATTAGGAAGTCGAGCGGGGTAGCTTGTAAGTCCTTTTGTAACAACTTCAATTCTTTCTTAGTGGATTCCGTTTTGCCTTGAGGATCGGTGGGTAAAATCCTCCCCAGGTTTTTCCGGTGTGGTTTCCTGGGTGATCATATCACTGTGTTGTTTAATTTCCGCTGCTTTATATGTTTACATGCATGATATGATTTTGTAATTGTTTTAACCTAGAATTGCTTAATTTGACTAAGTAAAAACTTGGCTAATTAATCTAGGCTACGCAATTTATTTGTGGTTTAAGGGGTCTAAACCCTGTCACAATCAATCGAATCTATTTTTTAACCGATCGAAATTTGGTCTGAAGGTGTTTTAAAAAAAAGGTTTTCTCATGTGTTCTTCATTACTTTTAAAACTTTTAAAACACTCTCTTGACTGTTCCTCTTCGACCGATCGAATCCAAGCCAAATTTGTCGTTTTCTTCCTAATTTTTTCTCAAGGGTTTTTGTCTTCTTGTGCTAGTAAGTCTCTTTTACCCTTTCTATTTCAGTTTATTCACATTTTTCATGCATCTTTGATGCATTTTACATGAGAATTTCGAACCTAAAAGTTTTGGGATTTTTTACTTTATGGTTGTTTTTAATCATATTTGACCAATGGGTTTTTGTTCTTAGATGTTGTAAACATGTTTCCCATGCATTAATTTGGTGATTTGAGATCAATCAAAATTTCTAGGGCTTGAAACTTTGTGAAATTGGGTTTTTTGTTCAATTGGGCTTAATTTGGTAAAATTGACTTGTGTAATTGATTGATTATGTCATTATATGATGATTTCTATCTAGTGTAATGATTAATTACTCAATTTGGTTAAATTTTTGAAATTGGATGTTTCAAATTTGGGTTTTTTTCTTTTTTTTTTATTATAATTTTTTTTTTTAACTCTATGTTCAAGTCAATTGTTGGGTTGTAATGTATAATTGAACAAATTTCACTGCATTAGGGCATGCATCATTTGTGCATTCATGTCATGCATCATATAGATTGTTATTTTCTATATTTGTTTTGTCTAACCCTCTCTAATGCAATCTGATTTGGGTTTTCTTTCTTTTTTTCTACTTTTTTTTTTTTGTCTGTCTTTCTTCTCCAATCCTTAGCATCATGATTAGGAAGACTAGAGCCAACAAGAAAACCACCACCACCACCCCCTCTACCCTGACTTTCGATAATGAGAGGTTTAGGTTTGAGAAAAACCAAGAGACCTATGAAAAGCTTAATATATTTAGGTCTGTTTGGGTTGAGCGGAAGGTGATTTTAGATGAGCTTGATGGGGAGATTAGGAGGAATTTTGAGTGTAGGGGTTGGTTACCTCTTATGGATATAGAGTACCCTCCTTTAGTTGCCTTGATAAGAGAGTCTGTTCGAATCTCTCTATCCACTCCGATGATTCCAACACTCACTACGTGATGAGTTGGATAAGGGGTGAAGAATATGCCATCACTCCTTCAGTGGTGGCCTCTGTTCTTGGGGTACCTTTGGTACGACAACCAGTCTACCCTTATTCTAAGACCCCTCCTTTTGATGACATTATGTCATATCTCACCGGTACTTCCATTAGTTGGGGTACTGATCATCGCATCACCTCCCATGAGCTTACTGAACTCAGTTACTTGTTTTTTTGGCTTTCTTGTCATTCGATTTGGCCTATCTCTTACTTGCACACCCAAGGACGAAACCAGGATTTGACCTTAGGGGGGGCCAAAAAAAAAATTTTGAAAATTTTTAGAAATTGGTACATTAATACTAAAAGTTGTATCATCAATATTGGTTCTCAAATAATTTGTATTTTTTCTTATAAATAAATCAAACATTGTAATTGACTTTCCCATAATCTAAAATAAAAGTTATATTAATTATAAGGATTTATAATCAATACTTTTGTAACTCAACTGACACTTTTTAGTTCTTAGTGTGTCCAAGCGAAGATATGCCGGGTTCAAATCCCCCCCTTCTTCTTATTGTGGCTATCAAATTATTTATAAAAAAAATTATAGGAATTTATCATGGTTTTAAAATTATGACTGCAAAGAGAACTAAAAAAATGAATGGTTCTAAACTTCTAGGTTCTTTGGTTCGATTCAAGTTGGACTGATTCTTTAATCTTTTTTTTTTAAATTAATTTATTTAATATTTTTACATTATTCCATATTAACCTATATTAATAACTACATCTTAACCTATCCCTTTTTTCTAAGTTCTAACAAAAGGTTTACTCTTTATAAAAAAGAAATAAATAAATAAATAAATAAATAAAACTATAGGTGTACTGTGTACTCCTGTTATTGGATTGTTAGTAGGCACCATGATTTTGTGGCTACTTGTAAAAATTTTCACCGATAGTTTTGGAATAAAATTTCCACTTTCCACCTTTATCACTTAAAGATTAAAGAAAGGCAGAGTAGTAGCCACCTCACAAGTCACAACACACCACAAGGCAAAGAGAAAGTGAGAGGAGGGAGAAAAGATCAGATCAAAGAAGGAAGAGAGATCCATCCATGAGACCAAACCTTGTCTAAAGGTTTTTTTGTTATCCGGTTTTGTGAATAGTCCAAATGATTATCTTAACGTTTTTGTTTTTCTTGGGCAAATGGAATGCAGGAATGGTCAAATAAGTCTGTTTTGATTTCATGGGCTAATTTGAAAAGTATATTGAGGGAGGGGGGCCAAAATATAAATTTTGGGGACAAAATTCTAGACTTCTATGTAGATATGCATAATAGTCCTTGGTTTTTCAAAATTTTTTTTAGGGGGGGGGGGGGGGGCCATTGGCCCCCCTCAGTCTATACATAGGTCCGTCACTGTGCACACTATTCCTATTGAGAGATGTGCTTTTTTGTATGCTCTTGTGACTGATGCTCCTATGTGTTTTCCGTCTCTTTTCATTCGTTCTTTAGTTGAGGTTCATAGGAGTAGTTCTAAGTCACATGGTCTTTTCTTCCCTATTTTTATACATAGGATTTTGTTACATTTAGGATTAGAGGAGTTTCCTACTTCTAAGCCTGTCCACATCATAGCTCCCATAGGTGCCACCTTCCTTAGGCAGAGAACAGCTCAAATGAAAGCTACCTCTAAATGTCCTCGAGTAGAGTCTTCCACAGGTGCTACATCTCATCCTCCTTCTTTAGGTGATCCCACAGCTAAGGAGTTTGTCGACCCCATTGCCGTTGTTGATCCTCCACCTTCTGCTTCGAGTGATTCATCCATTCGGAGTAGGTTGGATACTGTCATGACCCTTCAGGCGGCACATGGACAGTTTTTGGTGGATGTGCTCACGGAGCTTCAGGCATTGTGTTCGGCGGTCTTTTCCACCACCTCCTTTTGATGATGAGCCTTGATTGCCCTTTGGCAATTCGTCACAAAAAGGGGGAGCACATATTGATGGAGATAGGGGGATATTTGGAGATTTTGGAGCTTTGGAGCTTTAGATTGTATCTAGGTGCTTCATGATGTATTTATTTTTTGGCTCATGATGTATTTTTTCTTGATGTATTTATTTTTATGGGTTATATATGTTAGGGGGAGATACTTTGTTTTATGTTTTTATTTCTATTATTGTTTCTTGTTTCACATGTGCTACATTGGCTATTGATTTATATTATGACGTTATTCATGATATATGTCCTTTATTTTTCTGTTTTGTGAAATCAAGAATTTATTGTGTTTTACTTGTATTTTTCCACACATGGTTTATGTGTTTGTTGAGTGTTTCAGGAATATACAGGTTTATTCAGTTGTGTTGCTATCAACACTAGCAACTGATAGATAGTAGTTAGGTTGAATTGTTTATTAGGCCGTTTTTTAACTTTGAGCATTTCAATTTTGTTATGTGTTTTGTCACAGATTGTCAAAGGGGGAGTTTGTTAGGTTCTAAGACTTTAGTATCTAAATATATTAGAACTTCAATGTGTAATGTTGGCAAACCATGATCAAAACTTAGAGTCTAGATTTAGGTTGTTCAAAGTGTGTTTATGTGTAAAGTTGGAATCGAGTGAATTGCAAGATTTATTGGCTAAATCTGCAAGGCTCGATCAATCGAAAATTAGACTCGATCGATCGAAGCTCGAGCAGATTGTTTTTTCTGTAGAATTTCCAACTCAACCCAAGCTCATATGATGTGTAGGGTTTTATGTTTTGCTTCAAGTATAAAAGGAAAAACCCTAGCCACGTTTTAGAGGTTGTTGATATGCTGTGTGTGAATCTTCTGTGAAATCTAGAGGTGTTTACCTTCATACACACTTAGAGTTATCAAGATCAAGATTGATGTCAAGAACTTGATGATCACTTCGGTTGCTGTTTCAAGAGCTTAAAGAAAACATAAGTGGGAGTACTTGTGATTGCTGTGGATCAAGGAAAGAAGTAGTTCGTGGACTCGGAGCTGTCACATGGTCGTGGTAGTAAGTTTTCTATACGAGGTAGCAATAGGATGCCAGTGGTCTAAGTCTTATTGTAAAACTTTAATTCTTTCATAGTGGAACTGTTTTACCTTGAGGATAGCTAGGTTAAATCCTCCCCAGGTTTTTTATTAGTTTGGTTTTCTTTGGTTATCATATCATTGTATTATTTACTTTTCCGCATTATTCACATGATATGATTTGAATGTGTTTGACCTAGATCTTATTAATAAACTTGGCTTAATATTAGGTTAAACAACTTGTATTTTAAAGGGTCTAAAAATGTACAATTAGAAGCCACATATACGTAGAATAAATGTGAAAAAAAAGTTTACCTCTTTGTTCCAGTTGGTCTAATTATAAACTATAAAGAAAAGGACACAAGTTTGTACAATTGTTCCTGTCATCATGTCGTACCAAATCCCCTGCAAAATTGAGAATGACACAAAAGTTCATGTTTCACATTAAAAAAAGGGACAAGAAATTCATTTACGTGGTGACTAACATGGCTTATCTGATGCAATAAGATCCTCTTGAGAATTACACGTTTGTGATTGTTTTCTCTTTTCATAATTTTGTCTCATAATTATTAAACTTTAAACATTTATCTCCTAGGAGTTAGGCAATAATGGGAAGAGAAGAAGCTTATTTTCACTAGATAATAGAAATGAAACAAACAAAAATAGGAAGGAAGTAGAGCAAGACTTACCCTGACACCCCAATCAAGCTTGTAACCCAATATGAGACCCAAAGGGATCCCAAAAAGGTAGTAACAGGCAATATTCCCATAATTTAGAGAAAATTATATATATATATATATATATATTGAACGGTTTAAGACCCCTTAAAAACAACCAGATTGCGTAGCCTAGTTAATTAGCCAAGTTGTTACTTAGTCAAATTAATCAATTCTAGGTTAAAGCAATCAAATAATCATATCAAAATAATAAAGCAGGGGAATAATAAATAACACAATAATATGATCACCCAGGAAACCACACAGTAAAAACCTGGGGAGGATTTGACCCACCGATCCTCAAGGCAAAACAGAATTCACTAAGAAAGAATTGAAGTTCTTACAAAAGGACTTACAAGCTCCCCACTCGACTTCCTAATGCTACCCACCAGTAGAACTTACTGACACGACCACGTGCAAGCTCCGAATCCACGGACTCCTTTCTTTGAATTCCTCAATCAGCTACAAGCTCCTCGCTTGTTGTTCTTTAAGTTCCAATGGTTGCAACTATAATGATCTTCAAGATGTTGAAATCATCTCTACCTTGAAAATCCTAAGTTTTGTGCAAAGGAAAGCTCCTCTAAGATCTCACAAGAGATTCACACAAAACAGCAAAGTATGAGCAACAATACAATATGGACCACCTCCAAAAACGTGGCTAGGGTTTTGTTTAAATACCTAAGGTAAAAACATAAAACCCTAAACGTTTAATGAAGTAGGGCTGAGTTGGAAATTCTGCAGAAAAATCAACCTATGCGATTTTCGATCGATCGAGCCAGGCCGAAAGTCCCAAGTACTTCTACAGCCACTCGATTCCAACTTTACAATAATAAACCAACTTTGAGCAAGCCTAAATAAGACTAAATACATTGTTTTGATCATGGTTTGCCAACATTACAAATTAGAGTTCTAAATACATAAAATCCTAAGACCTTAGAACCTAACATATATAATAGCCAAAATTTAGAGAAAATTCAATTAGATTTTAACTGAATTCTTAATTCTCTATTTAATTTTTAATTTTGTACTAAGTGAATTATTGAGTCTAAAAATTGAAAAGTCTAAATCCAATTAGATACTAAATTGAATTTCAATTGGAGTCTAATTTTATGCCACGTGTCTATCCAAATTTTTAATTTTTGTGGCAAATGAATTATTGGATGTAAAAACTGAAGAGTCTAAAATCAATTATATATATATAATGAGAAATCATTACATATTTTATAAAGAACAAAACTTAAGTACAGTATCTTAGGTATTGTTCTTTAGGTTTTTCTCTTAAGATTCAGCCATGTGCCTACTTAACTAAAAAATACACTTCCATTCCATGAGAAAAAAATCCACATGGTTGAATCTTAAGAGGGAAACCTAGCACCTAAGTAATATACCGAAGTACTGTACCTAAGTTTTGCCCTTTTATAAATGTATAGTTTAAAAAAAAAAGTAAATTAATACTATGTATAATTTATAGCTGTGTATATGTATAGGGTTACACACTAGTATGATATAAAAACTAAAGAGAGTGTGGAATAAATACAAAAGATCGAATTTTTTTTACTAGAATTAACTCAAGTTAGTAAAAACACTCATAAGGGAAAGAAAAATCTAACCAGAGAGAACAGGTTGAATATTGTTAATGACAATGCAAAGAGCCAATATTGGTGTAAGCTCCTCAACGAGCGTTTCAACACTTGTATCGGACGAAAATAAGGATGGGTACTCGTTTCGTGTCGCAATTAGAATAGCTGAGAGGACAAGACCGATCGAAAATGAGGTTACCAAGGCTGCTACTAATGAAAATTTGGCTGTTCTTGAATGAGCTGCTCCCAATTCATTTGACACTCTCACACTGCAAAATATTTCGGTTTTTAATTTTTCAGTCTTTTTGAAACTTACAAGAAATAGAAAAATAGCTTGGTGGAGGTGTTTCTGTCACTAACCTTATAGCTGTATTCATCCCAAGAGCTACCATAATTGTCCAGCCCAATATGTTCATGCTGCGACATCATTGGCGTGGCAAGAAAATAGGAAATGGTCAATCAAAAATAAATTATATCCAAAGCACATTGGTAATTAGCTTTAGATCCATGCGTTGCACGAGAATTTATGCACTCCTGTGTGAGGAGGGAGTGTGGTCTCAGATTGCTATGGTCTTCATAAAATATTCCGTTCATACAAATAAGGGTTTGGTGTATTATTAGAATATTTGTTAGTAAACCATTTTTAAAAATTTTTTATACCACTTTTTTGAAAAATATAAAAAATTATCAATAAAATCAGTTTTTTTTTTTTTTATTTCTCATAAAAAGTTTCTAAAAGTCTTTCTTAAATAGAACATTTGTTAGCAAACTCCTACAAATAATATTGCAAGGATTAATGAAATGAAGATATATATGATGAGAAGTGATGAAGGATAGAATTTTATATGAATTTTGGCTCTTAAGATGAAAACAAATTTATATGTATTTGAACTAGTGATTGAGCAATATCAGTTATGACAATTTCACAAATTTCTTGAACTTTGAAAAATAGGTGATTTTTTCTAGCTTCAGATTTTTGGGGATTTCTATTGATTGGTAGTGACATTCTATTTAGTTAGAATCTTTTTGTTTTCATTCCGATGTAGGAAAATTTATGTCCTATTGTTAGTAATGGCATAAAGGGCTTCCTTATAACAAATTAGTTGAAAGAATTTTTCTTAGTTGAACTTCTGCTGTTGTCAGTAGTGACAGCTAGTGTAAGGTTGAATTTAATCAATCATCTTGTTGGCTTTATTTCGTGCCAAATTTGCTTGTATTTTATCATTTAGTAATCCTGTATTTAGGTGGGATTATTGTAAGGGTAGTGTGTGAGAGAGTGTGAAGAAATGTTCCTCAATGTGCAAAGAAGCAGGGACTCGCGACTGGAACTCGCAGGTGGCTCGCAGGTGCAAGCCGCCAGATGAGAGTCACGTGCCAAGCATGCAGGAAGCTGAAGCGTTTTGCCAGCTGGTGCACTACAGGATAAAAGACTCAAGCTAGCCAGGCAGTTAACTCGCGGCTGAAACTCACGACTCAGACCAGTCGTGAGGCCAAGCCGCCAACCAGCCCTGTTTGGGAAAAACTGTCTCTTCGTATTCCAAACGCTCACCACTATATATAGACCCTTATACCCACCAAATGTAGAGAGCTTCCAGAGAGAATTTTGTGAGAGAAACTCTAGAGAAAAACAAGATTGATTCATCCACAATCTTTACCTTAGAGACTCTTCAAATTCTTCTATTCTCTTCTTCTCTATTGTTACATCCTTGAGAGGTCCTTAGCCAAATCCTTTTCTCACCATACCCGTATCCGTGAGAAGGTTTATTTGGTGCTTTTGGGAAGCAGTTAGGAAGGAACCAATGTCTATTGGTTGATGCTATGGTTGATAGCGGAATCTGGTAAGCTAAAGAAGAAATAGGTTTGGCGCAACCTCGTTGGAGCAAGAATCTTGGAGGGCTTAGATACATTGGGTAGATTAGGCTTGGAGGGTGTTCTGCTGTTCATGTATCCCAACTACATTCTTTAGTGGATTATTCACCGCTTGGAGGGCGGCGGAGAGGTTTTATGCCGAGGGCTTTGGTTTCCTCTTCGATAACACATCGTGTGTTGTCCATGTATTTGCATCTTCCTTCCCTTTTATCTTTGCCATTTATTTACTTCTGTGGATGTGTTTATATTTGGTTTAGATTATTCATCAATTCTATGTTTGGCTTATGTTCATGTTTCGCACATTAATTGTTTGATAATAAGCTTAAATTGATAATTTATAATTTGGGGTCTAAATGTTCAAGGGTGTTTCATTCCCATTTTGAACATTCAGCTAGAAATCACCCCACAGGTAAGCAGAATCTCCATTAAAAATGGACCATTTTAAGCATTTATTAAGAACTATACCTCTGTCTTTGAATGTTGTCCAAATACGAGATATGCTGGCAAATATACATCCTTCATTTTTCACTAATTCTAGATTGAGTAGGGTACTTTTTAATTAGCATCTGCACCCATGGAACTTCAAAGTCCTATGCCATTCTCCAACACAATTTGGCAAGAACATTAAGGTTCTTTAAGGAATTCAACCCGAAATCCCAACCTGTGAGAAACAAAAAAAAAAAAAAATAGAGAAAACACACGCCAATGAAAACAATCACACGCACAAGACAGTATTTACGTGGTTCAGCAATTTGCCTACGTCCACGGAGTTGCAGGGATTTCACTATTATCAGGGAAAAATACAAAGTGTGGCTACAATTCTTTCTCTCTATCAAAAATACGGCTTGGGCCTCTCGGCCCAAGCCTCTGCTCCATGGACTAAGCCTCAGTAAATCTCCCATTAAAAACCACACAATATTATTCGGGTCAAGTCGGATCGTCAACTGGATCAAACATAAACTAGGCTCCACAAAGCCCAACAGGTTCCTTTTCTTTCATTTGAAAAATACCAAAATCTCCGAGGTCCATGAGGCTTTGACGTGTACTATGTTGATTCTGTTGTAACCAATCCTCAATCAATGTATAACATTTACTATAAGTGGAAATTCTCGTGTTGTTATTCTTCTATTCTAAATATCTAACACTAATTTAGTAACAAATTGGCAATAGAGGTTTTATTCCTTCAATTGGCCTATTGAAGTCAAGTTTTCTTTTGCACCTTTGGAGTTGATGGTTTCTTCTTGTCTAAAACCTTTACTTTCCCAAATGATGTCCATGAATCTTAAATTATGCTTAATTGTTTGTTGGTTATTCTTGTTGAATGTGTTGCAATCAGATTTTACACTGTTCTGATGCATTTATTTAGTTGTGTATGTTATCTTTTTGAAGGGTTAATTATGTTGATTGTTTGAAGTCAGGTTGAACTTGAGTGTAATCATCAAGTTTGCCATTTTTAACATGTTTTTTTACCTTGACAATGCATACTTGGACTTTTATGCTTCATCACATATACTTGCTCGATTCTAGAAGCTCCTTGAAGAGAACTTCTTTAGGGGAATGATTACCTATTTCTTTTTCATGCTCTTACTGGAGGCCATTTTTTTAACTGGAATTGTTCTTGGAGGAATGATACATTATTGGAGTCACAATGTTATGTTGTATTGTAGATTAAATTCTGATTTTTTGCTTCTTATAAATTAGTGTGACACTTTGATAACTATAGATATGCATTTGATTTATTATCCATTACATTCACTTTTTCTTTGGTTAGTTGTGGTCCTTATATTCATCATAAATTTGTAATTGAACTTTTTTTGTTCTGCTATATTATTATAGAGTTAGAGAAATTGTGTTGAATCTGCTTTAAAAAAAAGCTCATTGCAATGAACCTATCAAGATATTTCCCTATGGTTTATTCTGCATTAAGCACTTCATTCCTTCTACACATGGCTTGAGTCTCAAAGACAAGCTTATAAGGTATGTATTTTTGAGAATGAGGGGAAAAAAAAGCTTTTTTCCTTTGTAAATAAGATTTACACTTAAAACCCTTGTAAATAAGATTTACACTGAGCATGTGGATGCTACTAGGCCAAATGGCCAATGGAAAGGTGATTATCAGGTTTATAGAGATCACTTCTATAAGTTAAAAAGTTATGATTATTAGGTTTATAATGATCACCTTTATGAGTTTTAGCCTTTAATGTATACATAAGAAGTCAAAATGATGCTTTCTTCTTGTATATCAATCTCTTGACATTGCATGGGAAATAATCTAATATTCATTCTAAATTCTAGCACATACACAATGGCTAGAATTTAGGTTTGTACTTTTTCTTGTGAGAATTTTGTTCTCATTGTGTATTAATCTCCTTTTAAAGCCACCAAATTCACTTATCACTTGTTGTAAACAACATAATTTCATTGTAAATGTTATCCACAACCAAATGAACAAAACCCAAAATAAGAAGGCTTTATAGCCTAGCTAAATTAGCTTCACATTATGAATATGTGATTTCAGTGTTTCAAGAAAGCCAAAATAACCACATCTTGATTATGATCCCAACCAAAATAGATATGAGTCATGTTCTTTACATTTAAAATTACATGAACAATTTCTCCCAAAAAAAAAAAAAAATTTCATGAACAAAGTCAGCTTTACGGTTGGTTGAGTAGGCTTGGCTTCTATGTCATCCTGCAGTGTTGAAAAAAAATTTGAGTAGCCTTACTTCTACGTCATCCTATAGTGTTGAAAAAACAAATTTCAATTAGTATTCTAACCATAGATTTTTTTTTGTTTTGTTTTTTTTTTTTGTTTTTGTTACAATTAATAAAGTCAATAATTTGAACTTATTAGTCACATATCTACCACAAGTCCACAACAGTTAAAAACATTACTTTTTTAATTATATGAATCATTGATAAATTCATTACTATAGAAAAAAAAAATCCTAAAATTGCTCAATAGGTACTAGTAAGGCAGTAACAAAAGACTCAAAGATGACAACAACAACAAAGAAGCAAGGCGATAACAAAAATCAAAGCAAAAGGGGAAAAAAATCCGAAAATTGCTCAAGAGGTACTAGTAAGGCAGTAACAAAAGACTCAAAGATGACAACAACAACAAAGAAGCAAGGCGATAACAAAAATCAAAGCAAAAGGGGAAAAAACAACAAGAAGATTAATACACATTACTTTACCCTTTATAGATCCAGATTTTTAGATTTGCACTCACCTACTGCATTTTTTTTACACTAATATAAGCACACTCATGAAACACAAATTTCACTCACTCTCAACAACTCGTGCACCAGGACATGTTCTTACACAATAAAGCACATAAATAGAAACCCATTTTGAAATCAACCCAAATCTAAAAACGCCCATCCAACCACCATTCATTGGTTTCAAATCCAAATAAAAGCTATAACCATAATACATATTTACACGAAGGACAGACACAAGCTCACCATCAAACAAAAATTCAATCACAACATATTCAGCCATACCCAAAGCACAGTAATGAGTTGTGATGGTTTTCAGTTGAGTTGTGGAAGTACTACAAGTTTTTTTTTTAAAAAAAAACATGTAACCAAAGTGACTACAAATTAAATTCAAAAGACTAAGATTAAAGAACCAATTTCATTATAGAAATTATATATAACAAACTTCATGGTTATTGATCTGCATTTGTAGCAATTTCTGGGAATGCCAAGACAATTGAAAATTTGAAAAAATAAATTTTGTATAATTACAAATTTGATCACTTGTGCTACTCATTTAGTTTCTTCTATATCTATGGAGTGACACACAATATCGATCATTCAACACAATAAAAGCATGCCTCTTTAACAACACGTCTATAAGAAGTCTTTAAAGTCAATATTGTGTAATTACCTCCAAATGGGAATATATGCTGTCAAAATTTTTCTGTGAAAGCCTTTCAGTGTATTGAACATTCATGTTATGGTCAAATAGCTCAAGGTTTAGACTTTCATCATTAAGAGCCTAATAATAAGCCCATTGAATACAAATTACAAGGATTTAAGCATTTTTAAACAATTGACAAAAATACAGGCAATTTAAGACTTGATTTCAATACCTAAGCTAGAAAATCGGGCTATTGTTATTAAAGGAAAAGTCTGCATCATTAAACTCATTTTCATGCCAATGGACCAGGTCTAGGTCCAGGTCCTACCCCAAGCTAGAAGAGTACTCTACAACAAACTTCGCATCAGATTCACACTTACTCAAATTAACAACTACACATTCTAAAGAGGGTGGGGAGGAAGAGAAGCCAATGCAAGAGAAATCCAGAGCTCTATCCATATTCTCTGCCAATGGTAGAATGGCTTGTGTGAATGGATTGAAAAAGAAAGTTAAATTTTCACTTAAAAAGAAATGTGATTTTTCAGCTACAGCTACAACTACTAGCAACCAACCATCCTTTGAGCCGCAAATTATACCTCCTTTTAGTACTTGTGGCAAGTTGATAATATACTTGTCACCATGTTTTGGGTCAATGAAAGCACAAACACTTTCGTTCTCAAAAAACACCAGCCATGGAGATAATAAAGAAGGGTTTTCCACCTTCTCCATGGCAATCCTCCATTGGATCGGAGGTGCTGCAGAATGAAAGATTTTACAAGTAGCACGAAAATGCAAATAATCAACTAAGATGAGACGCTCGGCAATCACTTTAACCATGTCGAAATGTAGGGTAGATATATCATTTGTGGACTCCATGTCCTTTAAATCATTCTCTCTTCCACAAACCTTCCCACTCTCTTATTCTTCTATATCACTTTTGTGCTCGTCTTCTTTTAGTTCTCAATAAATTCTTAAAATGGTCCATTTTTAATGGAGATTATGCTAGCCTATGGGGTGATTTCTAGCTGTCACTACTGACAACAGCAGAAGTTCAACTAAGAAAAATTCTTTCAACTAATTTGTTATAAGGACGCCCTTTATGCCATTAATAACAATAGGACATAAACTTTCATACATTTGAATGAAAAAAAAAAGATTCAAACTAAATAGAATGTCGCTACCAACCAATAGAAATTCCCAAAAATTTGAAGCTAGAAAAAATCACCCATTTTTCAAAGTTCAAGAAATTTGTGAAATTGCCATAACTAATATTGCTCAATCATTGGTTCAAGTACAGGTGATTTCAATACCTAAGCTAGAAACCAAAAACATAAAAAAATAAGAGAAAACAGAATTAAATTTAGCAGCAATAAATCAATCAACAAAACTGTGACACCATTATTTAATTTCCTTCCTTTCCTAGCAACCAAACAGAGTTTATTAAAAAGGGAAAAAAAAAAAAAAAAAAAAAGAAGAGAGAGATAAAAGTGAAAACTACTTGTCAGTGATCTCTGAAACAAGCCCAAGTCAGCCTCGCCATGGCTCATCACAACCACCACTCACCACCACCTTCGATGGTGGCTTCTTCTAACCAAAATCTCTTTCTCTTTCTCTCAATCTCACTTCCCTTCCTAGATCAAACCCCAAAAGTATCAACTTTTCTCTCTATACCCGATTCTCATCCAAACCCCAACCCTTGCTCTCTCTAATCTAGGTCTAAAAAGGACTCGTAGGCATGTGAGTGTTTGGGGATTTGGTTTCAGATGGTAAGTTGCTTTTTTTTTTTTTTTTTTGGCTCATGGGTCTGAGTTGCGTAGGTTGGTAGTGTTGACCGATGAGGTTGAGGGAGACGCACAGAGTAAGCGTGGATGTTGAGGCATAGTTAGGGTTGAGAGAGTGGAGCATTAGGGGAAAGAGAAAGAGAAACCCAGTTGAAGTGGGAGAGAAAGAGAGAGGAGAGAGAGAGTTTTACTGAAACTCAAATTTGGTAGTTGAAATGAAAAGAGAAGTGGAAGAGATTGAGAGCACACAGACTGCCAAGTTGGATCTATAATGTATCAAAATAATAAGCTTTGGTTCAAATAGATGGTTGAGATTTCTGGTATTGTACCCTGTGCAATACCCTAGGTATTGCACGGATCTCAATCCTGCCTTGATTTTCGCAAATCAGTGTATAAAGTTTTGCAATTTAGTGGTACATAGCTCTGCTTGCTCTATTATTGATTTGACAAGACAACAACAGTACATTTGTTTTTGGTTTTTTAGTTAACAACTTTATATTTTCCTATTATTTTAGATGCACGTGTAAAGTTTGCTATTCGTTTTTCTCGGGAGAAAGTCTTTGCACCCAAAAAATTTCACACTTGGTTATAGGGACGAAGGAGGCTTTGACTTTGGGTGGCAACGATTCCTAATTTTTTTTTTTTAATATTAGTATATACACATGTACTAATTTTAGTAAATTTATTATATAAAATTACATTTTGTGTCTTTTAGTTATATAAAATTCTTTTTAGCTTGTATCTGGACACACCAATTATATCACTTTTTTTTTTTTTTACTTATTAATATTCACTCACACCATATTAAAATTTGTAAAAAAAATTATAACTTTAGCATTTAACTCATTTTAAAGGCCATAAAAAATTTATAGATATAAAATTAAAAAATAAAATACAAGCACAACAACAAAAATTACCAATAATAAAACTAAAAACAATTAAGCTTAATAAATCAATTTTACCAAAAAAAAAAAAAAAAAAAAAACAAACAAACAAACAAACTAATAGGCCAAGAATATATTGACTCCTTAGGTAAATTAACCAATTAATTAGCCAAGTGAATTAATTAAGTCAATTAACATGCAATACGTGTGATAGCACAAACAAATCACCAAATAACTAAATGCGGCCAAAATTAAATTTGACACGGGTGATTTGTTTACGAATGGGAAAAACCACCGAGGCAAAACCCAACCGGGTGAATTTAAGACCACCACTCTCGAGAATCCACTATTATCAAAACAAGCACTTACAAAGTAAAGGAATCCCAGTACCCTATAACAACCTACGGTTGAACCCTTACCCCAATACACAATTGGACTTGTAATGTAGTGAAAATCTCTCTTTTCAATGCACGGCTCCAAGTACATGACTAACCAATCGATGTGCGGATCCCAGCACATGACTAACACACCAACTTGAGAAGGATGTTGGTTACAAAGTTCTTCCATTTATCAACATGATGAAGATTAAGAAGCTCATTGGTTACAAAACCCTACAGCGTACAAACGCAGCAGTTTCTTCAAGAGAAAGATGAACTAGGGCAAATTATCTCTGGTCACAATATGCATCAATAAAACCTTTGCATCAAGTTGCATCACCTTTGACGGCCCTTAAAATAATCCTTATATATGTCTAGGGTTGTAAGAAAAGAAAACCTAAATACATAGCTTGGATATGTGTGAAAAACAGATCTGGAAATCTGAATTTTGTAATCCTCGATAAATACTGCTGTCGAACTATCTATGGAGCTTCGAAGAATTAAACCTCAATAGATACATCTGTTGAGCTATCTGTCAAGATTTAATGAACAACACTTCTTCACTTGATTCTTGAATAAATTTGCATGGCTTCAATACTTGAACTTGAACTCTTGTACTTGAACTCTTGTTCCTTGACGTATTAAACACATCCTAGATCTACTCCAATACAAGTAAAGTGCATTTTGTCAAATGATTAGCCAATTTTATATGACATATGTCCTTAACATGTTTCACATATGTCCTAATAATCTCCCCCTTTGGCTATTCGTGACAAAACCACAACAACCAAATGAAATATGAGGGAAGTCATAAATCACTCAACTCATACTCACTTATTGAATACAATAAAATCTAATCCTACCACAAACTCTTGAAAAACTTTGCAAGGAGAGAATTCATTGCAAGATAGACTTTGACAACTTGTATTTCTGAAACAATTTAAACAAAACTCATTATAGTATCTTAGTGTGAAACAGAAATATAAGATTGCATACATATAAATAAGAAACATGTGTATAAAGAGATAAAAGAAACAACACATGGAGAGATAGGTGAATAAACATACATCATATATATATATATATATATCAAAAGATAAGTATGTCTAATGGTCATAAGATCGGTATACAAGAGATAATGTATCTAAAGAGAAAGAAAAGAAAAGATACATAAATCCTCACTACATCTCTTATATATAAACAAAAACACTCCCCCTATCAAAAATGTCCTATACTAACTCTCCCCTTAAGTACATGACTACTTTCATACCTAAAACTACTCCCCCTTTTTGTCACGAATGGCAAAAGGCAAGTCACTGAGAAGCAGTCATCTTCTCATCTCCGGAAGAGCTAGCATCCTTATCCTCATCATCAACATCATCATCCTCATCCTCTGAAGCCTGTGGAGATGGAAAGGGAGATGGAGATGCAATGAAGCCACCCATGCGAGCCTGTTGTCGTGTAATATAATTGACACGAGTGTTCACCTGATACAACTCAGTAGAGAGTGTATTGAGGTGAGCATCCATGCACTTAAGCTGTGCCATGACGGCTTCTAGTGTCACACCACCCGTAGAAGAAGAAGAACGAGTGGAGGTGGATGGAGTAGAATAGGCTGGAGGAGTCGCTGTCTCTGTCTGTGGCCACTTTGGTCGAAGTTGGGCCTTACTCCGTCGAATAGACATCGCGCTAATGGCACCCATGACGATGAAATGAGCAGACTTGGGATAAGGAATAGAGGAGTGGCAAATGATCCTCGTGATAGCTGAAGGAAAGATAAGCTTATCACGGGTCACCGTGTCTCTATAGACATTGATGAGAGAGAGAATGAATTGAGAAGGAAAGTCTATAGTAAGATCCTCAATGAGGGAAAGAAAAAAGTGAGCATGAGGCTCGATAATGAAGTTATAGTGAGACAAAGGATGAAGAACGAATGTCATCACCATGTTAAGGAACCTCGGACCTTTTGCAAAGCCTGAGCATGAAGTGTTTTGACAATCACTTGATGAAGAAGGTGTCTCACAAAATAGAGACGAAAGTTCGTCTTTGGACATAGTCCACAGACAAGGATAACTAGGGTAGTCAGGAAACTTCACCCTCAGAACATGTAGTACATCGGAGATATGCTCCAGTGTGACTACGATACGTACACCTACCTATGTAAAAAACCGAGGTGTAGAGGTATCGAAACCATGCATATTGGAGTAGAACTCTTGTATGATCATGGTGGGACAGCTCACGGGTATCTCACATAAAGATTCCCATCCCCGACTGTGAATGACAGCGAGGAAAGCAGTATCAGAAAAATCTGATAGAATCACGCGGAGTTCCAAATGAATGCCACATCGGGAGAAGTTCTCCAAGAAGTCCTGATGGGCCTTCTCATCACAAAACCAAACAGAAAGAAGAGTAGGATCGGAAGATGATGCCCTGGAATGAAAAGGGTTCTAGGACAGAGTCGTTTTGCGCTTGGGTGCCATGCGCAGACTATCCAAGAGAGAGAGAGAGAGAGAAACAAACAGAAAAATCCCGATCAACAGAGAGTACCAAAATAAGAAAAGAAAAGGCATATATGCATGAACAATGCATGAGCATGTGACGTGCAAAGAAAAATTCATCATGGGCTCAACCCAATCCAATCCTACTAGTACACAAGTTTTCAACATATTAACACACATCTAAATGCATGAAACATAGTTAAGAATGCAAATGAAATGTAACGCATGATCATATAACATCATTTAAGCAAAACCCAACCCAAAAATTCACAAAATACTCATTAATTTTCAAAACCCCAAAAAAATTTCAAAAACCCAAAAACCTAAGTCTAAATGCATGAAGAATGAAAGAAAAAGAGATCATACCAAGTGAGAAATGATAAACTTAGGCCGAAAAACAAGTAGGTTTGAAATTTAGAGAGAGCAGAAAGTGTTTGGGAGGTGAAAAGGCAAGTTTCTGTAGAGAGAGATAGGAGAAAATGGGATCTAATTCGCGCTGAAGCTATTTAAAGATTACGCGTCTTGATGGATCGAGGATCTATCGAGAATTTGTCGAGCACTAATTCTCGATAGATAAATCTGTCAAGGTGCTGTCGAGAATTTGTCGATGGTAAAAGTACCTCGATGGATCGAACACCTATCAAGAAGCTATCGAGCAGACAAAAACTTTTTCGATGGATCGAGAATCTGTCAAGAAGTTATCGAGACAAATTCCAAAAAGCTTCGATGGATCGAAGAAGCGATAAGATCTGTCGAGAAAAGAAGTCCAAGGGTCTCGATAGATAGCTATTTGTCGAGAAGCTGTCGAGCTTGATAAAAATAGTTTTTCAAAAAGAACAAAAACACAGAAATGAATGCAATCAAGCAAGCTACTCAACCAAAGATCCAAACAACATTTTAAGCTTTCAAAATCATCTCTCAACAAGAAAAATGTAAAGCATTTAGAATCTAAACACACGCACACACGCGCGCACACACACACGCATACACACTAAACAAGTCTAACTAATTTTATATTTCAAAAACAAATTAGGACAGTTTAGTGAGCATACATCAACACATGTATTCCTTGTGATGACCATATCACATTGTACCTACATATGTATCAAAGGTAGCAAAGAATGTTGCGTGTTGTGTGTGAAAATATCGCAAGATTGCATAAGTGTTTCATGTTATGATGATTTTAGATATGAGAAAATCAATTTAACTCACACACAATCATAACTGCTTGATGGGGACTATCACCTTCAAGGTACTTCCTATAACTCCCACATCTCCTAGAAATACACTTGCAACCATATTAAAAAGTATTTTGATTCTTTTTTCTTTTGATTTTATTTGCATATTTTTCTTTTTGAACATATCATGCATGGGCATATAAGAGAGAGAAAAGAAATGCCCAATTATGTAAGCCAAACATCACAATTTTGTTATGTCGAAGTACACAAATGTTATATCATGATTGGCGAGCTTTAGTGGTAAGATGGTTATTTATGTTTTTCTCTTAGGATTTTTTAGTCATTCCCTTTAAAAAGAGTTATATGAGTGTTAAGTATAAGAGATTACTTAATCTTACTCATCACAAACACAAGCCACAAAGCTCACTTACTTAGTTGTGCATAGAAATGCTCATCTAAGTTACAAAAAAATACAAAGTTTAGAAAATTTTGTTTCAATGGCCATCCAAGATACACAAGTACCAATGTATATAAAACACACACTGTTTTTGTATTTTTCTAATTTTTCAATTTTTTTTTTTTTTGTTTTTAATTTTATGAAAAACAAGATAAAGCAAAACTGAAAACAAACAAACAAAAACATGTTAAAACAAAACATAGCATAAAATTAGACTGACTCAAAAACAAGAAAGCAAAACACATAAGTAATGCATAAACAAAAAGAGAGGGAGAGAGAAAAATTAACTAAATCACTTTGAGCCTTTTTCCTTCCACACCTTGGAAGAATCTTTCCGTTGAGTAAACCTTTAATCCAGCGATAAAAGAGAAGAATTGAAATCGTTCAAGTTTGAAAGGAACATGAGGGCTTTAAGAAGATCTCCAAGAGAAGCAAAATAAGATAGAAACTGATTCTGGTTTCTAGATGAGAACATATTGTTGCTCTGTTGAGTGGCTAACCACTTGTAGCAATTAGGTCGAGTATGTCTAGTAGCTCCACAGTGATGATAGAGATGCTGCTTCTTTTGTTTAGATATTTGAATGTTACTCTTCTTAGCCCTCGAGTTTCTAATCTCTTTCTTTTCAAGCTTAGGGGGTGCTCCTAAGATAGATTTACCATTGTTTATGTTCTCACTAGCTAAAACAGTTTTAACATCATTGTTCTCAGAATCGACATTATTAGCAGGTGAAACAAACACAATAATACTAGAAGAAGCAATATTAGAAGAAGAGAGATCATACCACAAACCGGTTCGATCAAAACCAGATTTTTGAAAACTAAGCATCTCATCAAGTTTTGCACTTGAAGTCTTCTCCAACTGAGTTTTGACTTGAAACAGCTCCGCTTCAAGCTTCTTGGTCCTTTTAACCAAATAATTGTTCTCAAATCGCAGGGTTCTAATGGTTTGATTAGCTTCATCAAACTTTGTGGAGATTTCTTCTCGTTCAAGTTCCACATCACTGATTTTCTTGGTGGCCAGCCTATACAATTTCTCATGCTTTTCAGAGACCTTATACAATTTTGCGTAGGCTGTATGGATGTCATCCTGTTCATCCATCTTCTCAAACTTAGACTCCACAAAGTCCTCTTCTTCATCTACCTCTTCAACAATCCCCTCAGTAGGATTTACCGTGGCAGTGAAGGCATTCAAGATTCCCTCATCATCATTATTCGAATCATCCTCAGGCTCGGTGTCACTCAAGATAGCAGCAAGGGCTTTGCTTTTCCCAATGGTTTTGAGATAAGTTGGACATTCTTGTTTTATATGTCCAATGCCTTGACAACCGAAGCATTTTGGTCCAAAGGGAATAGTGTACTGACTGCCATCCTTAGCATCCTTCTTCCCTTTATCTTAGCTCTTAAATTGTGAAGAACTGAATTGCTTTCGGTCTTTACCAAATCCTTTCTCATTGGCATTCTTCATGAACTTTTTGAACTGCCTTGTGATATAGGATTTCATCTTAGAATCTTCATCATCAGAAGACTCATCAGTATCACTGCTTTTGGCCTTCAAAGCCATGCTCTTGCTCTTGCTTTTGCTTGATTTCCCTATCCAAGACAAACCCAATTCATAGGTTTGCAAGTTGCCAACCAGCTCTGTCAAAGGAATTTGGTCAATGTACTTTGATTCCTGAATGGCGGTGATCTTGGCATGGAATCTCTCTGGAAGAAATCTAAACACCTTTCTCGCAATCTTGGGTTTGGGAATGGTTTCCCCAAGATTAAATGCAGAGTTCACTATGTCCATAAGCTTGGCATAGAACTCATCAAATGACTCATCCTCCTCCATCTTAATTTCTTCAAAGCTTATGGTAAACCTTTGAAGCTTTGAATCCTTGATAGCCTTAGTCTCTTCATAGGTTGTCTGGAGGATAGTTCATGCTTCCTTAGCAGTTTCTGTAGAGAATATCTTCTTGAACTCCTCATTTGTGACCGCACTGAATAAAGCATTCAATGCCCTGTTGTTGAAGTTTGTCGCTTTGATCTTAGCACCATCCCAATCAACTGGCACTTCCTTTGGCTTGGTCCAGCCTATCTCCACAGCTTGCCACACCTTTTTATCTAAAGATTGCAAGAAAGTTCTCATGCGTACTTTCCAGTATGCATAGTTAGTGCCATCAAATAAAGAATGTATAATAAGAGATTGTCATCTATCCATGACAAACAGGGGGTCAATAGATCACACAGCAAAGATTAACCTTAATCAGAATATGCCCGCTCTGATACCACTTGATAGGCTAAGAATGTATTGACCCCTTAAGTAAATTAACCAATTAAGTAGCCAAGTGAATTATTTAACTCAATTAACATGCAATACACGTGATAGCATAAACAAATCACCAAATAACTAAATGCAGCGGAAATTAAATTTGATACGCGAGATTTGTTTACGAATGGGGAAAACCACCGAGGCAAAACCTCATTAGATGAATTTAAGGTTACCACTCCCGAGAATTCACTATTATCAAAACAAGCGATTACAAGTAAAGGAATCCCAGTACCCTATACCAACTTACAGTTGAACCCTTACCCTAATACACAATTGGACTTGTAATGTAGTGACAATCTCTCTTTTCAATGCACGACTCTAAGTACGTGACTAACCAATTGTTGCACGGATCCTAGTACATGGCTAACACACCAACTTGAGAAGGATGTTGGCTGCAAAGTTCTTTAGTTCATCCACACGATGAAGATCAAGATGCTCCTTAGTTACAAAACCCTACAGCGTAAAAACAAAACCCTACAGCTAACAAACATAGCAGCTTCTTCAAGAGAAAGATGAACCTGGGTAAATTGTCTCTGGTCACAATATGCATCAATAAAACCTTTGCATCAAGATGCATCACCTTTTATGGCCCTTAAAATAATCCTTATATATGTCTAGGGTTGTGAGAAAAAAAAAAAAAAAACCTAAACACATAGCTTGGATATGTGTGAAAAACATATCTGAAAATTTGAATTTCGTAATCCTTGATAGATACTGCTGTCGAGCTATCTGTCAAGCTTCAAAGAATTAAACCTCAATAGATACATCTGTCGAGATTTAATGAACAACACTTCTTCACTTAATTCTTGAAGTATTAAACACGTCCTAGACCTACCCAAATACAAGTAAAGTGTGTTTTGTCAAAGGATTAGCCAATTCTATATGACACATGTTCTTAACATGTTCCACATTTGTCCTAACACAAATAATCCGGCCCTTTAAAAATTTTAAACAAAATAATTTTGTCCTTATCCAATAACAGCCGCACGTACACATCAAAAACACTAATAAATTAAAAAAATTAAAAAAAACCCTAAGCAATTAAGTAATAGAGCTAGAGGCCAAAGCCGCCACACGCAACCAAAAGCAAAGTCCTCCCCCTCTAACTTCAAGTTCTAAACTTGGTTAGAACAAGATTTTTCTCCAAACTAGTTTAGAGAGAAATCCTTCAAATTCCTCCTATATCTTTTTATTGGATGTGAATTTTTAAAATCTAACCATTGAATTGTTGTTCTTTATATTTTTAACATACATGTCAAATTTTAGTGATGGCTTCAAATAACAACTAGTAAAAGCCAGCTAATTTAATTGTTGTGAATTTTTGTTGTGCTTGTAGCATGCTCTTTGTGTTGTTGACTAAAAGCTTTGTAAATTTTATAATCATATGCCAGTCTTAAGACGACAACTAAAATGGAGCTTTTTTCCCCATATAAATATTTATTAAATTATTTTATCATAAAATATTTAACTCAAAATTTATTTTTCTTGCCTTATGTAAAAATGCAAACTAACTAATTAAGATTAGTTTTGTACATAAAATCAAATATCATGGTCATGCATGAATTTAATAGAAATGGATAAGGTAACACTCCCTTCTTTGGTTGACACTATGGAATGTTTGGTAGCTGTATGAGTTCTTCGATTTGCCAGTGAATGTGGTTTCTCCTCTAAAATCTTGGAGTGCGATTCTAAAACTATATATATAGTTCTCTGCTACGAAGATGTCTCTCCTCTCTTTGTTTGGTCATTTGGTAGACGAAGTCAAGACCCTTGTAGAGGCCTTTTGTGCAGTCACTTTCTCTCATATGTGTAGATAAAGTAACTCTGTAATTCACAATCTAGTTAAGCATGCTAGACATGTTAAAAGTTTATCGGTGTGGATGGAGGATATTCCTGTATACATACACTTACTTTTTGTAACTTTAGCCAACTTTGGTTGAGTTTGCTTTAATGATATCCGTTTCCTTTTTCTCAAAAAAGTAAATAATAATAGATATGGATAAATGTTATAAAAAAAAATATATATATATATATATATACTCATTAATATTCCCAGTTTTAAAGAATTAAAACTAGAGCTTTTTATTTATAGGAATTAAGCATATTAAAAAAGTACTTTTTTTTTCTTTTTGAATGCATACCAATATACCATACATATTTCATAGGTTTTTTTTTTATTTTTTTGGGGGACAACACAGTTTGAAAATAATCAAAAAAATTAACTTGAATGAAATATTGTGAAATAACAAAACAAAATAATATTTAAAAGACAATAAAAATTATATATATATATATATATATTATGCAATTTGCTAACTGAGTAATTGTTTTAATATATAAATAACTGACTAAAAAATTTATCTATTTTTTTTAATTTATTATTTTTTTTTTCCATAATTGACTAAAAGATTGACCCTGGGACGTGGTAGTGCAATAAATTGAAAAGACCCACTTGGTGACTTCCCAACAAATTAAAATAATGTTAAGATAACATTATATAAAACAAGGTAAAAATTGCCTTCTTTTTGCTGAAGTAAAATTTCCAATTTCTAATGTTTAGACCTCAGCATTTCAGCATCTAAGAATGTGAGACATAGTTATGATAACATGTCAAAATATAAAAATATTAGGAATAACTAAAAATAAGATGAGAATGAAAAAAAATGCAAGGAATTAATGTGACTCTCTTTTAGTTGTTTACAACATTGCATCCGCTGCGAAAATCTCTAATTGACTAGTCTTAAATGCTCTCTCACAAGCATTCATCTAAAGTGAAAATTAGAGAGAGAACCAGAAATATGAGGGTACGACGTCTTTTTCTTCCAGTCTTTTTCTATATGTGATGCTGGCAATTGCCAAATCATCAAAATTAACAAAAATGCTAGCTGCATAAGGCAATCCATGAGAGAGGTAAATGTCTTATAAAACGAATCACAATGATATAGTAAGTGTTATAAAATTATCACACGGTAGTTTTATGTTTGAAAGGTATACCATATATATGGAGGAAAATTATTATATACTTCAGAAGTATACTCTCTTCCATTCACAGAGGGGTGAGTCTCACCCATCATGGAGCCCACCCCAAATCCATTCCTATGTGAAAAGAAGGGAGTATACTGTTGGAGTATGTAATAACAACCCATATATAAGGGTAGTATGTGTAATTTAAAAAATAAAAAAATAAATTTACCCTATATATCAGGGTGCCCATGTATTGCATTAGTAACTAGTAAGTTAAATAAATGAAGAATCAAGCATGATTGGATCCCGTCATATGAAAAAAGATTAGATAACCAAAATACCAAATCCCATACCACATCACACGGATTACAAAAGATGTAAATATAAGGTTCTACACACATTAATCCTTATTGAATTTAATACGGTGCATCAAACAGATTATTATTTCACACGATGTCCTTTTCCTAATTATACCATTATTATTCAGAATCCAAACAAGTAGAAACTCCATCACTGGAAAAACAAATCTCAAAACAGCAAAGACATCAACACTACGCACCAACACACTTTGGGTGATTGCAGCACCGGACTCGTTGTAAAATAGATGCTGTCTTGGGTTCAACAACAGCACCATCTTCTTTCCATTTTTCATATTTCTTAATTGATTTTGAAGCACTACGCTGCTTGTAAAGCTGTCCCAATTCTTTTAGTAATTTTTCAACAACAGCATCATCCAATTCCAGTTCCCTTTCATTTTCAGATATTTCTATTGATTTTGAAGCACTGCGCTGCTTGTAAAGCGGTACCGATTCTGTTGGTGAGTTTTCAATTGATTCTGAAGCACGACGCTGCATTGATTTTTCAGCACCACCCTGCATGTAAACCTGTCCCAATTCTGTTTGTAAGTTCAATTCGGGATATCTTACAGCATATATTTAGGCATTAAAATAAAAAATAAAAAAAAGAAGGTATATTTATACAACAGCTCATTCCTCCACACACAAATCTGCTGATTTTTTTATTATTATTATTTTTTTATAGAAATGTTATGGACACAAGAAAAATTCACAACATTTCCAAATTAAAATAAAAAAAAAAAAAATTTAATTGGAGATTATTGTGAGCCTATACATAAGTTTTTTTTTTTTTTTAGTAAACAGTAATACTTATTAGAACACACACGAAAATAGTAATATTAGTGTTTTAAACCGGGTTTATAATACATTACATATACATAAGTTGGCATGTTAATTTGAGAATGTTATGAAATTGTAATTATATTTTGGCTGTGTTGTTGGTACTACTATATTTTTTATTTATAAATAAAAAAAATAAAATAAAATTAAAAAAAAAAAAAAAAAAAAAAAAACTCCATCACCCTAAAATTGAGAAGTATAGCTAAATAATAATTCTCCTTAAAAAGAGGGGGGGGGGGGGGGGGGGGGGAGCTTTGATGGTGGTCATTCACATGGCATAATAAAATATGATTGATTTTCGGGTGAAAAAAGTTTTATAGAATCTTTGATGAAGACCAAAAACAATAAATGGCACTTTGAAGTAAGAGTTCCAAGACTAGTTCATCTAATTTTCTTATTTAATGTCCAATATTATTAATTTATGAGTCCAATTAACAAATACTTTAAAGACACTATTCAAAAACTAATAAATGCTCAATTATGAGCTCTAATGCAAACTTTTCAAAAAAATAAAAATACACACATTAATGATTCATCATTGGCTTACACAGACAAATTATTATTATTTAAATGTAGTATAAATATTATTTAATATAACATTAAATGCATCTTAATCACAGCTGTTAGTGCATTCATTAACAAAATCTTTAATTTATATTTTCTATAAGTTTACCTATATTGCTATATTAATCCTTGTAAGGAAATCAGTGTAGTGAAATTAATTTAAATCATTTTCTGGTGCAAGCCTTTCTAGCTTTCCCTAAAGAGAGTGAGTGGTCCTCTGAGTGAGTCACAATTAATCGTTAAGTGAGTGAGTCCCTAAGTACATCGTTAGAGTGGTTGAGGGAGTCTCTCCTCAAGCGAGTACTATTGATTCCTTGAGTCTATCCTATTTCTTTACTGTAGAGAGTAATAATTTCAGCCAATTATGATTTGACACGACATATTACTAAATTCATGTAGTACGTTCAAAATGGCTGATTATAGGGTGCTATATACTACTCTTTCTTTTCTCTTCTTCTTTTGAGAGGAAGGTACTATATACTTCTTAGTAGGCTACACTATCTTAACTCATAGATTATTGGAAATTTGCCAAAGTGTCACTAAATGAAAATTCCGAAGAATGCTCAAGAGCCAATTACGCGTTGACATGTGTTGAGACTTAATTTAAAATACAAGCAGTTTAATTAAATGTTGTCGTATGTTATTTTAAATTCAATTAAGACACTTTTGACAAATCAAATGATGTCATGTGTTAATTGGAGAATAAAATAGTTTTTTTTTTTTCTCTCAATAAATAAATAAATAAATAAGTATATTTTTTATCAATAAAAAGCAGAAATATGCTTTTGGTTAGCTAAGTTGTTGGCTAAAGTAATTTTATTTAAATTTCCTTATTTTGAGAGTAATTTTTTTTGGTAATGTGCCTTCTTTTTGTTAGCTAAGTTGTTGAATTTTTTATTGTTGTTGTTGTTGTTGTTTAAGCTAATGAAGACAAGGATACAAAGAAATACGCTTCAAAAGAGTTAGGACTCAAATAAAAAATAAAAATTATAAGGACCAAAATGAAACCATCCCAAAAATTTGTGGACTGAAAGCAATTTAAACATCAATCACAATAGTAATACTAAGTAATAACAACGGTAAATGACAATAAAAACAATAATATCACTGGTATCTTCTTCTTGTTTTTGTTTTTGTTTTTAAGTTCTGTTATTTATCAAAAATAATAATAATAATACGTATATCTCTGGGTTAATGGACCTAATGGGATTTTTTTTTTTTTTTGGGATAAAAGATAAAAATTCTACTCTAACTTAATCTAAGTGTATTTGTGTGTGACGCTCCATCCTGGAAACTTGAATCCCGGCCCTTGCCCCCTCATACCCCATAAGCACTTATACTTGTGAAATGACCATCGAGTCAAAGGTGCGCGATTGTGGACCTAATGGGATTTAATTGTATCGAGTTTTGCCTGATCTGCTTTTAAGTCAGTCAGATGTGGCTGTACATAGTAGAAATATGAGTAGGCTGGTGGCTTGGTGCACTGTCTGTTACTTTTGATTTTCCAAGCTTTAGAATCACATTGCTCTCTATAAAATGTTATTGTGAAACCTAACTCCTTATTTATCTAATGAAATAGTTGGATTGGGTATACTAGGGATTGATGGATTCAATCAATTTGAGTGATATAGGTATAAAATATTGTCATTGAGATGGTTATATGTTGTGAACGACTTTCATTTTTAGAACATTAATGTTTAGATGTTATTATGTAGATGAAATATGTGTATCATGGTAAGTAGAATCTCAATCTTTCATTTAATTTTTACTCTTTCCAAATTTTTGCTATTTCTTATTTTTTACCCTTTGGCATACAATAAGATGTCCAGGGTTTAAATCCATTATTCCCTATCGTTATAGTTATTGAATTATATTTTTTTTTAAAAGTGATTAACATATTACTTAGCGAATTAATGAGGTCTCTCTCTCTCTCTCTCTCTCTCTCTCTCTCTCAATTGTACAAGTAGGACACTTAAACAATTTTTAAAGAAAAGAAGTGAAAGGAAAAGGATTGGGTACTTACCTGCAAGTTTCCCAAGAAATAAAGAAATAATAATAGGCCAAATATAGAAATTCCAAGTGTAAAGGCGTTTTCCCATATGTACGTACTTGTTTGGAGGTTTGAACCAAAAGAACTGCAAAAATGGCACAACTATAATGTATGAGAGTTTGAGACACTAATCTTAAAAATTTATAACTACAATACATAAAGTGAGAATATACAAAATTATACAGGAAATGCATAAGTTAAGAGAAAATATGCGGAAGTGGAAGCATATAAGAGCAAGACAATAACATACAAAGAATTACATGGTTCGGTCTTGATGACCTACAGCCATGAAAAAACCCTTAAGGACTACATCTTTTATATATGAGTGAAGTACATATTCTGTATTACAATGAACTCAATATGGGGTATTTATAATAAGCTTAACCTGACATTAACTTCATTTAATAGACTTGTAATATAAGAATATGCCATGGCTTGCACACCAAGCATGATTGGGCTTGGTCCTAAAATATTTGGGTTGATATATCTCTAACACACCCCCCCCCCCCCTCAAACTCAAGGTGGAAACTAGATGGAGCCTTAAGTTTGGAACAAGTTTGAGAAGATCCCTTTAAGATGCCTAAGATAATGCCTTGAAGATGACCATGAAGATGCCTTGAAGACGCCACAAATAAAGCCCTGAGAATACTTGGAGAATGACCTTATAAGAGACCCAATTGATTTGATGTTAATCAGGCACTACAAAAGAAGAACAATGCAAAATGGAGAGGATGACGAAATAATGCCAGAAGAATCCTATAAAGGCTTGAGAATGGGTGCATCAATGACCAAGGGAGACTACTATGGCCGAAGAATGGCTACACTGATGGCTTGTGTTGGGTTATAAATTAACCCTAGTTAATTAATTAGGTCAAATTACATGCAAATCATGAAGACACGAATAAATCACCAAGTAAACTAGATTGCAACAAGAAATAAATTGACACAATAATTTGTTGACTAATGAGGAAAGTCTCTCACAAGGCAAAAACCCCACCGGGTGATTTTCAAGTGTTGAGGTACAAATTTTCTGGCCCTAATTTCATTAGCCCACTCACAAAATACCCACATGAGCCCACACATTATTTTAAACCCACAGAATTATTCCCCATATATATATATATATATCTATATATCTATATATATATATATATATTACCCAAATATTCTCCATGTTATTGGGCCTTCACAAATACTCCATATACAAGCCCATAAATTGCCTTGGGCCCTCTCACAAATATTACCCATTATATCCCACATATTATCTAGCTTAGATTTTCTACAAAAAATACTTATCACATTGCTACCAAAGTTAGGCCACAAAATTACACTATCTCAACAAAAATCCCAACAAAACCTTTACTAAGCCCGTTGCTACACGGCACCATTTGCAAAGCTCGTTACTACACGGCACCTCTAAAGCCCGTTGCTACACGGCACCTTTACTAAGCCCATTGCTACACGGTACCATTTACAAAGCCCGTTGCTACACGGCACCTTTACAAAGCCTGTTGCTACACGGCACCTTTAAAGCGCGTTGCTACATGGACCTTTACAAAGGCCGTTGCTACACGACACCTCCTAAGTCCGTTGCTATGCGACACCCTTTACAAAGTCCGTTGCTACACGTTAATATTTTACAAAATCTCAAACCATTTTACAAAGCCCAAATACTAATTTGGCACTATTTTTACAAAGTCCAAACGCTAATTCGGCACTATTTTTTTACAAAGCCCAAATATTAATTTGGCACTATTTTCATAAAGCCCAAATAATAATTTGGCACTATTTTTACAAAGCCCAAATATTAATTTGGCACTATTTTCATAAAGCCCAAATAATAATTTGGCACTATTTTTACAAAGCCCAAATATTAATTTGACACTATTTCATAAAGCCCAAATAATAATTTGGCACTATTTTACATAAAGCCCAAATACTATTTTGGCACATATTTACAAAATTCAAATATTATTTTGACACTTGTTTTACATATACTAAATCCCACACTCATGGGAAATATAATTATTCATCCCTCAAGAAATACCTCTCTTACAAGATTTATAAAAGCCTATGAATATCACCATGGTAAAACTATTCATTTTGTAGGGACAACCAAACCCAAGGAAGCTTAACTACAAAGCCCAGCTGGACCAGCCCAACTCATACACAAATTCCAGCAGCTAGAGGTCATGTGAGCTGACCAGCCAAAATCCAGCACAACTAAATAGCTGGAGCCCATTCCCATCAAGTTCCAACTTGTCTAATCAGATCAGAAGAGGACACGTGTCCATCAGGGGTTAAACCCTTCCTCCACAAGCTGAAATTCCATCATTTCTCATGTGATATAAAGCTAAAAGTGATGTGACAGAAAGCTAGGAAGCTTCAGCCAGCTGTTACTTCTTTCCTCTCCAACTCATTCAGTAAAGAACCAAGAGCAGTCATGACAAGGCCCCTAAAGCTTCTGAAACAACATGAAAACAATTCATTTTCATACTAAAAATACGTACTCTCTGGTTCATGGACCAAACACATGAACTCCAAATGGGGAAACTTAGGGAAATATGGTTTAGAGGCCACCAAGGGGATCCCGTTAGAGTTCCCAGCAAGGGTTCCAAGATTGACACCTGGCTTGGGGTGACACAATCTACCCTAGGGAGCTCTAATTCTAGTAGCAGCATAACCAAGATCATTAGCCTAAAAGCATGCTCTAATCCCATCAGCCAAGGCCAATCAGCATTCAATGCTAAGTCAAAATCCCAGCTATTATTACCGAAAACAGCAACAACCTTCTAAAAGTTGAGCTTACCACTATTAGCTAAAATCCCAGGAACGATTCTCTAAGGATTTTCTGAGGATTGGAAAAGATTTAGCAGAGATTATTTGCTAATCACCCCCTAAAAACCCAGATATAAATGGAACTCTCCATTAATGCTTAAGGGAGAGAACACACTAAGATATTCACTAAGAAAGAGGAACTCTTCCTTATCCTCTTTGTAAAAAGCCTTCTCCAAGCTTTGAAAAAGTCATTAAGTTCTTAGTTTCAAGCTTAGAAACTAAGTTCCCCATCTCCCAACTCAAAAACACTCCTCATAGTTCTACTCATAAACACTTATCTACTCCCAACAGAAAGCTCCAACAGCCTTACTATATACTCTCACTCATTACTCATACTACTCACAAATGGCTGTTTCTACTCACTACATATACTATATTCACGAGCATGCCTTGGCACCATAATGATCTTGCTGCGCTAATTGTGATCTATCTCTCTCCCTTCATCTCACACTAAGTTTTTATCATTATTTGTTATAATGGAACCCATGATATTTACTTATTCATTTACTATTGATGGCTATGATGTAACCATTACTATAGAATTTTTCCCTCATATTGTTGTTTTAGAAGACTCTTCTTCAGAGCTAATGGATGATGAGTCTGAAAATGTAAATATTTTCCTTAATCTATGAAATAGCTAACAGCTGGAAGTTTATTCTATTTTGTATTACTTTACCACTGGGACATTTTACTGCTGGGCTATTTTCTGCATAAACATTTTAACACTGGGCTATTTTCTGCAGAAACATTTTACTGCTATACATTTTTTTACTATATTGACGTGTCTACTGTAGGGATTGTTTATGGACCATTCTTGCCAGTCTCAACTTAAGCCCAAGGCATAAAATATTGTGAATTTTTTGGATCTTCACTGATAACCTTTGGGCCGTGCATTAAGCCCATCGTCGAGTTTTGGTTTAAACCCCCAACCCAATATAAATCTCATTTGTCAGAAGAAAAACTTTTTCGCCCCCAACATCAGGTCACCACTTCCAAGAATTACTAATCAAAATCAAGAGATTACAAGTACAAGGATTCTTATCCCAAACTTGGTCTATCCCAAAGTACCTACCTATAGTAGAATCCTTACGCCAATTCCCAATTGGTCTTGATTTTGTAGAGACTTCTTCCTTTTGCATGGATACCAGTACGTGACTAATTGCCAGCAACTTGAAGCTTGTTTTTGGATGCAAAGATCTTCAATACACTTGTATAGAAGGAAGCACTTGGTTACAAAACTCTAAGGCACATAAGAACACCGTTGCTTCAAAATAAGTGTATAGATTCTCTAATTGTGTCTCTGTGTCTTGTGATGACCTTAAAATAAAGCTTTTATATCCCTAAAAAGTTTAGTGAATGAAACCCAAGAAGTGCAAGTCATCATGGGCTGAAAAAAAATATCTGAAAATTATGGATCTACAAAGCTCGATAGATCGAGAGGTATCGAGGTTCTTTATTTATTCTCGATAGATGCTGGTATTGAGCTAATGTCGAGATTCACTTTTTCAGCTTTTCTTCACTTGTTTCTTGGTGCAGTCTTCATGTCTTCAATAATACCACATGTCTAATTTGTACAACATGCTTCATAATATTCTAGAAACAACTTAGAATTACCCAATTATAAGTAAAGTGTGTTTTGTCAAAAGATACACCAACACATGAATATATGACCCTAACAACTTGAACAAAATCATCGAAAATGACATAATGATGAAGCACAATTGGCAAGTTTTTCCCATGTAAGAAACCAAAAAAGAATGAGAAATTGGCAAATTAAGTGATTTATGAGTCTCAAATGAGGAAACAAACTCCAAAAATTGAATTTATGGGGAAACTTGAGTAAGATATGCATGGTCAAAAATTTTTGACTTATGGTTAACGTAAAAAAGTCCATGGTCAAAGCCATTTGTCTAAGTAAGCCGATTCAAAGTCAACGGTCAACTTGGACTAGCTCAATCTAGCGCTTCAAAGGGAAACCAATTCAAGAAATAGTTAAGGTCAATTGTTTGGTTTGGGTCAACCCAATTTGGTATTGATGACGTCAACACTAATATGGAGAGAGAGAGAAGGTTGATGTGGTTGTTGGTGATGACACAAAGAAGCTAGTAGGCAGACATGGTGAAGCTTAGTGTGGCAAGACAAATGATGACATCATTGATGATGTCATTAGAGGCAGACCGCATTTATGGTGTGTGGAACTCGTGAAGGCATATGAAGTGCAAATATTGACGTCTTGTGAGGCACGTGAGATAGGCGTTGAGGCACATACTGAAGGGTGCAGAGGCGACAACACCTAGGATGATTTTGGTCACATGTCGTGACGCGTGTAATGGAGGAAGGCAGCCGGATTTTAGGGTTTTGGTCGTGGGACGTCGAGGAACTTACCATTGTGGTCAGTTTTTTCAAAAGAGACCTACAACATGTAAGCTTGAAAGATTGAAGGTGCACTTTATTAGGTTTTTAGTTTTGTGCTACAGTGGTGTTTGGTGGTGATTGGGAATCTAGGATTTAAACACCTAAGGTTGATAAGGAGGCCTATGTGGGTCGCATGATCAGATCTCAAGGGCTAAAAAGGATTTATGAGGAAAGAGTAGTCTTTGCCCATGTGGGAGCTTTAAATCCACATTGCTTATAGTGGTGGAGGTTTGAGGAGTGCCATCGATGGCACTAAGATGTGATGACGACGACAAGGCAGCGATGGTGGTTGCATGGTTGATGATTTTAAAGTTCATATCTAGTGGTGACATTCTAGAAAGTGAAAATTTCCTACCAATCACAAATTGCCACATCATTTCATCAAGTCCATGTAGTACATTCAAAGCGGCCAATTACAAGATGCTACATGCTATTTAGTGGATTCTACTATCATTATTTAGAGACCAATGGAAATATTCCAAATGTTTCTAAATAAAAATAACAAAGAACACCCAAGAGTTAATCGCGCGTCAACACATGTTGATTTTTTTTTTTAATAAAAAAAGACATAAGCAGTCTAATTAAAAGTCTCATGTGTTATTTTAAATTAAAACACTTTGACTAATCAAATAATGTCACGTGTCCCTTGAAGAACAAGACACAAAGCCCCCACATTTAAATTATGATATGTGTCACTGCTAATAACCAATCATGTCTCATCACACCTTCCCAAGACTCTTATAAATAGAAACTTTTTCTTATGGGAGGAGATTCAAGCAAATTTAGAAATCTCAAAACTCTTCCGAAATCAAGCTCCAAAGCCTCCAAGAACTTCAACATTCGAACCTCAAGAACATTCAAAGCAAAATTATCCAATTCTTCCTCCTAGATCCCAGAGTGCACTCAAATTAAGCTCAAAAGCCTCCAAAAACTCCAAGAAACCACAGATTAGTGAAGCTATATAGATTCAAGCCTCTCAAGCCCCCAAAGAACTTTGACCTCAAATCTTTGAGTGCAAAGAAATTCATCCAAATCATCATTCTAAGTCTTCGAGTTTTATTGGAATCAAGCTTCAAAGTCTTCAAAAACTTCAAGAACTCTAAGCAATCAAAGCTTCATCGAATTCAAGCTCTAAAACCTTGAAGAACTTACACAACAAATCTTATAAAATCAAGAACATTCGAAGAACACACGAAGAACGTAAAGAACTTGAAGAACAAGAAATCCCTAACAAGCTCATACCAGATATTTATCACAATTTCGTTCCAAAGATCTTTCAATCCACTTTCCAATCAAAGTGAAGACAATTTGTGTTCAAATGAAGACCACATTGACACAATACTTGAATTGAAGACTTTTCCAAGGAGATTGAATCAGAGGATTATTCTATTATATTATAATATAAATACAGAGAATTGTACCTACAAATTCATCAATACAAATTTACATTTGTGAAATAGTGCCGATTGTTTGATTTTCAAACTAGAGATTTTATGTTTACAGACACAGAAAAGTCTTTGATGGAGGCATGTTTGAGGTTGCCTAGCAACGAAGATAGATCTAGACTAAGTCATGGAGTTGCTATGGAGACCATAGTATGGTGGCCTGCAAGAAGAAGTTTGGAATAGGAACAAAGATTTTTCTAGAGGCCAAGATTGTTGGCTTTGATACCATGTTAAATAAATTAGAGAAGATAAAAAATTAGATGGAGAATCAAAACATAAAAAAGGGACACAAGAAAACACAACAAATCATGTAGTTCGGTCTTGATGACTTACGTTCAAGAAAGAAACCCTTAAGGGTTACATCTTTGATATATGCGTTAAGTACAAATCCTATGTTACAATGAAACCAATATGGGGTATTTATAATAGGCTTAACTTAGACTAACCACACATTAACTTTGATTAATTTAATTAATACAAAAATATGTCTTGACTTGTACACCAAGTATGATTGGGCTTGGAGCTATTGAATATGTGGGCTAATATATCACTAGCATCTGAAAAGACTTTCGGTCAACTAATGCCCTAGTACGGAAATTTCGGGATTTGCTTCTAGATTAGTTTGTGTAGCCACTTCTAGCCCAAACCCTACAAATATAAAACCCCAATATCAAACCTAAGTCGGTGAGAAGGAAGATGGATAAAAGGTACAAAAAAAAAAAAAAAAAAAAAAACCATTTGAGAATATTCTTTGCTTTCCAACCTTCTCTCTTTGATCATCTTTGAGAGGTTGAGAGTTTCAAGATCACTGAGTTTGTCGGATGTGTCGTTGAAACCACAAAGGAAACACCAAAATCTTCAAGTGACATTGAAGTAGCCAAGAGATTAGTTTGGCGGTTGGCAATCGACTTGCAGCACCAAATCACTATGAAGACTAAAGTTGGTTCAATGGTTATAGCAGGAGCAGAGAGCTTGGATTCAATATCTATTACTTGTATTAGAGGTCAAGTTTGTTAGTTTATATCACAAAAATATTTATAGGGGATTTGGTGATGACCATTTGAATTTTTACTCGGTGAACATATGCTGGTCTTTGCGTGTGGGTATTTATGATTTATTTTTTTGTTCTTTTATAATGATGATATCATTAATGAAAACTTTTAATTATGTAAAATTTAATGACTGGGCTTGGACCTATTGAATATGTGGGCTAATATATCTCTAGTAGCTCAAAAGACTTTCGGTCAACTAATGCCCTAGCACGGAAATTTCAGGATTTGCTTCTATATTAGTTTGTGTAGCCACTTATAGCCCAAACCCTACAAATATAAAACCCCAATGTGAAACCTAAGTCGGCGAGAAGGAAGATGGCTAAAAAATACAAAAACAAACCATTTGAGAATGTTCTTTGCTTTCCAACCCTCTCCCTTTGATCATCTTTGAGAGGTTGAGAGTTTCAAGATCACTGAGCTTATTGGACGTGTTGTTGAGACCACAAAGGAAACACCAAAATCTTCAAGAGACCTTGAAGTAGTCAAGAGATTAGTTTGGTGGTTAGCAATCGACTTGCGGCACCGAATCAATGTGAAGACTAAAGGTTGGTTCAATAGTTATAGCAGGAGCAAAGAGCTTAGATACGATATCTATTCCTTGTATTGGAGGTCTAGTCTGTTAGTTTATATAACAAAAATATTTACTGGATTTGGTGATGACCATTTGAATTTTCACTCTGTGAACATATGCTGGTCTTTGTGTGTGGGTATTTGTAATTTATTTTTTTGTTCTTTTATAGTGATAATATCATTAGGAACTTTTGATTATGTAAACTTAAAAATTGATATATTATTTAACTTTTAAAATATTATTATTATTATTATTATTATGTATGAAAGACTACTTGTTTTTTAACTTGACTTGAACCGGAATGAGACCCGACCCAACCTATTTACCAGGTCTAATAAATAATAATACATTATGCAAACGCGTACACACACAAGATAGAGTTTCAACTTATGACTTCAACTCTATGATACTTGCTTTTTATTATCAAACCAAGATATTAATCAATTTTTGGTGTAGCTATAAGCAAAGTTCGAAACCCCAGATTTGTTATTTAATGATAAGAAATTTTACTAGTTGAGCTAATTGGAGCCTACATGCCTAATATATTTATCTTTAGTTTGGTTTAGAGTAAATTTTATAGTACTATATATATAGTTAAAGATCAAAACATACCAGAGCTTCTCCAGGATAAAAGCAAACTAGTTCCATTACTAAATAAAAAATAAATAAAAACTTGTATTTTCTCTCTTTGAAGATCCAAATATATATAAAAAATTTGTGAAAAACTCAGTACGGATATTTATATATAAAAAATTCATGGATTAATTATTTTCTTTCTATTGTGATCCAATGTTTATTAGGCAATTGATGGTTTACAAATGTGTGAGGACGAGTGACTCTACTTAACGATTTTACTACGTAAGAAATAAAGAATAGAATATATTTATTAAATGAGATCACTAATAAAATCTAGGAGAACTCATAACTATTTTAGAATCTAATGTGTGAAAACAAAAATTAAGAATAGATAGAAATTATCATGAACCTTGTGACTCAAAGATATTGCTTAGATTCTATTATGAGGAGATCTAGGGATCGAGTCCCTTTACTTCTTGTAACAATTGATGTATATGGAATAGTAAAGGGTATGTGCAAACCTTAAATTTCACAAGCCCCACCAAGTAGAGTAAATTAATTTTTTTGGAAAATCCATGGACTCTAAGAGGCTGTTTGGTTAGCTTGTTTCCATGACTCAATTCTCTGTTTCCATAACTCAATTCTCAAAAATGGTGGGACCCATACAAAAAGTTTGTTTGGCTGCATTATTTTTTGTTTCCATAACTCTGTTTTCATTTCTCAATTCTCACCTTTTTGAGTTATGAGTTGTGGAAACTGAAAACAACTTTTGGCTGTTTTCAGTTTCCAATTTTCTGTTTTCAATGGCAATTTTGTAATATCACAACACATTGGGTCCCACGGTCAGACGCATTCACGTGAGGCGCGCCTTTTGATACTGTCCTCAACGGCTCTCTTCACTTCAGCTCTTTCACTTCAGCTCTTTCATCTCAGACTTCTCTCTTCACTTCAGCTCTCTCATCTCAAATTTCTCTAATCTCCATTCGAGTACCACAACAAAGAAGCTCTCACTGCCCTCACCTCCTCACACACCATTTCACCGGTCTGAGCTCAGCCAACCACCTACATCTTTCTCAGCTTTTTCGACAGAAATCCGAAGGTATTGCTTCTCTATTTTTTTTTTTCCCCCTTTTTTTTCTTTGTTTGATGTTTGGGTTTTCACATTTGATTTAACTGTATAAACCCTTGATGATGGGCTTTCAACCCATGGTGATGAAATGCTTCTCTGATTTTTTTTCTTTGTTCGATGTTTGGGTAAGCATTGATTTGATCTTTTGAAACCCGTGGGTATGGGTTTTCAAACGTGGTGAACCTGTGCTTGTCTTTGTTTGTAGTTTTTTAATTTTTTTCTTTGTTTGATGTTTGGGTAAGCATGATTTGATCTATTGGATTCCCGTGGGTTTGGGTAAGCATGCTTCTCTAATTTTTTTCTTTTTTTTAAAATAATTTATGGAACTAATTTGGTGCTTCTCTGTTTGATTTTTTTTTCAATTAAGCTGCCTGTTCTTGTTACCCCATGAAACATTCCAAAAAACCTTCCTTTTTGCCCGAATCCCCCAAGAATAATTGAAAAACCTTTAGCCAAAACCTTAAAACCAGAGAAACAAACCACAGTCCTCTCTCTGTGATGTGTTGTGTGAGGAAGAAACTCGCTGCTCTGCTCCTTGTTTTAATTTTATGAAACCCAGACTCCGTCTCCCAGCTCTGGCTTGTCTCTCTGCCCTTATGCAGTGACAAAGTATTGAACTAGTAGTGTGTGGATAGTAACTGATATTTGTCAATATTCAAGTATAATGTGGCCTCTTATTTAGACCGAAAAAGAAAAGGTTTTTAATAAAAACAAACTTCTGTCTAGGTTCAAATCCTAACCTATCTATCAAAAATAAAAATAAAAAATAAAAACTATGTCCTAATTAGAGAGAAAGGAATCATTTTTAGCACATTCTTGCAATCAGCATAATTTCACATAAGACAATTTGCCACATTTAATTTGCAAACTAAAACCTATGTCCTAGATTCAAATCCTAACCTTTATCTATAAAAAATAAAAATAAAAACCTATGTCCTAATTTAGAAAAAAAAAATAGAAAGGAAACATTTTTATTACATTCTTACTGAGTGATGGAAACAGAGTTTAGTTGAACATAAATACTTCGCCTGATCTAAATTTAATTTTATTTCATATCCTTTCATTAACTTGAAAAAGATTTATTGGATTCTTAGAACATGCTTTTGTCTTATTGGATTTGTTAAAAATTGTTTTTCATGTTGAAGTTTATAACCGCATCATGGTTTCTGTGAAAAAACTTGAGATTAGTTTCATCATATTGTGCCAAAAAAAGAGAGTCAACGAATCTTTTATTTTTTTGGCTAACTAACTTTAAGATAAGAAGAGTAGATGAGGCCTTTAATAGGATAAGCCTCAAAGATTAATGGAGCATACATCTAACACCATGGTGCAATTTAATTGAAGCTGCAATCACAGCTGCACCAGTACTTCTCTTGGAGTTAAATGTAGTGAGTCCTTATTTAAGAGTAGGATTGAATCAGCCAATCAACACTTGGGGGGATAGGTTTCAATTGTCCAGTGTTGCGGTCTAGATGTGTGGGTGAGTGAACTTCAACTTTAAGCGAGACTTGCACATTTTTGTCTCCAAATCTAGTCATGAAGATCTAAAAGACTTGTGACTAAAGGTAATCCCTCGTTTAATCTGCAAATGGCTTTTTTAAAACAAAAAAACAAAGCCATTCAAATTCAAAAATCATCATGAATTCTGTTTTGCTATATGTTTATTGGGCAATGCAAACACAGCCCTTCGGTATGTTTTAGTGGAACTCCTTAATTCCATTTTCCCATATACTCCCACATAGAAAATTAAACTTCAGTTTGGCAGCTTTGAACAAGCCAGCAGCACTATTTGATTTGATCCCTGCCTAAATTTTTGTCCTGGACTACCTAGTTGGTGTATTTTACAAGTAATTGTAAAGTTTCTGGCAAGCCAAAAGTGCTTCTATAATTCTAACTCAATGGTTTTCAACCTAAAGAGGGTATCATAACAACAATATGATAGTTTGACCACAAGACAGGTGATTGTGTCAAATTTTCAAAAACAACATCAAAAAACTTGCTAAAATAAATCACAGAACTACTTTACTTTGTGTTTGACCATGACTTTAAATTGTGTTCCAACATTTGGCTGAAGTTGGCAGCCAAATGTTGGCAAGCCAGAGCTTGGCTACCAAAACACCAATTCAATATGGTGACACGTTGATGATTAATTAATTAGGGAATCTTGAGCAGGCCAATTAATTACTTGATCTGAGCAATGGCTGTGGGAGTCAAGTCAGCTGACAGACATATTAAATTAGAGTCTCTAGCTTATCTGCAGGACTGATTAAGTTTTGTAGAGTAATAGATTTGAGTTTGAATGTTGAACTGATAATTATACTGTTTATAAATAGTATTCATAAATGGTATACATTCTCTATTGAAATTATTTGAATTTAGCCATCAGTTTTTAAGCAAACAAAGAAGCCATCAGTTTATAAGATTTTTATTATTAGATAAAAAATTTATAAAATAATATATAATAAAATTTGTAATATTTTCAATTTCATTTTATATAATCGGCACACATTCATTTCAAGCACCTCATTGCCCTAGGATGATGAATCTAAAACCTCTAAAGTCTAAACATGTTAGGAGAGTTTGGTTATCTTGCATGTTGCGTGTTGCATGTTGCATGAAGCATGAAGCACCTCATTAATTAATGGTTATCTCTGCTTGCATGTTGCAATTGGTTATCTTGAAGGTTAATTTGGTTTTTAAGCAAAAAAAGAAGTCATTTTGCAAAGAGGACGACAATTAAATAGCTTCATACAAATTGTTTCAAATTTATGATGTACTGTTCCTGTCTTTGACTAACATATTAAACTTGTCCCCATGATATTCTTACAAAATATACTGTACATACACACTACCTTATGCAATAAGATTATTTTCATAATATTGCAGCTTAAAGCTTCTGATCCCACAAAACCTTCTGATCCTATATACATATTAATATAGATCCTATGCTCAATATTTGTTCCTCTAAAAATACTGGGATATCTTTATTGTACTTGTGATATGATTGTGTATGAATGTGTGTGTTGTTCTTTAAGATGGCTGCGGAGTTGATAACATGGGATGTCCATTGTGAGGATGTGTTGTGTGACTCTGTACTTGGACACTATATTTGTGGGAATTTGCGTCCTTATCATGCCAATGCGCCAGTGTGGGAGGAAATCACACACCATCTTAATGCCCGCATGGGGAAGGCCTTTACCGTGAGGCGGGTACTTAGGAGGTGGAAGCGTATTCACTAGCATTATCGCAGTGCAATGGTGGGCCGTACCAGATCTCTTCGGCCCAACGTTTCTCCCGTGGCCTCTCCAGACCAATTGTCAGATGACCCGCCGTAGTAAGGCGGATGCGTAGTCGAAGCAATTTAGTGCATGTCCCTTTTGATATATTGCTGACATATTTTGTTCCCATTATGTTCAGTAGCATACTTTCTTATGGATTACCATGTACTTAACCATGCACTAACTTAGTTGTATTTGTGACCACTTATTCAGTTTACTAACTCATTGCTTCCATCTTCCATCTTTTGTATATCTGGTCACATTGTATGTGGTAAACCTCGATGAAGGATTTATATATTATCACTATTTCTTACATTCAGTGCATGTTTTTTGGTATTTGTGTTGATTTAACTGTGGAAGATTTTTCATTTTTTGGACCCCTTAAACCTACATGGCACATGCGTCTATAGTCGTATTATGCAATTCTTTAAATTATTATCTATCATGAGCTTACCACGTGAGATGTTTCAATTAGATGGCATATGAATCACAAGACAAAGATGACAAAAAATGGCCCGCAAATATAGAACATATTTTTATTAAGATCATGTTGGAGGAACAACTTAAAGGTAACATGCCAAACGATGTGTTCAAGGGTTCTATGTGGATACCAATTACAGCTGAACTTAACCGAAGGACTGGGAAAGACTTTATTTGTAAGCAAGTTCTACAGAAGCACAATAGGCTTCGAAGCAAACAACGCAAGTGGAGCCAGTTACTAACAAAACACACAAGGTTGGGGTGGGACGAGCAGACCAAAACAGTGACTTGTTCTGACGAGGTGTGGCAGAATGTGATTGCGGTATGTTTACTGTTATTTATTAATTATATAACTTATTGCAATTATTTATTTACGCAATTTGCCTCCAAGTTGGTAACATATTCACTGCTGTGTTTAGTGTGCTAATGTTTCTAAGGACATTACAGGTCAATCGTGGTGCAGCTAACTTAAGGAAAGCGGGATGCCCAGACTACCCATCACTGCAGCAGTTGTTCGCCCCTAGTACTGCAACTGGGAACCTGCAGATCTCCTCAAACACTCCTCCCCTGAATAGTGACGAGGAGCGTGCCCTAGAGGAGGAGCTTGCCAATGCCAATGCAAGTGCACCCACCTATCTGGACGATGACTGTTACACCCCTAACTTTGAGAGTTTCCCTGAAACTGGGGAGGATGCTGAGGTTGAGGAGGTAACCCAACGGGCAGGAAAACGTCCTATGCAAGATGCAAGTGGCAAGGGTAAAAAGGTATCGAGGAAGTCGGATAGGGTAAGTGAAATGACTGTGGCCCTAAAGGAGTACACCGCAATGTCGAAGGATAGGTTCAGTGGTAAACTTGGTAGGTCTACCGGTATATCCGACCAATTCGCTCAATCTGTGTGGTAATGGGTGATCCTTGTTCACTTCCAAAGGCAATGGAGGTCCTGAATTCGTATACGGATCTGAGTAACAAGGCCTATATCAAGATGTCAAAGGCTTTGCAGCAAAAGGATAATAGGGTCGTGTTTATGTGTATGCCGGAGGAGAGGAGGAAGTCTTGGATTGAGGACATTCTAAACCCGAAGGAGGATTGAGGGAGAGCAATATTGCCTTAAGTCTAAGCTATTTGGTTTTTATGTATTATGGATTTAGGTTGTTCTATTTAGTGTGCTAATGTTTCATATGGATGATACGAAGGTTTATGTTACTTATGAACTTGAGATATTTGTATGGTTTATGTTATTGTTGAACTTGGGATGTTTGTGTGGTTTGTGTTATATATTATGTGACAGATTTGGACCAATTTAACGTTGTTTTTTTATAAGTTTATTATGGTGACTGTTGAATTAGGTGTTTATATTATACATTTATATTATGCGATGAACTTCTTTTAAATAGTTGAATACGTTTATTATGTTTATATTAAAAATTTTAATACATTTTTGCTAATGTATAGGTCACTTATGGCGTCTGGAAATGACTGGTGGCAGGCAATCCAAGAGTATGACTTCGATGATGCATACTTCAACAACGTTGGTTCCAGCAATGACTGTGAAGACAATGATGATGATTGGACCAATTCGAAGGCCGAACGTGAAGAAGAAGCAGAGTTTAATTTAGTGAATCCTATAGTCGGGGAGATGTTTGCGTACATGCAGCGACATTATGACAAACAACCAATGCGAACAAGTGCGTTAACCGGCAAGGTGTATATGGACGAGGTCACTGACGGTAATCCAGCTAAGTGTTATGAGATGTTCCATATGACACCTGAATTACTGTTACATTTAGTGGACGAGTTGGCTCAACATGGTTACTTGGTGGATTCGGTTCATGGTGAGGTGAATGCCACTCAAGCCGTGGCCATGTTATTGTACATACTTGGACACAACACCCGCTTTAGATGTGTTGCAGACAGGTTTCAGCACTCAACAGAAACCGTGTGCCGGCATTTTCGTAAGGCGTTGCGGGCTGTCCACCACTATGCGAAGCATTTAATTAAACCTGATCAAAATGTCACAAGCCTTCCCGAACATCTTCAAGTGAACAAGTACTGGCCATGGTTTGAGGTACAAAACATCCCCTTACTTAACTAACTTCGTATAACAATAAAATAATATGATATTTGAAATGTGCTTGCTAAGATTAATGAAAAATTTCATGTGTAGGGATGTATAGGAGCAATTGATGGAACGCACGTGAGTGCCCGACCTCCTGCAAATGAGACTCAAGCACATAGGGACCGCAAGAGCCAGGTTTCAACTAATGTGCTGTGTGTGTGTCACATGGACATGCAATTCACATTTGTACATGGTGGGTGGGAGGGCAGTGCGAATGACTCAAGGGTTTTCGATGAAGTGATAAGTGACCCGAAGCATGGATTCCCATGGCCACCAACAGGTACAATACATTACTATGACGTCAACTAAAGTGTTTTTATCCTCCATGTCTAAGTAGTATGTTTATGAACAACTTAATTAGTGCTTGCTGGTTGTGTGTGTGTGTAGGGTCATACTACTTGGTGGATTCAGGTCTACCAATTGGCACTAGTTTTCTCCGTCCTCACAAGTCAACTAGATACCATGCGCAGGAATTCCACTCAAGCAGTAGACGGATAACATCAAAGAAAGAGTTGTATAACTACAGGCACTCGTCCTTGCGGATGGTTATTGAGCGGTCTTTTGGAGTGCTGAAGGCCCGCTTCCCCATTCTGAATTTAATGCCAAACTTCAAGCCAATTAGGCAGCGTTACGTGGTTATTGTGTGTTGTGCTCTACACAATTTTATACGCATGAACAATCGAAGTGATGAATTGTTCAGAACAGTAGGGGAGAGTGTTGGCGAAGGTAGTATGACTAATAACGAAGGCAGTGGCAATACTGGAGCATCAACAAGCTCAGCAACCCAAAGGCATGAACTAGAAATGTCAAGTGCATCGAAGAGAGCGATGGGCCAATTTAGGGACAATATCACTGACACAATGTGGGATGATTATGTTGCCCGTGGCAATGTGAGATGATTATATGTGGAAGATGACAATTTACCATTTACTTTGCAGTGTAATCGTTTTGGCACTATAGTAAGTGACGGAGAACTTATTAATTACATAGGTGGATGTATAACTTAGTTCAACTTGTAATGATACTGCACTATTTTGGAATGACATGACAACGTGCAGATATGCTCTTGGCATAATTATGTAACGTAAATCGATTGTATCAATTATTAAAAGATATATGTAATGTAAAGGTTTCAAGTTTCAACTGTTTATGTGTCGACTCTCACCAATGGCAATGAATACAAAATCGAACACTTTCGTTAAGCGGCCACAACGGTCCCTCCATTCTAAAATAATTTATTAAAAATAAAATGCGAATATGCGATGTACGCACTAGACTTTTCAATTTATATTATTTAAGTATCATTAAATTGGGCTAAATGTCAAAATGTGCGGTTCAAAAAACATATAAAAAATTAAAAATTGTCAAAACGTGGGAAGGTGAAAATAATTCTATGGGGAGATAAAAAAAATTGGTCATGCGCAGAAAAAAGAGTTTAAAAACTTCCAAGTAAAAAAATGATGGAGACATATAATTAAAAAATAACGAAACAAATTTTATTCAAAATGAAAATTTATAAAGACATCTTTTTCTTTTTATTTATTTATTGATAAAGACACCTTATTGTCTTATACACTGAAGGGGCCAAAGAATTTTTTTTTGTTGGATAGAATACGTGCAAAAAAAATAAACTGATGGAGAAGTATTCATTATTGAATAGAAAAGAATGCATAAAACAACTGATAATAGATTGACCTGTTTTGTTCAAGAAACGTTCATTGCTATACACAACACCTCTCTGTATAGGAAACAGCTGACAAACACAATTCTCATTCTACAAAATATTTAAGAACTCAAAACAGGACATGCGAAGTGTAATGTACATTATACACATGACCATCAATGGTTCATGGCAGACGCAGTTGCGTATAGCAATGACCCCCAAAAACATTAGAGAACACAAAATAAACCCCGAGTACAGTACAAGACAAAAATAAAGCTACCTTATACTTATAGACCTTGTCTTCAGCAATCCGAAGTTTGAGATTACTTTTTTCACCCTTTCGCTTTTCTTTCCTTAGGAGCTCCCATGCTTCTGCTTCCCTTGCATAAGCCTCATCTCTTTCAGTTCTTGCAGCTACGGCATCAGCCTTATATCTCGCAAACCTTTCGTGGACAAGTGGTGCTATTGCACGGCCACGTGGGCATGTGTTCTTGTCCAACCATCTGAAGAACTTACATGCCTGATCGGAGTCCTGCATACAACATTGAAGGCATATATAAGATGGTCAGCAAAGATAGTAAAAAAATGACAAGTCGAATATGTAATGACAATAAAATTGAAGATAGAAACTAACCGGCGCCCACTGCTGACATCCTTAGAACCTCCTACCAAAATTACGGATAGACAAAGAGGTCCTTTCCACACACCGATCCATATCGCACATATGGCCGGTAGAAGTGGACTCATAAGTAGTGGCAGAAGACATGGTTATGGCTTTTCTTTTTCCAATATATCTACACACATATAATTATATATATATAATGTCAGTACATATTTCTACATAATCAATGCACTGTCCATGGAAATTCATCTTTTTGTTCTTAGCACAATAGCCTTCATTATTGTTCTACCACTTGGCAGTAGGCAAATTGATTGATTGAACCCCAACTCCTCCAATATCACGTGTGTCTTAGTGGCCAAGGGCTCAGAATCATTACATTTATTGTATCACATTCCATTCTTAAAAAATGTCCACACACTTATTTAAATGTTGCATGTTTAACAAACAATGCTAACTAGAGAGACAAGAATCCAATCTACATAAAAAGCAACTAGCACAAGGATCAAATGCAAAAAACATGAATACAACTTTGATGTATAATTCAACTAGATTTGTTCTTTATTCCAGATTTGTCATTTAAAAAGACATGAGAACTCTAGAAATAATATAAAGTTGATTTCTACAGTATCTAGTTGTAATCAGTTTGTGGTCATGTTAGTTTCTTGGCAAATTTAAATTGGATTTTAGTGAATTCTGCTACGTGTGCATTCAGGACCAGAAATTTTGTTAAGATATTCATGAATGCTCAGTCATATCTTGTTCTTTGCATGAATGCAGTAATTATCTTTTATATAATGCAACACCCGCTTAAAATTTTGAAATGGATGATACAATAGCCAAAATGTGCTAATTAATGTTCGTTTCATTTAGAAAGAGTATAAGTGTAGGAGGAGTTGGAATTGAGGACAAAGAGACAAAGGTTGCAGCTGTTTCTGGTAAACTGGTAATTTAAGAAGATGAAGAGAGGTAGTACAGTAGGAAAAAAGATCAACTATGCAACCTCCACCAAAACCAATTAATTAAAAGCTAATGTGGCTGTCATACTGCTTGCTGATGGCATGACACTTAGACCATTATTGGTAATATGAGGTCATATTAGTAGTCTTTTTAAAATTTCTAGTATCATTAGTTCTCGGTTAACAATTATTATTACTAATATGCTACTCTTTTTTTAGGATTATGATTTCTCAAAGGGAACAGCATCTTAATAATTACTAAGGGATAAAAGCACAAAAAGAAAGGGAAAAGACTTAATAATTACTCACATCATGTCAATTGTGTCTTGAAAATCATGTTCACAACTGTTCTAGAAGTATGATAATTGAGGTCACTAGTTGTATTATATAATCCAAAAGGCTTATAAAACTCTATCTTATTGTTTAAACCTGTCTTCTGCTTCTCCACACTTATTATGACAACAATGAACTAAAACATAACAAGAAACAACTTTAAAGACCATAAAATATTGACACAGAAGAAGGAAGAATGATGACACAAACCATCTAACCAACAGTACAACAGCATTAGATCACTCAAAAAAATTAAAAAAATGGACAATATATCTAGTTTTCTTCGGCCCTCTTTCCCTGCAATCCAAGTAGTAAAATGCTCTCTTTAAACACTGTACAGAAAATTCAAGTAAGAGATTTGGGGGTTCTAGATGCTACTATTCTGCAACTATTCTTTTCTGTTCCTAGTGTAAGGTCTTTTTCATATTGTTTTTGTAGTTTTGTGCTTCTTGTCCAGTTTGTTCCAACCCCATTGCGGAAAGAACTATATATTTAGTCATTTTATCTTCTTTTTGTTTTTGTCCTACACAAGTTCTCTTTTAGACTAAAATAACAGCCATCCCATGTCTATGATTACTTTAACTACAGCTTGCAATCCCAGATACCACAACACAGTTAAGAAAAAAAAAAGCAACAAATATTAAGTACATAGCAGCCAAACAGAAAAATACCCATGTGAGTAAGAGGGAGATATTAGCGTTACAGAAGAACAACATGGCAATCTTGTTGATTCCAAGAATGAAAGCTCAGTCCCTAATGGCAGAGCATATGTAATTTTGATGATTACATGCTTCTTCCTTATTAGTTAGAGATGCTTTTTAATACTTGGGTTTGTTAACTTGCACGGCAGTGATAGTCTTTCTTCAAATTCTTAAAAGAGTATTCAAAACACAATATTCTTGTTCTTCCCGAAATATGGGTTGAATTATTCTGTGAGCTCAAAATAGAATTTAAGCAAACCCTTTTGCATACTTCAATCCATTGAAGCAAACCAGCAATGGGTAAGCACAATAATATGATATAAACAAAACAAAACAAAAAAAAAACCAAAAAAACGGAGGCTTTATTTATGTTCTCACCAGCCAAACAACAGGGGAAAACAGAGTTCAAGCTAAAACCTAGAACATTTTTCTCAAATTCAAATGTGAAACACACAAATCAGATAAATTAAACAAGGTAAGAGAGTACAGAAATGTCGAGGTCGCACCGTCTTGGGTCGAAGGAGACCGGCCGTGACAAAATCAGGAAATGGGTATCGTTTCTTATGCTCGTCGGCGCCGCTGGGTCACGACGGAGGAGATGGCGCCGCCGTACACGTCGGAGAAATGGGTAGTCTTCACTGGTGACGGTCCTGACGAGGCGAGGGAGGTTGGGCAATTTTTATGGGTTCGGTTTTTCTGCTTTGGGAGAGTGACAGGGCTGAAGGGAAGGGGAAATAGGAAATGAGAAAAGAGAAGTGATGGGGATGAGTACAAGGCGCATAACAAAACAGAAGCATCTGAGCAAGTGACAGAGCTGGGCCCCCCAAACAGTGTCAAAAATAGTTGAGTTATGGAATTTTGGTGATAAGCCAAACGGGTATAAATTTTAAGTGATGGGTGATGAGTGATGAGTGATGAGTGATGGAAATTGAGTGACGGAAATTGAGTGAGCAAAAAAGAGTGTCCAAACAGGCTCTAAAGATCCCGGACTCACGAGCTCCGAGAAATATTCCAAAATCAAAGGTACTTGTATTTGTTGAATCAATAGAGCAGAAATCATGTAAAGCAGAGTTATTTCCAAAACGGTGGTCACAGTTAAAAGAACCTTGGACGCATCCCCTCTCCCCAGTAGATGTGTGTGTGAGTTTAGCCATAAGATTTTCTCAAAAATTAAAAAAAAAAAAAAAAAAAAAAAAGATGTCAGTCTTTGAGTCGAGAAAAAATACCAAAAGGCTCCAAATACCTATTACAACAATATCAATAAGAGAGAAAAAGAGTTGTATAAATATGAAGCTTCCACTTATTTTCTATAAAATATTTTTTGACAAAGTTTAGCTACAAATTGGTTGTAACCTAATGCTACAACTTTACTCAATAAAATAGACATTACTACATATTTTGAAAATCTAATCATTGAATTATATGTTCTTTACACTCTTAATACACTTGTCAAATTTTGTGTCAATCAGATATTATTTATTATATAATCTATAAGCTTATATTTTATATATAATTTTAAACTACAAAAACTTGCAATTTATACAATTTATTGATGAATTAGCTATTGATCTTTAATTTTTTTTAAAATTTTGCGAGCGTGCGAGCATAAGAAAAAGATGTAATCTAATGGTGGCTTTGTCAAAATTCACCTCCAATAAAAATATATTGAGTAAGGTTGTAGCCTAAGTCTATAACCAATTTTGTAGCTAAATTTTGTTCAATATTTTTTATTTTTGAATTTAAAATAAGTAATATAAATAAGTCATCCTCAATATGCCAATGTAAAAAAGAAAAAGAAATTACTATCTAAGCAAACTTTAAAACTTACATGACCAGCCAGGAGGTATAGAAAGAAATTGAATGAAGCTCTGATATTTATGGGAATATTATCCAATTCATCCAGTTTCTTCAAGGATAGGTAGATTTGAAGAATTCTTGGCCCATACTGGATAAGAATAACAGCGTTCAAGATTGTTACATTATTTGTATATTTCGCGCGTCTCATTTCTGAAAGTATGTTTGACATTAACACCTGAATGGATTACAAGAACTTTCGTGTTTAGAGTCAATGGATAAAATCTAATAATGTGTAGGACATCATTAATTTAAATAAATTAATGACTATGAATGCATTAGAATTTGTTTCAAATTTATATTTTTTTTTGTTACTAATATATTTGAAGTTTTTTTGTTGGAAAATACTTTTGTTGTCAAATAAGTAACTTAACGTTCCTTATCCAAGAAGAAAGATTGTTTGTCCATTGAAAGTTAGGTTTTTGTTTGTTTGTTGTTTTTGTTTTTACATGATAAAATTTCATCTTATGGTATTAGTTTCAGGATAATTGATTTTTATTATTAAGCCAAGATATCAATCGATTTTTGGTATAAGCGACGTTCGAAGCTCAAATCTTTTATTCGACAACAAACGACTTTACTGATTGAGCTAACTCAAATCTACAAAAATCACATGTTAGAGCGCTATTCTATAGGCATACTATTAAGAAATAGAAGTTAGAAACATTGGCACAGTATGTCGAACATATTTAAAGTAGTGGTGGGGAAGCCAAAAATTAGCTCACGCGCGGTCCAAAGTAGAATTTTTGATGATTAAGTGAAAAAAAAAAAGTGTTTTTTTTAATATATTATATTCTTACTATGTATAGTAGAATAACATATATAGTGCTATATACACAATTCAAAATATAAAATAAGTATTTTAGAATTCAACGTGTACCACATTGTTTTCATTGGGTTAACCCTTTAACTTTTAATTAAGATAATGGTTAGGGTCAATATATATTCATTATAATTTATGAATACCCAATTAATTTAAGTAATTAGTATACAACACTCATCATTAATAAGATTGTGACTTTATTCAAATGAATATTAGAAACCTCAAATAAATGTATATAATTTAACAAATACTTTATATGAATAAATTATACTTTAATCTTGATTTTGGTCAGTCCAATTTAAAAATTTTGGATTTAGTCTCTAAAATTTCAAAAGGAAAACATTTTCCTACCTAAAGTAAGTTCAACTTTGGCTCCCTACATATGAGGTTGGTTCAATTTATTCCCTATATATATATGAAGTTGATTCGACTTGGTTCCTAAAACACGAGGTGCCTTAACGTACTGTTAATCGTGTAGAGAAAATGAAGAGACCAAATTGTGCCCTTTTAAAAAATTTAAGGACCAAATTTGAAATTTTTAAATTTGAGTGACTAAGATCGAACCTAACAAATTTTAGTGACCAAAAGTATAATTTACCTAAATTTTATTTATATTAAATTTGAGTTTTTTTTTTTTTTTTACAAGATAGAAATTCTACTCTAGCATAATCTAAGTGTATATGTGTATTAAGCTCCCTCTTAGAGATTTGAACTCCGATCCTTACCCCCCACGTCCCACAACCTACAAGCACTTATACTTGTGGAGTGACCATTGCACCAAGGTTGTGTGATAATAAACTCCAAATTTCTTAATTGGTGAGACTTCATTAATTGAACTAACTAAAACTTGCCACACAAATGTGATTTAAAAGTTTGTTTATTCCAACAACATGAGAGTACCATTGAGTATATTGGGCTTTAGGTTATCAAAGTGTTACTTTGTAGCTTCATATTTAAGAGATTGTTTTGAGTATATAAGATTTAGTTTAGTTTGTGTCTTTAAGAGAGTGCATTTATTGTTGTGAGAGTTAATTTGTAAGTTTAATTTATGAGTATTGATCAAATATTAGTTATGTATATTATTGATAATAATTTTTGGTTTTATGAGAAGCTATTGATAATTTTTCTTTGATGAACGAGAAGCTATTGATAATAAAACTTAAATTGTTAATGCATGTAGATGAAACATGAAATTGGTTGAATTATGTTAGATTTTGTGCAATTAATTTCCATGTGAATGTGCTCAGAGTACATCTGACCTGGTGCTCTAAAGTAATAAAAAGATTTTATTAACGAATGCAAAATGTCAGCTGAAAAAGTTAATTTTTGTATTACCTGTGGAATGGGAAGAATAACTAGAATGTCGAACATGAACCGCATCCACAAGTACCATTGACTTTTTTTTCTTTCTTTCTTCTCCTTGTACACAACAAAATGCACCAGGTAAATGAAATCTAGGACCGATCGCCAAAAAATAGCATTGATCCACATTTTTTTGTCTTCACTAATGCACTTCTTGTCTTCATGGATCACAGGAACAAAAAAGAACAAGGGATCCAGTGATAGTGCGATCGCGCGCGATGATACAAGAAAGATTTTGTACAATTGCTCCTTATGGTGTTTGCACTTTGCAGAACTGTGATAGTAACCTATCAAGTTATATGTTTTTAGTAAAAAAACAAGGAGACCATTATTTAAATTTATATCTGTTCTAAAAAAAATTATATTTAATTTTTTTTTTCAAAAAATATTAAAGGAATGAGGGATTTTTGAAAATTCAAGGGGGTCGTGGCTATCCTAGCCCCCTCTCCCTTTGCCTTTGTCCATAAGATACTCTGGAAACCTCAAGTACCGATAATTGAACTTAAAACGTCTATGTTTACATCACGTACTAGACCAATGAGTACACTATCCGTGTACCCCATTGGAAAAAAGAATGTATTACAATCAGAGGAAAATTTTAATTGTTGTTGCACAAATTTCATAATACCTAGTTAGATAGAAATGAAGTTTTAAAAAATTTAAAAATTCTAAATTTTACTTTACACCATATAAGTATATCTAGGTTCATTGATCCTAAAATTTTATTTTTGTAAATTTTATTCCACATCATTGTCGATGTAGTCTTTTCGTCAACTAACATTTAAATTTTTCCATTAAAGCCACTAAACAACATAATTTTAATTTTTCTAATTTCTAATCATTACAAAATTAGGCTAAAATTTTAACAAATTAAGAAATGAATTATACCAAATTACCAATTTTCTTTGAAATTTAGTTATGTTACCAATCTCATCATACTAAAACCATCAAATCCCCCCAGCAAGGACTTATACTAAGGACAAAATTTGGCTACAAACCTGGTTATAGCTAATGACAACATTTCCTACTAAAAAAAAGTTAACATAACTATATATTTTGAAAATTTAATTAATGACCCGTTTGGATTGAGGAGGAGGGAGGGGGAGTAGAGTAGAGTAAAGTTGGCCTATTTTCAGTTAACTCTACTCTACTCTACTCTCCTCCACTCTCTCTCCCTCCTCCCTCAATCCAAACAGGCCATAACCGTTGGATTGCATGTTAATTATATTCTTAACATACATGTCAAATTTCATGTCAATCAAATATTATTTACTTTTCAATCCATAAACTTATTTTTTATGCATAATTTTAGACAAAAAAAACGTGAAGTTTAAACTTTTAATTGTTGACTAGTTATTAATCTTTGATCTTCTAGAAATTTTGCAAGGATGAATGATATAAGAATGAAATGTAATCTAATGGTGAATTTGTCAAAAATCGCTTACAGACTTGCACTAACAATTCAAAATGTTGAAATCAAAGTTTGAAAAATACAAACTTGGTAAAGTGAAGAACGCTCCAATGTAGAAGAAAGAGAGTCGCACCCGTTCCAAGTTTTATTAGATTCACATCTTTTATTCACGGTCTCTGTGTTTCATGCATATGCTTGTTTTTAGTTAAATTTTCACAAGCATTTTTTTATTTTTAGTGCAATCCCATTAAACACAGAGCACTCCAAATTCCAATGCCATTTACAATTCCATTATAACATTGTCACAATATTAGAGCACTAGCATTATGTGTATTAAATGCTAAAACCAAATACTAAAAAAAACCACCTTCATGAGATGTGCTAAAGGCCAAAAAAATTTCGGCACATGCTACGGTGCAATTCAAATACTAGCACTGTAGGGATAGAAATGGTAAAAATTTTTGGTTATTTTTTTATTCAATCTTTCTCTCTCTTCATAATTGTTGGAATTAATTAATAATTATTTTAACTTTCTTTCTCATATATGTCTATAAGGCTGTTAGGAACAAAAAAAGAAGGAATAAAATAAGAATTATAAAAAAAAAAAAAAAAGAATATATGATGTAGGGCGTATTGAAAAATGATATGTTATAATAGATAAATTAACTTTTGAATATGTCAAAATAACATATTTTTAGAACACCTAATGCTAATGCTAACCACTTAGTAGGTTGAAGAAAATTAAAATAGGACTTTTATATATTTACATTATACTTGCAACATAAATTTTATATTATAGAAAAATAAAGAGTGACAAATATTGTACATATTTGCAAAAAGTGGTAAATATGTACATTATTGGCCATTTTTTGTGTCTACAATATAAATTTGCATTATACCATACAATGTAAAAGAAGAATTTCTAATATATATAGGGAATGAGCTATGTTCCGACCAATGGGGCCCCCCTTGGAATTCTTTATATATAAATATACAAAACTTTAAAAAAAAAAAAAAAAAATCACTTGACCATCTAACTCATATTGTGATTATTGGCATGTCACTTCAATTATTTAAATACGAGGCTCAAAGTTAAAATTTTATTATTGTGGGATTTGAGTACTATTGTATTATTTTGTTCGGACTAAAATATTTTGGATTTTTTTTTTGTCTTTTTGCTTTGAATTTTTGAAAATATTTTATTTGACAACACTAATTAGTTTTTTTTTTTTTTTTTTTGTGGATAAATTACCATTTTGGTCCCTAATAATATAATATGTGTCAATTAGTTTTACAGTGAGTCAAGTTGGATTCGAGTCATATGATTCATAAATTCACTTAACCCGATCCTACCTACCTATATTTAATATGAGATAGGTTCAAGTTACACCTGGTGTAACTCTTTAGAGTTACACATTTTTTAAACCATTGGATTTAAGTAAATCTAACGGTTAAAAAAAAACTATAATTATTACAAATATTCTGATTAGAATCTAATTAATTAGCATCATTTATTACCTTCTAAACCTATCTCTAAACCCAAAAAAAAAATTGACTTCTGACTCTCTCTCTCATTTAAGTTTCTCTCTCTCTTTCTCCTCCATCACCTCCACAGGTTGCCGGCAGATTTAAAAAAAAAAAAAAAATGGCGTACAGAGATTATAAAGCATACAAGTAGCAATTGAAGAAGGTTCGCACATGTTGCTCCGTTGTAAAGCCCGTGGATATTTTCATAAAAGACAAGTATAGATCATACACATTGTTGACTCATGTACCCAACAATAAAAAGGTTTGAGATTGAGACACATTTTTACTTTTAAAAAAAGAAGAATATAATTTACCATTTAAAACTGCAATACATCTATATAGATTAGTTGGCGAAGAAGAAAAGCCTTATTTTCTTCACAAACAAATGCTAGACCGGGTTGACATATATTCAGAGAGAAGTTTTTTTTTTTTTTTTTTTTTTTTATTACTCTATTAGATGATCCAGGGGATCAAGCCTTATTTAGGCTGCATATTTTAATTTGTTATCCCATATTCCCATGTTTTGCTATATATATTTTAATGAATTAGTGAATCAAATGCTGATTCTCAACAATGATTGAAGATGGTTTCTTTTTGTAAATCTCATCAAATGATTCATCACTGATCATAATCAGAAGGGTGAGGATATTTTTATTTTTCAATATATGCAACATGACGCACAAGGGCACAGGCACAGCACTAATTAAATTTCTACTCCGGTGTCATTTTTTTTTTTTTTTTTTTTCTACTTGAATTTCCCACATTTCATTGTAAACTAATTCTATGGTCAACAAGTGTATATTAATTTGGAATGGTTGGAATTTTGCCACAACAATGGACCTGATGAAGGTGATTCATTGCTTGAGACATTTACTTGTCGGTAGAGAGGCATGAGAGATAACACTGACAACTTACTCTAATTTTTTTATGATTCTCATCAAACGTTTTCTTAAGCTTTTTATGATGCTATACTTGTCTTTTATGAAAAATGTCCACGGGCTCTACAAAAGAGCAACATGTGCGAACCTTCTTCCATTGCTACTTGCATGCTTTATAATCTTTGTACGCCATTTTGTTTTTTTTTTTTTTTTTCTTCTGCCGTCAACCTGTAGAGGTGGTGGAGGAAAAAGAGAGAGAGAAACATAGAGAGAGAAACTTAAAGAGAGAGAGAGTCAGAAGTCAAATTTTTTTTTTGGGTTTAAAAGGTAATAAATGAGGTAATTAATTATATTATAATCAGAATATTTGTAATAATTATAGTTTTTTTTTTAACCGTTGGATCTACTTAAATCCAATGATTTAAAAAATGTGTAACTCTAAAGAGTTACACCAGGTGTAACTTGAACCCATCTCATTTAATATATATTTAAATTTTAAAAAATATATTATAATTATTTTTATTAACTTTTTTACCTCTCTTCCTAAATAAAACTCTAATCTTAAGTTCTTCTTACATAGTTTGTGTTGATTTGGTGTTATGCTAAGAATTATTTGATTATAAATTTGTTCTTATTTGTGGTAGTGTTTTTCTAATTCTCAATTTATTATTAATAATAGTAATTAAAAAAAATCTGTCCAACCCGATCCACATGGGTTGGGTTGAGTTGGACCCTGTGATAGGTTGAATTTTTTTAACCCATCATAATGGATTAAGTTAAGAAGAACCTTTCAACCCATTCATGCACACCACTAGTAAATACTAGTGGAAAACAGAATAGATCAAACATACAAAATCTTTTTGATTGAAAATGTTTGAGCTGATAGCCTAATAACCCATTTATTTATTAAAAAAAACAACAATTTATAACTAAATTTGTTAGACAACTAGCCAAAAGAAAAGGAAAAAGAAAAAGTTATTGTTAGCAAGTAGAGAAAAAGAAACTACCTTGCACCGTTCCCTTGCGTTTGGCTCTGAATATCCATACCTAAAGCTTGTCGATGATCCAACCTCCAATACAAAGAACCAACCTCTGAACTATGTTTACACAACCCAACGAGCTTTACAAAAAAATTTTGAATTTTGATCCCTGGAGAAATGAAAAACAGAGATTAGACAATACTGAAAAAATTTTTCATTTAATATAAAGTGCAACAATACTAATTGTTAGGACATATGTGTTTTCACTTATTTGAACATATGTCATTTATTTATGTAAATTGGCTAATCCTTTGACAAAACACACTCTACTTGTAATTGGGTAGTTTTAGGTGTTTTTAATACTTCAAGAAATAAGGTTTCAAGATCAAGTGTTGAAGTCATCAAGTCTGTCCAAGAAAAACAAGCTGAAGTGCAAATTCATTAAATCTCAACACCTTCTCGATAGCTCCTCGGCACCTGCTATCTGTCGAGAATTATAAAGTCAGATTTTCTGATATGATTTCTTGGGATCCCTGAATATGCTTTTGGGCCCTCTTTTCTTCTAACCCTAAACATATAAAAGGATTGTTTTAAGACCCGTCAAATTGTACACAAGTTGCAAAAGCATTGAGCAATCTCTGTTCAAGCAAATTGTGATCAAAGACGAAGTTCTTGACCTAGTTCATCTTCTCTGAAGAAGTTGCTGTGTATTTGCACCAAAGGGTTTTGTGACCAAGCATCTTCCTGATCTTCATCGTATAGGATGAACTGAAGAACTTTGCAGCCAACCTCTCTTTCTAAGTTGGTGTTTGAAGTCGCATACTGGGATCCGTGCATTGGTTAGTCAGGTACTTGGGAGCCGTGCATCAAAGGTGGGAACTATCACTACAGATCAAGTCCAATTAGGTATTGGGGTAAGGGTTCAACTGTAGGTTAGTAAGGTACTTGGGATTCCTTTACTTGTAACCACTTGATTTGATAATAGTGGAGTTTCGGGAGTGGTGACCTGAAAATCTGCTGGTGGGGTTTTTGCCGTTAGGGTTTTCCCCATTTGTAAACAAATCACCGTGTTATTTAATTTCTACTGCTTAATTAGTTTATTGGTGATTTGTTTGTGCTTCCACGCGTTTGCATGATAAATTGATTAATTAATAACTTGGCTAATTAATTAATTGGTTTAATCACAAGGGGTCATTTAGTTTGTGGCCTATCAAGTGGTATCAAAGCAGGCACACTCTGATTAGGTTTAATCTTTGCTGTGTTTATCCATTGACCCCTGTTTGTCATGGATAGAGGACAATCATTAATCATACCTCCTTTATTTGATGGCACTAACTATGCATACTAGAAAGTACGCATGAGAGCTTTCTTGCAGTCTTTAGATGAGAATGTGTGGCAAGCTGTAGAGATTGGCTGGACCAAGCCAAAAGAAGAATCGGCCGATTGGGATGACGCCAAGATCAAGGCGGCAAACTTCAACAGCAGAGCGTTGAATGCCCTATTTAGCGCAGTCACCAATGAGGAGTTCAAGAAGATATCCTCAACTAAAACTGCTAAGGAGGCATAGACTATCCTCCAGATAACTTATGAAGGAACAAAGGCTGTCAAAGATTCAAAATTTCAGAGGCTCACTACAAGCTTTGAAGAGATTAAGATGGAGGAGGATGAGTCGTTTGATGAGTTCTATGCCAAGCTCAAGGACATAGTGAACTCAGCCTTTAATCTTGGAGAAACCATCCCTAAACCCAAGGTTGTAAGGAAGGTGCTCAGATCTCTACCTGAGAGATTCCATGCCAAGATTACGGCAATAGAAAAATCAAAGGATATTGACAAAATTCCTTTGACTGAGCTGGTTGGAAACTTGCAGACCTACGAGCTAGGGCTATCTAGGATTGGCAAAACGGGTAAAGGCAAGAGCGTGGCCTTGAATGCAAAGAGCAGTGATACAGATGAGTCTTCCGATGATGAAGATTCCAAGATGAAGATTCCAAGATGAAGTCCTACATTACAAGGCAGTTCAAGAAGTTTATAAAGAATGCCAATGGGAGATGCTTCGACAAGGACCGCAGACAATCCAGTTCTTCTCAGTTTAAAAGCCAAGACAAAGGGAAGAAGGATGCTAAGGATGGCGGTCGGTACACTGTTCCGGCAGGACCAAAGTGTTTTGGATGTCATGGATTTGGTCACATGAAGCATGAATGCCCGACATATCTCAAGAGCATTAGGAAGAGTAAGGCACTTGCTGCAACCTTGAGTGACATTGATCCCGAGGATGATTCCGACAATGAGGATGACGAAATCTTAAATGCCTTCACTGCCACAGTCAATCCTACTAAAGGGATTGTTGAAGAAGTGGATGAAGAAGAAGAACTGGTGGAGTCCAAATTTGAGAAGATGGATGATCAAGATGATATCCATTCAGCCTATGAGAAGCTTTACAAGCTCTCTGAGAAGCATGAGAAATTGTATAGGCTGGCCACCAAGAAGCTCAGTGATGTGGAACTTGATCGTGAAGAGTTGTCCACAAAGTTTGATGAGGCGAATCAAACTATTGAAGCACTAAGGTTTGAGAACAACTTCTTGGCTGAGAAGACCAAGAAGCTTGAAGCGGAGTTATTTCAAGTCAGAGCTCAATTGGAGAGGACTTCAAGTGCAAAACTTGATGATATGCTCAACAATCAGAAATCTGCTTCAAATCGAACAGGCTTAGGGTATGGTCTTTCTTTCTCTAATTCTACTTCTACTAGTAATACTGTTTTTGTTTCTCCTGCTAATGACACTGAAATTGAGAACACTGATGTTAAAACTGACTTAGCTAGTGAGAACTTAGACAATGGTAAATCTATCTTAGGAGCACCCCCTAAGTAAGATTAGAAAGATGCTAAAAACCCTAGGGCTAAGAAGGCTAACTCTCAAAAGCCTAAACAAAAGAAGCAGCATCTCTGTCATCATTGTGGAGCTGCCGGTCATACTTGACCAAATTGCTATAAGTGGCTAGCCACTCAACAGAGCAATGGCATGATAGCATCTGGAAGCCAAAATCAGCTTCAATCCTCTCTTACTCCTCTTGGAGATTTTCTAAAAGCCCTCATGTTCCTTTCGAACTTGAACGGTTTCAATTTTTCCCCCTCATCGCCGGTTCAAGGGTTTAATCAAAGGAAAGGTTCTTCCAAGGTGTGGAAGAAAAAGGACTCTAAGTGATTTCATCACTTTCTTCTCCCTACTTGTTTTTCTTATTTGTTGCATTGCTTGTGTGTTTTGCATTTTTATTGAGTCAGTCTAGTTTTATGCTTTGCTTTGTTAACATGTTTTTGTGTGTTTACTTTCAGTTTTGTTTATTTTGTTTTTAATATAAAAATAAAAAAAAATTTTAAAATCAGAAAAATACAAAAACAATGTGTGTTATGTGTACTTTGGTACTTGTGTACCTTGGATGGCCAATGAAATAGAGTTTTCTAAACTTTGTATCACTTGTAACTTAGATGAGCATCTCTATGCACAACTAAGCAAGTGAGGTTTGTGGCTCTTGTTTGTGATGAGTAAGATTAAGTTATTTCTTAAAACTTAACACTCATATCACTCTTTTTGACGAGTAGGACTAGAAAAGTGCAGTGTTAATGACACCTGTATTACCCGCCAATCATGAATGACACCTGTATGCTTCGGCATAACAAAAGTGCAGTGTTAATGACATTTGTGTGCTTCAGCATAGCAAAATTGGAATGTCAAATATCAATGGGTATTTCTTTTCTTTCCCTTGTATACTCATGCATGATATGCTTAAAAAGAAAATATGCAAAGAAAATAAAAAGCAAAAAGATTAAAAATGCTTTAAATATGATTGCAAGCGTGTATTCTAGGAGATGTGGGAGTTATAGGATGTACCTCGAAGGTGATAGTCCCCATCAAACAGTTATGATTATGTGTGAGTTAAAGTGATTTTCTCATATCTCAAATCGTCATAAAATGTATACACTTATGCAATCTTGCGATATTTTTCACACACGACACGCAATATTCTTTGCTACTTTTGATACATGTAGAAGTACAATGTGATTTGGCCATCACAAAGGTTTTATATATGCTAATGTATGCTCACTAAACTGTCTTGACTTGTTTTTGAAAAATAAAATTGGTTAGACTTGTTTAGTGTGTGTGTGTGTGTGTGTGTTTTTGAGGATCCATGTGCTTAAATTTTTGTTTGAGAGATTATTTTGAGAGCTTTATATGTTGATTGGATCAATGGTTGAGGTGTATGTTGGATTGCATTCATGTCTGTGTTTTTCACTTCTCGAAAAACTGCTTTTAACTGCTGGCTTGACACCTCCTCGACACCTTCTCGATACCTTGTAATCTGTCGAGCTTCTCAAGCCTTTTTCTTATCGCAATCTCGACACTTGTCTCAACACCTGGTGGATCGATCGAGAAAGTTCCTGTCTCCTCAATACCTTCTCAATACCTTGTCAATCGATCGAGCTTCTGTTCTTTGAAAGTGGTTCTTGTACCTCGATACCTCTCGACACCTCAGCTATCGAGAATTACTGAGGTTCCTATTTAAGCTGCTGTCGCGATCCGGATCTCATTTGCTCGATTTCTCTCGATCTATCCGCAACTGTTCCTTTCCCAAACTTGATTTTCTCACTCAAAACCTTCAACCCACTTGATTTTTGGCCCTTCCTTACTTCTAATCACTTGGTAAGATCTCATTTTCCTTCCTTTTTCATGCATTTCATGTTTTGAAGCTTAGGTTTTGGGGTTTTTGAAAATTTTTGGGGTTTTTCAAAATTAATGAGTTTTTCTTGAATTTTGGGTTGGGTTTTCACTTAAATGTGTTCAAAATGTCATAACATTGCATTTCATGTGCATTAGAATGATATTTACATGCATTTAGTTGTGTGTTCTATGTTTGTGTGCTAGTAGGATTGGATTGGGCTGAGCCCATTATGCTTTTTAACTTGCATGTCACATGTTCATGCATTCCCCATGCATACGTACTTTTTGTTCAATATATTTGATATATGTGAACTGTTTTGGGACTTTTCTGATTGTCTCCTTCTCTATCTCTTTCTCATTCTGTTTACGTTAGTAGTGTCTATGGCACCTAAACGTAAATCCACTCCGACTCGGAACCCTCTGCGTTCTGGAGCTTCTTCATCTTCTGATTCTGCTCCTCTAAATCTTCGGTTCCATGATGGAGATGCCCACAAGGCATTTTCGGAGAACTTTTCTAGACGAGGTGTTCATTCGGAATGCCAAGTCATTTTTGCGGATTTCGCTGACACTGACCTTCCCTCTGTCATTCACAGTAGGGGATGGGAGTCACTGTGTGACGTCTCGGTCACATGTCCTCTCGTGCTGATTCGGGAGTTTTACTCCAACATGCACGGGATCGATCGTTCAGTACCTCTCTTTTTCACTCGCGTTCGAGGTACGCGCATCCCTGTCACACCGCAGCTAGTTACGGATGTGCTTAGGATTCCTAGGATAGATTTTCCTAACTATCCTTCCTGTGAGCGTTTGAGGACTGTGTCCAAAGATGAGCTCATTTCTGCTTTTTGTCAGCGCCCAGCTGATTGGGGTGAGCATCAGTACACATCATGTAGACCTTTTGCTAAAGGTCCTCGATTCCTAAACATGGTAATGACTTTTGTACTCCATCCACTCTCTCACTGCAACTCCATCACAGAGCCTCGTGCTCGATTTTTGTTATCTCTTCTTGAGCATCTTACTATAGATTTTCCTTCTCATTTCATCCTTTCTATCATAAATGTTCATCTAGATTTGGCATCCTGTGATAAGCTCATCTTTCCTTCCGCTATCACGAGGATCTTATGCCATTTTTCTATCCCTTTTTCCTGTGTCCGACCACTTCACACACATCCATGCCATAGATGCCGCTACTGTAAAACATAGTGAGGCTCAGTTTAGGTCGAGACAGACAGATTTCACTCCTTCCTCCCGTTCAGCTCCATCCAGATTTGCTCCATCTACATCTGCTCCTTCTTCCTCTACGGGCGATGTATCTCTTGGAGACATCATGGCGCAGCTGCAGCGCATGGATGCTCACCTCAATACACTCTCCACTGAGTTGTATCAGGTGAATGTTCGTGTTGGTCGTATTGCACGATGACAGGCGACCATGGGTGGTTTTGCTCTTAAGGCTACTCCTTCACCACCTTCTCTAGCGGCTTCTGACTCTGAGGATGATGATGATGATGATGATGGTGATGACGATGATGGTGATGACGATGACGCTTCGGATGATGATGATGGAGATGCTAGCTCTACTGATGAGATGTCTACATGACACTCTACCCTTTATCACTCGTGACAAAAAGGGGAAGTAGTTTTGGGTTATGAGAGTAATCATCTTAGGGGGAGAGTTAGTATAGGACATTTTTGATAGGGGGAGTGTTGATATTTTGAGGGATGTAGTGAGGTTTTGATGTATCTTTTCTTTTCTATTCTTTATAGATATATTGATATTGTATATGAGGTCTTGTGAACAGTTTTACATACATTGTACTTATTTTCTCTCTATATGTAGGTGTATGTTTCTTTCATCTCTCTCTTCATGTGTTGTTTCTTCTCTATCTTTATACACATGTTCATTATACTCGTATGCAATCTATTATTTCTGTTTCACACAAGATGCCTTGATGAGTTTTGTTTAAAGTGTTTCAGAAATACAGGTTGTCAAAGTCTACTTGCCATAAACTCTTTTCTTGCAAAGTTTTTCAAGAGTTTGTGTTAGGATAGATTTTATTATATTCAATAAGTGAATATGAGTTGAGTGATTTATGACTTCTCTCATATGTTCATTTGTTTGTTGTGGTTTTGTCACGGATTGCCAAAGGGGGAGATTGTTAGAACATATGTGTTTTCACTTATTTGAACATATGTCACTTATTTATGTAAATTGGCTAATCTTTTAACAAAACGCACTCTACTTGTAATTGGGTAGTTCTATGTGTTTTTAATACTTCAAGAAACAAGGTTTCAAGATCAAGTGTTGAAGTCATCAAGTCTGTCCAAGAAAAACAAGCTGAAGTGCAAATTCATTAAATCTCAACACCTTCTCGATAGCTCCTCGACACCTGCTATCTGTCGAGAATTATAAAGTCAGATTTTATGATCTGATTTCCTGGAATCCGTGAATATGCTTTTGGGCCTTCTTTTCTTCTAACTCTAAACATATAAAAGGTTTGTTTTAAGAGCCGTCAAATTGTACACAAATTGCAAAAGCATTGAGCAATCTCTGTTCAAGCAAATTGTGATCAAAGATAAAGTTCTTGACCTAGTTCATCTTCTTTGAAGAAGTTGCTGTGTATTTGCACCAAAGGGTTTTGTGACTAAGCATCTTCTTGATCTTCATCGTGTAGGATGAACTGAAGAACTTTGCAGCCAACCTCTCCTTCTAAGTTGGTGTTTGAAGTCGCGTACTGGGATCCGCTCATTGGTTAGTCACGTACTTAGGAGCCGTGCATCAAAGGTGGGACCTGTCACTACAGATCAAGTCCAATTGGGTATTGGGGTAAGGGTTCAACTGTAAGTTGGTAAGGTACTTGGGATTCCTTTACTTGTAACCGCTTGATTTGATAATAGTGGAGTTTCAGGAGTGGTGACCTGAAAATCACCCGATGGGGTTTTTGCCATTAGGATTTTCCCCATTCGTAAACAAATCACCGTGTTATTTAATTTCCGTTGCTTAATTAGTTTATTTGTGATTTGTTTGTGCTTCCACGCGTTTGCATGATAAATTGATTAATTAATAACTTGGCTAATTAATTAATTGGTTTAATCACAAGGGGTCATTCAGTTTGTGGCCTATCACTAATGAAAAACAAGGCTATTGACCTAATTGTTCAAAAATATAATAAAAGTAAACAAGTATTTCTAAACATGCATTCCCTTTTTTTTGGAGTTATAAATATATATCTCCTTAGTGGTTGGTTGAAAATATGGTAAAGTTGGCTTGGTTGAGACTGCGTGTTCTATTGGTCTGGTATTGACCTCAGCATACCTCCTCGTTCTTTCTTAGGTTAATGGAACGAATACATATTCAAGAAAAAATAAAAATGTAACCCCTTAGTGGGAAAGAGAGTTTGTAATTGAACCTGATCAGAGACTCAAGTAGCATGCATTTTACAAGGCTTAACAAGAGGGAAGGGAATCAGGACAAAACAAAGAGTAGCAGAAATTGGCTTTCTTATGGAATTTTAAGAGCATGCGGAGGTGCAGAAGCAGATGCAAGTAATAAATAAGAGTAACTCCTGTCATCATGATCTTAATCGATGAGTAATATGAACCATTCACACTGGTCAATCCTTCAAGTCTTCCTATGTTGTCTTTTTCACCAACCAATGAAATTCAAATCAGTACTTAATATTAAAAAAATATATCCCTCTTTATTCAGCATATATATATATACACAAACATCCCCTTTAGTGAGACAGAAAGAGAATGTGTATTTATAAAAGGAAAAGAGTAGCTGAAATTGGTTTTGTTGGAAGATTTGTAAGAGCAGGTGCAAGTAATAAATAAACATACCATGGCCTTTTACAGTTAGTATTAGTATGTGAAGTGTTAACCATTGACAATTGTCTAGACTTTCTGGCTATTAATATCGTCTTCTTCACCTACCAATAAGATTTTTTTTATTATTTTTATTATTATTATTATTTTAAGAGATATGCATAAAACTTGACATTGACATGTTGTTTACGTTGAGTTCTATTTATAACTCAATTTTGTTAGAATCGAGTTAAAAAAATAGAAGCATTTTACTAAATAGTTTCAAAATATAGATATTTTGCTGTATTGAATGTTCAATATGGATATGAAACACCCTTGAATGTTTAGACCCCAAATTACAAATTATCAATCCAAGCTTATTATCAAACAATTAATGTGCGGAATATGAACATAAGCCAAACACAGAATTGATAAACAATTTAAACCAAATATAAACACAACCACAGCAGTAAATATAAGGCAAAGATAAAGTGAAAGAAGATGCAAACACACAGACAACACACGATGTGTTATCGAAGAGAAAACCGAAGCCCTCGGCGTAAAACCTCTCCGCCACCTTCCAAGCGGTAAATAATCCATTAAAGAATGCAGTTGAGATACATGAACAGTAGAAGACTCTCCAAGCCTAATCTACCCAATGTACCTAAGCCCTCCAAGCTTCTTGCTCCAACGAGATTGCGCCGAACCTTACCGGATTCCGCTACTAAATCATAGCATCAACCAATGTGAATTGGTTCCTTCCTAACTGCTTCCCAAAGTACCAAATAAACCTTCTCATGGATATGAGTATGGTGGGAAAAGGATTTGGCTAAAGACCTCTCAAAGATTTAACAATGGAAAGGAAGAGAGTAGAGGAATTTGAAGAGTTTCTAAGGTAAAGATTGTGGATGAATCAATCTTGTTTTTCTCTAGAGTTTTTTTTACAAAATTCTCTCTAGAAGCTCTCTACATTTTGTGAGTATAAGGGTCTATATATAGTGGGGTGAGAAAGGAATGCGAAGAGTCAGTTTTTCCTAAACAGGGTGGTTTGGTGACTTGGCCTCGCGACTGGTCTGAGTCGCGAGTTCCAGCCGCAAGTTAACGGCCTGGCCAACCTGGAACTTTTGTCCTGTAGTGAAACAACTGGCATGACCCTTCACCTCCCCCGTGTGTTTCTCACGTGCCTATAGTTGGTGGCTCCCAGTCGCGAGTCACTCACGAATCCTAGCCGCGAAACTCTGCATCTTTGCACAATCTTGAGCATTTCTTCACAACTTCTCACACACTATCCTTACAAGAATCCCACCTAAATACAGGATTACTAATTGCTAAAATACAAGCAAATTTGGCACGGAATAAAGCCAACAAGATAGTTGATTAAATTCAACCTTACATATATTATTTGTAAATTAGGGACAAATACTTATTTTTCCCTTGACAATGGTTTAAGTCTTTATAGGTGGAGAGAAGTTACCCCACACTAGGGCCAAGGCAAGCCTCAAGCCTCAGAGAGGACTTACATTGGACTTACAAATCACCCACCAAAGGGGAACTACTAGTGGCGAGACTCGAACCTAAATCTTATTGGATAAAGTGATCAAGCCTTACCAACTCAACCAATCCCCTATTTCTTCACCAACCAATAAGAATTCCTTTTTTTGGCATCTAAAAATGAAAAAGGATCCTAAGAAATTTTAAGGCCCTCAACGGATAAGAATTCAATTTGTTATTACTTATTAGGTCCTTCGTAGAGTCATCTCCACCTCTCATATGGGTGGGCCAGGAAGGAAGACTCCTCCAAGAAGACTCCGCAGTCAACTCAACCACTTACGTGTAACAAATATGAGAAATAAAAATCAGTAATCTTTTTTGTTTTCAATTTTTTTCTTGTTTTTTGTTTTATATAATTCAATAGTTAGAAAAAGCAATTCAAATCTTGACATTTCAGTCCAAAATATCAAGAAATGTGAATTGAGTTTCAAAATTCTTAACAAAAATTAGCAATTTTATGAATACAATTTTTTCTACAATTTATTTAGATAGTAAAGTTTTGTTTTATAAAAGCATTATCACCTTCAAATGAACTCGTTCTTAACATAGTTTCCAATACACACCACAAGTCACAATATATATATCTCATCAATAATTATAAAAAAGGAAAAATTATCACAAAAACTTATTAAATAAAAAAATTCAAGTTCGCAACTTCCTAACAAAACATTTGGTAAAAATGACAAAAAAAAGTACACTTCGTAATTCTTAGAGTTGGTTTAGTAAATAAGTTTAAGTAATGTTGTTTGCATTTTCTTGAAATATGTGTGGATGAAAAAATAAATAAAAATACATGTAATATTATTTAAAAATTAAAAAGATGTAATTTAACAATTTTACTAAACAAGACTTTAATTCAAAGTATTGGCTAAATAACCTAACAATTATATTTATGTCTAATCAATGTTGTCATCTACCATAAATTAATGTATGTAACGATGGGTACTAAATGAATAAGACAGCTAGCATTTTTTTTTTTTTTTTTTTTTGAGAAACACACACACACACACATATATATAGGGGAAGGGGGATGAGATAAGGGAATACACTCACACGCCAACACCAAAACTACATGCGGCAATTAGTAAAGGTATTAAATAGATAAGACAGCAAGCATTGTTGTCTAGTCACCACTTTGGATAATTAGAACTTCAACAAAGCATTAGTATTAATTGTTGGTTGCCGTTTTTGTCCTGTGTCTTATGATACTGGATTTGTATCGATCAGGGCATGTGTTTAAAAAAGAATATGTGTCTTGATCGCAGTAAATCTAGTGCACTGGAAGTATTGGATAAAAGTCACGGTCTTAATTGTTTAGCATTGGACACATCAAATATTAAAAAAATAAGATTTATGAGGTGTTTTAAATGCTAAAAGTTTTAGCATTATTAGCAAAATTGCTACAGTACAATTATATTGATGGAATTGTACTGTAGCATGTTGTATAATTAAGTAATAATTTGTATTAGTAGAATTGTACTGTAAAATTGCTACAGTACAAATTTTTATATTTTTTTATTTTAATGTGGTGTAATGTTAAAATAGAATATCGGATGTATAGCGTATTGTAAAATGATGTGTTAAAATTGATAAAGTAAAATGGCATTTAGCATAACACGCTTAATGCTAGTGCTCTAATAATGGAACATACAATGAGAATAGTAGATTGAATGATGGTTAGGAATGGCACCAACAATGTCTAGTGTCTTTTTTGTGACATGGGATGTTAAAAATAAATATTTAGGAATTTAGCATCACCGCTGCTGACTTAACTAAAGTTACACCCTTTAAGAACAATAGATTCTCACTAAAGATAAGCAAAACACTAACTTACATATCAGTAACGAGGAGTTATTGGTGGAGATTATATTATGGAATAGTGATGAATTCAAGATTTGACTTTAGGAATATAAAATTTATAACTAACAGGACTTAGTTTAGGTCCAGTGCATCTAGTGCACTGGACTCAGTCAGATGGTGACAGGTGTCCAAAAGTGAACATATGTCATCATCTCAATAGGTCAAGTACTACTAGACACTAGACCTAATCCTGACCCTAACTAACATACGTATATCATTATAGGAAAAACTTAGATACGTACTTAAGTATTATTATTTAGGTTCCCTTCTCAAAATTCAGTCATATGGCTACTTAACTGATGAACCAATAAATTCCCATCATCCAGGGAAGCCTTTGGATGACCAATGCACCATAAACGCAAATTTAATGCGTGAACCATTTGTAATGGACGTACTTGTAAGCATGACTGTTGGACAGATATTTAAAGCACATCATTAAACCACCAGAGGCATTACCAAAGCCATTATGGCCTCCATTAAAAACCTCCAACGGCTAGAAAAGCAAAGAAGTATATAAACCACCTCAAAACCTAAGCAAAGGTATATATATATATAGATAATTACACACTTTTACAAATTGTTTTCTCTCTAAATAGTTATTCGACTTTATCATCGGAGGTTCATTGGCTGGCACCATGCTAGTGACCTTCGGAGAGAAACACCATAGTTATTCTTTTGCAAGAACCGAGATCATTCTTGCTAAACTATATCTGGATGAACCTATCAATTGACAAATTTGGCTTCATCATTAACTAAAAACACTTCCATCCCATGAGAAAAAAGCTACATGGCTAAATTTTAAGAAAGAAACCTAAGTAAAAGCACTTAAGATATTGTACCTGAATTTTGTCCTATCATTATACACCCACATACATACAGATTTTAACACAATGTCTAAAAGCACAACACATATACACATATATGGCACACTTAAGTCTAATATGGACAACAAAATGCTGCTTAAGTGATGATTACTGGTATTTTTCATTTTAAAAAACTATACAAAGATAGCACATTCATTATATTATATTTATTTGCTATGTTACCACTACTATAAATAGTTTTTACAATAAATATGTTAAATTTTCATCCTAAAATTCAATTAATCCCAATAAGTAAAAAAAAAAAAAAAAAAAAAAAGATTTAGGCTAACGTGTGGCCCTCCTTTAAATAAAAGAACTTTTTAATAAAAAAAATATTTTTTTAAAAAAAATCTATGTTTTATATAAAATCTTATAGTATAACCTAGAATCTTATAGCTCAATTAGTTGGCACCTCCTCCTAATTTTTCCAAATGAGATTATCAAATTATTTTTTTTTAAAAAAGTAATACTTTTAGTATAAGTAAAATAAGAATCTTTTAATCATTAGAACCTTGAGAGTGTGCCTAATAGAGAGAAGGCCCTCAACCTCGCTTGTCAAATCAACGTAACCTTATTTCTATTGCTTGAGATTTGCTACGAGAATCATAATCCTCAATTAAATCCATGTTTAGTATACGATTAGAAGGGTAAACAGATATCAAACTAAAACCTCTTATTCTAAATCTAAGATATATATATTCAGTGATGATCCAATTATACTTTGCAGCGTTTAAGCTCAATTGATTTGTATAAGAAATTGCTTAAATTAATTTTAGGTATTGATCTGGAAATGATTGATATAGTATCTCCAATTGAGCTTGGATGCATTAGACACTATGGCCTTTTTCTGTTTATATATATATATATATATTAGATTTTGTAGAATTCAAACCTAGGGAATTTACTTCATGGTGATTGTTCTTATTATTGACACAAGCAGGGTTAGGACCTTATATCTTATTTGATGACAAAAATTTTTACTAGTTAAAACAAATCTTGAATTTAATACGGTGCATCAATTAGTTTATTATTTCGCATGTTGTCCTTTTCCTAATTTCACCATTATCATTAATCCAAACAATTAGCAACTTTGCTACTAGAAAAACTAATGCCAAAATGGGTATTTACCCCTAATTTGAAAATTATTTAGCAAAATATCCATGTTTTAAAACTATTTAGCAAAATGCTCATGTTATTTAAACTCGATTTTAATAAAATTGAGTTACAGGTGGAACTCGACATTAGAAATATCGAGTTATATGCATATTTTGCCATTTAAATTTAAAAAAAAAATTAAGTGGAACTCGACATTGCTAATATCGAATTCTAGTAAAAAATATATATAACTCGATTTTGAAGATATTGAGTTTTACACAGAATTCGATTTTGTTAAAATTGAGTAGTTCCAAAATATGGACATTTTATTAGATAATTTCAAAACAGTGACATTTTGCTACATAATTTTTCAAATTAAGGGTAAATACCAATTCTTCCCAAAAAAAAAAAAAACCTAAATTAATACAAAGACATCAAAACAAACTATTGCTTTTCGACATGTACTACTGGATTATGACGTTTTCCTGAAGCACCAACACATTGGGTGATTGCTGCACCAGGCTCATTGTAAAATAGAAGCTACCTTGGATTCAAATTCAACAACAACATCTTTCTTTGGGTTATTGAGGCGCCAGATTCGTTGTATAGTGGAAGCTGACTTGGTTTATGCAATTGCTTTGGGCCTAATTGTGACAACCTAGAATAGAAGAAAGGCTTCCACTTTTGTATTGGATTTGAGGGTTCTTGAGGAAATGGGAAGTTTGGAAGGTCCGTTTGAAAACCCATTCACGAAATTCTTCTCCAAAGAATTGACTTTTTGTCTTCCTTCACCATTATTACTGCTTGGATAGCTCCATGCAATGCCGTCCATAATCAAGAGTACCGCATTAATTGGCTCTCCCTCGCCAACAATGTAGCAACAGTCTTGTTGCAGAACACTGGCTTAAAAGAATCGCAGATTATAAGCAACATTTGTTCACGTTGGGATTAGACCCTAGTTGATAGAATTAACAAGTTTTAAACTCAAGTTGTTAATTAGATTTATTATGAATAAATCTTGTTAAAACAAATAAACATCAATATCATGTCAATATCATGCACAGCGGAAAAGTAAATAAGACAAGATATGATGACTAAGGAAAACTAATGAAACTGAATGTTCAAAAAGTGTGTAAAACACTTTGAATGTTTAGACCCCCAAATTACAAATTACCAATTCAAGCTTATTATCAAACAATGTATGTGCAGAATATGAAAATAAGCTAAAACAGAATTGATAACATAATCTAAACTAAATAAAATCACAACCACAGCAGAAATTAAATGGCAAAGATTAAGAGAAGAGAAATGCAAACACAAAGACAATACAGCGATGTGTTATCAAAGAGGAAACCAAAGTTCTCAACGTAAAACCTCTCCGCCGCCCTCCAAGCGGTCAATAATCCACTAGAGAATGAAGTTGAGATACATGAACAGCAGAAGACCCTCCAAGCCTAATCTACCCAGTGTACCTAAGCCTTCCAAGCTTCTTGCTCCAACGAGGTTACGCTGAACCTTTATCTTCTCTAACTTACCGAATTCCGCTATAGCCCATAGCATCAACCAATATCAATTGGTCCATTCCTAACTGCTTCCTAAGCACCAAATAACCTTCTCACATGTATGGGTATGGTGAGAAAATGATTTGGCTAAATGTACCTCTCAAGGATGTATCAATGGAGAGGGTGAGAGTAGAGGAATTTGGAGAAACAAGAATGAAGATTGTGGATGAGTCAATCTTATTTTTCTCTAGGGTTTCTCCCTCAAAATTCTCTGGAAGCTCTCTACAATACGTGAGTATAAGGGGTATTTACATTGGTGTGTGTTTGGAATGCGAAAGGTTAGTTTTTCCCAAACATAGTGAACTGGCGACTTGGCCTCATGACTTGACTAAGTCGCAAGTCTGAGTCGCGACATAACGGCCTGGCCAGCTGGAAGTTTTTATCCAGTAATGCAACAGCTGGCGTGACTCTTCAACTCCTCTGCATGCTTCACACGTGTGCATCCTTTGGCGACTTACAAGCCACGAGCTAGTCGCGAGATCCAGTCGCGAGGCCCTACAAAGTTGCACACTCTTAAGCTTTTCTTCACACTCTCTCACACACTACCCTTACATAATTCTCACTTAAATACAGGGTTTCTAAATGCTGAATTACAAGCAAATTGGCATAGAATAAAGCCAACAAAATGGTTGATTAAATTCAACCTTATAGAAACAAACTAGTTTCACAGTAAAAAACCTAAGGAGAAACCTTCTCAAAAAGCAATCCATTATAATAAAGAGAAGTTTCAGATCTAGTACAAAACTTTTGTCCTTAGACTCTACAATTCCCGTAGATGAACTTACAGCAGAAACCTTCTACCACTTCAAAACCTCTGAACTCTTCAATATATGAACGCCACCCTTTTTGCACGGATTCCAGTACGTAATTAACACACCAACTTGAAGAAGATTGTTGGCTACAAAGTGTTTCACTTCATCAACAATAAAGATCAAGAAGCACTTGGTTACAAAACCCTAAGGCGCAAAGACGCAGTAGCTTCTTTTAGAGAAATAAGGCATTCGGTCCCTTTTTGCATATATTCTCCTTGTATTCTCTTGTGTGATGGCCTTTAAAATAAGCCTTATATATGTTCAGGGTTGTGAGAAAAGAAACCCTACACATACATGTCAGCATGGGCCGAAAATCAAATCTGAAAATTCTGATTTCGTAATTCTCAATAGATATAGCTGTCGAGCTATCTGTCAAGACCTTGATAGATACAGTTGTCAAGTGTAGTGGGCCTTTTTTTATAATGTTGGGCTAGGCTACCTCCTGTGATATTGGGCCCAAGTTTTCTAAGTAAGGGAATTGAGACCGGTCCAACTACAATTCACTTTGGTCCGGCTTGTGCACAAACTATGCCCCTCTTACCAGGTTTTGATCACATACTCATGGCAGGCAGAGTTGCTATGGGAAAGTTATGGCAGACAGATATGATAAAGATAACACAAGAAATACCGGACATAATAAATAAAAAGAAGCGGCAAGAAGTACCCCCGTACACAAAAGTAATAGAAATAAATGGGGAAATAATAATAATGGGTTTCCTGGATCAAGGAAGGAAAAAATCAGTCTGCCACGCCAAGTAAGGCTACGGAGCTTGAAACCAAGAAGGGAAACCACTTTCTCAATGCAAATAATCTCCCCGGGAATAGAAATTAATTGCTTTGAGGGAATGGGCCTAAATGGTTTATGTTCAATGAGGATCCTGTTTCTTTGATAGAGAGCAGGGCTTTAGAGGGAGAGAGGAGATCAACCTATTGGTGTATGTCTGACATTCTAAGTTCAACTTTTTCCTTTGTCTTTTTCCTTTTCCTTTCTTAGTGCTTACTCCTGTCTTATGATTTTCTCCTAGAAATTACTATTACCGTGATTGTGATCCCCTCTGTTGTGCACGGCAAGGGCCCTTTTTATAGTGCCTGTCATGACTGGTTTTTACTATTTTAGCTTTTAACTACTTTTGTCTAGTATGGGTGTCCTTGCCAACTACTACTGGTTCATCAGTCATTCAGCTATCACCACTTACCTGTGCTGGCTATGCCACTTCCCATTACTAGACAAAGAAGACTATTTTGTTTGTTTGTCTGCCATGGCTCTCCTACCTATTACGGTGCGGGTGCTTTCCCTCTCTCTATCCCTCATGGCATGCACCTAGTGGCTCTAACTCATCCTTACTTCTTTTGGGCGGCATGTCATCCCAGCAAGACATTTCTCCCAAAAGAGTCTAAGTAGGAGCCCCAAAATAGGTTTTCCCCTCTCCCCACTGCCAGACCATGCCCTCTTACCTCTGACCCATGACCTAGGCCTTACGTGTACTTCACCTCTATGTATGTCTAAAATCTGCCTGCCGCTCATGCGTTCACCGTGGTCTAGAGGCTCGTCTGCACAGTCTGCCGTCCGTCCTTGACTTCTTATGGTGTAAGCTGTTTTCTGATTTCCCATCCTTTTATGGCTTGCTCCCTTTAGGGGCTAGGCTTTATTTGATGGTGAGCTTTTCCTTTTTTCAGCCTTCCCTTTTAATCATTTCTGCGGTTTTGCTACCTATTCCTGCCATTCCATTCTACCATTCCTGCTGTGATGTTATTTGACCTCAGCCTACTGGGCTTCTTTGGGCCTGTTGCTCATTCTTCTCTTAATGACTCAATACGGTCATTTGGGCTTGGAATTACATGGCTCGTGGGCTCTTTTGTCCCATTTATTTCTTCCTAGGCATCCTCGGCCCATTTGCTTTCCTTGGGTTTCCTTGGTCATTTTTCCTAACTCTGTGTTCCCATGGGTTTTTACTAATTCTTTTAGGCTTCCCTGACCCAATTACCTCATCCTTCATCCTTGGGGCTCATGGGCTTTCCATCAACCCCTTACTTTCTTTACTTGCATTACTTCGGGCTTGCTATGGCCCATTCTCACTTTTCTACATCACATATTGCCCATGGGTTTGCTACTTCTCTCTCTTCGGGCTCCTTTAGGCCCATTTTCTTCCTTAAGGCTCATTTGTTTATTTCATAGGCCTGTGATCCATTATTCCTACCGCTTAAGCTTAATGGTTTTTCTTTTCACTTATTAACTCTTTTTTGCCCATGCTGCTAGGCTTCTTCTTTCTGCTGGGCTACTCAAAATGAACATCAACATCAAGCTATTTGTCGAGCTTCATTAAACCTCGATAGATATATTTGTTGAGCTATCTGTCGAGAATTTATCTAGCTTTAATGAACAGCCTTTTTTCACTTGTTTCTTGAACAAATTTGCATGACTTCAATACTAGACTTGAACTCTTATTCTTTGAAGTATTAAACACATCCTAGATCTACCCAAATACAAGTAAAGTGTGTTTTGTCAAAGGATAAGCCAATTCTAAATAACATATATTCTTAACATGATTCACGTATGTCCTAACAATCTCCCCCTTTGGCAATCCGTGACAAAACCACAACAAACAAATGAACATATGAGAGAAGTCTGCCATAAATCACTCAACTCATACTCACTTGTTGAATACAATAAAATCTATCCTAACACAAATTCTTGAAAAACTTTGCAAGAAAAGAGTTCATGGCATGGAAACTTTGACAACTTGTCTTTCTGAAACACTTTAAACAAAACTCATCAAGGCGTCTTAGTGTGAAACAGAAATATAAGATTGCATACATAAAGAAACATGTGTATAAAGATAGAAAAGAAACAACACATGTAGAGGTAAGTGAAGAAGACATACATCATATATATATATATATAAAAGATAAACACAATGTATATAAATATGGTCACAAGACTGGTGTATAAGAAGCTAAAAGAAGCTCCTAAAACAACAAGGAGGTAAACACTCCCCCTAACAAGATGAAACGCAACTCCCCCTTACAAGGGCATGTATTTCTCCTCTTAACATGTAGAATCCTAAAAAGAAACCATATTTACTCCACAATTTCTCCCCCTTTTTTTCATGATTGACAAAGGGTACAATAAACTATAAAACTTCACCTGAGAAACAAAGATGATCAATGGGGTACCAAAAATCCATATAAATGTATGAATGTAATGAAACAAGATGCTATGGATGACAAGATAAAACAAAGATGCAAAACACGTAAAAAACAATGCATGCAAGAGGATCTTGACAGATCAAGAAGCTGTCAAGCAGCTATCGAGCAGAAGCCAACCTCGATGGATCGAACAACTATCGAGAATCTATCGAGCAGACAGAAAGTTTCTCGATGGATAGAGAATCTGTCGAGAATCTGTCGAGACAAAGTCTAGAAAGCCCGATGGATCGAGATTGCGTTAACTTCTATTGAGACAAGAAGAAAAGGGGCTCGATAGATAGCGATCTATTGAAAGCTGTCGAGAAGCTGTCAAGATGTGCAAAAAAAGTTTTTCAAAGAAGAGAAAAACACAGATATGAATGCAATCAAGCATGCTACTCAACCAATGATCCAATTAACATTTTAAACTCTCAAAAACATCTCCCAACAAGAAAGATGCAAAGCATTCAAGATCCAAAACACACACACACCAAACAAGTCTAACCAATTTTATATTTTAAAAACAAGTTAAGACAGTTTAGTGAGCATACATTAACACATGTATTCCTTGTAATGGCTAAATCACATTGTACCTGCACATGTATCAAAAGTAGCAAAGAATATTGCGTATTGTGTGTGAAAAACATCGCAATATTACATAAGTGTTTACATGTTATGATGACTTGAGATATGAGAAAATCAATTTAACTCACACACAATCATAACTACTTGATAAGGACTATCACCTTCGAGGTACATCCTATAACCCTCACATCTCCTAGAAGACACACTTGCAATCATATATAAAGCATTTTGATTCTTTTTTTTTTTTTTTTCTTTGCTTTTTTTTTTTTTTTTTTTTTTGTTAAGCATATCATGCATAGGCATATAAGAGAGAGAAAAGAAATACTCAATTATGTTAAGTTTTTAACATTGCACTTTTGCTATGCCGAAGAATACAGATGTCATTTCATGATTGGCGAGCAACAGTGGTGAGATGGTTATTTATGCCTTTCTTTTAGAATTTTCTAGTCATTCTCGTAAAAAAGAGTGATACAAGTGTTAAATAGAAGAGATTACTTAATCTACTCATCACAAACACGAGCCACAAAGCTCACTTGCTTAATTGTGCATAGAGATGCTCATCTAAATTACAAAAGATACAAAGTTTAGAAAATTTTGTTTCAATGGTCATTCAAGGTACACAAGTACCAATGTACACAAACACACATTGTTTTTATATTTTTCTAATTTTATTTTATTTTATTTTGAAAACAAAACAAAATAAAACTAAATAACCAAAAAAAAAAAAAAAATAGACAAACAACATGAAAGTATGAAGATAGATGTAGATGCATGAAAGCATTATTCCAAAAGCAGATAAGAAATCAAGCAAAGAGATTCCTACCTTAGATAGAAAGAATTAAAGTAGAGGACAAACAGAAAAGACAATTAAGTCTTAGGCTCCTTTCTTACCCACACAACATGAGTCTTTGTCCGTGAAGATAAAAATACACGTGTCCTAGTAAGTCTACTAAAGGACATGGAAGAACTAAAATTCTCCTGAAATTGAGTTAAAAAGTTCAAAACTTTTAATATCTCTCCAAACAAAGGTGTAGGTCCTTAAGAGGAAACCCGTGACCATTTGAACACTTGCTTTTGAGGATACAACTTAAAACAATTAGGACAAATATGTCTAGAAACACCACAATGGTGACAAACATGAGGTCTAACAAAGGATTTAGAATTAGCCAAATCAGTTATGGATTTCATACCTTTATCACCTTTCTCAAATTAGAACACAAGGATAGTCCTTGATCTAGAAGCCGTGGAAGAGGAAAGGCCGAAGGAAACAATATATCCTAAGCCAGTCTTATCAGGGCTAGGGTTTTGAGCACTCAATACCTCACTAAGCTTTGCCCTAAACATCCTCTCTATTTGAGTTCTAGCTTTACTAAGCTCAACATCGAGATTCTTAATCTTCTCTTCTAATGAGGTATCTCCACAACAAAAGTCTCAACTAACCTTGTAGTCTCATCTATTTTGACTAACAGATAAGCTTTTTCAGTTTTTACCTCATTAAGCTATTTTCTACAAAGATGAGAAGTCTTTTTAGATTTTATAAATTTAGTGCATAGCTTATCATAGGCTTCCTGATTGGTCAACTTCTTGGGTACTTCATCATCAGAAGAACCCTCACTGTCACTAGAACTCTCCACAATCACCTTATCGGTTGTAGTAGCAAAAGCTATAAAGTGACCATATTCATCCACATGCTCATTAGAAGAGTCATTCTCAGTATCACTCCAAGTAGCAACCAACCTTTTATCTTTTGACTTATTGGTCTTTTCCTTCATAAGGTAGTTTGGGCACTCTATCCTCATATGACCAAAAGCTTTGCACTCATGGCATTGAATGAGGGGTTTCTTATTCTTGCCCTTCCTTGAGGATTTAGATTTCCTAGGAGGTTTGCCCATATCCTTTTTCCTAAATTGAAGAAGCTTGATAATCTCATCAGTTATGAAGGTTAGATCCTCATCCTCATCATCATCTTCATTTTTGCTTTCATCTTCATCTTTAGGGTCATCAATCTCTTCCTCTATACCCGTAAGAGCCAAGTTTCTACTCTTTCCACATTTTCCCATTAAACCTAATCTCATTTTATAGGTTTGAAGGTTCCCTACAAGCTCAGTTAAAGGAATTTGATCAATGTCCTTCACTTCTTCAATGGTAGTGATCTTGGCATGGAATCTTTCAGGTAAGGACCTAAGGATTTTTCTAACAATTTTGAATTCTGCTATAGATTCTCCAAGGTTGAAGGCAGAATTCACAATATCCTTGAGTTTAGCATATAAGTCATTAAATGTCTCATCGTCCTCCATCCTTATTTCTTCAAAACTACTAGTGAGTCTTTGAAGGTTCACAGTCTTTACTGCCTTGGTACCTTCATAGGTGGTCTCAAGAATGGTCTATGCTTCATTGGCAACTTCCATGGATGATATTTTCTTGAATTCCTCATTGGTCACCCCACAAAACAAAGCATTCAAGGCCCTACTGTTGAAATTTTTTGCTTTGATTGTTGCTTGATTCCAATCCTCCGGCACTTCCTTTGGCTTAATCCAGCCAACTTCAATATCTTGCCATACCTGTTCACTTAGAGCCTGCAAGAAAACTTTCATATGAACTTTCCAGTACGCATAATTAGTGCCATCAAATAAAGGAGGAATCAAAAGAGATTGTCCACGATCCATGACAACGGAGGTCAATGATCACACTCAAGAAATCAATCCAATCAAAATGTACTCGCTCTGATACCATTTGTTGGAAAATTTAGACCCGGTTAATAGAATTAACAAGTTTTAAATCCAAGTTTTTAATTAGATTTATTATGAATAAATCTTGTTAAAACAAACAAACATCAATATCATGTCAATATCATGCACAGTGAAAAAGTAAATAAGACAAGATATGATGACCAAGAAAAACAAATGAAACAAACTAGTTTCACAGTAAAAAACCTAGGGGGAAACCTTCTTGAAAAGCAATCCACTATAATAAAAAGAAGTTTCAGATCTAATACAAAACCTTTGTCCTTAGACTCTACAATCTCCGTGGATGAACTTATAGCAGAAACCTTCTACTGCTTCAGAACCTCTGCACGGATCCCAGTACGTGACTAACCAATGATGCACGGCTCCTAGTACATGACTAACACACTAACTTGAAGAAGATTGTTGGCTACAAAGTTCTTTACTTCATCAACAATGAAGATCAAGAAGCACTTGGTTTCAAAACCCTAAGGTGCAAAGACGCAGTAGCTTCTTTTAGAGAAAATAAGGCACTCGGTCACTTTTTGCATGTGTTCTCCTTGTATTCTCTTGTGTGACGGCCTTTAAAATAAGCCTTATATATGTCTAGAGTTGTGAGAAAATAACCTTATATATGTCTAGGGTTGTGAGAAAAGAAACCCTACACATACATGTCAGCATGGGCCAAAAATCAAATTTGAAAATTTTGATTTCATAATTCTCGATAGATACAGCTGTCGAGCTATCTGTCAAGACCTCGATAGATACAGTTGTCGAGCTATCTGTCGAGAATCTGTCTAGCTTTAATGAACAACCATTCTTCACTTGTTTCTTAGACAGATTTGCATGGCTTCAATGCTAGACTTGAACTCTTGTTCTTTGGAATATTAAACACATCCTAGATCTACCCAAATACAAGTAAAGTGCATTTTGTCAAAGGATAAGCCAATTCTAAATGATATATGTTTTTAACATGATTCACATATGCCCTAACAGTTCATGCTTAGCCAACCCATTCCCCGTTTTATATAATTTAGTAATTATTACAATAGAATTTATTGAGTATGAAATATAACCAAGTTTGGCCATAAAATGTGGAATTTTAATTAAAGTCATAATAAAACCTAGATAATCCATGATTTAATATTAAGGCATGAGTAAAAATAAAATTATATGTTTTTTTTTTAATCTTTTTTTTTTTCTTCTTCCCTATATAGTGGAAATTTCAACCAACTGCAAATTTCCGCGCTATATTACTGAGTTCATGTGGTATGTTCAAAATGGCCAATTACAAAGTGTCATGTGTTATGCAGTGGATCTCACCCATCATTGTTCAATGACAAATGGAGATTTGCCAGTGTCCTTGAATAAAAGTTGAAAAGAATATTTGAGAGTCAATCACACGTCGATGTGTACTAAAAATGACATAAGCAATCTAATTAAATACTACCAAGCATTATTTTAAATCAAGACACTTTGACTAATCAAATTATGTCATGTGTCCTTTGGAAAAAAAGAGATAAAATCTCTCAATTGAAATTATGACTTATGTTACCAATGAGAACCAATCATGTGTCATTAAACTCCTCAATAATCCAATAAAATAGAAGCTCTCCTCACTCTCGTAGGAGAACATTTAAAAGTCTTGAAACTCTATTGGAATCAAGGTCCGAAGCTTCCAAGAACTTGAACTGTTAAAGCCCAGTCAAATTCAAGCCTCAAAACCCCTAAAAACTTATACATTTAATTAAATCTTTGAACACAAAGAATGTTTGAAGAATTTTCATCCAAATAAACCTTAAAATTCTACAGGAATCAAGCTTCAAAACCTCTAAGAACTTCAATAATTTCAACTTCAAAGATCTTTCAAATAAAACTGCAAAGACTCTAATCCATCGAAACTTCATTAGATTCAATCTCTAAAGCCCCAAGGAATTTCCATAACAAATCTTTGAAGACAATGAACACAAGAAGAACAAGAAGAATAAAAAGTCTCTAACAAGCTCATAGTTAGAGATTTTTTACAATTTGATTCTAATGATCTTTCAATCGACTTTACAATCAATGTGAAGGATATTTTGTGTTTCAATCAAGACTGCATTGGCACAATTCTTGAATCAAAGACTTTTCCCTGGAAATCAAATTAGAGCATTATTCTATTGTAATAGAATCTAAGTACATAAAATTGTACCCACTCTTTTTTCACTACAAATTTACATTTGTGATACTATTTAAATTTTTTAATTTTCAAACTTGAAATTGTGTTTACACCCCCAACTTGCTCATATCTAATATTTTTTTTAGAAAACTACACTCTTTAACTTTGCCAAAAATTCAATTCAGGCTTAAAAGCTTTTTTTTTTTTTTTTTTTAATTATCAATTTAGTCCCTTAAATTTCAATTTTGTTCAAATTACTCAGTTTCTATCAAAATTGTGTCGTTAATGACCCTCAAAACAACGTAGTTCTGAATCTTGAAAAGTATTTTCTGTGAATTGTAAGGCAAGCAAAGAAAAAGATCCAACATATGGGTAATCAGTTCAAACAAAGGTACGTGAAATTGTGAATATATAACCCATATAATATATTCTAGAAAATCCAATTTACTTTATTTTGTTTATTACTTTCATGTTTATTGCAATCTCTGCATTCCAAAAAGAATGATATCATTATGGTTTTGTTTTGTTTTGGTTTGGTTTTTGTTTTTGGTGCACGCGCTTGCGAGTAAATAAGATTATAAGAATATGGATATGTTATGTATTATGTATATGAGACGGGAAAATAAGTATAGAAATAAAATATAGATACGCCTCACCCACTTGTCAAACACCTATTCAATTATTGATTCCTCAGAAGACTTTTTTTCTTTTGGGTGGCATGGACTCAATTTTTGTGTTTGTTGCTTTGAGTGAACTAACACCTCCTAATTTGATAGGGAGAAGTGTTACCTCTCTAATATTTTTACAATAAATTATAAGTAATAGGTTGTTATTAGTTATAATTTAAATTCACAACTTAAATTACTTTTTCGTCCACCCATAACATCCCCACCATTTAAAATTTGTTGTGAAAGTGTTGTAAAAATATTGTGAACAAACTATTTTTCTTTGATAAATAGACTACTTTAGGGAGTCCAAACAAATGCATTAGATTAGCCAACAATTTTAACTAAGAAATTTATGACTATTTTTTATTCATTGTCAACGACTTTTGAATTATATAAGACAGGCTTCCAAATAGATCAATAGCACGAATCATAACTCATCCTATACCAAACTCATAATCCTAAATTCCTAGAGTCTAAAAAAAATAATCCTAAATTCCTAATCACTCATCTAACTAATTCTAAAACAAACTAATTTATTTGAATAAAACAATCCAATACTAATTCAAATAAAGTAATCACATAATTTTTTAATAGAAAAAATCGACAATACAGCAGCTGCTTGTGTGAACATAAAACCATTAATTATTAATACTTTTATACAATCATGATAACAGGTGGGCTGGGCAAGTAATAGTATAATGGGCTTATATTTACACATGATATAAAAAGTTGTATAACAAATAATTAGGGAAAAATGGCCTGACACGCCTTGATTTTTATTTTAGTCAATTTATTCTCTAGATTTTACACATGAGCCAAATTAGCAATTCTGTTAAATCTGTCGTTAAAATCGATTAAAATGAACTAACGTCACTCATTTTGTTTAGTACGAAGCATTCCACTAAACTAGTATTATCCTTATTTAAAAAATAATGTTTATTTTTCAACGAATTATGTTACAAATTATGATCATAAAACCGTATTAGCTTTGGCAAGCCAGAGTTTAGATTCAAATAAAATTTTGATTGAAGAAACCCAATGTCTATCTTCGAAACTATCCAACAAGACTTGATGTAATTTGTTATTTCTTGCTAATATGGAATGGAAATCTTTTTAGTTTCTCAAAAGAGGAAAAAAAAAAACAGATTAGCTATTCTTTAAATTAGTTTAGACTACCACCCACTTTTTGCGCAATGGTCATTCCACAAGTATTAGGTGTTTGTGAAGTGTGGGAGGCAAGGACCAGCATTCAAGTCTTTAGGAGAAAACTTCACACACATATATACATTTAGATTAAACTAAAGTAGAATTTTTATCTTATATTAAAATAATAATAATAATAATAATAATAATAATAATAATAATAAGCATAGTCATGAACTAAAAACCAAAAGAGAATTTTAGACATTAAAAAATACCTTCCCCATCCCAATAGCCATACCTTTCCGTACTCCGACATTAAAATACAAGCAGCTTTCAATTCAAGAGGAATAATGTTAACCCACAAGGCGACCATGATTTCATAGGATAAGCAATTTGGAAATTAGACAGAAAAAAAAAGGCACAAAAGTAGAAGAGAGAGGACGGATGAAGCACGCTCTTGAGTAGTCTTCACCGCACCAGATCAGAGTAGGCTACATCGTTGTTGCTATCAAACGGCACAGTGGGACCACAAACAGCGAGATTGGAGATGGGAGGGAGGGACGCCGCTGTTCAGTTGAGAGAGACCATCTCCCTGTTTGAGCTGTCTCACATCAATTTATGTCTCACTCTCACACCTGAACCTCTAGTTTCTCTATCTCCCATCTCTTTGGGTTAGGCAAATTTTGTCCAGCTGAGAGGCGTTAGTAATTTATTTAAACTTTAGACTTAACAGAAGTATTAATTTGGCTTATGTATGAAGTTGAGGTAGTAAGTCTTCATATGAAATCCACTTATTTTGTTAAAATTGAAAACTTTTTTTTAAAAATACTATAAATAAAAATAAAAGTTATTAAAATAGTTACTAAAATAGTACAGTGAGATCTATAAATAGTATAAAAAAGTTTAGTAGGACATATAAATAGTGGAAAAAATAAACTGAATTATAAAATAAGTTGGCAAACCAAACACACCCTAAATTGACTAAAATAAAAGTTGAGGGAATGTAATGCCTACTATACACCCCTTACTATTCTAAAGTTTAGGGGAGGTGTAAGAGCATTTTTCCAACGAATTTATAGAGTTAAACAAACTATTCTTTTTAAAGCAGATATGGCACTTGACATTTCTTTGAACTTCCCAAGAAATATTATGGATTAGGTTCTCCGCATAAACATCTTCGTCTTCTCTAAATCTCTTCTATACGTGATCCATAATCAAGCTTCTCATTATACTAGGGAGATTGTTTCTGAAAATCCACAGTTCTGTGATTGCCTTTTATTGTTCTAGTCTTCTCCTTTTTAAAGGGTTAAGTTTTTCCTGGTTACCCATTTTCTTCTTCATTTGCCGTCGTTGACACGATCTTTTAACTTTTTTTTTTTGAGAAAAACTCCATCTTTTAACCGATTCTGAAGTTCTTCGCTGCATGTACAGCTGTCACACTTCTACTTGTAAGTTAATATTGTCAAATATTACACTATATAGGCATTAAAAAAATGTATATTTTTACAAGTATTGTTAGAAGTATATGCAGGGGCGGCCCAACATATTTTGGGACCTAAGGCGAAAAATTTATGCGGGGTCTTTAATATGTAAATATTAATTAAACAAAATTATTTAATACTAATCAAATTAAGGTTAATTTAATACATTAAATACATAAATAATACCAACTAGATTAATGTTAATTTCATATAGAGAATTGAATATCATAGTGAACCTATAAATATTAATAAAAAGAAATAAAAATATATTGCGATTGAAAAAGATACTTTATTTTGGATATAAGACGATGCATAGTTAAATAAAATTGTAATCTAATTTTATATTTTATATTTTGATTTTAAGAGAGAGAGATAGATATTATTTGGTGTATGGCTTTGTAGGATATTATTTTACAAAAATCAAAGTCTTAAACTATTAAGAGAGATTAATCTATAATTGATGATTTAACACATTTGCAACATCTTTTTGAAATATTTTAGGGTTTCAATTGAGTTAAGGTTCTATTGGTCTCGTACTTTGAGAGTCTTAATAGAAATGAAAAAGAAAAATGCGCTAATTAAAAGCACTATAAAATGTTCAAAATATAATGTGATATTGTCTCTCATTGATGAATTTTATCAATTTAACTAATGAATGTTTATATCACTTTTTTGTGATTAATAACATGGTAATTTGTAAGCCAATAGTAACATTTGTAGTATCCTTAACATCACTAATAAAAAAAATATACAACATTTAGAAAATATATATATATATATATAATTTTATAAAAATTTGGGCCTTTAACTATGGAAAGTGGGGCTTTTTTTCCTAAGGAAATTTTTTTTTTTTGTGGGGCCTTAGGCCTAGGCCCAACTTGCCTATGTCTTGAGCCGGCACTAAGTATATGCTTAAATGATTAAAGTTACCATATTTTAATAACTTAAACTTTTGAGACAGTCGGCAATTTAACATGATATATATAATATCTTATTGTTCCACACACTGATGCACACAACCTAATTAGGTAATTCGCACTGACAAAGTCCGAAATTTTATTGTAAAATCTATTCACACATAGCACACACTCACTTTTATAAAAGGATCGATGAGGCGAGGTGGCTCGTCAACAACCCATACTACCCTGCCCCCTCCAACATTTTGCATCTCCTATACTCGTCAATTGTGCCAAGTCACCAAATGTCTCCATTTGAATCCAAACCCCGATCCCAATCTCAAACCCAACTACACACTCAACCACCCAATCACTAACATCAAAACTCCTTCCTTTTGTCTTGGCTTCCACTGTCGCCTCCTCCATCCTCTTATTCTTGATCATCCTTTACAGTAATATCACCTAAAAGTGAACCACTCTTGACTTTTGACTCCCACATTGATCACTTGTCCTCCTCTATCCTCTAACATGCCACTAATTCCTTCTCCCATTGCCTCGTCCTGGGTGACTTTGGCCCAGTTGCAAACACCCTTACTACCATTTCCATCAAGGTCATCAACTCTTGTTCACTTCAATGCATGTGCTAGTTCCACAACAAGCTCTTCTGATTCAAGCTCCACTTCCCTTATCTCATCTTTGTAATTGTGTTTCTTGTCCACCACAAACGACATTTTGTGATGTTTTTGGTTGCCAAGAAAGTAAGGGGAAACTAAGGAAAACAAAATAAAGTAATTTTATTTGAATTTCCTTATTTTGAGAGTAATTTTTAAGCTAATGTACCTTCTTTTTGTTGGAAATTTTTTTTTTTTTAGCTAATGATGAAGAATAACAATGAAACAGGCATCAAAAGAGTTAGGACTAAAATAAAACAAAAAATTGTTTTGAGGACCAAAATGAAGCCAGCCCTAAAAATTGTGGACCAAAAGCATATTTAAGGCTCAATCACATTGGTAATAATAACAACAACAACAAATGACAATAACAACAATGATAAACTAACAATAATATCACTGGTAAAAAAAATAGAAAGTAATAACAATATCAGTATAATACTATCACTATTAATAGGATGATATAGGTGTCTATAATTTAAATCTCTTATTCCCAATTTCGTAACTACTGAATTATAAAAAAAAACAATTATTTAGATTAGCATATTACTTGGCAAATTAATGATCTCTCTCTCTCTCACTCACACACACACACAAAACTATGAGCCTTAAAACAATTTTAAAAAGAAAAGAAGTGAAAGGAAAAGGATTGGGTGGTACTCACCTGCAAGTTTCCCGTGAAATAAAGAAATAATAACATACCAAAGATAGAAATTCCAAGTGAAGAGAAGTTTTCACAAAAGAAGTGAAAGGAAAGGATTGGTTACTCACCTGCAAGTTTCCCATGAAATAAAGAAATAATAACAGACCAAAGATAGAAATTCCAAGTGCAAAGAAGTTTTCCCATATGTAGCCACTTGTTAGGAGGTTTGACCCAAAAGAACTGCAAAATGCCACGACTATAATGTATGAGACACTAATCTTAAAAATTTCTAACTAAAATTTAAAAAAATGAGAATTAATTCACGAAATTTTAGAGGAAATGTATAAGTTAAAGAGAAAATGAAAGATCTATACTTAGGCCTTCAAAGTAAGAAAATAGGGACAAGATCACATGTTTATGGCCTTTGGACCAATAGGAACTCCAACCCCATACACAAGAGCAGTGGTTAATTAAGGATGGGGTTCAAGCCCATTACATCCACGAGAGAAGGAAGCTTGAACGCGACACAATTAGAGGAAATTAAGGAAAGAATGAAGAGCAAAAAGAAGACAATGGCTACAAATTTCCCTCATATATTTTTATCAGATGTGAAGACTAATATAAGAGTTTTAATGAATGAATAATTGCATTAACTTTTTGATTGTACAAACTGATCTATATATACAAGGAAATAAGCTACTAACTTCCCAATCTATCCGGATCTTCCCTCCAAAAATGGTTATGAAAATACACCAATCAACAAGCAACACGTGTCCATAATTAATATGAACTAACTACTACACATCCTAAACTACAAGTAGCATAGCAAACAGAAAGTTTAAACTACAGTAGTTTATGCAGAAACTAGTAACAGCTTTCCTTCCAATGCTCTGTTTCTGCAACTTCAGTCCAGGTCTGATCTCAGCTTCCTTTCTAACTTGACATCAACTTCTTAGACTTGCTTCCATCAACCTGAACCTTCTGATAACTAAAGGCTAGTTCAGCAATTGCAGCAAAAGCAGGAAACTAGGATACATTTTCTACTTGCAGCACTAAATCTGTGGGAAGAACTAAAGGCTAGTTCAGCAATTGCAGCAAAAGAAGTAAGCTAGGATACATTGTCTATTACTTGTGCTAGACGTCTAGTGACTTAGTTTCCATATCAAAAATCTTTATGGGTAATTATTGTATGGGTTATATATATATATATATATATTTTAATAGAGTCATAATTCTATTAGTGATAAGTTGTATATATTAATTGCTTTAATTAATTGGGTAATAATAGAATTATATAATAATTATCTCAAAAACTAAAGGGAGAAACTAAAATATATATTTAGCTTCCTCTTCATATAAATGATTGTTGATTAAAGATAATTTAAAGATATTGAATCTTTTTGTCAAATCTTAACTCAAGTTTGTTGAAGTTTAATAATAGCTCAACCCGTACTTAACCTGCTTAATTTCCAAGTCGGGTCAAGTCAACCCATGGCCAATTGAACCCAACATGTTTTTTAAAGTGATATTTTTTTTTAAGTTGGTTATATGGATTTAGGTAAGTTAATTCATTTATAGAATAGTCATAATTTTTAATTCTTTATTGAATCACTTTCTTTGTATACTTAACTTATATTAAAAATATTTTATTGTACGTAGATGAAATACTAACAAAAGAGCAAGATTTAGATACAGTACTTAGGTGTTGTTCCTTAAGTTTCTCTTTTAAGATTTTGCCATGTGAATTTTTCCTCATGAGATGAAAGTGTATTTTTTAATTAAGTAGTCACATATTTGAATCTTAAGAGGAGAACCTAAGGAACAGCACCTAAGATACTGTACCTAAGTTTTGTCCCTAACAAAATTACTTGCCAACTTGAAGTTTAGCCTGTGTTTGTTTTGGGTGAAAATGGTTTCAGAAAATCATTTTCCATAAAATAGGTTGTTTGGTTGGTTTTGAAAATAAAATTTTTCAGAAATCATTTTCATTTGACCGTAAATTTTACACCTTGACCACTGAAATGCATTTCCGTTCCTATTTTCACTTCAATTGATTTCTGGAGAGAGAGAGAGAGAGAGAGAGAGAGAGAGAGAGAGAGAGAGAGAGAGAGAGAGAGCGCGCGCGAGGAAGAAAAGGGAGCCCAGAACGCCTTCGACGGTGCCGGCGAACCCCGAGCTCCAGTTCGACGATCGCACGCACCAGATCGCACTGGTCTCGTCACCGGCGAACCCCGAGCACCGCGCCGATCGCATCGCGCCGCTCGATCTCGCCTTCGATCTCGCCTCCGCCGCGCGTTCTCGCTTTCGACCCAGAGCCTTTGACCCACCGATCTTCTACCTTCGACCTGTGTGATTTTCGACCTTCGATCTTCAACCGATCAAAAGCCACCGATCTTCGACCCACCAAATTCCTGTGTGATTTTTTATTTTTGTTGTTGTTGTGGTGGTGTGGTGGTGGTGTTGTTTTGGTGGTTGTGGCTTTTGATTGCTGGAGTTTGCTGCTATGGGTTGAATTGGAGTTTGTTCATTGAGATTTGGTTGTGATTTTGAAATTTTTTTGTAATAAAATTTGTTTGGATGCCGAGAAAATAGCTGAGAAAATGCGAAAAATTTGTAGGAAAATAGCATTTTCAGAATAGAACCAAACACATGAAAATATTTTCTACAACAATTTTCAGAATAGAACTAAACACATGAAAATATTTTCTACAACAATTTTCATAATACAACCAAACACTTGAAAATATTTTCCTTTTCCGAAAAATAGCATTTTCGGAAAATATCTATTTTTTGGAAAATATTTTACGTAAACCAAACACAGCCTTAATTCTTGAGGTACTATTTATATTAAATATTTATTTATTTTTCTTTACCTATTATATTATGTTTTATTCTTATAACTTTTTTTTTAGTTATATTTCTAAATAATTTAACTTTATTATTATTATTTTGCATGCAATAAAAAGAGGCGCAACTGAGAAGGTTGATAACTTGGCATGGTCCACAAACTTTAGCATTTTCTTTTTGTTATTTTATGGTGATGATATTATTAGTGAACTTTGGATTATGTTAACTTAAAAGTCAATGTATTATTTAATTTTTATTTAAACTGTTTTTGTTATTGGTTCTCTTTTTTTCTTTTTCCTTTTTTAGTTATTTGATCTCTTATTTGTATTGAAAGGAATTAGGAAGACAAAAATAATATGATCATAATAATAATAATAATATTATTATTATTATTATTATTATTATTATTATTATTATTGCATGTTAAAAACTACTAGTTAACTCATAATCTGATTAATCTGACTAGCTTGCAAACTGTTTAAGATCGATTTTTACCCGAACAAGACCTTATCATCTTAGTCGACCCTTAAGGATACATTAGATTATAAAATACTAAATATATATCTTGAGTTGTGCTTAAAGTACTATTTTATAGTACTACAAAGACAGATATATATATATATATATATATTAGGAATATAACATAGCCAAAGAAAAAAAATACCAAAGCATCTCCAGGATAAAAGCAAACCATAATTCTATTAGTTGCAAACTTAAAAAAATCCTGTGAACTTCCAGGATGATCCAAATCTATGAAAATTCGTTAAGAACTCAATTCATGGTTCAAGTATTTCTTTCTATTATGTTCCCATTGTTCATTACTATTCTACTTGACGATTTTACCATGTAAGAAATAAAGAGTAGAAATCAATGCTATTTTTATTTAATGAGATCATTAATAAAACTAGGAGAAACTAATAACTATGAAAATACTATAGGCATTACAAGTTTTATTGCATATAATATAACTTACAAATTACTAAATTGTGTTCCCATTGTTCATTAGGAAATTCTATTCTACTTGACGATTTTACCATGTAAGAAATAAAGAGTAGAAATCAATGATATTTTTATTTAATGAGATCATTAATAAAACTAGGAGAAACTAATAACTATTGGAAAATATTATAGGTATTACAAGTTTTATTACATATAATATAACTTACAAACTAATATGCTTATGAATGTGATGGGTAGGCTCTAACCACCTCATAATTGAACATTTGAATTACCTTGTTATTATTAGTGACACATCAATTTGTATACTTAATGTAGTAAACTTGTAGTGCATATCTCATGTAGCACTACTCATAACTATTTTAGCTTCAATTGTGTGCAAACAATAAATTTAAGAATAAATTAAAAAGCCATAAACCTTGTAACTTTAAACAGTGTTACATCACTCAATATTTTTAAAAGTATGCAAATTTTAACAAATCCACCAAACCACCTTTAGATTATGTAAAGTTGAATTTAATCAACAATGTGTTGGCTTTATTCCGTGCCAAATTTGTTTGTAATTCAGCATGTAGAAACCCTGTATTTAGGTGAAAATAATGTAAGGGTTGTGTGTGAAAGAGTGTGAAGAAACTAAAGTTGTGTGCATTCCAGAGGAGTCTCGCAACTGACTTGCGACTGGCAAGTCACCAAAGTGGCACACGTGTGAAACATACAGGAGCTGAAAGGTTACAACAGCTAGAGCACTACAGGATAAAAAGTACAGTCTGGCCTGGAAGTTATCTCTCGACTCAAACTCGCAACTCGTTCCAGTCGTGAGGCCAAGTCACCAGAATGCCCTGTTTGGATGAAAACTGATTTTTCACATTCCTCACGTATCCTATTATAAATACCCTTATACCCACGAAATGTAAAGTGTGGAAAATGAGCCTATTGAGAGAAAAACCCTAAAAAAGGTGTCTACAACACACTCACCCTATTAGAGAGAGCTACTCATTCTTAGAGAAAAATCTTTGTAGTCTCTTCTCATTCCCTCTCCCATTGTTATACCCTTTGAGAGGAGCTTTATACCCAAACACCACCCACACCAATTTAGAGTGTTAAGTGTTTTTGGAGCTTGGGAAGCATTGGAATATGCCAAGGATGGCGCTGCAATATGGAGCTTATTGAGGGATCCAGAAAACTAGAGAAGATAAAGTTAGACGTAACCCTGTTGAAGCAAGAAGCTTGGAGGGCTTAGGTGACGTAATCCTGTTGAAGCAAAAAGCTTGGAGGGCTTAGATGCATCAGGTAGATTAGGCTTGGAGGGTCTATTGCTATTCATGTATCCCAATTGATTTTCTAGTGGATCATTTTACCGCTTGGAAGGAGGCAGAGCGGTTTTTCGCCGAGTTCTTCAATTTCCTCTTCGATAACACATGTCTGTGTTATCCTTGTGTTTGCATCTCTCTTCCTTTACTCTTTACCTTTTAATTGCTGCTATGTTTGTGATTATTTATGGTTTAGAGTGTTTTACCTATTTAGTTGTAGCTTATATACATCATTCTGCATATATATTGTTTGAATATAAGATTGCATTGGTAATTTTATAATTGGGGGTCTAAACATTTATTAGTGTTTTACACACTAATTGAACTTTTAGATTACATTATCTTCATATATTTTCCATGCTTCCAAAAATTCAAGGTAATCAAAGATGAATAATCATGTCATCAATCAATTATTTAAAATCAAGTTTTTTTTTTTTTGTTTAAAATAATGCATAAAATATAAACTTAATAATCGAATAATAAATAACATCTGATTGACATAAAAATTAACATGCATGTTAAGAACATATAATCTAACAATATAATTTTCAAAATATAAATTCAATAATAAGTTATTAGGTAATGTAATATGTTTAGAGTTACATCATGAGCATACATGAGCATGACTTATATATTATGATATGGAATAGTAAAGGGTATAATATGTACAAACCTTAGATTTCGCATTCCCCACCAGAAACAGTAAAATACTTTTTGCAAAAAACCCGCGGACTCTAAGATTCCAGATCGACGAGCTTCTAGAAATATTCCAAAATCAAAGGTACTTCGATTTGGTGTATCAATAGGGCAGAAATCGTTTAAAAAGGGGGCTTTCTAAAACTATGGTCACAGTTAAAAGAAAATTCAAGCCCATCACTATAATTTTCACATGCTTTGTGCCAGCAAACTGTTAGTCGTTGAGTAGAGAAAAAGTACCAAAAGGCTCCCAATACCTAAACGATCAGATTATCATTACAAATTAGTAAATTTTGCAGATATCGTAACCAAAGGTTAATAACTATTACAACTATAACAATAAGAGAAAAAGAGTATTGTATGGATATGAAACTACTACTCAAATCATTCTCAATAAGGGAATGAAGATGCATTTCTAAACTTTACAAACCGATGGAAACATACTTTGCATAGATTAGGCACTAATAGGCAGGAAGGCGTCCAAAGCATGGAGACGGGTGTGTGTATTTGGAGCCTTTACAAGTACGGATTGTACAAAGCAAGCCAATATAAAATCCCACACAAACCATTCCTGAAAAAATACAAAAAAAAAAAAAAAGAAAAAAAGAAGAAGAGACTCGACAAAGCTGTGTTGCCAATGGTGCTAAATCATGGTGCAATGCAAGGTTCCCATGGACATAATTGTGCGGGCTAAGTTCCGATAAATGACAGTGCAGGGTTGACATGTGGTTCCATGGATGGCATACAAAAGGCCCATAGATGACACATTGATGAAGAAAAAACCCAAAACTAATAAAATTGCTTATTACCCACATAGAGGCAAAGACTCATAGGTGAGAGAGAAGATTGTTAGGTATACATGTACAAGTGAAATCTTACATTGAATAATAATGAAAATGATGAATAGATAATATAACATAATTGGGCTCATACACATTGACTTAAGCCTTTTGAGTCAAATGTTGTCCATATATGTTGTATTAACTACTCAATTGAAAACTTTTTTAAGGTGTCATCTCTCCAACAAAACTCTTACACAAGATAGCACATTCTACGTTTCAATGTATTAGTATTCTCAAGGTATTTGTAGAAAAAGTTTAATCCGGGTAATTCTAAAAATTAATAAAATGAGACATTTGTCATTTTTGTTTTTTCTCTCTGTTTTGGATACTTCTTCAATATATGATTTTGATATAGCAAGGTTGGTTGGTTTAGATTTTTTTTTTTTTTTTTTTTTTTGTGAGAAGAAGGTTGGTTTGGAATTTAAATATTAAGAAAGCCAACAATACATTGATAAAAGAATCAACAATTGCGAAGATTAAAAATAAAGTTAATGAAATTACTACGTAAGCAAACTTACATGACCAGCAAGGATGTATAGAAATAAATTCAATGATGCTTTGATCCATAGGGAAGCCTTATTAAATTTATCAGCGCTTAGGAGTTTCTTCCATGATAGGTAGATTTGGAAAACTCTTGGCCCATATTGCAAAAGAATCATAGAGTTCAAGATTGTTATATTTGAAGATTTTGTGCGTCTTATCTCTGAAAATATGCTTGACATTACCACCTGAATGGATTACAACAATTTTTGTTTTTAGAGTCATTGGATATAAGCTAATTATGTGTAGGACAGTGTTAATTTAAAGAAAATAGTAATTCTGTGTTGAAGTTTACAAATCTATTTGAAGTTTTGTTGTTAAGGGAAAATATTTTTGTTGTAAAATAAAAGTAACTTAATATTCCTTATCCAAGAAAAAATTTAGTATTTTTTGTCCGTTGAAAATTACGTGTTAGATCTTTATAATATAGGCAGTTAGGTGCTGCTATTAAGAAATAGGAATTAGAAACAGTGGTACAGTGTGACTATATTTGAAGTAGTGGTGATGCCAGAAATTATTTCATGGGGTCGAATATAAATATGATGATTAGTATTTTTTTTTTCTTTGAATATATTGTATGCCTACTATGTGTAGTTGGATAATATTGCGCTATAAACAAAGATCAAAATATAAATCAAGTGTTTTGTAATCCAAATGTTTACTACACAAAATATACCTATTAAACTTCAACAAACTTGAGTCAAGATTGACAAATTAGATTCAATATCTTTAATTTTGTCTTTAATCAACCATCATTTTTATGAGAAGGAAGCTCAATTTTTTTTTCTGTTTTCCATTTTATTTTAATATATATTCATTATAAATTTATGAATACCGAATTTTTAGTATATACATGCAACTCATCAACAATAGGATTGTGACTTTATTCAAATTAATATTAGAAACCATAGACTTTGATATAAAATTTATATAATCAAACAAATAATTTTAGGGATAAATTATACTTCTGATCCTTGAAATTTGGTGTAATTTTAATTTTGGTCCTTCAAAATTAAAATTTTTTGGCTCGGTTCCTAAAATTTAAGGTGAGTTCGATTCATATCTTTTAAGTATGAGATTGGTTCAATTTTGGTTCTGTAAATATTTGGTTGATCTGACTTGGTTCCTCAAAAATGGGGTGCCTCAACCCCCCGTTAGTAATATATATAAAAAATGGAGAGACCGAATTGTTTCATTTTAAAATTTTAGGGACCAAATTCAAACTTTTTAAATTGCAAGGACCAAATACACCAAATTTCAGTGACTGAAAGTATTATTTACCTCAATTTTATTTATATTACAATTTCAGTTGGCATTTGAAGGTCATAAGTTAAATATCTAATAATTTAAAATAAAAATTGAACTACACACATATATATAATCAATATCTATTTAAGAATTTAAAAAATTGGGGGGGACCGGGGGGAAGGATTGGGGGTGGCACCTACTGTGGGTCCACCAATGGTTTGATAGTTCAAAGATATTTTATACTAGTTGTATATGTAATCATGAAATTTGGTTGAACTGTGTTAATTAAATTTAAGAAAATAGTATCAAGGTTTTTAGACCCGGACCGGACTGTATGGTTTGACCCAGTTAACCTCAAACCCCTCACCATCACGGTTCTTTTAACCACTAAAACTGTTCTATACCAAAAAGTCAGGAAACCGTTTGAACCAGGGTTGAACCTCACGGTTCTCAGAACCATGAACAGTTCTCACAGTTCCTTCCACAAAAATATTCATTGAAAATGGCCAGGGGCTGGGCTCGTTCAATGCAAACAAAAACTCAAACCGATAAATGTTAGATCTACCATTGACAGATCAGTTTGCTGAGGAAGAAAGCTGAAAGAGGAGGATATGTGTGCTCTAATCTACTTGTTGTAAGAGAAACTAAGAGGTGAGATTCTCAAAAAGAAGATAAAAGAAATAGAGACAAAGAGTAGGGGAGAAAGACAGACTGAGAAGATATCCAACGTGTTTATGTTTCTTATCTGTGTGGGGGAAGAGATAAAAGATGAAATATTTTATATTTTTTAAACAAAAAAACTCCACAGTCACACACCTGTTTTCATGTTACTTTGACATGTTTTTTAGTTTTGAGAAACGTGTTTTAGACGTCTTTAGACTTTTAGTTGAATACCTGCTATAATTTCAAACTATAATATATATATATATATATATTAATGAAATAAACTTTTCTTTTTGAAGGCCTTTGAATGAATATAAATTTAATACGTGAAATGTAATTTATAGTTTCAACTCTGTGCTACGGATGAATTAAATAAACTTTAAATGCATTAATTTTGGCTGATTATATATATATATATATATATTTTTTTTTTTTTTTTGGTTGAGAAAATGGCTGATTATATTAGTACATTACAAATTTAATAGAATATCTTAAATAATTAGAGGATGTTTATTAATCTTTGTAGTAAATTTTGAGAAATATCTTCTAATCTTTTATCAAGATATATTTTTAATATCTTTAAATACTGTTTTTGTTAAGATTGTTAAAATTTATATAATTATTTTTTTTATTTTAATTTTAATTAATTATGATATCATTATAGTTCGACCTCAATCCAACTCCTGTTGAACCTCAAAAACCTTAAACATCTTTCTTTTACAGTTCGTTAAATGGTCTGAGTTTCAAAACCGTTAATAATATATAACATTAATACAAAAAGTCAACTAGAAAAAGTTAATTTTTGCATTAGATGTATTTTTCCAAAACAACATTTTATTATATACTTCTCTAACCCAGTTGAAAAAACCAGCCTGGCCTTTCCACTTAACTCGGTTGAACAAATTGGTCTGGTCCTGTTATGATAACAATGCTTGTGAGTACGTGAAGGTAGTAGAAAATATATAAAAGTCTCCCTTACCTGTGGAATGGGCAGAATAACTAGAATGTTGAGCATGATGAAGGGCCAAAAGTACCTTCGATCATTACGTTCCTTACGTTTCTTGGATTTCACTACAAAATGCAAAAGGTAAATGAAATCAGTGACCGATCGAGAAACAATAGCTATGATCCACAACACTTTGTTTAACTCAATGCACTTTTTGTCTTCTTTGATCACAGGAACGTAAAAGAACAAGGGACAGCCATCCTCTGGTTAAACTGGCTCACATGCTCCACAGGGTCTGTTTTGCCGTTATAAACAGCAAAGGTTGGCTGTTGGAACCGTCGAGGAAGTATAGCCTCTTCTATATGACGGGTGAAAGGTGACTTGGAGAGTTGATCCAGTGCCCTGCTCATGGCATCGCTTCCTAAGCCCCTAGGAGATGGGCTTCTACATTTACACCTCTGGTAGTGCTCTTCTTCGTGAGAGAAGGTCTCGCTTGGAAGGGTTCTCGATCTTTGCCTATAGTCATCATCGCTTTCATCATCGAAGGGCAAGTTAGGGCTAGAATGAGACCGCCTTCGTTGTGCATGACGCAACTTTCTCTTCAAGTCGTCCATCTCTCGCTACATGGCCAGCTTATCATCTTCTGGTTGCATGGCCCAGTTGTTATTTTGTCTCTAAAGCACGTGACTGCCCCCACGAGAGTGGCTTCTGCTGGTTTGTGTAGTGTGCACATTTCCCTCTTGAAACCTTCCATTCTCTTCGTTTCGATCACGCTTAAGGTTGGGAAAGTTACCCTGTTTTTGGGATTTAGCCAGCTCAGGTTGATGGGAGTCTGCTTAATGAGGGCCTGATCCTACCATGCTTGATTGCTGCCCTTACTAATACACAAGTTCTTCCCACAGACGGCGCCAATTGTAGGGGCTGAGTTTGAGCACTTCTTTTATTAGATGAGTGGACTCAGGCCCAACTAGCCCAATACAATAAATTTGTAGAGAATGGGTTTAAGAACTAGGCCTTAGTGAGGATCACAACAACTAAACATGGCTACGACTAAATTGAATAACAAGGAAATGGATTTAAAGTGTGAAATTCTGTCCTCGACCTACCCCTGAGGAACTTGTAGTTCTTATTATTTTTTTTCAGTGTCTGGTTACAAAGGTTTCTAAGATGATACGAATTACTACTGTGTTTTCTGCTTCTAATTTTTCTCCCCTTCACTCTAGGGGACTTCTTCTACTATATACTCCCTCTTAGTTGATCTTGGTTCTCCATCTGTTGATCATGCAGATTACTACTTGAGTGCTTGTCTCATCAGCCACCTTCCTCAGCTTTCTGTGAGCTGCAGCAACCTAGACAACTCTGTTTAGGGGTTATTTCCTCATTAATGCAGCCAAAATGTTAGTTGTGGGCATTTAATGTGGGGGTGACAGTTTCTCCTTGAATTGCTCATCCACCATGCTTCCATAACTGACCCATTGTACTTGTCTTTTTCTCGGGATGCTTTGGGAGGCTGCCTTTGGTGGCGTGCTACTCTTCCCTTCTATGATCTCGGCCGGCCGAGGACAGGATCGTCCTCGATGATGTTCTTGTCAACTTGGGCTTTCTACTTTTATCCTCGGACGTTTCTACCTCCTCGGCGTGGGCCTTTGGGCCCGATATAAAGTGGGCTGGAGTTGCCAAATTCTTAGGCCTCACAGGTTTTATTCTTAAAACTTTTTTTGTTTAGTTATCTTCCTAGGTAATTTAACTTTAGAAATAGGCACACCAGAGAAGGTTGATAACTTGACATGGTCCACAATATTTAGTATTTTTATTTTTATTCTTTTATGTTGATGGTATCATTAGTGAACTTTGAATTATTTAAATATAGAAATTAATGTATTATTTAATTTTTTTAAAGTATTTTGTTATGGGTTCTCTTTTATCTTTTCTTTTCTTTTTTTGTTATTTGTTCTCTCCCTTGTGTGTGTATGTTTGTTTCTCAAAAAAAAAAAAAACTCATAATCTGATTATAATCTGACTTGCTCACAAATCGTCTAAGATTACCCGTTTCTGACCCAACCCTTAAGAATACCTTAGATTATAAAATACTTAATATATATCTTGAGTTGTGTTTAAACTTTAAAGTACGATTTTATAATACTACACACACAAATATCTATATTAGGAATATAATGTAGTCAAAGAAAAAAAATACCAAAGCATCTCCAGGATAAAAGCAAACCATACTTGATAATTCTATTAGTAGCAAACTTAAAATAATCCTGTGAATCTCCATAATGATCCAAATCTATAAAAATTCGTTAAAAACTCAATTCATGGTTTAAGAATTTCTTTCTATTGTGATCCCAATGTTCATTAGGAAATTCATGGTCTAACAAATGTGTGAGAACGTGTGATATTCTACTTGATGATTTTACCACGTAAGAAATAAATAATTAAATGATATTTTTATTTAATATATAAGATCATTAGCAAAAACTAGAAGAAACTAATAACTATGTATTAGAAAACGCTAAAAGGTAATACAAATTTACTACATATAGCTTACAAACTAATGTCGCAAACTCGCAATAAATGTGATTGGTAAGCTCCAACAACCCTCATAACTGAATATTTGAATTAGCTTTTTATCTATCTATAGTCTATAATACTATTTAATTAAGAGGCTTCCAAGCCGTAGACTCTAAGTTTTGAATATCCCAAAATATCCACTCTTTGCTCACTAACATGTTTTCAATCAATGGGGACAATTTGTAAGTTAAAAGCTTAGAATTTAAAATCTCCCATTAAACTCATATTCTCAGCAGTTTACAATCCTCATCTCTTATCATTTTTAAAATTTTCCTCTCATCTCTTATCATTTTTTAAATTTAAATAGTTTTTCTTGTTTCTTCTACGTTTTCTTTTATTTTGAGCAGAAAAATCTATAGGCATTCAACAAACTTAAATTCACCACAGTGCATGAAAATAGATGCATGAATGAAAAACTATGATATTAAGGATGTGTTTGGCATTGGCTTAAAGAGTCATACGGGTCTTGTTGGAGTTATCGCTCGAACCGCTCCTTTTTGGGTGCAAGACAAGAACTTCTACCATCAAGCCACACCCTGTATGGTTAATGGTGTTGCTTAATTTCTATATATATTGATATGGAATAGTAAAGGGTATAATATGTGCAAACCTTAGATTTCACTTGCCCCACCAGAAACAGTAAAATACTTTTTGCAAAAAACCCGTGGACTCTAAGATCCCAGATTGACTGGATTTTCAAGAAATATTCCAAAATTAAAGGTACTTCTATTTGGTGAATCAATAGGACAGAAGTCATCTAAAAAATAGAGAACTTTGTTTTTTCTGAAAGAATAAAGTTTCTCTCTAAACTAGTTTAGAGAGAAACCCTTCAAACTTATTATATATTTTTTAACTGTGGCCACAATTAAAAGATATTTCAAACCCATTAGTACGATTTTCGCATGCTTTGTGCCAACAAGCCGTCAGTCGTTGAGTAGAGAAAAAGTACGAAAAGGCTCCCAATACCTAAACAATTAGATAATCAATATAAATTAGGAAAAAATTGGCTTTTTCCCTTTTTAAAATAACAATCCAGCATTTTTCCCTATTTCTCATACTAATTAGGGAAATACCCCTTTTTTGAAAATCGATTTTCTCAAAATCGATTTAGGCCCTATAGCAGCATTTTTAAAGAGCCTATAGTGACGTTTTAAGGACCTATAGTGGCGTTTTGTGACTCGATATACATGAAATCGAGTTATAGGTAAAAAAAAAAAAGAAAAAAAATTGCATGTAACTCGACTTCATGGAGATCGAGTTACAAAACGTCACTATAGGTCCTTAAAACGTTACTATAGACCCCTTTAAAACGCCGCTATAGGGCCTAAATCGATTTTCAAAAGAGGGGCATTTCTCTAATTAGTTTGAGAAATATGGCAAAATGCTAGATTTTTTTTTTGAAAGGGGCATTTGCCCATTTTCTCCATATAAATTATTAAATTTTGCAGATCTAGATATCTTAACCAAAGGTTAATAACTATCTTTTTTGGTAACCAAAGTTAATAAGTATTACAATTATAACAATAAGAGAAAAAAGATTTGTATGGATATGCAACTACATCCAAAGCACGGGTACAAAATTGGTGTACTTGGAGCCTTCATAAGTATAGATCGCACAAAGCAAGCTGACGAAAGCCCAAAGAGATGATCTTAAAAAAATAAAATAAAATGATTTGTTGATGAAGAAAAAACCCATAAGACAAAAGGGAGCTAATAGGACTTATTTGTTGTCCACATAGAAGCAAAGATTCATAAGTGAGAGTGAAAATTGTTGGATATATACATGTAAATAAAGTCTCACATTAAATGATAATGAAAAGGGTGAGTAGTTAATATAACATGATTGTACTTATACCCATTGGTTTAAGCATTTTGAGTCAAGTGTTGCCCTTGTATGTGTGTGTGTGTGTATATATATATATATATATATGTTAACTGCTCATTTGGAGGCTTTCCAATGTGTGATCTCCCCAGCACAACTCTTACACAAGATAGTACCTTCTAGGTTTTGATGTATTAGTATTCTCAAGGTAATTGTATAAAAGGTTTTATCCATGTAATTCTAAAAAATTAATAAAATGAAACATTTGTCATTATTTTTTTTTTCTTTTTTGGATACTTCTTCAATATATGATTTTGATTTAGCAAGGTTGGTTGGTTTGGAATTAAATATTAAGAAAGCCAACAATTAATGCATTGATAAAAGAATTGACATTTGTGAGGATTTTTTTTTTTTTTTACAAGATATAATTCTACTCTAGCCTAATCTAAGTGTATATGTGTATGAAACTCCTTCCTGGAGACTTAAACCCCGGCCCTTGCCCCCCCCCCTCCCCACTTTACAAGCATTTATACTTACGAAGTGATCATCGCACTAAGGGTGTGCAATGGTTTATGTAAGCAAACTTACATGACTAGCAAGGATGTATAGAAATCAATTCAATGATGCTTTGATCCATATTGAAGTCTTATTAGATTTCTTAGTGCTTAAGAGTTTCACTCAGGATAGGTAGATATCGAAAACTCTTGGCCCATATTGCAAAAGAATTACAGAGTTCAAGATTGTTGTATTTGAAGATTTTGTGCGTCTCATCTCCGAAAATATGCTTGACATTACCACCTGAATGGATTACAACAATTTTTGTTTTTAGTCATCGGATATAATCTAATTATGTGTAGGACAGTGTTAATTTAAAGAATATAGTAATTATGTGTGTATTAGAAATTTTTTCAAATTCACATTTTGATTTTTTGCAAATCTATTTGAAGTTTTGTTGTCAAGGGAAAATATTTTTGTTGTAAAATAAAAGTAACTTAATATTCCTTATCCAAGAAAAAATTTAGTGTTTTTTGTCCGTTGAAAATTACGTGTTAGATCTTTATAATATAGGCAGTTAGGTGCTGCTATTAAGAAATAGGAATTAGAAACAGTGGAACAGTGTGACTGTATTTGAAGTAGCGGTGATGCCAGAAATTATTTCATGGGGTCGGATATAAATATGACGATTAGTGTTTTTTTTTTCTTTGAATATATTGTATGCCTACTATATGTAGTTGGATAATATTGCGCTATAAACAAAGATCAAAATATAAATCAAGTGCTTTATAATCCAAATGATTACTACATAAAATATACCTATTAAACTTCAACAAACTTGAGTCAAGATTGACTAATTAGATTCAATATCTTTAATTTTATCTTTAATCAACTATCATTTTTATGAGAAGGAAGCTCAATTTTTTTCTGTTTTCCATTTTATTTTAATATATATTCATCATAAATTTATGAATACCGAATTTTTAGTATATACATGCAACTCATCAACAATAGGATTGTGGCTTTATTCAAATTAATATTAGAAACCATAGACTTTGATATAAAATTTATATAATCAAACAAATAATTTTAGGGATAAATTATACTTCTGATCCTTGAAATTTGGTGTAATTTTAATTTTGGTCCTTCAAAATTAAAATGTTTTGGCTCAGTCCCTAAAATTTAAGGTGAGTTTGATTTATATCCTTTAAATATGAGATTTGTTCAATTTTGGTTCTGTAAATATTTGGTTGATTTGACTTGGTCCCTCAAAAATGGGGTGTCTCAACCCCCCTTAGTGATGTATAAAAAATGGAGAGACCAAATTGTTTCATTTTAAAATCTTAAGGACCAAATTCGAACTTTTTAAATTGCAAGGACCAAAGACACCAAATTTCAGTGACCAAAAGTATCGTTTACCTAAATTTTATTTATATTACAATTTCAATTGGCATTCGAAGGTCATAAGTTAAATATCTAATAATTTAAAATAAAAATTGGACTACATATATATATATATATATATACGCATGTGGGGTCGGGGGAGGAAAGGACTGGGGGTGTGGCTCTGCCAATGGTTTAATAGTTAAAAGATATTTTATATCAGTTTTTGGGTTAAAAGATACACGTGTTTGAATTTAAGAGTTTGTATATTATCGATAATAATAAAAAAAATATTATTATTATCGAAAATTTATTTTGATTGTAAATGCTTGTATATGTAATCAGAATATTTGGTTGAACTACGTTAACTTTAAAGAAAATAATATAACATAAATACAAAAAGTCAACTAGAAAAAGTTAAGCCTCGTTTAGTATGACAACTCAAACACATGTTTTCAAATTTTAAACAATATTACACGTATTTCTATACACTTTTTCATCCACATATATTTCTATACATGTTTTCAAATAACAAAACACATATTTTTAAGTGTATGTACCTAATACCCCCTTAATTTTTGTATTAAATGTATTTTTCCAAAACAACATATTATTATATACTTCTCCAACTCTAACCCAGTTAAAAAAACCAGCCTGGCCTTTCCACTTAACCCGGTTGAACAGACTGGTCTGGTCCTGTTATGATAACAATGCCTATGAGTACGCGAAGGTAGTAGAAAATATATAAAAGTCTCCCTTACCTATGGAATGGATAGAATAATGATCCGTTTGGTAATGTTGTTCTAATAACGTTGTTTAAGTGTTGTAAAAATACGTGCGAATGAAAAAATATTATGAAAATACATGATGTGTTGTTTAAATAACGAAAACTGTTGTTCAAACAACATTACCAAACAGACCCTAAGACTTTATAAAAATCTTTTTTTGTTAGTTCCAAATTGCTAGAAAATACGTGAAAATAGTAGCATCCAACAGACAACGTAGCTAAAGTCTCCCTTACCTGTCGAATGGGCAGAATAACTAGAATGTGGAGCATGAAGTAGGACCACGAGGACCTTCAACCTTTTACCCTTATAGTGTCTAACTCATCATTATGTATCTTGGATTCCACTACAAAATACACAAGGTAAATGGTATCGGTGACCGATTGCGAAACAATAGCTATGGTCCACAACACTTTGTTTAACCCAATGCACTTTTTGTCTTCTTTGATCACGGGAACGTAAAAGAACAAGGGATCCAATGATACTGCAATCGCGCGACCGAATACAACTTCATGCCATTTAAATTTAAGGAACAAATCTACCAATGACTCAAATGTTGACTTATTCTCATTCCTGAACAAAAACATGGCAAACATAAAATTATAGGTTGCCTTAAAACAAAACAAAACAAAACAAAAAACAAAAAACTAAACACTATCAGATTCTGTATTAGGATCTTCTTTAAAAAATAAAAAAATAAAAAATTATGTATTAGGATTGAGTTATGTCGACTTTGTACATCTTAAACTAATATAAGCTAACCTTAGAGCATTTGCAGCAGTGGTTGTAAAATTTTAGCTATTTAGCTACACAAAAAGTCACATTATCTATTTTACCTATACACATGCTGCAGCAATGAATCTATTTTAGTTTTTAACACAATAAAATAATATACACATCACAATAAAATAATATAAACACTACAATAAAATAATATATCCTACTACCAAAAAAACAATTACAGCACCAACCACAACCACTATCAGCCACATCCACACCCACAACAACCACCACCACCACCAGTTCACAGCAGGCACAAAAATAAATAAATAAATAACTCAAATCTCCAATTTTTTTCTTCAACCCAGACCAAACAAAATAAAAAATCACGAGAAACCCACCCGATCGGCGAGCAAGCACTCCGATCGGCGTCAACAATCACGGTTGATCGGCGGCAACACCCACACCCACCACCACGAAACCCACCCGAGCCACCCACTGATGCCGACGAACCCAGCCACCCACTGATGCCGATCTACCCACACAACCACAACCACCACCACACCACAGCCCACAGCCCACAGCCCACAGCGGAGAAAAAAAAAAAAAAAAAACCAAGTAAGGCGCGAAATGGGTTGGCGGGGTGGATCGAGGCCGGGGTCTGCGGTGTGGATCGACGGCGAGGTTTGCGGCGTGGATCGACGATGAGGTCTGCGGCGTGGATCGGCGGCATGGAGGTGGGCTGGCAGCAGTGAGATGAAGTTGAGAGAGAGAGCTGAGAGAGGTGAAAGTTGAGAGAGGTGAGAGTTGACAGAGAGAGAGAGAGAACGGGGCAATATTTTAATGTGGCTAGAATAAAAAATTAATTTTTTTTTTTTTAGCTTCAAGCTACAGTGCACATCTATAGATAGATGTGCACTGTAGCAATTCATCTAAATTTTTTTGCTATTACTCCACTGTTGCAGCATCATTTTAGGGATAGTGGAGCTAAAATATAGCATTATTGCTTTATACCACCACTGCTGCAAATGCTCTTACTCAACTTTCAACCTATAACATGTGTTCTATAATAATGGTTCTTTATCATTAAACCAAAATGCTAATTAGTTTTTAGTATAAATGAAGATCAAACTTCATATTTTTTATTCGATAATAAAAGACTTTACTGATTGAGCTAACTGAAATCCAATATTTATTAAAAGTTAAAACATCTCTATCATGAATTCTATTTACAAGAAAACTAGATTTTTATAACAAAGTACATCTTTCTCTCTATTAAAAAAAAAAAAAAAAAAAGTCTGGAATGGAATTCCTCATATTTAAAAGGTTTGGGACTAGAAAGAGGCTAATCCATCCCAAACCTGGCCAATTGCCACTCTTATGCATATATGAAGTTGAATTAGTGGAACTATATATATATATATATGTTTTCTTTCCGACTCCCACTCTTTTGCACAAGAGATGATTGGAGTGCATTGTTTTGGAATTTTACAGAGCAACTAGCATTAATAAGATGTTGAATTAAAGAAAATATTATAATAATTTAATTCAAATTAAATAATAAAAATGACTTTGAATTAACTTGGCAAAGGCATATGTAAATTCAAATTTTTATCAGTACTTCTGGTAATAAATAGTTTAAGGTTGCAGCATTTTCTTATTTCCTAAACATTTCTATCAGCAATCAGCAGTCAATTACTTGGTCTTCGAATCATGGTTCAACTTGGACTACTATACTTTGGGAATTCTGCTCTCTAGCCGATGAATAGTTTTTCAATTTTGAGTAAGGTCAAAATTATTCATATGTGCTTATTCACTATTTAATTTCAAATGATTTTTGTGGGGCCCAAATATTTAGCAACCCCGACCCACTCCACATCTGGCCCAAGGTTCGTGCCGAGGAGGGTACAAAGTCCAAGGATGAGTGAGAGAAACTCAAGTCATCTGGGACCTCGCCGAGGATGCTCACATCCTCGGCAAACCGACATTGAAGGAAAAGAACTGTCACTCACTCATTAAATGCATGCCACCGACACTCTGGTCACGTCAATGGTGAATTGACCAGCCAACAGTGATGCCTTGGTTGCTTCAACTAACAGAAAGCCTGCAAAGGCGGCTGATGGGACAAGCCCTTAGACACAAGTCCAGATGGCCGACAAGTGGACGGCAGAAATCAACTAAACAGGACTATATAATAGATAGAATCCCCAAAGTAAAGGGGCTTTTTTCTCTGGCTCCGCAGGGGAGAAAAAGAGGACGAGAGTTTTTCTTCCTTTTAAGGTGTTCAAAGGACAATCCTTGTATTCATTAATTCTAAGGAAAAGGGCTCCTCGGACTGGGCCGAGGATGAACTTTCCTCAAGAACACTTAGTCAAATTTTAGTTATCCTGCTTGTAATCCCACATCGACTATTGTTTTTCTTGCTAGTGCCTTGCCCTTCTACCCACTATCTACAAATTTATTGTATGGGGGTTGCCCGAAAATGGGTCCCTACAATTGGCGTTGTCTGTGGGAAGGACTTGTGCACTAACAATTGCGATAGTTGGTGTGATCAAGAGCAACACTTCTAAAAAAAAAAAAAAAATACGGCCAATGGCAACATATTCATTCAGAAGGCAACAATCACAAGAAATGAAAAGATGCGAGAAATAAAAGAGATGAAATGGGTCTACTTCTTTATTAATATATGAAGAAAAGTTACATCTTACAGTAGATGCTCATGCAGGCTTGTTCTAAAGCTAACTACAAAGATAGATGCCCATGCAGGCTTGTTCTATAGCTAACTACAAAGAAAAACGCCTAAACAGGCTTGTGCTGAAGCAAGAGAAGAGGAAAGGGTGAGAGGCCTAGGCAGGCTTGTTTTAAAGCCAAGTCAAGCGACGGAGGGAGAGGTGGAGACAGCCCTATGTTAAAACTGTCCACAGCTCCCCAACCAACACTTGCAGCGCAAGAAAGGGGAAGGAAGAAGAGGCCGCGGCGCCTGACGATTCCACCTCAAGGTTCCGCCTGGTTTCCCTCCCAATCCCACAACAACTGGGAGCCAACGAATCACTATCAGCTTAGAGAGCTGACAGATCCAAATCCGGAAGGGAAACGTTACGTTCCTTTCGGATCCCCCTCCGAACTACAAGGGGAGTTCCATCCCTGGTTAGGTTGAAAAGAAGAAGGATCTTCGGCCTCCTCCTACCCTACCCCCAGCATGATGTTCAGGGTCAAGGTGCCATCCTCGGCTCCTAAAAGGGGGTAGGCTTCCTCATCATCGTCCTTTCCCAGGGCCACTTTGTTTCGTGGGGCACGAGCTACTATTTTTGCAAAGCCCTTGACATGTCCAGAGAGCAGTGCGTTTGTGAGATATGAACTCAAATATTTGTGAAGCTTGAAGAAAAGGATCGTCCCAAAAATGCCTTATATAGAAGGCAAAAATTGGTGAGAGCCAGCCTGCACAGAATCCTAAAGAGAAATTACTGGAGGCAATAACTCTGCCCAATTTCCAAGAGGCTTATCCGTTGTTGGACCCTCGTAAATCTGCAAGGACATTAATGAGGAGGCGCCTCACGCACCAAAGTGTCAAACGCGTTACTCGAATAGCCTAGAGGACGCCTCGTAATCAGAAGAGGCGCACTAGACGAAGAGACTAGACCAAAGAAGGGTCCCCTCCTCGGCGGAGCAGGTCCAAAACTAGGTACTAGACAGAACCAAGGCCTTGCATGGTCCTCGGACTCAAGCCTATAGGGAAATTAGTTACCTCAGAAGAACTAAGTACTAGACAGAACCAAGGCCTTGCATGGTCCTCGGACTCAAGCCTATAGGGAAATTAGTTACCTCAGAAGAACTAAGTACTAGACAGAACCAAGGTCTTGCATGGTCCTCGGACTCAAGCCTATGGGGAAACTAGTTACCTCCGGAGATAAGTGTTAGATAGAACCTAGGCCTTGCATGGTCCTCAGACACAAGCCTCTGGAGAAACTAACCACTAAAGAAGAACTAGGTACTAGACAGAACCAGGGTACTACATGGTCCTCGGACTCAAGCCTCTGGGGAAACTAGTCGCCTTAGGAGATCCAAGCCAATGGAGAAACCATCCCCCCACAAAATACCAAGTGTAAAGCAAAGCCTAGGTCTTGTATGTTCCTTAGTGTCAAACCTATGGGGAAACTAGTTGCTTCAAGAGAACCCAAGTATTAAACAGAACCAAGGTCTTGCATGGTCCAAGGACTCAAACCTATGGGGAAACTAATCACTTTAGGAGGACTTAAGCACTGGACAGAACCAAGGTCTTGTGTTGACCATACCTACGGCGAAGCTGACCACTTAGGTACTAGTAGCGAGCGCTGCAGGGGACAACGATCAGTGTAATCGGCCGAGGCGTAATTGAAGCCAGTACCGTACAAGTGATGTATGCATACATATATAATATAATACAAACAAAGCGATTAAAAGGAAACGAAATATGCACTTTACTGAGTCTTTAAAAAATGAGCTTTACAAGGCAAATGTGCTAACACAAAAAAAAAAAAAAAAAAAAAAAAGGGTAGAGAACAGAAAACAGGGCAGAGACGCAACAGGGGATCACTCTTTCGACTCCATCTCAACTCCCCCCTTAGGGGACTGTGCAGAGAAGGTCTCAGAATCCTTGGGGCCCTCGCCTGGGACTGCAGCCTGAGAAGGTTCAACTGGGTGGGGTACCTCCTCTACAAGGGGTGCTTGAATATCAGCCGATGAGTTCGCAGTCTCTCCAGGCGCATCAGCAATGGGACCCTGGCTTGCCTCCACGTTCCCAGGAGAATCAGCTTCCTTGTTAGGCTCGCCCGAGGTAGGAGCAGCTGGGGTGCCTTCCTCAGAGACAACCCCAACACCCTCGGCAGCCCCCTCAGCCTCAAAACTTTGAGGGGTACTCTCACGGATGGTAGGAGGATAGTATACGTTCTCCGCCCTCCACAGGTTGGATGAGGCTTCAACCCCAGCCTGTGTAAGGGCCTCATTCCAGACCTGGGAGCAGTAAAGTCTACACACCTCAAGCACTTGGGCTCTAAGGCTGTCTTCTGTTTCAGCCGCCCCTTCCTCATAGGCATCCTGCACAGCCTTGTTTTTGGAGGCCTTAGCCTCAGCCTTGGCAGATTCAGCCTCCTCCTTGGCTTTCAAAGCCTCAGCCTTGGCAGACTCCGCAGCACCTCTAGCCTTATCTGCCTCAAGTACCCTCTCCTCCAGGGTCGCGATCTTCTTTCTGGCTGTCTTCAGCTAATCCTCGGTCTTAAGCAGGCTACCCGTTTGATCTAGAGCCAGTTTTTGAGCAGCAGTAAGGGCCGAATCAACAGTGTCTCGAGCCGCTTTCATCTCCTTCAACTGGTCCATAGCCTTTTTAAGATCGGCCTTGGAAGCATTGAGGGCCCGCACGGTGTCCGACAGCTTGGTACGCTCTGAGCTAGCTACCTGCCTCTAGCTACTGGCTATGTCCTCCAGCCTGAAAGTAGCCTGAATAGCCTGCCAATTGAAACCATTGTGCAATAGATAAGGAATCACAGAAGGTCAAGAAAATCATAAGCAATCAGAAAACTTACCATGCCCAAGTACTGCTTAAGGCCGAGGAAGACCTCTTCGCTCCTCAAAGCCTCCAGCTGGGCCATGTCCGCGGGAAGTAGCAGGGACCTCTCCAATGCGTTAGCCACGAGTGCACCCTCACTCCCTTGAGGGTTCCTGAGGGAGACATCATCCGTCAGAGGCCCCCCATGGAGCATGGGGGTAGGAAGCCAAGCCTGGGCCCCGGCCTGGATAGAGGCTTGCTTCTCTTGGCCTCGGTGCCCTATCTTCAGCTGTTTTGATGACGGTCGACCATCGCCACCACCTCGGGAGGGATCAGACTCTTCGCTCCCCTAGGTATCTTGCCTTTGTCCTTCTTCAATGGAGGACTATTGGACTTGGACTCAGGCGTCGAACTCTGTTGGAGTAGGGGAAGGGGAAGTTCGGGAGGAGGAAACTCGGGAGGAGACTTCCCCGGCGCATCCCTCCCTGGCTGCCCCTCAATCAGTGCCAGCAAGCTCTTCTGAGGCCGCTTCTTGAAACTTATCTTCGACTGAGGAGTGGCTTCTTCGGACAGAAAGTCCGTTTCAGTTAAGCTAGGATCACCCAAATCACCGGCAGGGTCCTCCGGCGAATGGGGCTGGTCGAACACGCCAAACTCGTCCCCAGACGGACCTGAGTCAGCAACCTCCTCTTCCCCTTCAACCTCAGCAGCTTGGGCTGACAAAGAAGTACCTACCAACGGTACGCCCTCAGGAATGGGAGACCCTTCGGGGATGAAAAATCCGTTCTCGACTACGGTGATGCTACGCAGTCGAGGATCTCCAGCTCGGATCACGTGCCTCAGAGCCGAGAACGATTTTTGGATCGGGACGTATCCTAAGACCACGTGGGCGGCTCTAACTTGGTTGTCGTCTCTATTTACAAAGATCTCCAACCTCAGTACCGTTTCCAAGTCTTCCTTATTAACCTGGCTGAAGTGACGCTCAGAAGCACACGGATCTGCATAAAAGAAAGCAAGTTCCTGTCAAAATCCAAGTGAAGCAGGACACTAAAACACAAAGAACTGAAAACGCTCTCCTAGTCTGGATGCCCCACCTGGTGTACCCTCCACTATTGGGCATGGAAGGCCCTTATGCCATTCCCCAAACACAATGAGGAAGTCTTTGTTCAGATCCTTGTTGGACTCAGGGAGGCACTAGATGAGCCGGACCCTATCGTCCCTCGTCCTCATGTAATAAGACTTCTCTTTCAGGCGCTGGAGTTTGTAGCACCAGTTCACATCATGATGGGTTAGCCTCAGCCCCATCTTCTCATTCAAGGCATCCACACAGCCTAAAATCCTAAATACATTAGTGGCACACTGAGTGGGAGATAGGCCGAAGTGCCTACGATAGTCTCTCATCACCGGCCCCATGGGGATTCTCATTCCGCCCTCCAGAAAGGCGATTATGGGAATCGCCACCTCACCCTCTTTCCTACTCGAGCTCAATTCCCCCTCTCCGCAGTACCTCAAACCCACCGTAGCGGGGATCCTATGATCAGCGACGAATTTGTCCATTAACTCCTCAGACTCGACTAACTTCTTAAGCCTACCCATCCTACAGAACTAACAAGGAACTCAAGTGAACAGTACTAACTAGAGAGAGAAAAAGACTTACAGAAACGAGGGAAAGCTCCTCGGGCAGGCTTTTTGCGCTATGGAGAGTTGCAAGTACAGTTGGAGATGTAACCAAATTCGGAGTAGGTGCGCAAGATCTCTTGAATGCAAAAGTGCAAGGACGAACCAGTTCAACTGGGTATATATATACCCCTAATTAAAAATAACCGCATGGACTTTCCCGCCCAAGGGGCTAGAAGCATCCCCACCGTCCGTTCATCATCACACCGTTGAACGTGGAAAGCACAGAGCCTCCGAAATTTAATGAAGGCACGCTCCAAATACTGAAACGCTAGGAACGTCCCCTGGGCAGTTGAAAGAATTGTGACACTGACAGAAAAACAAGGCTTGACAGGCCAGGACATTGGCCCGAGAACATCAAAACCCTCCTTCCCTCTCTAGAGGTCGGGCAGCAGAATTTTGAGGAACTATTATGGGGCCCAAATATTTAGCAACCCCGGCCCACTCCACATCTGGCCCAAGGTTCGTGCCGAGGAGGGTACAAAGTCCGAGGTTGAGTGGGAGAAACTCAAGTCATCTAGGACCTCGCCGAGGATGCTTACGTCCTCGGTAAACCGACATTAAAGGAAAAGAACTGTTACTCACTCATTAAATGCACGCCACCGACACTCTGGTCACATCAATGGTGAATTGACCAGTTAACAGTGATGCCTTGGTTGTTTTAACTAACAGAAAGCCTGCAAAGGCGGCTGATGGGACAAGCCCTCAGACACAAGTCCAGATGGCCGACAAGTGAACGGCAGAGATCAACTGAACAAGACTATATAATAGATAGAATCCCCAAAGTAAAGGGGCTTTTTTCTCTGGCTCCGCAGGGGAGAAAAAGAGGACGAGAGTTTTTCTTTCTTTTAGGGTGTTCAAAGGACAACCCTTGTATTCATTAATTCTTAAGGAAAAGGACTCCTCGAACTGGGCTGAGGAAGAACTTTCCTCAAGAACACTTAGTCAAATTTTAGTTATCCTACTTGTAAGCCCACATCGACTGTTGTTTTTCTTGCTAGTGCCTGGCCCTTCTACCCACTCTCTACAAATTTATTGCATGGGGGCTACCCGAAAACGGGTCCCTACAATTTTATTTTGTATGCATCTACCAATGGATTTGGCTATATATTTTGCTCGAGATCCTATACACTTACACCTTATTCCTATTTTTCAATATGTTTACGTGCCAAAAAACAAAAAAACAAAACACCTTATTCTACTTCCTGTGTATAAAGAAAAGACAAGAAAAAGCAATTTCCCCTATTTATGTTTAAATATTTAGGATTAATTACATCTTATATTCACCTTTTAACGAATGGCATTATATATTCATGAGAACCTAAATTTTATAGCAAAGCCATTTAATCAGGAGAAAAATGTAGGTGGGTTAAAACTTAAAGTAGGAAAGTACAATTATGGGTGAAGAAAATTCCTTTGTTGCACAAATTTCATAATACCCTTCACATAGAGAAACCACTATACCCTTGGGCCACATAAAACACATACATTCCCTTACAATTCTTTTAGTGCTTTTCTCCTTTACATAGTTATTGATTTCATCCCATTCCAGCTAGGAAATTAATATTGTATTGGTAAACAAACTGAAACAAGGAACTCACTTATACCACCTTAGGAAAAATTTCAAATCATTCCAAATCATTTCTGTCAATATAGACTAGTATTTGAATTTTGAGAGAAATGCAATTTGGCTTGAAAATTTTTACTTTTCTAACTTCTCTACTATTTTTTTTTACTTTTTTGAATTCTCTACTTTTTAGTTTTTACCTCCCACCACAACACAGGACATGACTAGTCATTCTTATCTCTCAGTCTTTGTTTAGTTGCAAATGAGGAAAGATAAAAAGAAAAGAAATACACATAGGAAAAAAGAAAAGAAAAGAGGAGCAATTCTCTCATGTTTGTTTGGAAACAGGGAGATGAGAAAAGAAAAGAGAATAATACACTTCTCTTTCCTTTCATTTGCAAAAACAAAGGAAATCAAAAGAAAAATATATGTTTTTAACTTTTATGTCCACATGAATGTAAAAGATGGATGAAAGATATGGGCAAAAATGTAATTTTGGGTCATAAGAAGTTAAACATGTGGGCTCCACTTTCTTTTTTTCTTTTTCTTTTTTTATATATATTTAAATTCCATTGTTTCTCTTCAAATCCGCCCAAATTCGGCAGATTGCAAACTTGTGGGTGTGGTAGAAATGATTTCTATCATTTTTTTTTCTCTCCTCTCATTTCCCTGCTCTCTCTATCCTCCCTCCTATCCAAATGCAATGTCACTCTTTTTTGTCTTTTTTCTTCACACACACACACACACACTCTCTCTCTCTCTCTCTCTCTCTCTCTCTCTCTCTCTCTCAAAAGACTCAAAACATTTATCAAAAAAAAAAAGACGCAAACAAATCCTCCACTCTCTCCTTATTCTCCCCCCACCCCATCATTTAATTTATTTTATTTTTAAATATATATTAAGTGTTATATATGTATATATATATATCGGTAAGCCCAAAATGCATGGTACACAAAATACATCAATATCAAAATATTTCATTTTTATGAACAAACCAAAATGAGTACTCAAATGGAATTAACAAAACTTAAGAGTAAGAAAGTATTCCAATTGGTGAAACATTTAAGGTATATGACCAAGCTTATGATTCATTTCTTAATACTAATTAGAGTTGAATCATAGTAAACAACTAATCACAGTACACAACTCTTTTATATAATTAAGAAAATTAAGACCCAAATTTTTATTAAAACAAAAAATCATAGTACACAATTAAATTGATTTAAAATATATATTAAAATTTTTAAAATAAAATTTGGTGATATAAATTTAGTGGAAATATTAGTTTTAAATTTCGGAAACAGAGTTTTATGTATTTCTAATGCTTCAAATAGCTAAAACATGTGTAATATTTATAATGAATCACATTACATTACATAAATATAATATTTTAAGACCCAATTTTTAGCATATATAATATCACAATGTCATTGTTAGAATAATTCTTTATATTTTTATTTTTTCACTAATAATAGCAAGTTTTTGGCGTCATATTATTTTTGTGCGCCATATTATATGTGCTGTGTTGGTAACTTGGTATATAACTTGGCAACTTAAAATCATTGATTTTATTTTTCTTAAAAAAAATAATAATAATTTTCTTATAAAAAAGATAATTCATTGATTGAAAATTCGTGACTTAAAATTAAGATCTTGAAAACTTTAGTTGGGTTAGACATAGTTGGCCCCAAAAGCAACATAATACAAGTAAGATGCTGTAATAAGGTTTCTTTCAGTTTCAGACATTCGAAATGTTATTAAAAAAATGTTCTAATAGTAATTAACCAATATATTGATTCAGACTACTGACAGAAGAGGGAACAACAGTTTATTTTTAGCACATATATAAAGTAAAAAAAAAAAAAATTCAGGTTCAGACATACAAAATCTTCTCGAGAAAAAGAAACTACCTTTCATTGTCCCCTTGCGGATGGTAACTCATACCTAAAGCTTATCGATGATCCAAGGTCCAAATAAAGAACCAACCTCTGAACTATGTATAGATGACCTAGCAAACTTTACCAGAAAAGTCTGGATTTTGATCCCTGGAAAAATGGAAAAAGATTAGACAATACAACCATATCAAAACATATCATAAAAGTAAACAATAAGTATTTCTCAATATGCATTTTTTTTATAAAATATGTATCCCCCTTAGTGAGAAAGAGAATGTGTATTCATAAAAAGTAATTGAACTTGGCAAACTCAAGTAGTATGCGTTTTACATGCAAGGCTGAACAAGAGGGACAGAGATTTGGACAAAACAAATTTGAGGGGCAGAAATTGGCTTTGTAGTAGAATTTTAAGAGCAAGTTCAATTGCAGAAGCCGATGCAACTATGCAAGTAATAAAGATAAGAGGAACTATAAAGTTTTGGATGAAAAACTATTTTCATTGAATTGATTCTGTAACTGTACAACTGCATATATATACTAACTTAACAACCACAAGCACGTGTGAACACAATGAAATAAAACTAACTAACTCTCTCACGTGTCTGACTTAAAACTAACAAACTAACCAATTAAGAATTATGAAAAACTACATGCCGTTTATGTGTACTCATCAAGCAGACCAAGCAAACCACACTGTCGTTTAGAGGAATAATTACAAGTCTTCATTTTCTTCAACTCTGAGAAGTGATCTGGACTTCTACTCGAATTTGATCTTGAATTAGTTGTTCCAGTACTGCTGCATTGAGTTGGTTCTGCATTACCTGATGCATGCTGCACTGAAGTTGGTTCTGCATTACCTGATGCATGCTGCACTGGTGTGGCAGCTGGTGATGCATCCTTGTTCTCTTGTTTTTCATACTCCCCCTCAAGATGGACTGAGGAAGAATAGAGGTTAAGCAGTCCCATCTTGGATGTTAACACAGAGAATTGTTTATGGCCTAATGCTTTAGTTAATAAATCTGCCAATTGACAATGTGTTCTCACATGATTCAACTTAATCACTTTAGCCAACACCTTGTCTCTTACAATGTGACAATCAATCTCTATATGCTTGGTCCTTTCATGGAAAACTGGATTGGACCCTATGTGCAAAGCTGATTGGCTGTCACAAAACAACATTGCCTCTTTATCATGTCTAATCTGCAGATCCCTTAACAAATAAAGTATCCACACAATTTCACAAGTTGCTACAGCCATGGCCCGGTACTCTGCCTCAGCTGAAGACCTTGACACAGTAGCTTGTTTCTTTGATTTCCAAGAAATCAAAGAGTCTCCAAGGAAAATGCGGTAACCTGTAACAGATCTTCGTGTATCTGGACATGATGCCCAATCTGCATCACTGAAGCCTTTGACATGGAGATCTGACTTTGCAGAAAAGAATACTCCTTTCCCTGGTTCATTCTTGAGGTAGTGAAGCACCTTAAGTGCAGCAGCATAGTGAGGTTTTCTAGGTGTTGCCATGAACTGACTGAGCTTGTGAACAGCAAAAGTAATGTCAGGCCTAGTAATGGTTAAGTATAGCAGCCTCCCAATCAACCTCCTGTATTGACTAGGATCATGTAACACCTCACCTTCAAGTTTACTAAGTTTCAAAGTAGGATCCATAGGAACCTTGGCTGGTTTGCATCCTAATAGTCCAACATCTTCCAAAATCTCTAGAGCATATTTCCTTTGACATAAGGATATGCCCTTGGCTATCCTTGCTACCTCCAAACCAAGGAAATACTTCAAGTCCCCTAAGTCCTTCAACTTAAACCTCTGGTCTAACAAGACTTTAAACTCCTCAACTCCCTTTCTATCATTACTTGCAATTAGAACATCATCAACATAAACCAGCAATACAATAAATGAATCTCCTTGCTGCCTAGTGAACAATGAGTAGTCAGCCTTGGACTGAACAAAGCCAAGATCAATTAAGGCAGTTGAAAACTTAGAAAACCACATTCTAGAGGCTTGTTTGAGACCATATAGTGATTTGTTTAGTTTGCAAACCAACTGAGGCTACTCCCCTTTGCTGTGAGAATGCTTAGACTGCTGAAATTGAGGCTGCCCCTTGCTGTGAAAGCCTGGTGGAAGCGACATAAAAACTTCCTCATGCAAATCTCCATGGAGAAAAGCATTGTTGACATCAAGTTGGCTGAGAAACCAACCTTTCACAGCAGCCACAGCAAGCACAACTTTGACAGATACCATTTTGGCAACTGGGGAGAAAGTGTCAATGTAATCCAACCCCTCCTCTTGGGTGAAACCTTTGGCAACCAACCTGGCCTTATATCTTTCAACTGAACCATCTAATTTGTACTTCACACGATATACCCATTTACAACCAATGGGTTTCTTGTCAGGTGGCAAGGAAGTAATGGTCCATGTTTGATTAGCTTCTAAAGCTGAAATTTCAGCATCCATGGCTGCCTGCCACTTGGGGTTACCAACAGCTTAGTAGTAAAATTTAGGTTCAATGATGGAAGAAATGGCAAAGCAAAAGGATTTATAAGGCTGGGACAGATTAGTGTAAGATAGATATGAATGAAGGGGATGAGAAGTACCTGAAACATGATTGGAGGAGCTTGGAATGGCTGTTGATGTGACTTGATTACAGTGATAAGCCTGAAGGTAAGAGGGTGGTTTAGAAGGTCTGGCAGACCTTCTAAGAACAGCTGGTAAAGCAGATGCATCAAGAACAGCATTTGCTTCAAGAAACTCAGATGCAGCAGGAACATCAGTTGCATCAGGAAACTCATGAACTTCTTCATCAAAATCTTGATGGATTTGGACAATAGTATCATCAGAAATGGTAGAGGAAGAAGAAGGAATAGAGAGAGGAACACTAGATTCAAAGGAAGAAGGTGAATGGAAGATAGGTAGAGGAATAAGAGTGACAGATTGAGAAGAAGCATCTGAAGCAAAAGGAAAGCTTGACTCATGAAACACAACATCTCTAGACAGAAAAGTAGTGTGAGAATCAACATCAAACACTTTATAGCCTTTGACATTGAAAGGATATCCTAGAAAAACACACTTTCTAGCTCTAGGTGTGAATTTGTGTTTATGAGGAGTGAGATTGGCAGCATAACACAGGCAGCCAAAAACTCTGAGATGTGAATAGGAGGGAGGTTTGTGAAACAAAAGTTCGAAAGGGGTTTTATGATTTAGGAAAGGGGATGGAAGCCTATTTATAAGGTAGACTGCAGTGAGGACACAGTCACCCCAGAAAGAGAGAGGAACATTGGATTGAATTTGTAAGGCCCTAGCAGTGGCAAGGATGTGTTGATGCTTTCTCTCCACAACTGAATTTTGTTGTGGAGTGTAAGCACAACTCAATTGATGAACAATCCCCTTGGAGTTGTAAAAATCATTAAAACTAAACTCTAAAGCATTATCAGATCTAATGGATTTAATCTTGGTTCCAAATTGAGTGAGAACCATGTCATAGAAGGATACAATGAGGGGTCTAACTTCAGATTTTGTTTTGAGCAAGAAAATCCAAGTTGCTCTAGAAGCATCATCAACAATTGTTAAAAAATACTTATGACCATTAGAAGTTGAAACAGAAAAGGGACCCCATACATCCATATGAACAAGATCAAAAGAGGAAGCACATTTATTATTATTGAAGGGAAAAGAAATTCTTTTCTGTTTTGCCAAAGGACAAACAGTACAAGACTTATTACAACAATTCTTAAGGAAAGGTAAAATGCTACTTAAAGAATGAACCTTGACATCAGAGGGGTGCCCAAGTCTTGAATGCCAAAGAGAAAACACATTTGTAAAGAGGGAAGAAGAGCAAACGGCAGAGAAGGACTTGAAGTTCTGCTTGGAAAGGAAATTAGAAAGTGAAGTAGTAGCTTGGGAGAGGCTTGAATCTTGCAACAAGTACAAACCATCATGCATTTTGCCCATTCCAATCGTGCTCCAACATGTAAGGTCCTACAGAAAACAAAATTGAGACAAAAAAACCAAGCATATAGGTTGGGATTTTGTTAAGGCACTGACTGACAGAAGGTTAAAGGTAAATGATGGTACACAAAGAACATTACTAAGGGTTATGTGAGAGGAAAGTTGAATGGTACCAATGTGTGTAACAAGAGCTGCTTCCCCATTAGGCAGTTCAACCATAGTATGTGAAATTTCAGTATAAGAAGTCATCAATTGAATGGAACATACTATATGATCACTTGCACCAGTATCAATGACCCATGTATGAAGATTATAAGCTCTTCTATTAACAATTTTGGCAGAAAAAATAGAATGCTTGAAGTTAATAGAAGTACCTGCAACAACATTTGATGGATAAGCCACAGAATTTGCAACATGAGGTTCTTGACCTTTAGGAAATTGTTGAGTAGAACAAGAACCAATTAAGGTCAGAAGTTGCTGGTATTGGTCATGAGTGAAGGCTGGAGCTTGAGATATTGACATGGATGGAACAAAATCAGTGACTCCAGTAAAAGTGTTGCCTTGAATTAGTTCAAGATTCGTTGAAACTTGATGTGCAGTGGCATTTTTATTGTTCTTGAACTTGAATCCTGGTGGGAAGCCGTGCAACTTATAGCATTTGTCCACAGTATGGCCTAGTTTTCCACAGTGAGTGCATAAGGGCCTGTCTTTGCTTTTGAAATTAGTTCCTGAGTTCTTGGTTGCTAAGGCCGTGGACTTAACTCTAACAACATTATGCACAAACCTTTGCATTTCTTCTTGAATGAACAAAGAATGAGCCTTATTGACAGAAGGCAAGGGATCCATTAATAGGATTTGAGTTCTTACTTGGGAGAAAGCATCATTCACTCCCATAAGAAATTTCATGGTGGATTCCTTGGTTTGAAGATTCTTCAACCTTTGATTAATTCCACACATGCATTGACCACAAGTACACTGGGGAAATGGATTCAGATTCTGCAATTGATCCCACAAAATTTTAAGCTGAGTGAAGTAATCAGTGAGTGATTGCTCTCCCTGATGAATCTTAGCAATTTGCTTCTGGATATTGAAGATCTTGGTTCCGTTTCCTTGACTGAAAGTGTCTCGAAGGTCAGTCTAAATTTCCAAAGCAGTATCTCTGTAGATAATGCTTCCTTGGAGCTTTGGTGATACAGAGTTGATAAGCCAGGTTCCCACTACGTTATCAGCACGAATCCATGCTTGAGCAGCCTCTGGAGAATTCACCAATGGTGAAGAGATGGTTAAAGATCCATCTATAAACCCTAGCTTGTTCTTGCCAATCAAAGATTTTCTCACTGATCTCGCCCAAGCAGGATAATTTTCACCTCCAATCAAAGGTTGAGAAGTGAGTAGTGCTCCTGGATTTTCCCCAGGGTGCAAGAACAGAGGATTGCTAAGATTATACAAATCTTGTGAAGAAGACGAAGCTTCTGTATTGGAAGTATTGATCGTTGCTGTTTCTGCCATTAAAGAAGCTTGAGGAGCTTGTAGAACACAGTAATGGTGAATCGAAAGAAAAACTCAAAGAAGATAACGATGCTAACAATGCTCTCTGATATGAAAATCAAGAACAGAGAGCAAAAGAAAATCTTCGAAGAAGATGATGGTGATGAATGAGAAAAACAGAAAGTTCCCAAAATTGATTTGAGAAACCCTAAGAAAATTAGAAACGCTTAAGAAATCGCTCTGATACCATATAAAGTTTTGGATGAAAAACTATTTTCATTGAATTGATTCTGTAACTGTACAACTGCATATATATACTAACTTAACAACCACAAGCACGTGTGAACACAATGAAATAAAACTAACTAACTCTCTCACGTGTCTGACTTAAAACTAACAAACTAACCAATTAAGAATTATGAAAAACTACATGCCGTTTATGTGTACTCATCAAGCAGACCAAGCAAACCACACTGTCGTTTAGAGGAATAATTACAAGTCTTCATTTTCTTCAACTCTGAGAAGTGATCTGGACTTCTACTCGAATTTGATCTTGAATTAGTTGTTCCAGTACTGCTGCATTGAGTTGGTTCTGCATTACCTGATGCATGCTGCACTGAAGTTGGTTCTGCATTACCTAATGCATGCTGCACTGGTGTGGCAGCTGGTGATGCATCCTTGTTCTCTTGTTTTTCATAGGAACTCTTGCCGTGCACTTAAAAAGTGAGTTAATAGCATGTATTCACTAAATTAATCACAATGGTCAATACCTCAAGTCTTTCAATATTGTCGTTTTTTCAGCAACCAATAAGTTAAGTTCAGAATCTTTGGATGCAATTATTGCCAAACTTTTTAGATTTATTGACAAAATTATTGTTGATATACAAGTGTTAGCATTCCCATGCAAAAAGAAATGCACTTTGGATCATTCAAAAAAAAAAACTACTTTTATCTCTTTTACATTATCATTTTAATGATTTATCATACATCCTATATCCAGTACTATATTCTCTTGTCACTTTATTTGAATATTCTTTTTTTATTCAATTTCACATTATCATTTCAACAGGACACCTTACATCTCATTTTCTATTTTGTCTTGGGAGATTAAAATATTAGTAGTTGTAGTAATATATTGTTCTAAGAAATGATCAGGTCTTTCTGGTGGAGGTTGCCCCTCATTAAAGGGGATGGGCTGGGGGGAAAGACCCTAAGAGGACTTAATAATTCTTAATAATTCCTCCTTTTTACCGGCGCTAGCTAAACATGGAAACGAGAAATACGTGGGGAAAATGAAAAGTGTTAAAAGAATACTTTTTTTTTCATAATTTATTAAGGTGGTGAGTTGTGATTAAAGCAATATAACTTCTAATTGAATCTATGATTGAAATAGTTTTTATTATGCATTAATCAAAAATTCACAATATATCAAATCAATAATTGAGAAAATTTTGTATGGGAAGAATATTGAATAAAAATCCTATTTCACTATTTCCTGACCAAAAAAAAAGTAAGAAAAAATTACACTTTTTAATTTTTAATAATTTAAAGTGTATATATATATATATATATATTTATACAAGATAAAAACTCTACTCTACTCTGATCTAAGTGTATATATGTGTGAAACTCTCTCTTAAAAACTTAAACTCCGGCCCTTGCCTCTCACACCCCATAAGAACTTTATACTTATAAAGTGACCATCATGCTAAAAATGTGTGGTGGAAAAGTATGGTTAAATAACCTAACAATTGTGCCCAATTAACGTTGTCATCTACCATGAAATAATGTATGTATGTTAGTTAAACTTAAAGGTAAAAGTACTAAATGTATGAGACAACACTAATGACTAGTCACTACTTAGGTAATTAGTACATTAACTAATAATAGATGATATGGGTTCAATCTCCATGGTAACTTGACTAAATTTACATCTTTTTAAGGTCATATATTCTCATTAAATCCAACATTCAATAAAATACTATTTCCCAATAATTAACGTAAAGCTTTTGATGGAGATCATATTGTCAAATATTGGTGGAGCCAATAACTTTTTTTTTTTTTTTTTTAAGAGAAAGAGTTTCAACCTATGATGTTATCTCCTACTAATAGTTCTTTATCATCAAATCAAGACACCAATCAATTTTTGTTTAGACGGAATTGAATCCGAAATCTCTTATTTAACCATAAGAGACTTTACTAATTGAGTTAACTAGAACTCACTAGTGGAGCCAATATTTACTATGCTAAGGACACTATAAATATTGCTCTAAGAGTAAAGGTTAGTGATACACCAGTAACTTTTACTCTGAAGAGTATCATGAATTTTGGACTTAACTCTCGTTATTTATTTACATTTATCAAATCTAAGGGGTGTTTTGGACAGTTTTCCTTCTGTTTGGTATTTTCGCAAATTGACCCCGACAAATTTCAAATCTGATTCCTCTGATTTTGGACATCAAAAACCAGTTAATTTCAAGTAAGAATTTCTTATTATTGTCTGTCACATAGCCTCACTTTTTAAATCAACATAACCTTATTCCTATTGGTTGTGATTGGCTACAAGAATCATAATCCTCAATTAAATCCATGTTCAATATATGATTAAGAGAGTGAACAGATATCAAACTAAAACCTTAAACTCTAAATCTAACGGGTTATTAAAAAGTACCAAATAGAAAAAAAATAAATAAATAAAAATAAAATAAAATAAAATAAAACATAGCGGCTAATCCATCCAACCTCAATTGGAAATGCTATAGCTTTTCTAGATTTGAAAAATTATGCAAAATTAATTAATTGAACATGGAAAATGAGTTCAAATTTTGCATAAAATTGATCAAAACTTGTAAAACAAAAATGCATAATCAAAACAATTTAAAGAACTCAACAAAAACTCGAACCACAACCATCTGTTATATAATATCAATAAGGCTTGCCAATCCACAATCTTTGCCCCAGATGTTTTGCTTGATGGATTTGAACTGCATCTTCATATATAGTTCTCAACTCCATGGTATCCACTAGAACTAGAGGACCATATTAGTAAAAAAAATCACTTCCTAACCTCAAACTTATTTAACCCAAAAACAAAAATGCATAAACCCATTATTTTCTCAGATAATAGATGTCGGTAGACTCAGTACTAGTGTCTTGCGGCTTCCTTGTAAAGATATCACAATGTAAAAAGCCAATCTTGTGGAACCACCCTCATTAATTCCATAATCCAAGACCATCTTGGAGTCTCACCCCTTAATTGACACGGAGCTCTTGATTTTGTTAAATGACATGATGTGTAACTTAAAACCCATCTATTATATATATATATATATATATTGTAGGGAGAATGGGCCCAAGATTGCATATTGGGCATTGGGCCTTGTGTGAGGATGCTCATTGGTCCGGGGACAGGTAAACAGTAATGAAAACATAAGACCCAGAGCTCCACGAGCAAGTTGTGACTGAGAAGGCTGGGGAAGGTAGGCTGGGGAAGGTAGGCTGAGGAGAAGTGTCTCCTTGGCTAAGCAAAGCAAAGGTTAGAAGGTGTGTTCTGTCATCTAGAGTAAAGTTCCAAGAGATTCTATTGATAAGGATATACTTCATGAAAGCACAGGACAGAGGAAGAGCTATAAAATATCTAAGAGAAATCTGCTACTACCGTATTGAATACTCTGTAGCTAACTCTCTGACCGCATTAATGAGGAAATGATACCTGAACAGTAATTTTCAGCTTTACAGCTACTCCCAAAGACTTTAGGAAGGTGCTGATGGGATAAAGATCAACACCAGCAATCTAATCTACATGTGGAAGGTGGAGATGAAAGAGGGAAAAAGAGTATAAAATAGAGAGAGGTCCCTGAAAGAAAGGGATTGGAGATTTGAGAGAAAAACACTATAGCAACAAGAACTAAACTTGTAATCTAATTCTAAAGAGAAATATACTAGAATTAATCTCCTCGGACTATGCCAAGGACAATTTTCTTTATGAAAAACCATTTTATCTCTACTTCCTTGTTATCTTGATCCACATTAGTTGTTGTTCAACTCATCAGGGCCTAGTTTTCCAACCGGCTCTTTACAAATTCATTGTATTGGGTTCTTTGGGCCTAAGTTCATTCCTAATTTGGGCTTGGGAGCCAAACTGCGTCCTTACATATATATATATATATAGGGAAATGCTAATGAGTGTCCTTAGAACATTGGTTAAGAATCTATTTAAAGAAAGTTTTTATGGAAGAAAAAAAAAAAAAAAAAAAAAACGCAATTAATATTTCGACAGCTTTTTTTATTTCTCATAAAAGTGGTATCAAAACTTTCTTAAAATGAATTGTTAACCATTACCCTAAAGACATTTGTTAACATGACCCTATATATATAGAGAGAGAGAGAGAGATGAACTAGCTAGAATTCATAATTATTAACAATGTCTAAAATCAAACTGCATTTGGAATTCTTTATGCATGGTAAGTAATGTTAGTGAATGGGGGGTTACATATCAAGCAGGTTGAGGTGGAGTGTTGTTGACTAGAAAGTATCTTTTGCAACTGGCATATAAAACATTCTTCCTCTCACAAAATGTGAAGTGAACCCCATAATTTTGTGTGACTCACATGTTGTGATAGAGAGACTGCATATGCCAGATGCATAAGATAATTATTAGTGACTGATAACCTGGTTGCATGGACTTGCGCAATATGCCTTAGAAATATTGTATAACACCCAAGTCGACAAGGGAGTACTTTGATCACATGGCTTCTTTGTCTAGAAAACTTGTCGTCTCAACATTTAGGCAACAGGGACAACTTTTGTAGGTCGGAATCCATAATTTCAGTAAGGAAGAGAATAAACTTTCTCGTCTTTTATTCCTACAGAGCCTCTTTCACATGTCTAGTTTGTTCCAATGATTAGCTGGCTTCAGATGCTTGTCTCTCTCTCTCTCTCTCTCTCTCATAGTTGATTATTCATCCTACCACATCCTCATTGAATAAGCAATATCATCACATACATGAATCAAAGCCAATAGAACTCCTAGCTTGGTGGAAAAATAAAAATGAGGAGGGCTTATCTATGAGTATGCAAAAACTTTTCCATTGAAATCCGTAGCAACTAAATTAGAAAAACCATGTTTTTTGTAAGATGGTAGTGCTGATGGCTACTAAGAAATAATTCCATGCCTTGACAAAATTCAGTACGGTTGATGTCACGATTTGATGGTCTGGAATGATTTGTGGTTAATAATTGTTGTCGATGGGCTGGCCCGACCTGTTTTTACTTGGCCCATAGGCCTATTGGGCCAGGTCAAGTGAGTTATTGACAAGTCAATAGGAGGAAATGGGGCAGGCTAAAAGGGAAAATCTTAACTTAGAGCCCTGCTTATGTGTAATGTTCATTTTATCTTTAGTGGGCTGGGTTACCAAGTTAGGCCGAATTGGCTATTCATAGGCTTTTTAATAGTTTTTTTTTAAATAAAAATTTTATTTTCAAAGATAAAAAATCAAACTATTATTTTTTTTTTAGGAAAGATTCAAAGAATTCAAAAAAATATTTAATTTCTTTACTGTCAAAACCTAATAAATTTTTTTGCTAAGGTTTTAAATAGTTTTTTTCTATCTTTTAATATAAAAAATGTCTAGCGTTTATTTTTTTTTTATATAAAATTACCAAGCTATTAGCAAAAATATATATTTAGAAAATATAATTTAGCTCAATCACAAATTTAAAATAATGGCCTCTCATATCCTAGGGATTTAACTTGGAGCTCATTTTACTTGCCTTTTTTCTTCTTTTTTTTTTTCTTTTTTTGAGAAGGATTTTACTTGCCTTATTTGATTGAACCCATTAAGCAAAGACTAACTAAAAGGGAAGGAAAATAAAAGGAAAATATTTACAAAAGATTAAAATATTTTTGGTGTATTAGTTTTTATAAATAGAATTAAAAGAAAACAAACAATGGCAGAAAATAAATTAATTATAAAAAGAAAATAAGAGGGAAAACTATACAACACTTATTACAATTAGGGGGGGGGGGGGGGGAGAGGAAAGAAAATCAGAATCTGTGTTATGTTAAAAAATGCATCTGTAATGTGTCATTATGTCGGAATAAGTAACTGGGCTTCAACCAGATTTTCAGATTCATATTATTTCTAGAAAATGAAATTAAAAAATAAGTAAACAACATGTTATCATTTAAATTATCGTACATCATGCATTATATAATAACAAAATATAAAAACAAATGGAAAAAAAAAAGAACATAACACAATATACTAGGCATCATATTAGTAACAAAACATATAAACAAATAAAAAATAACACAAAACTATACATCACACATCATATTAATAACAAAACATAAAAATAAAATGAAAGTAAATTTTTTTAAAAAAATGACACAAAGCAATAATAATAATAATAATAATTGTCGTCGTCGTCACCATCATCAAGAGGAGAAATATGGGTCATGTGAAAAGATCCATACCTCACTCTTTTAGCAGCTTACATGGATGTAAATGACCAATATTCTAATGGTTGAGATGAACTTTTGTTTTTTGAAGTGATGGTTGAAATGAACTATTGCAACTATGTTTGTGAATCAACGTCTTGAACAAAGGGGAGATTGTTTTGGTATTTTGGCTAAATGAACTATGATGGCTAAATGATCATAAAAATAGTGAGTTTAATTGAGAAATCATGAGAAAAATTTAGCTTTCTAGCTACTAAAGTTCAGAAAACTCAATCAAGTTCTTACAAAAACTGTTCTTACACTCTTTGAGACTTAAAAGTATTCTGGAATGACTTGGCAAAACTTTGCTATGAGTGTAAAAAGTGGGGTCTTTTGAAGATGGAAAGTGAGAGTATTTATAGAGTTTATTAGGCTCTAGGGTTTGGTGGGACATTCTGGCTGGCCATTTGGCCAGGCTGATTGTCTAGAAGATCCCACCAGAATAAAAGTGAAGTGATTTTAGGCTTTTGTCACAAAGATGCATATGCCACAACTTTGGTGCTTAATGATCATTGCTAAGCCATTTGCAAAAATGGGTTATTTGGGTTAAAACTTGGGGTTTTGTTTTTGGTCATTGAGCTTCATACACAATACTAATAATTTTGCTAGTAATTTAATTTCTTGTCATTAGGATGGGGGGCTTCGAGTATACATAGACCATGCAGAACAAAATGGGATGTTTACAACATCAATTAAAACTTACAAACTAAAATAATTTAAAAGGTTTAAACATAAGACATGAAAACAAACTATTGCTTTGTAACAACAGTGCTAGCTTTTCTGGATTCTGAAGTTTTATTGAACCACCACCAACACTATTGCTATCATCCATCTTCGGGTGATTGTGGTGCCAAGTTCGCTGTGCACGAGCAGCTGCCTTGGACTGCAATTGGTCTTGGCCTAATCTTGACAACTTAGAATGCCATATTTGTTTCAAGTCATTGGCCATTAGAGCAAAGGCTTCCACTTTTGTGTGTGTTTTCAGGGTTTTTGAAGAAATAGGGAGTTTTGATAGGTTTTACATGTCGTTGGAGGTAGGTGTCAAAACCCATTGAAGAAGTTTTCTTCCTAAGTACTGACCTGTTTCAAGATGCTCAGCATGTCGAGAGTCAGATCCTGCCCCATTATCGACTTGTACAAGTCCATACAATGCCTTCTGTTGGGTTCTAAGAAATTAGGAATTAATGTATTAGAACTTCAATTTGTATTTTGTTGGCAAACCATGATCAAGACATTTAGTCTAGGTTTAGGCTTGCTCAAAGTATGTTTATTTGTAAAATTGGAATCGAGTGATTGCAGAATTTATTGGACTAAATCTGTAAGGCTCGATCGATCGAAAATTAGACTCGATCGATCGAACTACGTACAGATTTATTTTTCTGCAGAGTTCCAGTTCAGCCCAAACTCTATTTAAACATCTTGGGGTTCAAGTAAAACACTCCTATATATAAGGGAAACCCTAGAACGTTTTTGTGACTTTTGGAAGAGAGAGATTAGAGTGCCTCTTGTGCCTCCTTTTATTAGGGTTTTGTACCCAAACCTCTCTAAGTCTTTGTTGCTCATATTTGCGGTTTATGTGAATCTCTTGTGAGATCTTTGAGGAGTTTTCCTTCACATAAACTTAGGGTTTTCAAGGTAGAGATATTTTCTACATCTTGATGATCAACAAAGTTGCTGCCATTGAAGCTTAAAGAAAAACAAGCGGGGAGCTTGTAGCTGATTGAGGGATTCAAAGAAAGAAGTAGTCCGTGGATTCGGAGCCTGCGCGTGGTCGTGTCAAGAAGTTTTACTGGTGGGTAGCATTAGAAAGTCAAGCGGGGAGCTTGTAAGTCCTTTTGTAAGAACTTCAATTCTTTCTTAGTGGATTCTGTTTTGCCTTGAGGATCGGTGGGTCAAATCCTCCCCAGGTTTTTCCGTGTGGTTTCCTGGGTGATCATATCTTGTGTTCTTTATTATTTCCGCTGCTTTATATGTTTTATATGCATGATATGATTATTTGATTGTTTTAACCTAGAATTGTTTAATTTGACTAAGTAACAACTTGGCTAATTAATCTAGGCTACGCAATCTGGTTGTTTGGTTAAGGGGTCTAAACCCATCAAGTGGTATCAGAGCAGGTTGCTCTTCAGTTTTAGATCTTTTGATCTAAGAGCTGATCCTTGACCCCTGTTGTCATGGATAATTTGAATTGTGTTTCTGATCATGTTTCTGCTCATGCTTCTGCTGATTTTTTTTATGCTTTTGAAACTCTTCGTAAGGAATTATCTAAATCTTTGAAAATTTCTAAGAGATTCAAGGAAGAGTTAAAATTGGCTAATCTTGAAAAAGAGGAATTGCTTGTTAGATTAGATGAATCTAATAAAAAGAATGAATTTTTGAGAAGTCAAATTTCCTCTCAAGATGAAAAGATGAAAAGCTTGGAACAAGAGTTAGCTGAGTCTAAAGCTAAATTTGAAAATTTGATTAGTACCAAGCCTGCTGATGATAACAGAATTGTTTCTGTTTCTCTTAAGCCTAAAACTGAAAAAGTTTATATCCCTCCTTTTAAGAGGAATAATAAAGAAAATGCTAATTGTGCTAGGTTAGACAAAGGTAAAAGTTCTGATGTAGACGCTGAAGTTTCTAAACTTAAGTCTAAACCTACTGTTAGAGAGAATAATAAATCTGTTTTTGTGCCTACCTGTCACCTTTGTGGTGTTGTTGGTCATATTAGACCAAATTGTTTTTTGTTAAGGCAAAAAAAAAAATCTAAGACTAGATTTGCTATTAGGAATACTGATATTCCTAAATTTGTTCCTATTTGTCACTTTTGTGGTGTCTCCAGTCACATTCGTCCTAATTGTCATAAGTTGAAATTTAAACATTTTGTATGTCAATCTAGGATATGTGATGATATTTCTCCTGCCATAAATCCATATAAATTGTTTCATATGTTTTTGAAAAATTTAAGCTTGTTGGCTTGTAAAAGGAATTTGCAGGATTTTAGTCTGTCTCAGAAGATTGGTGTAATCCCTCAAATACACTCTGCTTCTCCTGGATTTTCACCTACAAAGCCGAAGACTCGTGCTATATGGGTGAGAAAAGATCCTTTAAGATGAGTGTTGCTGACTTGTCCCTGTTTTAATTCTTTCTATTGTTTGTGGATATGTTTTGTTTTTGTTTTTGGTTGTTTTGTTTTTTAGGTTGTTTTTATTTTTTTAAAAAAAATCCAAAAACATTGAAAAATTCCAAAAAGACAAAAATATTTTTTTTTTGTTTCTTGTTTTATTGTTCTTGAGGATTACATGGGTTATGATATCTCTCTCTTAATTTAGAACATGCTTGACATTGTGGAGAAACTTGAATAGTTTGTACTAAGCTATTTTTGACTTTATGTACTAGTTTGTACATGTACTCATGGGTTAATTAAGAAATTGATATTTTTATTTGTGTACCCTCTATAGCTTAGTTAAGCACTGTCATGCATTGCATTTGCATTGTTCATTTAGCACAATGTGTGTTTTTTTTGTTTTTTGTCATAATTTTTTTCAAAATCTCAACAAGTGGTTCTAAATTCTTTTTTAAAACCAAAAAGATTTTTGTGTTTTGTATTATAGATCTTGGATTTATAATCAATGATTGGCCATATTATCTTTACATAACATGTTTATGTACTTTGTTTAGCTTGGATAAGCTTATTTTATTGCACTTTACTAGTTTGAGCTGTGTAGTGCATGTTGTGTGGGAAAGATATGTGTGGTTTTTAATCATTTTGTCTTGATCTTGAAGTCATATGTTATTTGACTGTCGGACTTGATCCTTTTGAGAAAGGCATAAATAACCATCTCACCACTGTTCACTAGCCAATCATGAACACCTTAGTGCATATCATAAGATTTTGTGCTCGAGAAAGTGTAGCACATGCACAAAAAGAACATAAGGTGTAGCCTCAATTAAATTAAAACTAGTGTGTACCATTAGGCTTGATGCCAATTCACTTAATTCAAACCGGTGTGTACTATTAGGCTGAATGCCAATTCATATAAATAAGAGGCAAAAATACAAGAAACTTACATGATTGCAAGCTTTTGTTCTAGGAGATGTGGAAATTATAGGATGTAACTCTTTTGGTGATAGTCTCTTTTAAATTCTATGTGATGAATTATGTAGACTTTGTGTTTGATTGCTATTCACATATCACCTCACATGTATCTCAAGCTTTTGCTAGTTGCACACACTATACAAGTTACTCTTTGCTAAATTTGGTACATTATATTGTGTGTAATTTTGTTGTGGCCATCCAAGATTAAAAGTTCCTTGATTTTAATGCAAAATGTGTTTCAAGTTTGAAAATTTTGAAAATATCTTGAGATTTGTGCACAGCATATTTGTTGCTTAAGAAAATTCAATGGGAAAATGATTGAAACTTGTTTTTTGAGAAAATTTGGGTTTTTGAAAAAGCATTCCATCTCATACTCATGCATTTTGTTTTCGTTGTTTAATACTTTGAGGAGTTGTTTTCAAAATTAGGTTTGTGTTTTTCAAAACTGTGTTTTTTTTTCAAAAATTTTGTGAGCCTCTGCCCAGTTCGATCGATCCATTTTGATTTTCGATCGATCGAAAAAGTGCTTTAATGTGTTTAAAAATGACTGTTTCATTCGATCGATCGAATGTATTTTTCGATCAATCAAAAGTCGCAAATCAGTTTTTTAAAAAGGGTTTGTTCTTGATCCGAATTGGGGCTTTTGTGAAATTGAGTTGAATTTGATGAAATTGGCTTGTTGTTTTGATGAAATTAGGCATTATACTCTATGTGCTGTGTTTAGTAATGCTAAATTCATCAATTTTTTTAAAAATTTCAACAAGTGGTTTTCAATTTTTGGGGTTTTTGGTTGAAATTCCCTGCTCGAACCAATTTTGTCAATTTAATCTCAGTTGAACTTAATTTTTTACTGCATTAGAGCATGCATCATGACATATTTTTTCATGCATCTTTTATGTTTAAGATTCACATGCATTACATTGATTTCTGTATCCATCTTGCAGTTTTGCAGTCATATCTCTCATTGTTTTCACACATAGCATGCATACACTTTGCTACATTGGGTACTCAACTTGATCATAAATTGATTGATTAATTTTTGAGCGATGTACTTTCTAGTATATGCCTTTTTTTTTTATGTGTGAACTGTAGAAAATATTTTTCTTAAGAGTTATGATGGATAATCAATGTGCAAATATTTTCTCTACTCATGCAACTGTTTATGGGTCACATAATGCCATGTTTGCATTTTATTGAAAGAGAGAATATTTTTTCTTCGTGTGTATCCTCACCTTAGTTTTTAACTTTGGTTTGTGTGTTTTTAACTTTGGTCCTGCTAATGAGGATGTTCCTGATCCTGCTGATGCTGCTGTTCCCTACCCCCCTTTATTTTTCTCCAAAACTGTTTTTTCCCACAACTTGTTTTGTTTTTCCTATTTTTATGGGGGGAGAAAAGTTTTTTTAACCTGTGTTGTTCATAGGGGGAGCTATCTCTATTTTCTATAGAGTTGAATTGTTTTGTGTTCCCCTTGATTCTCTGTTTTCTCTTATCCTTTATTGCGTATGTTGACTGTTTACTCTTTGTATGAGTTGTCTTTGTCAATACGTGACAAAAAGGGGGAGAAATTATTGATTTATGGGAATCATGTTTGTCTTGTTTAGGGGGAGTTGAAATTATTTTTGAAAGGGAAGAAAATAAAAACTTTTTTTTGTATCTAACTTAGGGGGAGAGTTAGTTTACTTATGTTTTTATTTCTGTTTATTGTTTCACTTCTTATTGATTTATACTTATGAGTTCTTCATTGGTATATATCTTTATTTTGTGCTATGTGAAATCAAGAATTTATTTTTGTTTACTTGTATTTTCCACACATGCGTTTATGCATTTTGTTTAGTGTTTCAGGAAATATACAGGTTGATTCAATTGAGCTGCTGTCTATACTTGCAACTGATGGATAGTAGTTAGGTTGGATTTGTTTTTATGAGCATTATCTTTGTATTGGGCTTTTACTTTGTAAACTTTGAGCTTTTAGTTTGTGTTTTGTCACGGATTGCCAAAGGGGGAGATTGTTGGGTTCTAAGAAATTAGGAATTAATGTATTAGAACTTCAATTTGTATTTTGTTGACAAACCATGATCAAAACATTTAGTCTAGGTTTAGGCTTGCTCAAAGTATGTTTATTTGTAAAATTGGAATCGAGTGATTGCAGAATTTATTGGACTAAATCTGTAAGGCTCGATCGATCGAACTACGTACAGATTTATTTTTCTGCAGAGTTCCAGTTTAGCCCAAACTCTATTTAAACATCTTGGGGTTCAAGTAAAACACTCCTATATATAAGGGAAACCCTAGAACGTTTTTGTGACTTTTGGAAGAGAGAGATTAGAGTGCCTCTTGTGCCTCCTTTTATTAGGGTTTTGTACCCAAACCTCTCTAAGTCTTTGTTGCTCATATTTGCGGTTTATGTGAATCTCTTGTGAGATCTTTAAGGAGTTTTCCTTCACATAAACTTAGGGTTTTCAAGGTAGAGATATTTTCTACATCTTGATGATCAACAAAGTTGCTGCCATTGAAGTTTAAAGAAAAACAAGCGGGGAGCTTGTAGCTAATTGAGGGATTCAAAGAAAGAAGTAGTCCGTGGATTCGGAGCCTGCGCGTGGTCTTGTCAGGAAGTTTTACTGGTGGGTAGCATTAGGAAGTCAAGCGGGGAGCTTGTAAGTCCTTTTGTAAGAACTTCAATTCTTTCTTAGTGGATTCTGTTTTGCCTTGAGGATCGGTGGGTCAAATCCTCCCCAGGTTTTTCCGTGTGGTTTCCTGGGTGATCATATCTTGTGTTCTTTATTATTTCCGCTGCTTTATATGTTTTATATGCATGATATGATTATTTGATTGTTTTAACCTAGAATTGTTTAATTTGACTAAGTAACAACTTGGCTAATTAATCTAGGCTACGCAATCTGGTTGTTTGGTTAAGGGGTCTAAATTTCCATCACCTTCCGTAATCAAGAATACCGCATCAATCATGGGTCTCCCTTCCTAACATTGTAGGAGTGCTCATTGTAGAACACTGGTTTGAGAGAGTTGCAAATTTTAAGCAACAGTGGTTCATGCTTAGCCAACCCATTGTCTTTTATGATATTCAGTTGATCAAGAAAAACAAATATAATTTGAAGTATAAATCTAGTTCATAACCATAAAAAGAGATGCTGAAGTTGAAATTGCCACAAAAGTAGAAACTATTTAACCTTTAATCATATTACACTAGCAATATGAACAGTTGATGCATGAATTAATTAAAGAAACATATTTTTTACCATTATTATTTCACACGTTCCCCTTGTCCATCACTAGAAAAACAAATCTTAATACAGCAAAGACATCAAAACAATCCATTGCTTTGCAACAACAATGTCAAGTACTACTGGATTCAGAAGTTTTCTTGAAGCACCAACACTTTGGTTGATTGCAGCACCAGATTCGTTGTAAAATAGAAGATTCCTTGGATTCAACAACATCAAGCTCTTCTGGATTCTAATTTTGGAGCGAGATTACTTGAGTGGAAGCTGCCTCAACTTGTGATTGCTCTGGGTCTAATCGTGAAAACCTGGAATAGTCAATATCCTTCAAGTCGTTGGCCATTAGAGCAAAGGCTTCCACTTTTGTGTGGGTTTTGAGGGTTTTGGAGGAAACGGGGAGTTTGGATAGGTTATACACGTCGACAGAGGAAGGATTCCAAAGAA